>CM060949.1:107868783-107911283 GCA_030765055.1 Mantis religiosa
TCTCTCTCTCTCTCTCTCTCTCTCTCTCTCTCTCTCTCTCTCTCTCTCTCTCTCTCTCTCTCTCTCTCTCTCTCTCTCTCGTGCGTGTTCCTTAATTTTAGGATCATAGTCAATATTTGATTTCAGTAGCAGGTTCTAAGAAATTTGAATTTGTATTTTTAATCTCATAATTATTATTCTCAATTGCTTTTATACAGCTTGTATTTTTTATTTTTTGTAATTTCCACCTAGTAATTTTTTAAAGCATTAGCTATTCCTTAGGGATTGCTAATTACCTGATCATTTGTTCTTAATTGGGTATTTCTTGGAATGGTTGTATCTGATTAATTCCTTGTTTTATTACCTCTCATATTACCTTTTGTTTGTTCATCAAAAATTCAAATCTTTTAGATATAAGGTGACAGGCTAGTCTATGAGGACTTTTCTGTTTTTGTTTAGGCTTTCACTTGGTAGGTATTCTGCTACTATACTAAAGCTGCATAGGTTATCTCCGATTTAACCACTGCCTGATAGAACCATTTGGGGCTTTAGTCCCCAACTTTTACCTAAAGAGTGATAACCATTCATAAGGAACCATTTTGCCATAGTGATAAATTTATCTAAGGTAAATACGTAAAATATTAAGCTATTAACAGTGAAGCAAACTAATATATATAAATATAATAATTTGTAACATAAAACTTCACTTATCTTATAAGAAAACTTCCATCATTTCTTATAAGTGAAGTTCTATGTTACAAATTATTATATTTGTATTTATCTAAGGTAAGTTTGCAATCCAGGATTAAACCAAGATATTTAACACTCCTAGAGATCTTCAGCTTATATTCTGTCATACTTGTTAATCCCTTTCAATTATCATCTTTTGCTTAAAGGAATTATGACAGTCTTTTCTGCATTAACACCTTAAACCACCATTTTACATATTTCAGAGCTTGATTTTTAATCTGAAGTAGTACTGGAAAATTTTCCGCCAACAAACAGTACTATGGAAATTAATTGTTCTTTTACTCTCAGCAGTGTGTAGGACAAGATTTGGAAATGTAAAATCAGACTGAAATGTTCAATGTCATTGCCAGGATTTAAACTACAAATTTCCTGGTCTCTGTCACCATGTGGAATATAACCAAAAGCTATGCTTGCTCTGCATAGCTTGCAGAGCAGATGGAATAAAATGTTTGGTCTTCCCTGCAATAAAACAGGGAAGATACTTTATAAATATTAAAAGCAGAAGCATTATTAACAGTGAAGTATTCTTCATTTTTGAGTTCGATTTATGAGTCACTATGTTCACACTCAAACTTCACTTACTTGTTGTATAATTGAGACGTTTTCAAGATCATTCGATCTCATCCTCAGCTGTTTGGTGACTAAATGAACATTCCTCTTCTTCCACTACTACGGAGCTCCGATCACTCTGCCATCTGGTGTTTGGAGCACTAAGTTTTAATACTTCATTTAATGCTGGGATTTCAAAATTTATTTATCACGTTTTTTGGTTATTACCAGGCAAAAAGAACACCAGAGGAACATAAAGTTGAAACAAACAGAAAAATCTGCAGTGTCACACCATTTTTGGACAGAAAACCACAACATTGGCCATAACATTAAACTGTTAAAATCTTTAAGTGCACCCATAGAATTGGATATTTGGGAAAAAATATTCATAACCAAAAACCGTGATAAAGTTATAAATTTTGAAATCTTTTTCTATCTAGTAGGGGAGCACTTAACCAAATATTGTAATTCCGTGATCATAGGAGGTTTCTCAGTATGATAGGGGAGACAGCATAAACTACTTATACTCTACTTCCTCAGATACCACATTAATTCAGCTGAGATTAAGTCTCTGGAACAAAAGTACATTAAGAGAGTCATTAGGGTCAGTAGCAGTATATGACAATGCCCAGGTATGCGAAAATGCTGTATTGTGGCATTGTATAGAGAGAGGAGTTTTGGCAAGCACATGGAAATTGGTACAGATCAAAGCAACACATTACTTTGTTGTTAAATGTCACATCACTGTATAATTCGCTTTTTCTTGCCTTATTTTTTGTCACTGGATTTTACTTCAAAGTCAAATTGGAAGGTCCACTGTGAAGGGTTTCTTAATAATATTTCTGGAGAATTATTTATATAAATCATCCTCTTAAACCTTTTCTACAGGTTAGACACTGTTGTGCCACTTTTTGTAGTAATGCATTTTTCACCCTTGTATAATCAGTCTTTCCATGTCTGGAATTTAAAAGAGTTACTTTTCTCTGCTACATATGCCATTACTTGTGCTGATACCAATTCATTTGGTTTGCATTGGTAATTGTAAAAGGAAAATTGTACCACTCTTGTCGAAGTTCCGCACCGTGATGTCTAATTCAAAGCACTTTTGTGACTTATTTAATTTATCAAGCAGTAGTAACTCTTATCTTGTTTGTGTTAAGATAAAAGAAATTTGCCTGTTGAATAGTGAAGCCATATATCAGCTTTTCTTGTGCTTAAGTATGCTATCTTCTTCTTCAGTGAAGATTGTATAATATAACTGACTTCTGGGCTAAAAAAGCAAGAATGATTTAAGAGGCACTTTTTAAACATAAGACAATTCATTTCTGCATGGTAGTCAAGGAGGAATTATATTTAGAGCGAAAAATTAATTTGATCTCTGCAATGAAACCTATGTTGCTTAAACCAGTGTTCAGGTAATCATCTTTGTCAGTAGTGTGACTTTGTGGGTTCATAGAATTAAAAGCCTTGTTTGATGAAATTTAAAATGCTCTTTATTTCAGTAGAAAGATGTTTTGTACACCCCTTACAGGCTCTAAAAATGACGTGGCATACAAATAGTAGTATTCAAGGTCAACTGCCCCACGCCCACAAACGAAAGAATGCACTTGCGGTACACTTCAAAGGTACACTACATAGCTGCTTAAACACAACAGTTCTCAACTAGTAACTGACACTGCTTTGACAGCCTCGGCGCTTTTATATCTCCAGTCACTGTTTCTAGAAATTAGTGGAACGCTCAGTAACAATCGAGACAGCATCAGAAAAGACAAAACTTCCAGACATCTGTCTCTTTCTCTCTTTCGGCAAGTGTTCAGCGCTTGCGTAGCTCTCTGTCTCATTCATTCGCATACGCCTGGCAGCAGCACAATAATGCCTCGGCGACACTACTCCCTCCTAAGGCTGGTCGTCCCGAACAGCACCATCTTAGCAGGCCAGACAATCCAGGTGTACCACCACCATCTTTTCTCGGGGCACCTTCTGAATGCGGTAGACCATGTCGTTAATTCTCTTTACCACCCGGTACGGTCCTTGCCATGGTTATTGAAGTTTCGGGCAGCGTCCCTTGGTCCGGGTAGGGCGGTACAACCAAACCAGGTCACCTTGCTGGAATCCTTGGCTCTTGGCTGGCCTGTGGTACCGGGTCCAAATGCGGTCGCTCGCCATCTGGATGTTCTGACAAGCCATCTCACGCATGTCGTGTAAATGGTCCACGAGGTTCTACACATACTAGGTTGCTGGCTGTTTCGCTTCCGGAGGGGGGGGGGGGGGCTTCCAAAAGCCAGGTCACAAGGCAGGCGTAGCTCTCACCCGAACATTAAGCTTGCTGGCATCATCCCAGTGGTGTCGTGGGTTGACAAGTGGTAGGCATTCTCGGTCGGACACTGGGAATGGTCCACCTATGTCGAATGGTGCTCCGATGTTGTACTTCTGCATGCGACCCCAGCTCCTAGTTTGTGGGCCGTGACTCGCCGCGCACACGTGACATTGACGGCACCATCTCTCAGCGTCTGTTCCGAGCCTCAGTCAGAAGTAGCGCTGTCGGGGCTTGTCGATCATTGGGTTTGCTCCCAGGTGTCCTCCTGAAGTACCGGCATGCACTTCCTCCAAGACTTCTGGGAGTTTACTCCGGGGAAGTACCAACTGCTCTCTCTGCGTCTTCCCATCGGGTGATTCCCATACCCGGAACAGCATGCCCTCTTTGGTCTTCAGCGAGTCCCATTGGGCCCAGTACAACTTAAACGCAGCGCTTCTGGGTGTGATGTCGTCCTAGATCGGTCTTGTCCCTGCCTCCACTTCCCTCACAAGAGTGGTCCCAGGTGGGCGTACGCCAGCTACTCCCTCCTCAGGGCTGCGCTTTCCCAACTGTCTGCAGGCTCTGCCGTGACCACTCTTGACAACTGCGGCACGCTCCTTCTCTTCCACTCTTGTGCATTGGCCGCACTCTACTTGGGCAGGATCTTTGGGACATGGCCTCTGCGTTGGCGTGGTTCTTCTCTCTACGATGTTCGGAAGTGAAGTTGTACTCCTGCAGCCTCTGGACCCAACGAGCTGTCTGGCCCTCCAGGTTTCTAAATCTAAGTAGCCAAATTAGGGCGGAGTGGTCAGTCCTCAGGTGGAATGGCTGACCGTACCGGTATTTGTGGAAGTGCTCCAAGGTCTTTACTACCGCCAGCATCTCTCGCCGGGTGACGCAGTAATTCTTCTCTGCCTTGGACTGCATCTTGCTGTAGTAAGCTATCACCCGCTCGTTGCCGTCCTGGACTTGGGATAGGACACCTTCAATGCAATGGTCGCAGGCGTCGGTGTCCACAATGAAGGTACCGCCTGGTTGTGGGAATCCCAAAATAGGAGCACTGCAAAGTGTCTTCTTCAGCTGTAGAAAGCGCCTTCAGTGTCCTCCGTCCACTCATAAGGCCGGTGTTCTTCTGTCAGGCGGGTGAGGGTCTTGGCGATGTTGGAGAAGCCCTTTATGTACCGGTGGTAATAACTGCACAGCCAAGGATACCGCAATTCTTGCTTATCCTTTGGGCGAGGCCAATCTCTCATGGCATGTGTCTTCCCCAGGTCTGTGGCGCAAGTAGTTGACTTCCTTGCAGAAGAGCTGGCACTTCGCGTTCAGTATCAGGATGGTCGCCTGCAGTGTCTGTAGCATCTTGTTCAGGTTGTCGAGATGGTCTTCGAATGTCTTGCCGACGATGATGATGTCCAGGTATAGCAGGCAGGCGTCATAAGTCAATCCTCTCAACACTGACTCCATGAGGTGTTGGAAGGTAGCTGGTGCGTTGCAGAGGCCAAGGGTATAACTGTGAACTGCCTAAGTCCTTGGCCTGTCGAGAATGCGATCTTCTCCTTGTCTCTCGGGTCTAGAGCCACCTGCCAGTAACCCGACTTAAGGTTCAGGGTCGAGAACCACTGCACACCAGTTAGTGTGTCCAGAGTGTTGTCAATCCGGTGTAAGGGGAAACAGTCCTTACTGGTGACAGCGTTCAGCTTCTTGAAGTCCACACAGAAGCGTAACTCGCCGTTCATTGGACTGAAGATATAAGCAATCTGTTTGTGAAATCGATCTCCATTAGAAAGAAGAAGTAACACCATTTTCTTAAGATAAGTGAAGTTTTTTGTTACAAATATTTATATTTGTGTAATATTTATTGCTTCACTGTAGCTAGCTTCATTTTCTACGTAATCAGTAATGAAATCCCTTCCTTAGATTTGAAACTTACCAGTAAACTTACAAAACTTGAATTAGGCATACATAGAAAGGAAACATACACAGAAAATTTCATAACATCAGATGCATATAACCCAAGACAACACAAGCATGCTGTTATCAGCAGTTTAACTTACAGGCTGGTTAATGTATCTTTAAACAAGATGGAATATATCAAAGAGTACAACATTATCATTCACATTGCAGAATATAATGGATTCAGTGCTGAATTGGTCAAAAAGAAAATTGATAAATTAAAAAGACAACAAAGATGCAAACAAGTAACTACTCTTTCCCCAATCAGCAATGAAACTTCATACAGAAAATTTAGCTATCATCCCAGAGCTACACACCTTTTCCAAAAAGTCTTCAAAGAGCACAATATTACTTTGGCTCCACAGAACAAATTTAGTGTACAACACCTTTTGAAATCACATAATACAAAGGAGATACCCACAGACAAAAAATCAGGTGTGTACGGGATAAACTGCAAAGGCTGTGACAACTTTTACATTGGAAAAGCTAAAAGGAACTTGAACATTAGGCTTGAACATTTTTGGAAGGAGAATTATGATATAGAACGAGAAATCCACTTATTGAAAAAGGTCCAAGGTTCAGCTGCATTAACCACATGGGAAGAAATCTTCATAAAGAAATATGAAAGAAAATTGTTTAATTTTGACACTACCTTTGAAGAAAACCCAAACATCAAGTTCATCAAGATACCCACAGAGACGCACCTATCACCTCCAAGGAGTTCACCAAACCAACATCCATTAGTCGACAACAGCTGATGATGTTAGGAAGATCCTAACAAAACGCGTTCTAGGTAAATGCTAGCAATAAGTGGAGCATTGAGTACTAGTTCAACTCAAAATTATATTAATTTTGTGCTTCATTGTATCATAGTCCTTACACATTGGAATACACAGATTCTGTCCGCCTTGACCTTCCTCAATCAGGTAGAACTCATAACTCCCAGTCCACTTACTACTACTTACCACCAGAAATGAAAAAGAAAACTTACAGAGCAAAGAGGTCAAAAAGAAACAAGAGGAAGGAAGAGGTAGCCAAGTGAGGCAGTTAGAAAATAGAAGAGATAGGAGACTGACACAAGTTAATGGAAGAAATGTCAGTTTCAACTAGGGACCTTGTGGTTGCCTTGTACATAGTCACCAGATGTGAGCTCCAAGCACAGTGGGGAGGAAACTTCACTTAGCTCAAACTATCATTTCAATAATTTGAACTAGTTTCACTGTTCAATGTCACTTCACTGTCTTCCACGATGTAGTTTAATGAAATATCCTGATGTAGCCTCTTATCCCAGATGGTTCACTCACAGGGGAGTTGAACACAAAATGTTTCCAATCCTTTGCCATAACAGCACTCATTGCAGATCACCATAGTTGTCACAGTGCTAAACACGCTTTTTGTCACATCAGAAATGCCTAGCTTGCTGAGTTGTTTGCTAACTCAGTACTGTATTCACGACTTACTTCAAGAGTGTGCTCGCTTATAGAGCTATCAGAAGTTCCCACACAGCTCCAGAATACTTGAGACGGCAAAAGTTGTAGAAGATTTTGGTTATCTGATTATTAGTGCTTGTCATGCTTATGCTGGACAAACATTTTGCGTACCTGTTTTCCTTCGAACTGCCTGGTACTAGCTTCCCAATAACCATAGTCACTGCATCACAATATTTTAATCCTTAGAACACTTAATTTTTATAGATTAAGCTGCTGTTTAAGAGTTTATGTCAATAGGTTTTCTGTTGATTCTTAAAATGCTGCAGGCATAATACTAAAACAAAATGTTCTTTTATATAAAGAGTGTTAATGAACTACACCAAAATATTTTCAGAGCAAGTGGAAATATCCTAAACAAGTCAGTTGAGATAGGAGACCTATGGCCTTTTGGTTCAAATGTGAAAGTTACAGCTCTACGTTTCAAAAGTGCCAATACGCCACAGATAAAACTTGAGTGCACAAAACACAAGAATAAAGAAACGTGCTTTTTTTCCCCCTCCCAATATTTTGTCTGAATCTTTTAATTGTTGTATAAATGTATGCACTTTATGGTGTAATTTCACCTTGTCTGTGCAATTAATTACAGTTCTTTCTAATACTTTATACTTTCACATACTGTATGTCTAAATGTGAAGTGGTTTAAAGGGTGAACGAACTTACATTAAATAAAAAGGAAATGCAACTCTTTTATGTCAGGTTTATAGGGACTGTTTGAAATAGTGACCTGCATTTTCATTGCAAAGTTGACAGCAGCAAACAAATGTCATACTCTGTCCAAAATTCCTTGTATGTGTTAAATGGCTTCACCTGCTCCTATTATTCAGCAATTAAGTCCTCTTTTGAGGTAAAAGGTGTTCCATACACCAGAGACTTGAGGTGAAAAGGTATAGTAGTGTTATTACACTGGCCAATTAGATTCAGTTCTTAGCTATGAATCATGCCATTTCTTCCTATTATTATTTACGTATTAAGATGCAAAGAAAAAAAATTAACTGCATGACAGGAACCAAACCACAGACCTCTGGAATACCAGATTACAGCGTTACTCATTGGGTCACCAGTACAGTTACAGAAACATCCCTAGAGTAGGTCACATGATGTAAGAAGGAGTTAATTGCTCTTCAGTGTCACACTAGCAGGTGATTATTTCAAGATTAGAGAGATCTTTGAGACATTTAAATCTTGAGAACACCAATAATGAGCTACTAAAAATCGATATTTCTGTACTCGGGAAGCAGTTTTAAAGACATTCTAATCAAATAATTTCACCCACATTGTTTAAATACCAACTTATCAGCATCTGATGCCAATTAAGTTTAGCTGCAGACCATGCATTGCCTATCTCAACTTGCTTATATCAGTGAGGTCTGCAATCACTGAAATTATTTCGGTGTAGTTCATTGACGACTATCCTTAAGCAGTTTGTAGAGATAATAAACATTTTGTATTTTGTCACTTTGTCGCATTATGTCACTTTTTAATTTTAAGTTTCACGAGCCTTTGCTTCCATTTTCAACCTCAATAATCCGACTGTCATTGATTGTAATTGCCTTCAGTATTCTTCCTGGTGGTGGACAATGAGCTTCTTTACTAAATTGTTGATTTGTGGGATTTAAAAATGTATTAATCAAACTGAATTTCCATGTTAATGATGTTCTCCCACATTGTGGGTTTATGGCTTATCATGCCTTATCATAAAATTGGGTTTTTGTTAACAGAATTATTAAAATATGTGATAAACCATAATAAACTCACAATGTTTGAGAACATTTTAATATGGAAATATGACCAATTAATAAATTTTTAAACACCACCAGTCGACAATTTAAAAAAACGTCCACTGTTCCACCAAAAAAAGAGAAAACTGCAGCAACTACAACCAATGAGTCTGACCTTTAAGCTTGAAAATGGAAACAACTGCTCCCGAATTTAGTCCCTCAAAAATTAAAATGTAAGTGATATAATGTGAAAAAAACAGACTACAAAACCTTAGCCTATATATGGCTAGTGTGAAGAAATGAGTAATTTCCATCAATTAACTAAACTAATATGAGTTAAATGATGAGGCTTGGGACTCAAGTACTTACGATAGTAAGTCGCCACAAACGGTGTATCTCGGATGCGAGAGCCCCTAGTGGTCTACCAGGGAAATATACGAGTCAAATGGAGAATTTAATGTCAGGACGGCACGTTGACCATGGTAGCTCAATTGGTTAGAGCGACTGGACGGAAACCAGGAGATTCATGGTTCAAATCCCGGCCATGGCATTGAATTTTCCATGTTGGCTCTATCCATCAAAAACCTTAGCCTATATACGGCTAGTGTGAAGAAATAATTAATTTCCATCAGTTAACTAAAAAGACTACAAAGTAATTATTAATTTTTCGCTTCACTGTGGTGTTCCAATACAGTTAAATCTCGATAGACTACAAAGTGTTTATTAATTAATTTGGATGTCACTATTACTAAATTCCTCCAAAGATCAATCACATTGAGATAACTTAAAATATATAAATAAATAAAAATTGTACTTAAAACTTAGAATTTGTTTGATAAAATGAAATTTAAACTTGCAGAAATATCTCCTGTTTTAAACTCCAGTGTTCAGTTGTGATAATCTCATTTTGTTTTCATTTATGACAGAGTGGTATTGCGGGAACAGTACCTGAAAAGGAAGAAGAAGCGACAGAGAAAGAGAAAAAGGACGGTGATAAAGAAGTAGATGAAAAGTCTACCGTGAGTGAATCAGAAAAGAAGGAAATGGATAAAGGGGAACCAATGGAGGTTGATAAGAAAGTAGGACTAGAGGAGGAAAAGGAACCTAGTAAAGATGTAGAAAAGACCGAAGAAGGTGCTGCAGTGGCTGCTGCTGCAGCAGCTGCAGCAGTAGCTTCAGTAGCAGCACCTGTAAAGGATGAGAAGCAAGAAGAGGCAAATGGAGAGACAGAGACAGAACAGGAACGTTTGGTAAAAGATGCACAACTTCAAGCAGCTGCAGCTGCAGCATTAGCAGCTGCTGCAGTGAAAGCAAAACATCTGGCTGCAGTGGAAGAACGTAAGATAAAGTCGTTAGTGGCCCTGCTTGTTGAAACTCAAATGAAGAAACTAGAAATCAAACTGCGGCACTTTGAAGAATTAGAAACAACAATGGAACGAGAACGTGAAGGTTTAGAATATCAGCGCCAACAGCTAATCACAGAAAGACAGCAGTTTCATTTGGAACAACTAAAAGCAGCAGAATTTCGTGCTCGACAACAGGCTCACCAGAGACTGGCTGTAGAACAGGGAGGGGGCACTTGGCAGAGTGCACCATCTGCAGCAGCCCAGCAACCTCAGCCACCTCCCACAGCCTCTTCAGAGCAGCAATCTTCTGGAGGTCCAGTAACACCAAGCACTACACCCACACCACCATCTCCACAGGCTGTATCTGGATCTGCTTCATCTGTCCCACCAATTCACCCATCTGCAGCAGGATCACCATCTCCAGGTCCTCCAATGGTTGCTCAGCCCTCTCCACAGCAGCCTGCGTAAACTTACACATTCTCTCATAAAACCCATTCTCTCATTCTCTGCATAGAATAAGTAAATTATACCTGATTTTTTTATATGTATCTACAAAAAGACTAACAGTGAAGTGTATGGTGAAATGATTAATCATTCTGTTTTTCAGTGTTAAATGGACCACATTCTTGTTTACAACAGAGAACTTAAATATACAAAATCTCATTTGAAACAAGAAAAATAATTTCATAGGAACGGTTTATATGCAACTTAAGGATACTTTGACAGCAGGCATTTTATTATTGTCTTTTATTTCTTCTCTATAAATGTTTGTACACTTGTGCATTTCTCTATTGTGAGAACTTATTAAAACCAGTAAATGATGAAAGCAGTCTGGAATTGCTGCACATAATAGACTTGTCATTGAATTTTCTATAGCTTTTTACAGAGAACAAATTGTGAAGATATTTAAGAATATTTTTCCGTTTAAAAAACACTCCTAATAACAGTTTACCTAACATTTTATTTTCTTCATTTTTTTTTCTAAACATTAAATTTCAAAAATAATTTTCCTAAACTTAATATTGTCAATGAATAGAAATTGAATTCATTCATTTTATTCATATCAAATTAGATAAATGTCAGAATTGGAATGCATGAAGAGTCCTAAAATTAACTGATATGTTATCTAAACAGACTCGATTTCTATTTATTGATAATAATTACATACCTATACACATCTTCCAAGTATAAAGAGTATTTATTACAAATGTATTGGTTAGTAAAGTTATATTGTAGCCTACATTCTGAATTGTTTCTTGTTATCTCCTTACGTTTCATAACTGTTGTCTCCCACACCAACTCCCATAGTTAAAATTCTATGGCTTCTGTGTCAGTTTGTTCTTTCTGGAGCTCATTGAGATTGCTGTAAAATCTTACGTTTTCCCACTACAAGCTGCTCTATTATAAGTATTATGCTACCGTTATTGCTGCCCATTTACCTTGTTGCTTAGTATTGGCTCTTACTATTGGAGAGTTTGATGAAATTGCTTTCCTTCCCCAAATGTATATCTCACCTTAATTTCTTTTTGGACAAAGGCCAATTATGTAAACGTATTCTAAACTGGCAGGAATGCTTGTAACATAATAGGTTGAAATGTTTGCATCCATGTTTGTGAATTGTCATAGTGCTACTGAAGGCCACAGCTTGAATTTTCCCATATATAGTACAATTTCCAGTAAATGTTTTTATCGGGAGATAGCTAAAATATAGTATTTGGAAACATAAAAATGAACTGAAACTATTTTATTAGATTATTACTCAAACCAATTGTGCATTAATTAAAATAAAAGGGCAGTAAATTAAACAGAAACATAAATGATAAACACAATATACTTAAATGCATACCAGTACTATTCAGAATTAAAACTGGTACTGGTGGTTTGCACCTTCTTTGATTTGTTCACACCATGCTAATCACAGGAATGTCCCTGTTTAGACCGGGATAATAGAAATTGTTATATTATTTATATGTTTACTGTGAGTACATTTAGGTGTGCTTCATTATCATTAGATACAACCTGAGTAAAAACAACTTTGCTTGTGTGTGTGTGTGTAGTGTTTAACGCCCGCTTTTACTACATACGGCACCGCAGGCGGTGACACTGATGATACATGAGATGAAGATGGAGCACCGGTGGAATGAGATGGCGGGGGAAACCGGAGGTCCCGTAGAAAACCCGCCCCAGTGCCGTGTTGTCCACCACAAATCTCACTTTGCGGTCGCCTGGGATCGAACCCGGGCCACCTTGGTGAGAGCCAAGCGGTCTAACCACTGAGCCACGGCGCGGCCGGAACTTTGCTTGAATGCATTGTTAGCATATACACAGTAATAAGCATTCTGAATATATTGATAGCTTACCCGTTATGCCTTGCGTTTTGTGCTGTGATAGCTAGGATATGGTAAACAGAAACCAAATCTAATACAGGTTGGACCACCTATCTTTTGACAATCCAATAGCATTTGAACCGTGATTAATATGCAAGGTGTGGAAACTTATTATTGAATGCTATCGAAGGAGAGAGTAATATGTGTGAAGAAATTTAGGTCACTTCAAAATTTTTGAGCTCACATAAACAAGTAAATAATTTCTGCTATACCCACCCAATCATGTTCATTGGTCAGACTGTGGAGTACTGTGGAGAGTCTGTAACTGTACTGTGAACATCAGATTGTCTTTTCTGAAATCAAGAAAAGTCAAGTTACCTCTCTGTACATAACTTGTTATAAATGTAATATCCATATGAATGTAAAATGCACTGCATACAGGAGAAAATGGTCACTATGATTTTCATTCATGGAGAATGCCATGAAATTGCCAGAGCAGCAAAGAATTTGCATAATTTCCTAATGGTCAGCATCGCTCACAACAATCCTTTATTAATATTACAGTACGACTTCGTACCACAAGAAGCCTTTCTGCACAAAAAACAGTATAAGGCAGGAGTGTGACACACAAGCAGACATTGCAGTATTTGCAGCAGTTGCTGTAAATCTGCATGTTGGTAGGAGGGAGTTAGGGCGACAGATAGGAATAAGCCAAACAAGGCATAGTGTATTCTCCAGAGTCATGTGGCCGAAGTTTCTCATGTGGCCGAAGTTTCTCCAATATTGTGGAAAAATCTCATTCAATCAGGAAGAATATATGCAGGTTTTCAAGCGGTAGCAGTAAAGAATTTCATCTCTGTACCGAAATGTTTGAATTGCTATAATTATGGTCATGTCAAGAAATCCTGTAGGGAAAATAATAAAGTGTGTGGAAAATGCGGAGAAATTGGACATCTGAGGAATGAATGTGAGAAAAGAGAAGAATGTTGTATTCCTTGCAAGAGGAGAGGCAAGATTTGCGGAGGCAAGGGGAATTGTTCAACTTATAGTATGATGTTAGAAAGATTTGTTTCCCGAATTGATTATGGTCAACAGTGAAGAAAATATTAACTTACCAATAAAGAAGAATAAGAAGAGGAATACAAGAAGGAATGTTGAAATAAATTATGATGAAATAATATATGAAAAAGTAGGCGAAGAAGAGGAAAGAAAGGAGAATGTTCAAGTTGTAGACGAAGTTGAAGAAGTTGAGTTTGTGTTTGAGAAGGATAGAGAACAGGGAGAATGGTCGTTAATAAATCAAAAGGATACGAAAGAAAAGACCGAAGAGTTTAATATTAAGGAAATTTATAATGATTTTGAAAAAACATTGAAGTTAAGTAGATTAGAAGAACCCAAGACACTAATTGCGGCATTAAGATATATTACAAGAAGAGCTCATGAAAATGGTGATAAAATTATGATTCCAGTTCCAAATGCAGTTGAAAGGATGGATTCAAGAACAAAAAATCTACCAACAGATCTAGAAGAATTAATGTTGTTGTTAAATATTGTTTCTGAGAGAAGGGGAGAGGTATTAGATCTAGAAGAATTATATAATAATCTTGTTCTATGTTATGGTCGAGTTGTATTTGATTCAGCAGCAAGCTGGCCACATTGTTATGCACAAATTAGACATTCAGGATTAAATAGATCGGAGATTGTTAAAAAAGATGTCGTAAAGGATAATGTAGTAAAAACCACCAATTTTAATCCTAGCTTTAAGCCAGAAACAACGTTTTATAAGACCAATGCACAAAAAATTCCAAATAAATCTAATAAATCGGAAAATATTATAGCAACATGTTTATCAGCTGTAAACACAAATAAATCTATAACTTCTAAACAAAATAAATATAAAATAGCCCATGTAAATAAATTTAAGGACAATATAAGAAGTTTCAATCATAATATGGCAAAGGAAGTAAATGAAAATAGAGAGAATTTCGCAAAAGTAAGAAGAGATGTATTTGGTGGATTAAATTTAGGAAGTAACTCATGGAGGAAAGCTTAAGAATTGCACAGATAAATGGGCAAAGAAGTAAATTGGTTATGGCGGAAATAAGAAAAATTGCAGAAGAATTAAAATTAGATATTATCTGTATTCAAGAACCGTATGTGGTAAATTCCAAAATTCCATATATGCCGTTAAGATCCCGACAAATCTTATCTCAGGAAAAGGCAATGGCAGCAATAGTAATTTTCAAGCAAGATTTGCAAATAGTAAACATAGCGCAATTTCTGGATACGCATGTTAATTGCATTGAAGTTATAACAAAGTATGGAAGTTTTATATTGGCAAATTATTATTTTCAATATAGTTTGGATATTGAACCCTTTCTATATAAATTACAAAATATTCATAATAAATTCAGAAATAAAGAAATCATGCATGTATGTGATTGTAATGCAAAATCAACTTGGTGGTTCAGTAAAAGACCAGATGAAAGAGGGGAGAAACTGGAAGAACATATCTCGGAATTAAATTTATATGTAATAAATAAAGATGGTAATCCACCAACCTTTCAAAATATAGAAGAAAATATAGATATTACTTTAGCGTCAGCAACAGCGGAGAAGAAGATTAGAAATTGGTGGGTCACACAGGGTCAGACCACAAGTGATCATAATTTGATTTATTTTGATTATATATTGAATAGGGAAGTAATTCAAGAAGAACATGAAATAGAATTACGTTATAATTATAAAAGAGCAAATTGGGATAAGATGAAGCAAGTATTTAAGGATTTAAATTTACAGTATACGGGAATATCAGTGGATTTGGATGCAATAAATTTAACACAAGCAATAAAAGTAGCAGTATCAAAATCCGTTCCAAAGATAACAATTTCTAATAATAAGGATAAAATAAAATGGACAGATAGATTGCAGAAGCTGAGATCGTTAGCAAGGAAATTAAGAAGAATATATCAAAAATCAAACATACATACGGAAAGAGAAGAGAACTTAAAGAATTATAGGGAGGCCAAACAAAAGTATAAACAATTATTAGAAGACACCAGAAAACAACATTGGGAACAGTTCGTTGAAAATAATTTAAAACAAGATGTCTGGGGACAACCGTATAAAATTATTATGGATAAAATTAAGAAGCCAGAAATCTTAACCACATTAGATAAGGGTAATGGGGAGATGACAGAAAGTGGGAAAGAATCGGTGGAATTGTTATTACATACGTTATTGCCAGATGATAAAGAGGAAGAAGATGATATTCATGTTGAAAAAAGAAACCAGATGATGTTGCAGTATACAGGAAATCCTGTTTATCCCTTTGATATTACAGAAATAAAATTAATTCTGCAGAAGTTAAAAAAGAAGAAGGCACCTGGTCCAGATGGTATTATAAATGAAGTCTTGTATAATCTACGAGAAGAAATTGTCCTGTTTTTGTGTTTCTTGTTTAATGATTGTTTGGCAAGAGGGAGATTTCCAAACTTGTGGAAGGAGGCAAAGGTTGTAATTTTGTGCAAAGGAGCAGATAAGGACAGAACGCAACCAAAATCTTTCAGACCAGTATGTTTATTAAATGCTATTGGCAAGATCTTTGAACAGTTAATATATAAAAGAATAATGGAAAATAGGTTGATGCTGGGTATGAATAATAAACAATTTGGTTTCAGAAAGGGATATTCAACTGAGGATGCAATATTAAAAATTCAAGAAACAGTGTCAAAAAGCCAAAAGAATTATGTAATTGGATTATTTGTGGACATATCGGGCGCTTTTGATAATTTATGGTGGCCGTATTTTTTCGGCATTTTAAAAGACAAGAAATATTCAAGTACTATTTATAATTTATTAAAGGATTATTGTTCCAATAGAGAAGTATTCATTGGTGGATCAAATTTTGAAACTAGGAAGAAGATAACCAAGGGTTGCCCTCAGGGTTCTATCTTGGGGCCCCTCTTTTGGGATATTTTATCAGAAGATTTATTAGAACTACTGGAAAGAGATCATAAGGTTTTGGATGTAATAGCGTATGCTGATGACATAGTCATAATGATGGACGGACAGAGCAGACTAGAGCTAGAAAATAAAGCAAGAGAAGTTACAAATACATTATCAAATTGGTGTTTCAGAACAAAACTAAAAATTGCACCAAACAAGTCAAATTATGTGCTTTTTAAGGGAAATTTAAAGCGGGATCCTACAGTGAAGATAAATAATCAGAACATTAAACGGGAAAAAGA
The DNA here is from genome assembly GCA_030765055.1 of Mantis religiosa. Taxonomy (NCBI): domain Eukaryota; kingdom Metazoa; phylum Arthropoda; class Insecta; order Mantodea; family Mantidae; genus Mantis; species Mantis religiosa. Next base: position 107,885,442 of record CM060949.1, read on the forward strand.
GATGAGATATTTGGGTATCATGATAGATGAAAAATTTCATTTCAGAAAACACACGGAGTATATTAGGCAGAAAACAGAGAAAATAATGCTTAAGCTAGCAAGAATAACCAATTTAAATTTTGTACTTCCATTGCGTAACATACAGATTTATCATAACACCATTTTTGCTTCAATTATGACTTATGCGGCAGCAGTTTGGGCAGAAAGGATGGATGATGTACAAATAAGAAGATTGTTGAGAAGAACGCAAAGAAAAGTATTATTACGTCTGACAGGAGCTGTAAAAACAACACCAACTATGGCATTGCTAGTAACAACGGCCATTTGGCCGATTGATTTATTAATAAGATTGAAGGGCGCAAAATTTTGGGCGAAAAAAGGAAACTTAGAAAAAGTTTATAATATAACTGGAGTCAGAACAAACAAATCTTGGGTGATTAAAAATAGTTTAAAAGATAAATGGCAAAAAGAATGGACAGACAGTCTAGAAGGTAGAAGAGTGTTTGAAATTTTTCAGAACGTCAAAGAGAGACTAAAATTGAATTTTATTCAACCAACAAAGGGATTTATACATTATATAACTGGACACGGACCTTATAAGACCTATTGGAAGAAAATCAATAAAACTGAAAATGATATATGTGAATTATGTAACAAACAAGATAATCCTGAACATGTAGTATTTGAATGTGGAAGATATGCAATTCACCAACAAGAAGAGAGGCATGCGCTAGCAGGATATATCGTATATGACATAATTCGAGATCAACAATTGGTAAATAAATTACAAGTTTTGACTAACTTTGTAAGTAAGAAAGCATGGGAGGTAAAAATATTCAAAGGAGAAAGAGTTGATAATAGGCGAAGAATAGTACAAGATCCAAGAAGGAGTTCTAGAATACAAAATAGGATAAGACGGGAAGAATTATTGAATAATCTAACAATGGAGTTGACTGCATGGGCGGCGGAGGGAGAGAGTGATGACAGAGGCCATGGTGGACTACAGAATTAGTAGATTTAGATGTAGATTTAGGAAATAAGGATTTTGTAATTTTTATAGTTTTCTTTTGTTTTTTGCTTTTTTGTGTTTATTTCTGTTATTTTATTTCATTTTATTTTTGTAGAGTAGTTTTCTGAGAGATTTGTATAATTATAACATTTGTAAGGATTTTATGGAAAAATAAAGAGAAAATTTGGATATATGCCCCGGTATAGTTGTCTAGGTGCCGGGGTAGAATATTCAGATTTTATTTATTTATTTATTTATTTATTTATTTATTTATTTATTTATTTATTTAGTCATCAATTTCAGACTTTACATATCGCACTACATCAGGAACTGTACCGCAACAACTTTCAACAGCATATGTAGTACAGCCAGTGGGTTCTGCAGCAAGGCCATGTATTTTAATGTGAAGAAGTTGCATGAATTATAAGAGATGCACTGATGGCCTATTTCTATATCATTGGATAGGTCACAGTAATCACGTTCCGAAGTATCCAGCATGCTCACCTGATCTAACATTTAAATGTTTAGATTTGTTCCTCTGGGGACATCTAAATTATTTAGTATATCGGCATGTTCCAACAACATTAGAAGAGATAAAACGTCAGATTGCAGATGATGTGCTGCCATAGCTCCAGGCACTCAAGCAGCAATTACTCAGTGACCCAAAGTGGGTCAGTGTCAATGATCACTTGAACACAATCATTTTGGATCCATTGTGAGTAATGTATGTTTATGTGTCATGTAGTATTTTTGCATTCTTTGAAGCAGAAAAATGTTATATACACAAAGGCAGACAAAGATAACAAGATAGTCATAATGGATAACTCAGATTATATTGAAAAAATGGAAGAAATGCTGACAATGAATATGAAATCATTAACAAAAATCCTCTAACAACTTGCATACAATCATTTGAAAAAAACAGTAACAAAATCAAGCATAATACCAAACAAATATACAGTTAAACCAGATAACCCAACCTTACCTAGACTTTATGGCTTACCCAAAATACACAAACCATTCATAACAATGAGACCTATACTTAGTAGTATAAATTCACCAACATAAAAACTTGCAAAGTGGCTAATAAACAAATTCAACTCATTTCCAAAATTTGACAGCCTAAGCATCAAAAACACATATGAACTTATAGAACACATTAAGGATACTGAACTAAAAGAAGAGGACACACTAGTCTTATTTGATGTTAAATCACTGTTTCCCAGCATACCAGTTAATCAACTCCCACTGTTGATAGAAAAATGGCTCAAATCACTTGGAATGTCATCACCTGAAATTTCAGATTACATCGAACTAACCAAATTATGCATAGAACAAAATTTCTTCCAGTTTCAAACAAAATATTTCCACCAAACTTCAGGTTTAGCAATGGGCAACCCCCTATCACCCTTCCTGGCCGATCTGTACATGAGTGCATTAGAAATAAGCATCACCAAAGGTTTCCCTTGGATGTTCAAACTCTGGCAACAATGTGTAGATGACATCTTCGCAATAGTACCAAAAAAACATCAGTGATGCACTAAAACTTTTTAATATCCAAGAAAAAAGCATCAAGTCCACTGTAGAAATAGAAAAAAAATGAGTACCATTTTTGGATCTAAAAATAATGAGAAATAAAAACAGACTAAACTTTGGCATTTACAAAAAACCAATACAGACAGAATACTACATAAAAGCTAATGGCTACAACCCAAGATCCCACAAACAGGCATCTTCAATAATTTAGCACACAGATTGGTCAACATCCCTCTCACAGCAGAAGAATACAAAACAGAATACAACAAAATTATTGAAATAGCACAAAAAAATGACTTTCCAAATCAGTAGACAAAAAAGTGAACTTAGCAAAAAAGAAGATGCTAATAAAGGAAACCACAACCCTCTCAGCTACAGAAATTAATGATTTTCAAACAATTCACTTACCATCCATGGGCCTTTGATACATTCAAAAAACAGAACATTCAACTAGCACCAGTCAACCATTTCTCCTTAAAAAACCTAATTTGCTCAAACATCAAAGATGCCATTCCATCTAACAAAAAATCTGGTGTATATAAAATTGAATGCAGTGACTGTAGTCAAATTTATATTGGGAAAACCAAACAAAATTTAGAAACAAGAGCAAAGGAACACTTTAGGAACATAAAATATAAACATTTAGAAAAATCAGCAGTTGCCACGCATTTTTGGGGAAAAAACCACAACATAAATCCAGAACCAAAACTACTAAAACATACATCAGGAAAACAAGAACTATTCACATGGGAACAAATCTTCATTTCAAAAAATAGGAACAAAATATTCAATTTCGACATCCCCCAGAAAGATTTGTTCAGCAAGTTCTTTGAACTGCCACCAGAGGAGACCTATGACAAATATTGTTAACTACACCAATGAGAACCAGTCGATGGTTGGTTGAGGATGGAGGCAAAGTCTCTGAAACATGTTCCGGAAAAATTTAAAAGTAAATGTTGTTTAGTGTCATTAATCGACTCCCTTTAAATTTAATCTACTGAAAATGTTTGAATGTCAATATTCTCAATCCTTTGTCTAGTCTCTTTCCAAAATACTCTTTGGATTGTAACTCTCCTTTCATACATTACTTATACTAATTTCCTCAATAATCCTGTGTCAGTTCATCAACCAATTACTAACTTTAGATTTTTCTTGTAAACTTAAATATATTTTACTATGTTCTGCTCTCTGATTGATCTAATCCTGCACCAATATTTGAGTACTCTTTCAATCATAATATCTTTACTGTTATGCCCATCTCTCACTCTTTAGTTGATCTACTCAGAAGTCCAAACAGATCATCTTAAAAGCCTGTATTATGGGCTCATTAAGAAGCTTTTGCTCAATTGATGAATGTCTTTTACAATCTAATATCGTTACATTAAACTGATACCCAGTTTTCCAGTAACATCTTACCTGTAATAAATACTGCTGTGTATGTTGACAGAAGCATATATGCCACTTCAGTGAATAACTATTAGCTATTTCAAATGTTTTATTGATTATTTTGTGCAAAATAAATCCTGAGTATTATTCTACCAGGCTGTATATGATGCTTGTGGTTTTGTCTTCTTTTCCTTCCCAAAAAATATTGTAATTATGTTTTTTTCATTTTCCCAGACAGAGATCGTAGTTCACTATACGTAGTCACTATGTCCTGCTTTATCTGTTGCAAGTTCCCACCATTCCATTATGTACCATAATACATGGATATTCTTCTGAATTTATATTTTCAAATTCACTGGTCTTGGTAGAAATGCTTTCTAAAACAAATTTCAGTTGGTCATAAATACTGCCAGAAGCCTGTTATAATTAGTTATATGATAAAGTAAATGTCTGAGAAATTTTGGGAGAACAGAAATATCTTAACATTTCTTGGTCACATACATTTAAAATAAAACTGAAATTTCCTCATTGAGGGCAGCCGTAAACTTGTTTTCATTATACATTCAGTTAAATTTCTTTTGGGCATAGATTGCAGAACATTAATAATTCTACTTTGAACTCTAGACCATATTTCTCTTTGGAAAGACAATATGCCTTCTTTAGCATAAATAGAAGTAGCTGCTTTTAAATCTTCTGTTATTTTCTGGGTCATTGAATGTTCTCACATTCTTTCTGCCAGGACATTTTTGTGATATGCTGTCAATCTGGTAAATTGTTTGACTGTTGACTTAGTTTCCTCAGCAAATCATTTTTGTGTTCATTTTTGTGTTCTGCACCGTCTTGTACAGTCATTGTTTACATGAGTTGTCTCAATTTTCTTTTGTTTTGTTGACAAAGCAGGAACTATCCAACAGTTCAATGACTCTATCCCTTCATCTAGCGATGTGAACCAACTGATTCACACAGACGTATTCAAACTTGCAATACCGGAAATGAAATGTTAAATTTCAATAATTAGAATCCTTTCCAAAATTTGTTCAGACATACGTAACAATATGCTGGGTAAACTTGTACTTATGTACCAATTCAACTGACTCGACCATTTTGCCAATTACCTTAGACCATAGCTGCTGAGTCACACTGTGATACATATGTAAAAACTGATATATATCTGTGTGTGTGTGTGTGTGTGTGTGTGTGTGTGTGTGTGTGTGTGTGTGTGTGTGTGCATGCGTGCGTGCGTGCGTACAATTTTAGGAGAAATTTCCTAGTGTTCCTGTGCCAGGTAGGGATGCTCTTAGGTGTCTGGTTAAGATAGGACAGCAGAACAAAAAATTAACAAAATTGCTGCATTATTCAAATGCTCTCCAAAGAAATCTAAGATAGACTGCATAGCAAATTTCAAAGCAGAGCTGCTAAACTTTCAAAATCTAAACTCAATAATGTGCCAATTCATGAATATGATGAAAAGGAATGCCAGCAATGTTTTACTACAGATGGATACCACTTATAATTATAATTCAAAGTTTTTGAAAAGGTATTTTTAAATAGACTAGGTATTAAGTTTCATTAAGAAACATAAGATATTGTGTGATAGGCAATATGGCTTTCAAAAAAATATGTCCACAAGAGATGCAATAACCAAAACAGTTAATGTCATCATAAATAAATGAATAACAAGGAGAAAGTCACAGGACTTTTTCTACATCTTTAAAAACCTTTTGACTATGTGGATCATCAGTTATTAATAAAGAAACTTGAAGCATACAGTATTAGAGGACTAGCAGGTAACTGGCTAATATCTTATTTGTTAGACAGGAAACAAGGTACCAAAATTAGTTAGATTGATAGTAAAGGTTACATTAAACAACATTTATCATTGCTGCAAACTAATGAATATGGAGTCCCTCAAGGTTCAATTCTAGGTCCCGCACTGTTCTTATTATACATAAATGACTTGTCTGAACTACTACCAACTAAAGGCATTGATATCACATTATATGCAGATGACACCACTTTACTTGCTTCAGCAGAAAATTAGGAGCTGTTAAAAAACAAATGTATGGATGTGTTACTAAGTCTGGAAAAATACTTTTATACTCACAATCTTACCCCAAATATTAATAAAATAAATTACTTATGTTGAAATTTAACTGTATTGGAACACCACAGTGAAGTGAAATAATTATTAAATTATAGATGAGTTGTATTTATTACACATTGGCTTCACTTACGTACATATATTGAGGTACGTATGTGAAATCGATGTGTAATAAATACGACTCATCTATAATTTAAAAATTATTTACTATTCTCACTGGGCAGGAGCTGTATCTATAATGGGTTGAATTTGACATACAAAGAGGAAAATATATCTAGAGTGCAAAACATAAAATTAGGCATTAACATTAATGATAATCTCTGCTGTCAAAATCACATTTTGACAATTTACTCTAAACTTAACAAGACTGTGTTTTTCTTATGTCAACTAGATAACATTTTACCTCCTCAAGCAATTCATAACGTATAGTTTTATTTCATACACATCTGGAATATGGGGTTATGCTGGTAAGACTTTTTGCACACCTATTTTCAGTCCAAAAGAGGGCTATTAGAGTTTTAGCTAAGTTGCCACAATTGGAATCATGTAGACCATACTTTAACAAATTCAAAATCTTACCTCTCTTTTGTATATACCTAAATTATGTTATTTTGTATGTAAAAAATCACTCAACAGTATCACCTTGGCTAAATAAAGATATACACAAACACCACACTCGCAGACAAAATGACTTCTTTGTTCAATCATATAGGGGCCATTTTGGAAATAAAAATATTATTTATGCTGGATCAAAATACTTCAACATATTACCAAACAGACTGAAGTCATCGATAGACAGAAATACTTTTAAAAAAGAGCTCAAAATATATTTGTTAACCCATTGTTTTTATAATGAAGATGAGTTTCTTATCCATAATGGAAATTAATCACATTTTAAGCATAGTTGCGTTTTTGATATAATAGTACGCACAGATTTACATTATCAATATTTAGGTTAATTTTATAAACTGGTGTTCTTTATCACATGACTGATGTGGTTTTAAGAACAATTATCTAAATGTGTATAGTGTTATTTTATATTGTAATTATTTTGTATTAAACTGACGTGTTGTATGTAACACTGTTTTTGTGTATACTATAGGACTGAAAATAAATAAATAAATGCATGTTACTAGCGGTCATGAGTAAGTAACATGTGAGTTTTAGAACGGAAAACCATCATGTCCTTCATGCAAGGATGTGATTCACGACCTGGCAGTATAAGGAAAGCACTGTAGTTATAGATGTTAATTCTCTCTCTTCTTTGATGAATAAATATTACAATTATATTGATACTGGATTAATACTAAGTCAAATGGTTGAGCATTTTAGCAGTATTACAACATAAGTGTTGTCCATATAAAAGTTAAATTAATCATGAAGTTTGGGTTACTTCAGTCACATTGTTGAAGTAGCATTAGCTGCTCTTTTAATAGCAGAACTAGGTTGTTTGATAAGTGTAGTAAATTTCCTTGAAGGGAAGGAAATTTTTGTTGCAACTTTGTGGGTGGTAAGCTTGATTTTTCAAAAGATTGTACAGAAAATTTTAATGCGCTACAATATACAGTTCATTGTTGATAGCCATCTGAACTGGTCAGTGTGATAGCTGTGATTGAAAATGGAAAAAACTAAGTTTTGTGCTGTTAGTAAACATTTTCATTTGAAGGGTTGAACTGCCGTATTAGTCAAAACTGAATTGGATGAAATTAATTGTTCTTTCACACTGGCCGTGTGTAGGCTAAATTGTGGAAACATAGAGTCAGAATGAAAAATTCAATGCCATAGCCGGGATTTGAATTTTTCATTCTGACTCTATGAATTGGATGAAGTTCACACGGACTCTGCGCCAACATTGAAGACCATTTACTTTTGCATCAATGAATTTAAACGTTGTAGAAGCACCGAAGAAGAATAGTGCTCTAGTTGCCCAATAGGTCACCACACAGGACACCATTGAAAAAATCTACGATCTGGTTATGCAAGACCACTGAATCAAAATTCAGGCTGTAGGCATCTCAACTGAGCGAATCGCCTGCGGTGCCGTACGTAGTAAAAGCGGGCATTGAACACTACACATTTCATTTTTTTTTTTTTTTTCAACTGAGCGAGTGCACAATAACCATCTGATGTGGCTAGCACCTTGGCAGTACCTTCGCTCATACAGCTATGCACCCAAGTTCTTTCCAATTAAGACGCATATGGAATCTCAAGGTTTCTAGTTTCATCTTTAAAACTCTAAAGATCACAATCACCTTTTCACCATGAAGGAATTAATACATGCCCTTGTATATTCATGACTCCAGGACCATATGCTATCCACCTACAAATATTTCAACAGCTCTCTCCTAAAGATGAGCTGTTCCTAATCGAGGTGTATAATCTGGGTTGATGCCACTTTCCCAGAGATATAGCGGGAGGTCACCATCATACCTATTCTGAAAGCTGAAAAGGATTGTCATCCTGTCAGCTAAGGTTCTATTTCCCTCACCACTTGATTTTGCAAAATGATTGAAGACATGATCAAAGGTCGGTTGTTGTGGTGGCTGGAAACTTATAACCGTTGGGCTAACATTCAGTGGGATTTTCGAGAACACATCTTGCTTTTCAGCTATGGGCTACCTTGTATTGATTTTAATGCAACCATAATCAGATTCATGAAGAATTATCTAACCCTAGGTAGGTATAATTTTTTTATCCCAAGGAGGTTTACAATACGTGTTAGCGAGCAGGGTTATATATGTATGTGAACTCTTACCACTGCTTTCGAAGGACCGCATTTATCGAGTGAGAGTGACTTAGGTTTTTAGATTTTTTCCCGGAGATTAAGAGTTCCTCAGGAACCGGTAATGCAGGGGCGGCTTCTCAATGGGGTAACATGTTTGCGCTACAACCAAAATGCTGGGTCTTCCTTTAATGCAAGGGCATGTTCCATTTGGCGTTCAGTTCGACCTTGTCTAGTGCAGTGGCCCTCAGCGCGCTGTATTGTTTGCAGGTGCCAAGTAGTTCACTCTCAGTTGCAAACCACTGGTATACAATGGGAAGGTATAGGGCAGGATGAACCTGAGGCGTGCTGAGGCAAGTAGGGGGTAAGGGCGGGGCTTATGGCTGCATAAGGTTGGTTAACCTAGCAGCCAGAGAATAGTGAATGCCAAGCCTTCTCCTTCTGTTTTCGGCGCCACCTATTATTCTTATATTAAATGTTCGCATCGGTCAAATATTACCACAGATTAGTATTACCTACCAGAGCATAGCCACATGTTTTGTGCCGTGTTTTGTTAGCTGTGTCATGCTTTGAGTAGTGAATAAGAGTGATTTATTTAAATACAAGTATATTGTGTTATACAAGGAGAAACAATGAATTCCATAAAGGATCTATTAGCACATCCTTTTTAAAAATGAGCTTAGAAGAAAAAACCGAAAATAAGCGACTTGGAAGTCCCACGCCAAATATAAAAATCACATAGGTAGTCAAAACAAAAACAAGATATTTGAACAGGAACTTTAACAACAATGTATATGAGAAATATAATTTGATGTATGGTTGTAATATTAAAAAATAGCCTGTTTTGCTTTCCTTGCGTTCTCTTTGGCGGTGAAGATCTGTGGACAAAACATGGCGTGAATGCTTTGCAGCATCTTCATGATCGCGCTAAAAACACGTAACTTAAAAACTGCACATGAAAAACACAGTTTTGCTATGCTTGACAATGTAAATATAGCAAAGCAGATGAAATGTGTAGTGTTTAACGCCCGCTTATACTACATACGGCACCGCAGGCGATGGCACTGATGATACATGAGATGAAGATGGAGCACCGGTGGAATGAGATGGCGGGGGAAACCGGAGATCCTGGAGAAAACCCGCCCCAGCGCCGTGTTGTCCACCACGAATCTCACTTTGCAAAGCAGATGGACAGTGCATATCGGAGAACAATTGAAGAACACAGCCAGAAAGTGGCTCAAAATAGGTATGTTTTAAACATTATTGTTAACTGAATTAGGTTTTGTGAAACCTTTGAGTTAGCTCTACGAGGACACAATGATTCAGCTACGTCAAGCAATCCTGGTATTTTTCGAGGACTGATAAACTTCAGTGCAGAGCTAGATGGTGTTCTGAAAAACCTATCTGGAGAATGCTACAGTGTTTAAGGGGACCTCCAAGACAATCCAGAACGAAATCTTGCAATGTACACTTGAAGTCTACCATGAAGAGATATCAAGTCCATTTTTAGCTGCATAAATAGAAGAGTGTTATGCTCTAGAGTGTTTCTGAAATACGCATGTTGTGTTATACTCTGTGAATTACCGTGAACTTGTGTATACAGCAGTCTATAGTGGTAGGCTTAAACAACCGTTTGTTTAAAAAAATTAAATTTAATGGATAAATTTGTGAACCACCGATTTTCAGAGCCACCAGCCGCCCCTGCGGTAATGAGTATTACATTGTTTGCGATGCGGTTAATTCTTTCTGGAAAGGTGTTCCTTCGGGAGATTCCTCGCACCTATTCGTGCCGCCTATTGTTTTCGACGTGCACGTTTTAAGTCGTCCTCTGCAGTAATGTTTAGTTAATATTTCACACTGGAGTTAACAAGCAGCATCCGATTCTCAGTTGAGAAATTAATCTGGTTCAGCTATGGCGCGATGGGAGACGATGAACACTTCTGATCGATTCGGTCGGACCGTTTGCAGACGAGAGGAAGATCCCTAGTTTGACCTTTTACAGGCAACTATTTGGTTATTCTATATAGCGCAGCATCGATGAGACGCTGTCCATAATCGGGGCATCCGTATGCTGTTGAGATGCTTAACACGTTTCTAATGGAGAGAGTGCACCTCCTCTGGTTGCATGCAGTTGCATGCAACATTCCACCTTTATTTTAGAATTATGGTATATCGGAAGTCTACGATGCTCAAGTCTACTATCTGCAGTTGTATTTCATCAGGTTACAACGATCGTAGTTTGATTGACACCATAGATCTGTGAGCATCAACGGTGTTGAAGTGTACACGTTTATGGAACCAAACCGCAACATTCGGTTTTCATATCAGGACTCCCATTTACAGTGCAGAGCTCTGTGCCGTATGCTGAGTCATTCTGTATGTGCGTCGTCGACATTTGTGTGACTGACTAAATTTAAGGAATTCTCTTAGGGAACTTCAGAGCCTTTGTGAGCTGTACTATTATCGTATTGTACAGCGCATTCAAAATGTCCTTCCTGTTTTACATGCTTCTGGGGTTAACGTGGTGTGTGCTTGTATTCCTGGTCATGTTGGCTTATGGAGAATGAAATGGCGAACTTAGCAGCAAAGGCGGGGAATACAGGGCACAGTATTTTCATATCCCTTGTTACTTTGGAAGACTTAAATCTTGTGCAGAGAGCAGTATTGGCGTGAAGGCTCTTCGCGTAATTAAGCTCAGAACAATGAAGGAAAGTCCGATAAACTGTTTAATGTCCACTCGTCGTGAAACGATGGTTTTTGCTCAGTTGTGTAGAGACCACTATAATTTTACGCAAATACGTTTTTAAGGGGGGGGGGTCCGCTGTTTGTCCGCTATGTAGCAAAGCTACGTGTGTTAATCCATCTTCGGGAGTCTCTGAAGCTGCAGGCCAGTCTTGTAGGGGACCTGGCGAACGAAAACAAAGATTCGAAAGGGTTTTTAATTTTTTGCCAAGGGCATACTTACAACTTAGATGTCAAGATTTTGTATCTTTTAGTCTTACGTCTTTTTTAATTTGAACTTGTTCTCTGGTATTACCATGATTGTGTATACCTGTAACGTTTACTAGAATGCTTGAAAATGAAATGTGTAGTGTTTAACGCTCGTTTTTACTACATACGGCACCGTAGGGGGTGACACCTATGATGCATGAAATGAAGATGGGGCACGGTGGAATGTGATGGTGGAGGAAACCGCAGATCCTGGAAAAAAAAGGTTGTGCCTACTTGATAATTATGCCTAAAAGTTTCCTAATTGCAAATCATGTTTTACATGCCAATTTAATGTTTCAATCTAACTGTATGCAAACCTCCGTGGTCCCAAATAATCCAACAGAAGATGAACAACCCTCATTATGAGAAATACATTTAAAATCTTTTACTTCTACTCCACTGCGCTTTTTAAGCAAATCACTTAGATTTTCTTCATCATGAATATGAAGGTGTTCACCCCCCCCTTACATCAACAAATGTCTAGTGTTTAATGCCCGCTTTTACTAAATGCGGCACCGCAGGCGGTAACTCTGATGATACATGAGATGAAGATGGAGCACTGGTGGAATGACTTGGCGAGGAAAAAACCGGAAATCCCGGAGAAAACCCGTCGCAGCGCCAAGTTGTCCACCACAAATCTCACTTTGCGGTTGCTTGGGATCAATCTCGATCTGCCTTGTTGAGAGACAAGCGGTCTAACCACTCAGCCACGGCGCGGCCCTCCCTTACATCACTTATTCGGGTTCCACTAGCTCAAAAATGTGAGGTGAGGGAATCCGAAGCACTAAGTCTGATAGTTGAGCGGCCAGACCAACGCTTGGGATGAGAGCGAGAGACGTGGATGAGGCGCAATATCTCTTATTGCGCAATAGACACAGACCTTCTGCATACAATTAGTGCGATGTGTTTTAATTTTAGAGGGACACATTTACCTTTATCGCTAAATGATATTAAAATATTTAAAAAGCAGAACAATAAGTCGATAATATACAGTATTGAACAAAAGTGGGCTATTTTTCTGTATCAAGCGAAGGAACGAAAAATACATCAAGTTAATCTTTTAATTATAAAATTGCATTATTTTCTAATAGCTGTCTTGCCACGTTTTGCGAGGTAAAAAGATATCCAAAAACAAGGCGAAATTGGTATGTGAAGCATGCTATTCATATTTCTCGAAGGTAGAACAATTATCGAAACAAGTTGCGGTGTACGAAATGTCAGTTCATCAACATCCGGTTTAAAGGCAATCACCTGATCGAGTTTCAAGCTTATTCTAAATGTGTGAATTCGATGTATACTAATCTATGCTTAAGTTACATTTCTGTTAACCCAATATAAGTACCAGTTGGACTAGATCTTTACAGGTACATGAAGCGCTGTCAGTGTCAATGCTCTTTACATGAAGTTATGATGAAATGCTAAGAAGGTAACATGTAACCGAAAAATTGCTTAAATAAGTAACTGTAATCGCCGAAGACGTGTTTAATATCTTTGAGATAAAAAAGATATACATATGAGCAAAGAAGATGAATTGAATTTAAGAAATTCGATGCAGTGTAATATACGAACGCGAATCTTTATACTGCTTCATTGATAACATATACTAAATACGACCATGGTAATTAATACAAAGTTATTTTAGCACCATGTCTGGTGAATCGCTCCGTTGCTTGTTGCCCGATTGCAATACATCTTTCAAGATTCTTCAGGCCACTATAGTTCACTGACGAGAGGTACATATATTGATCGGGCTGCCCCAGTAGCTCCGTCAGCGGAGCACTTGCCTGCTGTACAAAGGGTCCAGCAGGAACTTTTCTCCAACCAAGACTATTCCCCATCCTCCCCCAGAGTATGAAAATATAAATGTGTATGTGTGTGATATAATGCAAAGGTCCCAAAACCTACAGTGTACAAGTTAACACAAGGTTTATAGGCAATATGCTCCAAAGGTGAAAAGTTGCCTATATGACCATAAATGGAATAACTAGCTAAATATAATGTGAGTTATTATTATTTGTTTTCAAAAACAATAACCTCTTTTCGTCGAAAATTATTTCATTTGTTTAAGACAAATATATTTGTGGCTCCTTATCATATGACTTAATAATATAAGCTTAAGTAGAAAAAAAAATCAGCGATTCGTTTAACACTATCCTGTGGTACACAGGTAACTTGTGTCTATTGACATCGCTCATATCGAAGCAGACGCAGCAGGATATTATGCGATCGATCCTCGTCGTGACCTCACGTGAACCTAGAATGCTATAGGTCACTGTGGTTACAAGCGTGGCTGAGGGAGGACGCTTTTATGTTCAGGTAATGTAGTGATGATGAATGTTTACATTTCCTTTTACCCACCTAGAAATAAAGTGAACACTAATATTGTTTATGCACTCCTGGCATCCCAGCTGAACATTCATGTGTTTATTAAAGCCGATGACACTGTGGCAAATAAGGTATATATTAATTGTGCACAGAAAGAAATTACTCTTATAAATTAAAGATCATAGTTTATAATAGTTCGTCAAACGTGTAAATAGGCCTAGCTTATTTTAGAAATTGGGTTATTTGGTAAAGTTTAAATATTCAATACAAGTCTACTGCCAATTTTATTTTACTGTCACTTATGTAAAATCGTTTATGTTTTAAAAGACCGGCTTTAGAGGTCAAATTGCTCAAGTTGTCACCAGCATCATTGGCTTAGGTTTGTCCGGAATAGCATCGACCAATTTTTCTCTTCTTTTTTTTGACACCTGTATTGTGTAGTACATTTTAACAAACGTGCCTGTAGATATTCCTGACTTGATGTTTTGTAAAGAAACAGTATATATTGGGACATAGTGTTTTTTTTTTTTTACTTAATTATATTGCCTCCTAATTAAGCAACAAATTGCTGTACTAATAAAGAAATATCAGTTATCTTAGGTGTATACATCAATGCAAGTAAGTATTAACTTCAAGTTAGACAAATAAATCTCCCCATTTCCTTGCTCTCAGGGCATAGTTGTCAGTTAGCCTACCAAACTTGCCTTCATTAGCCAAAGCTTCTGAATGCCACTGCGTGAAAATGAAGTCATAGCTAAAGCTTATTCCCACGAGCGACAAATGAAACACCTACTTTTATGCATGTAATAAACTTCATGAATAATCATACAAATGATCCTTACTGTAACTCTGAAATCCTGCTTTCCTGTTGTTCAGTGATTACGGCATTTCGGTTCCCTTTTTCTCTGTTATTGGAATATTTCCTATGCGTTTCCTCCACCGTTCTTGCTGTTTGTGTTCAATCAACTTAAATCTTGTTCCATGTTTTACCTGTTGAGTTAAAGATAAATGTGTACATTAATGTTGCTTATATATTGTCGTTTTAGGTGTTTAAATGGTATCTTTTAACACAATATCTGAAAACTTCAAAACATTTCTCCTATCTTACCTGTGGCAAACAATTTCGGGACAGTAACTGCAATTATCAACAGGTAAGACGCGCAATATGATTTGCAGCCGCCAATAGAAGTAGCAGTAGTAGTAGTAATAATAATAGGTGTGGAAGTGATAGTGACAGTATTGGTAGATCTGGTTAAGAAGAGAATAGCAGTATCATAGGTGGTGTTTATGCCAGTGGCAATGAGTAAGTAGATAGTTGTGTGGTAATAAGAACACAGTGGCAATATATGTAGATGGTAATGGCGATGACGGTGGCAGTGATAGCTGTGGCATTAAGTAGGTTTGTGATACTGGTAGGTAGTAGCACGAATAGTAGCGATGGTGGCAGTGATAAGAAAATAAATTTAGTAATAAAAGAATAACAATATAGTTGATGATAATGGTGTTGGTAAATTAACAACCATGTTAGTTCCAGAGGCAGGAAGAAGAGACTATCCAGCATATAATAGATATGTATTGAGGGTGGTGGTAGCGGCCAAAGTAGTAGTGCTCTAGCTACTGTCTACCCACTACAAGAAGGCAAGCGGGTCCTGAAGAGGTAGAGGGGCTTAAGCTGTTTATCTCCTCTAGAGTGCATTTGTTTACTACGAAATGAGTGTATGAGAGTGCATATGAGTCACCCATGCTGCCAGGTCTAATGCTCGTTTCAGTAATTGCAGTGATAGGTATTATGCATGAGTGAGTTATGTGACATCACTGTATTTTACATGAACCTAGCATCTTTACCATATCGGGACGGCGAGCATAAAGATCGTGCGCACAGTAAAAGTGATTACGTTACACATTCCTATACACATTTCATATTACGCATTTATGTGCGAAAAGGAAGTATTGTATACCACTCAAAAATTCAATATCGGGTTTTCACCGGAAATATACTTTTTGAGACTTCCTGAATTTAAAAAGCTTACAAAAACGCCCCTCTCATTCTATCTGGTAGTGAGTACATGTGTGTCTGCGTGCGCAGGTCTGTTAACAGCACATGTATGTAGGCAAAAAAAAGGGGGGGGGGCTTAAAGACTAAACTTGGTATTTAATTTTAGCGTCTTCCAAATATGTGACACGAAGATGTTCAAGAAAATCCCTCAAATCAAAACTACTCTTATATGGAACACTTTTAAAGAATTCTTAATTTCCTTAAACATGGCTAAAACCATTTTGATTAATTTGCCATATATTCTTATGGCAAATGAAATACATAGTTTGAATGTTCTTGAAATAGCTTCTGAAGTATTCTCCATTGTAGATAACCTTTACATTACTTGTAAACCGAAACTGCACAAAAAATGCAGATCTCGTTAAAGCAAACGACTTATGAGTAAATTTTGTTTGCGGAGTTAACTATTTCCGAGATATTTTTCGTACTTTGCTTAAATTTCAAATAATTGCCTTCCTCAGATAAGAGAAACATCTCGTTATATATTTTGGCCATACAATTTTAAAGCCATCACACAGCGACCAGCTCTTAAAAGTGTTGATTATCGCTTAAAATCTATTATATTCTCCCAGATACAGATTATATTTTATTTTTTATTAATAGATTTTCCACTTTACAGTAGTTCACTCTTGGTTCCTGCTTTCCAGAGATTCCTGTCGTTCCATTGTCCTAACAGTCCCCTCTTCTTCATATGGCTATATATTTCCTCGTGCCACCTTCTTTTGGCCCTTCCCCGCTTTCTTCTGCCTGGTATTTCACACTGTAGGACTTGTTTGGGCCACCGTTCTTCCGGCATCCGTTGTAATACAGATTAGATACGTTGTGGTAATAGCGCAGTAGCAGTAGTAGCAGTATGGAGGGTTGACCTGACTAACACTTTAAAAATGATAAATAATGCAATTCATTTATTAGTTTTGTATCCTTTTTTGTATACCTACACAGTACATTTAATAAAATTGTTTTAAACCGATTAGGCGCCTACAATGTGTACACCGCAAGCCTCAGGTAAGCCATCGCGGGAGGAGCGAACAATAGGAGCGCGCTTGCGCGAAGCATGCGATCGGCAATGCAGGTCACGTCTTATCTGCTTTGTGCTAACATGTACGGGTTTACCCAGCTGAACATTCAAATGTTACAAGTCCCTATTGTAACATGTGAGATTTTTTATGGATAGAGTCGACATGAAAAATTCAATGCCGTGGCCGGGATTTGAACCACGGATCTCCTGGTTTCCATCCAGTCGCTCTTAACCTTTGAGCTACCATGGTCAACGTGCCGTCCTGAAATTAAATTCTCCATTCAACTCGTATATTTCCCCGGTAGACCACTAGGGGCTCTCGCATCCGAGATATACCGTTTGTGGCGACTTACTGTCATAAGTACTTGAGTCCCAGGCTTCACCATTTAACTCTTATTATTTTAGTTAATTGATGGAAATTAATCATTTCTCCACACTAGCCGTTTATAGGCTAAAGTTTTTGATGGATAGAGTCGACATGAAAAATTCAATGCCATGGCCGGGATTTGAACCACGGATCTCCATATCTCGGATGCGAGAGCCCCTAGTGGTCTACCGGGGTAATATACGAGTCGAATGGAGAATTTAATGTCAGGACGGCACGTTGACCATGGTAGCTCAAAGGTTAAGAGCGACTGGACGGAAACCAGGAGATCCGTGGTTCAAATCCCGGCCATGGCATTGAATTTTTCATGTCGACTCTATCCATCAAAAACTTTAGCCTATAAACGGCTAGTGTGGAGAAATGATTAATTTCCATCAATTAACTAAAATGTGAAATTTTGTTGTGACAGTGTGTTTTACCAGGTACTACTTCAAATAGAAACTGTAATGGAGAATGAATGTAATTGTGTTGTTGAGAACCAATTATATCATTCATTTACCGGCACAATTTTTCCTGACCCCCCAAAAAGAAATAAAGAATTTAATAAGTATGACAACGAAAAAAATAGGTAAAGTACGACAATTAAATTATATCTGATAAACAAATTAATCATGGCTCTGTAGCTATAAAAAGACATGGTCTTGTTTCCAACTAAAAAGAAAATATTTGCCTACAAAAGGAGTTAATGATGTTAAGAACTACTGCCAGTGTGCTAAGGAAATGTCATAAACAGTCATAAACCATGTTATTTTAAAAACAGCTTTGCTAAAGTTGGCAGTGTTAGAATAGAGGAGTCCCGTAGTCCTGCCTTCAAAATCAGTTGTGACAGACACAATGAAAATGTCAGAACATATAAAGTTGCTTAATAGATACTGTACACCTTTTAGCAAAACAAGAGTTATTTTTAGGGGCCACATTCTTAGTCAACCAATAGAGGATTTTTTTTAATAGAATTATGGCATTACAGAGAAAGATTATGGAATCCCATAGAAACCTGAATTGTGTTGAATTTACTCATAGTTTTCATGACATGCAGAATGAATGAAATGATTCAGTCTCAACTTTCTATAAATAAAATAAGAGAAGATATCAAAGAAGCTCTATTTGTTACAGTCATTGAAGATGAGGCTTCTGCTTCTGATCTAATACACAAATCTCAGCATTCCTCTGTATTACATTAGGTCACAAAAGAAGTTAAAGAGACATTTAAGTTCACTGATGTAAGTACTAATCGTGCTGCCACTTTTTTGCTGAGTAAATTAATAGTTTAATAAATGAGTTTGAGCTTTCCTGGCAAAATAATCACACAAACCTACAATGTTGGTTATTATGGCAGATTAGCACAAGGGGTTGTAACAATTAATTCTTGAAAAGTATGAATCAGCTTTATTGGTACACATTATGCTCTAAAGCTAAAATTAGAACTAGAACACTCAGTTAAAGAATGCAAGGTATGCTTTGATCTCTGTCTGGATTTCAGTTTGTTATTTTTTTCTTTTTTTTCTCAAGATCTTCAAAGAGGAACACTGCATATGATGCAATTTCCACTAAGCATTTGCCATTAGTTGCTTTGACTCTGGATATATTCTGAACATTTGAAGTAATTTCAGAAGTGAAAGAGGACTTGAAGAAATTCTTCAAATCAGTATATCATCATCATCATCATCATCATCATCATCATCATCATCATCATCATCATCATCATCATCATCATCATCATCATCATCATCATCGTCGTCGTCGTCGTCATCATCGTCATCATCATCGTTCATCATCATCATCATCATCATCATCATCATCATCATCTTTATCCTTACATTCTCTACAATATAACTGTGGTAAGCATATAGACAATTCAAACATTCCTTCTGGAGGTTCCACCACAAATTTGGTTTTGTGGTTCCTGATGAGGACTTCACAATCTATTTGCAGAAAATTCAAGATAAGCATTTCATTAGTGAGGCAAATATTGTAAATATGTTACTTTACTCAAAACCATTAGACCCATTTTTGAGAAAATATGACAAAGAACTTTCCATGTAAGGGATATTTTGCAGTGAGAGCTTCTTGTAAACCTTCATGCTGTACCTTTGGAAATTATATACAAGTTTGGTATTTATGCATTTCATTTTTGAGTTAGCCCTTTGTATTCATACTTAGAACTATCTCTTTTTGCATTCAGAATTGTATTTGGATGTTCTTTTAGGAATATGTTACTTCCTTTCATTACTATAGGAAAGTATTGCAACCATTTCCATTTACCTTCAACCCTTTCACACACTAGTCACCAAAGTTTGTGTTAAGAACTATGATACAACTTTACAGAACTTATAAGTTCAGAGAGATTAGAGGGAAAAAAACCTGATTATATCTAACCCTCAGTCATTAGAATGGTATTGTTCTGCTTCTCATGGCTTTAGTCGTTGAATAGTACTATTAAGTTCCTAATTTTGCATAATATTTAATAAAAATGTTCTGAAAGCCCTCTCCTAAAAGCAAGAATTACACCAGTATTATCCATTGAGCCAAATAATTAGGTTTAGAAAGCTTTTGCAAGAAGACTTACCACAAATGTTACTACAGCACTGTTTGGCAAGAAAAGTTTGGGCCCAAAATGTTTCTTATATAATTTATGTCTTGTTTTAATTGTTTGGCTAAGTTTATAAATGAGCTCATAGCTACAAAGGAATAAACTACAACTTGAAGCAAGAGCAAGTGGTTTAGTGCAATTATCATGCATATTTTTACAGTTCTACTGCTAAGTGCTTTCTTAAAGTGATACAGTTAAAAAATACCTTTCTTTTGACTAATATTTGGGGTATTGCGTTTACAGCCAACTTAGTTCACTTCAAAACCAATATAATTACCAATTAAATATTTTAGTTTATTCTACTCAATTTCATCTCTACATGACATATATAAGTCATTTGCAATATTGTTACAATTACAGGTGTTCAAAATGCAAAAAGCAGCATGGAGTCACTTCAGAAAGATAAAGTTTCCAAAAAAGAAAATGACATAGGTGACTCAGCCAAGAATTCTTTCTTAACCAAGGATAGTGAAAATAAGGAAGGGTTTACAGGTCAAAAGTCAGAAAATAAGCAAGGTCATATAAATAAAAAAGAACAGGATAATAAGCAAGGAAGTTTCAAAGGTCAAGAATATGATGGAAAGAAACTCAAAGATGAAGAAAGTAGCCAGGTTAGTCTGACTCATAAGGAATCAGATAATAGAGGCAGTATTACCAGCAAAGATCATGCTATCATTAAAAGTGGTAGTGTCAAAGGTAAGGATCAAGCAGAAGGAAAAGAAAACATTCCTGATCCAGATGTAACACGCATCCCTCGTAAGTTTATCACAAATTGGAGGCAGGCTTGTGGTAGAACCAAAGACAGAACTAAGGAACTCCTCAAGAAGTGGCGAACTCTACCTGAAGCAGAAGCTGTTGGCCGCATGACAGGAACTGAAGATAGCATTGTGCAACACTCCGGTGACAATGTACACCATGGCTGGAGTGTGCATGTTTGGGGTAAGGAGTAATTCTTAAAATTAATTGTATTTTTAATCTATTTTATATAAGTGGCATTGTACAAAGATAAAGAACAAGAATGTAAAGAATTTTTAAGTTTTCTATCTTTCTTAGCACTTAATGGTATTCTTTGGCACCCAACAAATTAAAATTTCATACCTCCATATTATATTAAAATGTTTAATTTTAAGGAAAATTAATGTGTAGCTAGTAGAAGTTATATAATAAATATGGTAAGTTAATAGCCTCTTGAACACTTAACCACATTCCTTACATTTTTTATTTGTAAGAAGCTTCGTAGAAATAAAAAAATATTAAAACTCCCTGGAAATTGAATATGTATACTGTAGATAATAAATAAATGAATGAATGCCACGTAACGTTACTTCAATTACCATTTGAACTTAAGATGCATAAAAACAAGAAAAGAATAAATATATAATTTGTCCTTTATACCCCTATGATTATAATGAGCCTTTTTGCAGTGACAGTACAGTACAACCTTTTTAACCTGGACCAGTTTTGAAAAAAAAAATGTTGTTTAGCATAGTAAATAGAGAATTGTTTTACAGACAGTAAAATGCTATTCTGAGTAGGTATATTACTCGAATTCTCTTGCCAGTGAGCAAAGTCATTGTACTCATACCACCTGCGTGGAACCAGGTTAGAAGAGAAACATTGATAAAGACATGGAAAAGGTTGTGGCCTGGTGTGTGACTTACCAGAAAACAAGATTGAAGAAAAAGAAAAATTAAATGTAGAAGAAGATTTTATAGACATTTTTAAAAATATGGATAGCTGTTCTGATGTTGATAAGGAATGCATTGACAATGATGGAGGTTATTAACCAATTACAGAGGAAGACATTATTGCAACATGCAGTGTTAATGAAAATGAAATAAGTATTCAGATTCCAACGGTGTTAATAAACCAGACTTATTTATAACCCGTGCACAAGCAGTAGCAAACAGAGAAATTGATGCAATATTTCGAGAGTCAAGCTGAAATATTGAAAAATGAACATCTAATGTTCAAGCGGATGCAAGATTGCGATGCTTGTAAGTGATACACTAAATTGAGACAGCAGAAGCTCACTGCCTTTTTCGTTACTGACTATGTTGTACACAGTGCAAATACTCAACATTGTAGTATTTGGTTATTTTAGTACATACAGTGTATGTGTTTTTAGATGGAAGTGTGCAGATAGTAATTTCTAAACTCCATTAAAATATTTTGGAGATTTACATGTGTTTTATCATTTTTCCACCATTCTCTGGATAACCTGGATTTTCGTTAAATTGGATCGGCCCTGGTCCCAGTTGATCTAGGTAAATGAGGTTCTACTGTACTTTGATAATTTTCATTAAGTTAACATGTCTTAAATCTGCTAAAAATGAACACTGTTGTGTGAAAACATTATATATAAGCAGAGGCAAGTGTTTTTGTTTTTAGCAATTTTTTCCTTTTTTCGAGAATAATATTTTTTAGCAATAAATGAGAAAATTTATATTATTTTTAGTCTGCATAGAGAAATTTAAATGTATTACAAATTGCATAAATATAACTTTAATATTCATGTCTTCATAGCATGAAGCTAGAAGTCATGGAAAAATGTTTCCAAATTTAATGAAAGCAAGATAAAATTTAACACTTAACAAAGTCAATAAAGTGTCATCATCATGCGCACTGAAATGACAGCTAAGCGGTGCAATAATAAACTGACACCAGAGCACCCGGTGGTCCGTGTTACTGAGAAATGTTTGTCGTATGCTAACTAGAAATGTTATTTATTGGATAGCACACCATGCACATCAAAAATCTCCTATTATGCTGACTACAAGTACTGAGAAGATTAAACTTCTTGGAAGCTACCCTCAAACATTACATTAACATGAAAATATTGTCCCACAAGGCTTAAGAATGTGTTCCAAAATGCCCGAAAGTTAAAAAAAAATTGAATACAAATAATACCTCACTGAAAACCACCCAGATTTAGAAGCTAAACTGTTACACTGGTCCTGCTGGTTTAATTCAGTAGTTTACCTTTCCAGCTATTTTAATGCAATTGTCGATTTCTTTTCTAAAAAAGAAAATCTTTCAGTTCCTGCAAAAAATTTGTTAAATGATCATTTTTGTGATGCCAAGTGCTGCAACATTTAAAGGTACAGGCAACATATGTTTTTGAAAATTGTACAATGATAACAGATCCAATATTAGAATTTTAATCTAAACAAAAACCTGTGGCTTATCTTGTTTTATCCCGAATTAACTCTCTGAGAGCCATATGTGTAATATTAGAGAGGGGTCACTTTGGAAACAGTAAGTGCACTAGTAGATCTCATTATGGAACCCAGTGTTAGGGAAGCAGTAGAAGAGAATCTGAAAGTTTGCTGTCGTATGACTTTATCTAAATTGAACTCCATTATGGGGAAATAAATTGATGATGTAATAACAACAAAAGCTTTGGATCATTTGTTTGAAGCTTCTTCTAGACTATTTACTAAATCAAGTATAGGTGCTTTAAATCATGTAATGACTGCATTTAGACAACTAAATGCATTTAAAGCCATTAGTATTATTTCTTCTTTGTTACAAAGAGCTTTGTGACATTGTTGAACAGCAAAGCCATAGTGGTAACGATAACAGATTAGATGTAGTAAAAGCACTCTTGGCATTGAAGGCAAAAGCTGATTCTTACAGCAATGTCTGTGAAAAGTCCCTTCAATGTCCTTGGTTGTCGATGTCAAACGCTGACAGTGAGAGATTTTTCTCTACATATAACTCAAATGTGACAGACAAAAGAACAAGTGTGAAAAGTGAAAATATCACAACTTGTATGCTGCAGTTTGGCAATGTCTGATGTGTGAACTTTGATTTTATTCATGTTACCTACTGTCTGCTGATTTCAAGTAAAATATTTTAATTTGGAAAAAAAGGGATTTTAACAGTTGTGCTACTCCAGTTACCTGTTACTTTTCATTTCAGCCATGTCATGACTCATTAATTCTCCCCAAAAATTTGCATGAAATTAATTTATGGTTAAAAAAAACAGAAAACACCACCAATTAAAATTATTAATGTGAATTTTATAAATAATTGTCACCAGAAAATCTTGCCTCTGCATATAATATTCAGCATTCAGATCAAATAGGCATGTATGTACATAATAGGGGAGAAATTATCTTGTGATTTTTAACAGCTGCTGGAAAGCTCATCATCTAACTAACCTGAAATTATCTGTCTGTGAGCTAACAAAATAATAAGTAACTGACTCAGAGAGATGAATGCTAATCACAAGCTAATTTCTACTTTACTGTAGTTAAACAGCATTACAATGCACATTTTCATAAAACTGCTACAGGAAGAAAGGAAGGTAAGTAATACTTGGCCAATAAAAATGTCACACCTTAGTCTTATAGCTTAAAAATGACACTATCTCCATTTCAGAAGCTATATCCAGTGAAATGTTTATTGTCTAGAGATAAGGCACAGAAATAATAGCTTACATTGTTGATGTGACTTACTGTAGTTTTAAAATGTAAAAAGCATTTTCTATAATAAAACTACACATAGCTCCCTTTTCATATATATTCATATAGGGTAGTAGCATCACAGAACTTCAGTCTCATTGCATTCCTTTCTTAGCATTTAGCTGTAAGTTTACAGTTTCATCACGGTAGCACGGTGTGCAGGATTTATTGTGTGCTAATACTAGAAATTTAGTTCCCTTTGTGAAGACTTAACTTAGAAACTCTGTTTACATAGATGTCCCTTTTCTAGTGTAAATGCTAATGCAAGGAATATTTGTGTTCCTTTGATGAAGTCAAAAATTAACTCCAACACTCTGCTTGCTTAACCATTTTCTAGTACAATTAAGAGAACATCTAGCATTAAATCTTACTTTTGGTTAGATAAAAATCCAAAAGTAAGTATGGAAAAAGCTATTGTTATGTTGGAAAATCACAAAGAACCATATATAAAAGCTGGATTTGTACAGTGAAAACAGTTTTTATTTTCAAGCTGTCTTTGATTAAAGTGATTATCTTTCAAAGGGTAGAATGTCAGGTTTAGGTAAGTTTAACAAGTTCATAAAAATATGTGTAAAAACAATAAATGCAGATAATTACTGAAATTTGATGTTATTGGAAAAGCATTTGGCTAATAAAGAGCATGCATACCATGCAAATTGAACACATTAAAAAAAAGGAAAAGAAAAGCTTTAAATGTTTAACACTTGCATAATTTCCACTCCATTATAAATTCACAGCTACCTGATATTAAACCTAAGGCTTAGAAAAAAGGCTAAATAAAATCTACAAGAGCTACCATTATGAATGAATGACTCCAATGCTTCCTAGGGATTATTTCTTCTCTGTTTTAATTAATTTGTAAACAGAAATTATGTCTCAACTAATATTCTAAAATGTATGACAAAGTTATCTACAAGATGCATCTGAAAAGTTTGGTGAATGGTTTCAAAAAGTAAAGGAAACAAGAGTTACAAACAAAACTCTTTTACTGACCATAAAAACTATTAGTAGTTAGTTTATTGACACTCCTCACTTACTTTTTTATATTATTAAGAGACTGTTTCAAAGGCCATTGCCTCCAATTTCAACCTCTCTCCAACTAGTATCTGTTGTCATCTGCTCGCCTCTCTCTGGTGGTGGAACTATGAACTTTTTTGTCAAATTATCTAGCGGTAGAATTTCAAAGTTCATTACGCGGTCCTTATTTTTCCATATGAATATGTTCTCCCATGTTGTCAGCTTATTTTGGTTTAT
>CM060949.1:109113783-109428344 GCA_030765055.1 Mantis religiosa
GGATTCTCTTCTGGCGGGATTTCAAAGTTCATAAGTTGGTTTTTATGTTTTTCTATGTATATCCTCTCCCATATGACGAGTTCACTATGTTTTTGTACGTATTTTAGTAATTCTGTGCTATCTTCAATTTCATGATTTTCAGACCAGAAATGAGCTGCTATTGCGGACTTATCAATATTTTTGTATCTTAAGTGCCTGAAGTGTTCTTTCTTTCTAGTGCCTATGTTTCTTTTTGTCCTCCCTATGTAAATTTTTTCACAGTCTTTACACTTAATCTTGTAAATGCCTGACTTTTCCTCTGGTTTTATCTTATCAGTATTATTACTGTAAAGTAGGTTTTTAATGTAATTGTTTTTTTGGTGCCAATGTTATATTGTATTTCTTGAATATTTTTTGGGACTTTTTTGTGGCCCAGGGGTGGTAAGTAAATTTAGCAAATCTAATTTCTTGTTTTATTGGTGTGAGAGCTGTGATCTGTTTTAATCTCTTTTGAAGTTTGAATGATTTTAGTTTTTTATCTACAAGTTTTTTTCCATATCCATTTTTAATTGCAGTTTTTAAGATTTGATGGTATTCGTTTTGATATTCTTGCTGGCTGAGAGGTAGATTTACTAATCTGTGTGTGAGACTGTTGATGGTTGCATGATTGTGTGGAATTGGGTTGAAACTATTTGCTTTGATGTAATTATCTGTGTGTGTTGCTTTTCTATGGATACCAAATTCTAGTTTTTCATTGCTTTTTTTGATTTTAAGGTCTAAAAAAGGTAGAGTACAGTCCTCTTCAGTTTCCACTGTGAATTGTATGCTGGGTTCTGCAGGTTGAGTAGTTTCAAAGCATCATCTATTTGTTTGTAGGGCACTATTGCAAAGATGTTGTCTACGTATCTGCACCATGTTTTAAACATATGAGGGAAGGCTTTAGTTATATGTGTTTCGAAAAAGCTCATGTATAGATTGGCCAAAAATGGTGATAGCGGGCTTCCCATAGCTAGTCCTGAAATTTGTTTATAATATTTTCCATCGAAGACAAAATAATTTTGATGTATACATATTTCAGTCATTGCCAAATATTCTTCTATTGCATTGGCATCTAGGTTTATAGAATTTAGCCATTTTTTCAGTTGAATCAAAAGTTTGTCTAATGGAATGCTAGGGAAGAGGGAGCGGACATCAAAGGATACTAAAGTGTCATGAGGTTTTAGTTTAAGATTTTGAATTTTTTCTACCAGGTCTAAAGAGTTTTTTATGCTCAGAGTATGGAATTGTGGAAAGGACTGAAATTTTTTGGACAGCCATTTTGCCAGAAGGTAAGTAGGAGTGTTTATATTATTTACAATGGGTCTCATGGGTATGTTGGGTTTGTGTATTTTAGGCAAATAGTCTTGCAAGGGTAGGGTTGTCCGGTTTGATAGTTTTTTGTTCTGCAGTTGTTAAAATTTTACTATTAATTATGGTTTTTTGTACATCTTTTATGCATCAGTTGAGTGGATTAGAATCTATTTCCTGGAATTCTTTTTGTTGTAGTAACTCTTAACATTTTTTCCTTCTATGTAGCTGTATCTAAGATTACTATTTTGTTCCCTTTATCAGCCCTTGAGAAGATTACATCCTTTTTCCTTAAAGATTTAATTATCTGAATTTGTTTCAAATGTTTTCCTGGCTTTTCATTTATTAAGTTTTCCAATATAGCAGCTGATTTTTTCCCAATTATATTTTTGTCCATGGTTTCCAAGCCTTCTACTGCTAATTCTATATCTGCAATGAATTCATCCGGGTTGCTGGAGTATGTTATACATGTTTTTAGGCCTTGGGTAAGCACATCTATTTCTTCACTGTTAAAATTTTGCTTTGAGAGATTAATTACATTGTCTAGGGATGTGTTCTTTGCTGAAATTTTGTTATGTTTTGGTTGCCAATGATTATGATTATGTTTTAGTTTCTTCTTTTGACGATAAACTTGTTAAATCTCGATATAAATAGATGATGCTTTGAAACTAGTCAACTACTGCAACAACAGAGCATACAATTCACAGTGGAAACTGAAGAGGACTGTACTCTACCTTTTTTAGACCTTAAAATAAAAAAAAAAGCAATGAAAAACTAGAATTTGGTATCCATAGAAAAACAACACACACAGATAATTACATCAAAGCAAATAGTTTCAACCCAATTCCACACAATCATGCAACCATCAACAGTCTCACACACAGATTAGTAAATCTACCTCTCAGCCAGCAAGAATATCAAAACGAATACCATCAAATCTTAAAAACTGCAATTAAAAATGGATAAGGAAAAAACCTTGTAGATAAAAAACTACAATCATTCAAACTTCAAAAGAGATTAAAACAGATCACAGCTCTCACACCAATAAAACAAGAAATTAGATTTGCTAAATTTACTTACCACCCCTGGGCCACAAAAAAGTCCCAAAAAATATTCAAGAAATACAATATAACATTGGCACCAAAAAACAATTACAACATTAAAAACCTACTTCACAGTAATAATACTGATAAGATAAAACCAGAGGAAAAGTCAGGCATTTACAAGATTAAGTGTAAAGACTGTGAAAAAATTTACATAGGGAGGACAAAAAGAAACAGGCACTAGAAAGAAAGAACACTTCAGGCACTTAAGATACAAAAATATTGATAAGTCCGCAATAGCAGCTCATTTCTGGTCTGAAAATCATGAAATTGAAGATAGCACAGAATTACTAAAATACGTACAAAAACATAGTGAACTCGTCATATGGGAGAGGATATACATAGAAAAACATAAAAACCAACTTATGAACTTTGAAATCCCGCCAAAAGAGAATCCCACATTTAAGTTCATCACTAAATCAACAGATGGCAGCAGCAACCCCAGAATTACCCACACCGCTGGATCAAGCTTTAGTCGCATAAGAGCCGTAGATGCAAACGATGATTTGCGAAACATGTCCTTAAAATACGTACGAAAGTGAAGCAGATGTGTAATAAATACGACTCATCTAAAAATTAATAATTTTTCGCTTCATGTGGTGTTCCAATACAGTTAAATCTCGATATTTACTATATGTTAATCTAAAAATATAAGACACTATAATTCCTTTCATAAAAATGCTGAAAACAGTGTTGTTGTAATAAATTAAATTTAAAGGGAGTCGATTTAATGACACTAAACAACACTTACTTTTAAATTTCCCGGAACATGTTTCAGAGGCTATTTTCCTCCATTGTCAACCAGACATTGACTGGATCTCAGTGGTGTAGCTGGCGATATTTTGTTGTAGATCTCTGGTGGTGGTTCGATGAATTTGCTGAACAAATCTTTCTGGGGGATGTCGTAATTGAATACTTTGTTTCTATTTTTTGAAATGTGGACAGTTCTTATTTTGCTGTTGTGTGTTTAAATAGTTTTGGTTCTGGATTTATGTTGTGGTTTTTTCCCCAAAAATACATGGCAAATGCTGATTTTTCTAATTATTTGTATTTTATGTTTCTAAAGTGTTCCTTTGCTCTTGTTTCTAAATTTTTGCTTTTTCCAAAATAAATTTGACTACAGTCACAGCATTCAATTTGATATATACCAGATTTTTTGTAGATGGAATGGCATCTTTGATGTTTGAGCATATTAGGTTTTTTAAGGAGTAATGGTTGGTGCCAGCTGACTATTGTTTTTTGAAGACTTGAATTTATCAAAGGCTCATGGGTGGTAAGTGAATCTTTTAAAGGTCAATTTAGTTTCTGAAGCTGAGAGGGTTGTGGTTTTCTTTAGTAGCTTTTTCTTTTTTGCTAAGTTCACTGTTTTGTCTACTAATGATTTGGGAAAGTCACTTTTTGTGCTATTTCAACAATTTTTTTTTCCTTATTCTTCTGCTGTGAGAGGGATGTTGACCAGTCTGTGTGTTAAACTATTGAAGATTGCTTGTTTGTGGGATCTTGGATTGTAGCTATTCGCTTTTATGTAGTTGTCTGTGTTGGTTTTTTGTAAATGTCAAAGTTTATTCTATTTTTATTTCTGATTATTTTTAGATCCAAAAATGGTAAATACTCATCTTTTTCTATTTCTACAGTGAACTTGATGCCTTTTCCTTGGATGTTTAGAAGTTTTAGTGCATCACTGATGTATTCTTTTTGGTACTATTGCAAAGATGTCATCTACATATCACTGCCAGAGTTTAAACATCCAAGGGAAACCTTTGGTGATCCTTATTTCTTATTCACTCATGTACAGATCGGCCAGGAAGGGTGATTAGGGGGTTGCCCGTTGCTAAACCTGAAGTTTGGTGGAAATATTTTGTTTGAAACTGGAAGAAATTTTGTTCCATACATAATTTTAGTTCGATGTAATCTGAAATTTCAGGTGATGACATTCCAAGTGATTTGAGCCATTTTTCAATCAACGGTGGGAGTTGTTTACTGGTATGCTGGGAAAAAGTGATTTAACATCAAATGAGACTAGTGTGTCCTCTTCTTTTAGTTCAGTATCCTTAATGTGTTCTAAAGTTCGTAGGTATTTTTGATGCTTACGCTATCGAATTTTTGAAATGAGTTGAATTTATTTATTAGCCACTTTGCAAGTTTGTATGTTGGTGAATTTATACTGCTAACTATAGGACTCATTGCTATGGATGGTTTGTGTATTTTGGGTAAGCCATCAAGTCTAGGTAAGGTTGCATTATCTGGCTTAACTGTATATTTGTTTGGTATTAACTAGATTTTGCTATAGTTTTTTTCAAATGATTGTATGCAAGTTGTTAGAGGACTTTTGTTAATGGTTTCATAATCACTGTCAGTTAGCATTTCTTCCATTTTTTCAGTATAATCAGATTTATCCATTATGACTATCTTGTTACCTTTGTCTGCATTGGTGTATATTACATTTTTCTGTTTCAAAGAATGGATAATGTTTTCGTTTGCTCTTCTGAAAGGATCTGGTTTTTATTTCCTCAAAAATATTTTTACATTAGCTTTTAATTGAATTTTGTTTGGATACTGGTAGACCCTGTGTCGAAATGTTTATATCTGCAATGTAGTCTTCAATTTCAGTTGAGAAATGGATGCAAGCCAAAATGGAATGTCTGGATGTAATAAAACAGTTATCCCCAAAATACCATAAAACTTTCGAGATAATAAGAAATTTAAATAGGAAGCCAGTGGTATACCTAAAAGCCGACAAAGGTACAGAATATGAAAAAATTCCAAAAAATCCATTAACCCCAAGTATCACTTCTGTCAATAAAGCTTTATCAGTTACAAAAATATTAACTACATCTGAAAAATACAACTTAAAATCTTCCAACCCCACACTACCAAGGTTGTTTATCAAAAATCCACAAACAGGACGATAGCATGAGACCCATCATCAATGGCATTAATTCACCTACGTGCCACATTGCAAAGTGGTTAGTAAGAAAATTAAAATCATATGACAAATTTCAAAGTTTGGGAATAAAGAACTCCTTAGAATTGATAAATCACCTACAGATGTACAACATCCCAGAAAATCACATACTAGTTTCTTTTGACGTTAAGGCACTTTTTACAAGCATTCCAGTGGAAAAAATACCTACACTCCTCAAAAAATGGCTAACTCAGACTACATTGGACTCCACAGAAATAGATGACATTATCAATCTTACAGATTTATGCACAAGGAATAATGACTTCATGTTTAACCAAAAATTCTACAGACAATCAAAAGGATTAGCTATGGGGAAGAGACCTATAGGTCTTAGCAGACCTATACATGAGCTATTTTGAAACACACATAGTAAAGGCCTTCCCACGGATTTATAAATTTTGGCAGAGATGTGTTGATGTTTTTGCTATAATTCCGGAAAAACTTAAAGAAGATTCTCTAAAATTACTAAACCTGCAAGATAATCATATCCAGTTTATAATGGAAGTAGAAAGAGACAACACCCTACCGTTTTTGGACCTCAAGATAACTAGAAATCGTCATGGTGTAGATTTTGGAATATACAGGAAGCCCTCACACACAGATAATTACATAAAGAAAAATGAATACAACCCAGTTTCACATCAACTAGCTGCCTTTAGAAGTCTAATTCACCGGCTATACAACGTCCCACTGAGTAAGGAGGAGTTTTTGAAAGAACAACAACACATAAAAGAGATAGCAGTATTAAATGGATTCAAACCAGCCATCATAAGGAACATGATGAAAAGAAAGGAAAAACTCAAGATAATATCAAAAAAGACCACTCTCACACCGCTTAAAAAAAAAACTGGCAATATAGAAAATTCACCTACCATTCATGGGCTTTTAGAAAATTTGAACGAATCTTCAAAAAACTAAAACTAGCACCCCAAAACAAATTCAGTCTGAAGAACCTGCTAAATAAGCCACTAAACAATTCAATCCCCAACACTTTGAAATCGGAAATTTATCAGATAAACTGTGAAACCTGTATTATTAATTTATAGATGAGTCGTATTTATTACACATCTGCTTCACTTAAGTCTCGATATATGTGAAACCTGTGATGAAAACTACATAGGAAAAACTAAGAGAAACCTGTTAACCAGGCAAAAAGAACACCAGAGGAACATGAAGTTGAAACAAACAGAAAAATCTGCAGTGTCACACCATTTTTGGACAGAAAACCACAACTTTGGCCATAACACAAAACTGTTAAAATCTTTAAGTATAGCCATAGAATTGGATATTTGGGAAAAGATATCCATAACAAAAAACCGGGATAAAGCTATAAATTTTGAAAGCCCGGCATTAAATGAGGTATTAAAACTTAGTGCCCCTAACACCAGATGGCAGAGGGATTGGAGCACCATAGTAGTGGAAGAAGAAGAATGTTCATTTAGTCACCAAACAGCTGAGGATGAGATCGAATGATCTTGAAAACATTTCTATTATACAACATAGTAAGTGAAGCTGAGTGTAAACATAGGGACTCATTAATCAAACTCAAAGATTTAAATCCTTTGTTTAGAAGATCCAATTCTTTTGTGGAGAAGTTTTGATTGGATACGTTTACAATGTTTTCAAAGGTTTGTATGCTCGTTTTTGCATTTATGCTACTTATTTCAATTTTGCATTTAGCTTGTGTACTGATTGCTGATGGACTCAAGTTGCTATTTCTGTTGTTTCTCTTATTCTTTAACTTTTTTCCAGTATGATTTCCGTATGAAGAAATGTTGCACAAATTGTTCAGACTGAACAATTCTGAAATCACATTTCCCAGCGCTTTTGTTAAAACTGAATGTAGTTTATAAAGTTCCAAATTTATTTCCTCCAAATGTTTGTTAATTTCTAGAAAAAACCATAAAACTAAAATACAAACTGAACAATTTGTGCAACATTTCTGGATCGTATCATAACCAGGGATGAGACTTGGGTGAAGAATGTCAACTGTGAAACAAAACAGCAGTCTATGAAATGGGGGCACACACATTCTCCCAAGAAACCAAAAAAGTATTTGCAAACGCTGTCAGCAAGAAAGATCATGGCTATTATGTTTTGGGACTCCAAGGAAATGCTTCTCGTTGGTTTACTGGAATGTGGAACAACTCAAAGGTATTGTGAAACACTAAAAAAGTTATGGCACGCTATACAAAAAATTAGCAGGGGAAAATTAGCACCAAGGTGTTATTTTTTCATGACAATGCACGCCCACACACAGCTATCGTACCCGAGCACTCTTGGATGGTTTTGGATGGGAGATGTTTGACCATCCACTAAACAGCACAGATTTGGCGCCGAGCGATTAACACCTCTTCCCAGAAATGAAAAAAATGGCTTGGTAAATAATGCTTTGTTACTGAAATCGCAGGTGGCAGATTTCTACAGAGAGGGTATTGAAAAACTTGTGCCATTTGTGCTTGTACGTCCACCCTATTCGCAGATCTAGCACCCAATGACTACCGCCTGTTCCCGAACCTCACAGACTGTTTTGTAGGAGATGACAAACATTATTTATTGAACAGGCTTCAATTGTTTCTCATGGACACCTCTCTTTTTTCTGCAAGTAAGCAGTTGAATCATTCCTTCTTAACCCTCATGTTGTGGAGGGAACACACATTATTGGTCTATGGCTCCATCGAATCAGGCTGGCAAATCATTAGGATATAACGAACCTTTCCTTTATTTGCCAAATGAAGGACATTCCTCCTGGCATGACAAGTTCAACAGTAAATGTGTAAATGGTATTTCTTACATTTTTGCTGGAACAGTAGTTATACGCTGAGTCCCCACAGCCTCATTTATTAAAGCAGGATGCACCACTGAAAGGAAGAGGATGGGATTTGGAAGGAGAGGCATTAAGGGGCACATCACTATCCCTTGCACCTGTTATCTGTTGCAATGTTCAGATTAAAAATTAATAAATTAACTGTTCAAAACTGGATTAGTGACATGCTACAGTGTTTTTCATGTGGTAAAAATGACTAATGAACACTTTTCACTAACTGCATGTGAAATTCTGAGGAAGCAAGAAGAATGATTATTTTCTGCCTCTCTCTCTCTCCCTCTCCCTCCCCCTCCCCCCTCTCTCTCTCTCTCTCTCGCTCTCTCTCTCTCTCTCTCTCTCTCTCTCTCTCTCTCTCTCTCTCTCTCTCTCTCTCTCTCTCTCTCTCTCTCTCTCTCTCTCTCTCTCTCTCTCTCTCTTTCTGTTGACTTTAAAATACATGTTATAGATTGCCTATTTCATATTTTAAAATTGTATTTCTTGTATAATTTGAATTTTTTAGGACCTTTATATTCAGATTTCGCTGTATTATTCTTTTTCTCCGAAATAACATGCAAATAAAAACCAGTAAACATATTTAATGGTATTATAGTAACAACAGTATTATCAGCTGAGCTGTTTGTGTCCTGTCCAGCTTAAGCAACTGAGACAGTAGAAAAGTTTCAATTTTTAAGATTACTTTTTAATCATCCAAAAATAAAAGTTAAGGTAATATATATGCAAGGTAAAACATTTAAGTACCATCTATATTACATAAAAAAGAGGAAAATTAGCAAAACGAGGTATGAGTTGCATTCCTTGTATGTGAGGAAAATTCTTGTTTATTTAGCTGTCCAATTCTAGCCCAAAATTTGACTAAAATAAAAAAAGATTCTAATGAAACTAGAAGATACTTTTACTTTTTAAGTAAAATCTTGATTTCAAAAGCATAACTATTAAAACACAAGCACTTTCTACTCTGCTGTTTAACTACATTTCTGCTCTCTATAATACAATAATATGCTGACATTACTACATTAACTATTCATTTCTCACGCTGTTTTCCCAGGATTTGTCTTCTGGGTGAGCTGATGGCTCCACATTTTGCCTTGATGATATCAAACATGCTGACAGAGGCATCTGGTGATTTTGTTTTCAATGGAGCAATTTACATATATCCAACTTGGGCACAAATTTATGCATATACTTCACCATTTTTGAGTATGGAGCCCAAGCAGTACAAATTTTCAGGATTAGCATTCAGCACAGGCTAGCGAATGCAACAAATGCTGATAATATAAACATGGCAGACATTGTGTCAGACCATAACACCAAGATTGAAGGATTACAAAAGGAATTGGAAATGTTCAATGCAGTGAAAATGATTCTTTGCTCAAATATTAAGATAGACCAAGGAATGTGAATGGTGCAATGAATCAATAAAATGTTTGGCCTCTATTTTTCCTGATCAGATACAAAATATCAACATTCATGTATTTGGAAATTAATTGTTCTTTCATACTAGATGTGTGTAGGATGAAATATGGAAAGGTAGAGAGCGTGAAAAATTCTATGCCATAGCCAGGATTTGAACCAGGAATAACACAGGTTGTTTGGAGGATTTAGCGAGGCTAGCGAATGCAACAAGGAATGCTGATAATATAAACATGGCAGACATTGTGTCAAACCATAACACCAAGATTGAAGGATTACAAAAGGAATTGGAAATGTTCAATGCAGCGTAAATGATTCTTTGCTCAAATATTAAGATAGACCAAGGAATGTGAATGGTGCAATGAATCAATAAAATGTTTGGCCTCTATTTGTCTCAATCAGATACAAAATACCAACATTCATGTATTTGGAAATTAATTGTTCTTTCATACTAGCTGTGTGTAGGATGAAATATGGAAAGGTAGAGGGTGTGGTAAATTCAATGCCATAGCCGGGATTTGAACCAGGAATAACACAAGTCGTTTGGAGGATTTAGTGTCGTGCTGGCACATTGACAATAGTACCCCAATGGTTAAGAGCAACCGGATGGATATAGTAGGGATGATGGTTCTGTGCCAGTGAAGATCGTGTGCTCAGTCATTTAGAATCCAGTTGCTGAGCCTACACTCTCGATCATGCAGAGTACACTGAAATGGCCAGTATCGTGGAGAGGTTTGACCGGGTAACATCCATCTTCTAACACTTCGGTGCCGGCACATTAAGATTTTTAAAGTTTTAGAAATGTGATTATTAATCACACTGGTGATTAGCATTTTGTCTGTGTATGTGTGTGCACATGTATATATTTTCTATTTAGACTAAAATGCCTCCAATTCAAAACAAACTTGGTGGAAAAACACTTCACAGCTAAACACGTGAAGTTATTAATAATGTCTATCTCTTCTGAAATGGGAAGCAGCTTCTGGCGATATGCTAATGAAGTGCAAGAGAGGGTGACTGCAGCAACAAAAGTATCTGAGAGAAAATTTCGTTAAATAACTAAAGAAGGGGAGAAATATGAGGAACAAGGGACCTTCTTTGAAACATCTGGAGATTACATCGTGTACCAGAAAGAATCACTATCATTGATGACTTTGATAGGTATGTAATTTGCCAAACAATTTTTAATTTGTAGGTATACTTAGCAGAAACCTGTACCCACTGTCAAAATTTGCTCCTGAAACTTCAGGATTCCATTAACTTTAAAGGGGGAAGCACTAGTTTAAAGTCTATCTTACTTGGCATAGGCTTCAAGAGGAAGAAACCAAGGAACAAGGTCTTATTATAGGATAGGTATATAAGAAATTTGCATGGTCATATTTACGTGCCATAAAAAAGTTTACGAGATGAAGGAAGGCCGATTATCTATGAAGATGGAACATATCTTCATACAAGAATTCGCTTACTCACTTCCATGCGCTACAAGCCACAAAGGTATCATCCCAGATTTTTATTTTCCTGTATATGTTATTTTCAAATGCTAGGCTTTGGCAATGAAGCCATTAGCTCTCTTGCTCTCCAATATTTCTGTGTAGTGGGTCTGGCAGGTAGGGCTTCACAGGTTAAAAGATGTTCTTCAGTCATTTTGTATAAATTCCTATTCTGTGTGTTTGGCCAAATAATCATGTTCAGTAAGTAATCTAAAATTTGCTACTGCAGCTTTACGTGGGATTTCTGGAATCATTTCTGGATTTTTAATTAAAATGTTCCATTTTTTATCTTTGGCTTTGTTAGATATTGACTGGTTTTGTTTGTTTTTATATTTGCTTTTGATTAATCTTTTATTATTTTCCTGTATATTAAAACATTTATGAAAGCAAAGTAATAAAATGGTAAAGATCTATTGTTTCTCAGTGGCTAAGATGAGCAAATGCTCATATATCTTAAGGTATGCATTTTAGTAAAGATATCTGAAATATGGCCGTGCTACATTGTCTTCCATCTTCTAGTGCTAGCAGAAGGTGCAAGAGATACTTGGGCACAGACTCTCTCCAGTGCATGAAGAAAGTAGGTCACCAGCACAGAACTATCGTCTTTACAGTACCGGAAAATCTGTGCTTCAAATCCCAGCTATGGCATTGAATTTTTCAATCTGTCTCTATCTTTCCATTCATGTATTTGTATCAACTTTGGTAAATATTGAATTCATTTGATCAAACCAAAGTCAATACAGTTTCTGCCACTCTGCAACTATGGAACAAGTGAACACAACTTCCACTAATTCTGTGCTAGGCTGCACAGTCCTTACAATGCAGGGATGTATGTGAATTATGCTGTTACATTCCTTAGATCTGCACTATTTGCTAAAGGAAAGGCATATGACACATTGAATCACAGAGAAGCTCAACTGCTCTAAACTCAGCTGCAGTGGAGATGCAATAAAGGAAAAATACTGTGACACTAGGACTTCCAGCACCATTAGCAAGATTGGTCTGGGTGGCTCAGTTGGTTAGGTGCAGGCCTACTGGTCCAAAAGTAGTGGGTTCAAATCTAGCCCAGACTGATGGCTTTTACAATTAAAAATACTCCCATGTCAAAAGATTTATTGGCATATAAAAAACAGGAAAACATCCTATGTTTAAGGCCTTTCTTTCATACACTAAGAGAGTAACTGAATGATAGGCAAGCTTCTGCAATCCTGTAATACATACTCTTTATAAATCAATAATGAAAATGAAACACTTGTTAAGAGTTAGGCCACAAAAAACGTGTAGGTGTTAATTAAATTCCCTGTAGCTGCAGTTAGGTTTACATCAGCACTACGATGCAGAGCATGGCAATGAGAATAAAAGAGCACAAAAGACAGAGGAGACTAGGACAAATTAATGATAAATCTGCAGTGGGACAGCATTCTCTATTATTTGGAGATGATGTAAGTTATCAAGACACCCAAATTTTGTCTTCTTCTGTTAGCTACCAGGATTGTTTACAAATGGAGATAACAGAAATTAGACAAAAATAACTTCAACCACAAAAAAGAAACCCTTTGCCTTAAAAAAGCTTGGGTACCAGTATTGCAAAGGAAACTAATAGAAAGGAACAAGTAATTTACAGTATAGTCAGTCAATTGACATGGACCAATCACAACACAATACAAGATGGCCTCTGCCTGCCAGTCATATAAAAAGGTGCATTCTCTGATCAAAAATCGTTTGAGCTCTGATCAGCCACCAGATCATCTGTGAAGATGCCAAGCGCAGTCTTAGGCGAAACACTGGAAACTCACTAGAGCCCACCTAAAACCCCAGGATTGAGCATGATTTGTTTTTATGTATATATGAATTCTAGGAACTTCTTGACTGCACATTACAGATGGAAAACTAAACTGTTTTCTGAAACTACTTCTAAAACTAAGCCAATTTACTACCATTTTCCCACTACTGTAAATGGATTTTAGATGTTATGACTATGGCCCACATAGTTATGTACTAAAATTCATTAAAATATGTACATATATATGTATTTTAAAATACTGAAATATGTATTTAAACTACTCAAATACAAAGAAATATGTAACATCATAATATCAGAATTCTCCTACAGTTCTTGAATTAGGTATAGTAAATTGAAGATGTAAATAAGTGAAAAATTGGAACTTGCATATTGCTCCTAATTTTTTAAATTACGATCCCCGGCAATAAGGTACAAACAGGTGTTTCAAATTCTCAAATATAAAATTTCTCTTGCCGCGTAATAATATGGCTTTGTACTGACTGAATGATCGTTCAACTTCACATGAAGTAATGGGTGCATATTTAAACTTGCACAAGTCTTCTGCTGTGTACTCAATTTCCAAGTCTTCGGCACTACCTTGACTTAGAATTCTGTTAATAGCACTGATTGTCTTGAATCCTGGGTTTTTCTTCAAACTGGATGAGAGTTTATTCTTCACTGCAGCTCCAACCGGCCCTTGTAAACTTTCCAGAGAAGTGACTATAGAATGAACAACATCAAGGCTCTCGGAGAGTTTAGACGATGATGCCTCCTTCAATGATTTAATGGCAATGCATAAATGGGAAACATTGCTTTGATTGTAGGCAATATCGTTTTTAAGTTTCACATCACTGAATGATTCCTTGGCTGATTCAACAAAAACTGCATCTTGGGAATCAAAATGCTGGAGAACTTGTTTCACAGAATCAAAAATTTACGCGAAGTAGCCTACGTAGTAGCATTATAACTGAAGCCAAAAGGGAAAATGAAAGATTCACACTAAACTCTAACAATAAAACAAAGGCCCTTTGGACATTAGTTAACCAAGAAACAGGAAAATCTGCCCCAAAAATCAATATTAATGAATTAATAATAATAATAATAATAATAATAATAATAATAATAATAATAATAATAATAATAATAATAATAATAATAATAATAATAATAATAATAATAATAATAATAATATCACAAATCCAGAGGAAATTGCAGAGTCTTTTAATGCTTATTTCACAGACATTGCAGAAAACTTAGTAGCTCAAAATATTAACCATATAGGGTGTCAGGAGAATGGTGACAACATAAAGCAATGCAGTCAATCAATTTTTATATTGCCTGTTACGGAATTGGAATTAGAAGGTGTAGTCCAGGGTATGAAGGCCAAATATTCATCTGGAGTCGACGAAGTACCAGATGTTATCATTAAAAAAGTTATACATCAAACAGCTAAGCCACTAGTCAGTCTCTATAATGCATCATTGCAATCGGGTGTATTTCCAGATAAGTTAAAAGTATCAAAACTTAAGCCACTTTATAAAAAAAGGGGAGAAGAATAAAAGAGAAAATTACAGACCAATATCAATCATATCATCATTTTCTAAAATATCTGAACAACTGGTTCATAATAGAATGATATTCATCTCAAAATACAATATTCTTCCAGAGGTACAAAACGGATTTAGAAAAAACAGATCTACCATAACAGCCATGGACTGTTTAATAAATAAAATTCAAGAAGCTATTGATAGGGTTTATTTTTAGACTTAACGAAAGCATATGATGTTTTAGATCATGAAATACTACTCAGGAAATTAAATAAATATGGTTTCAGGGGTATTATGAATAATTGGGTTAAATCCTATTTAAGCGTTAGAAAACAGTTTGTAGAACTTCAGTTTGAAAATAAAGGAAAATTAAAT
Organism: Mantis religiosa; assembly: GCA_030765055.1. NCBI lineage: Eukaryota > Metazoa > Arthropoda > Insecta > Mantodea > Mantidae > Mantis > Mantis religiosa. The sequence goes on from CM060949.1 coordinate 109,128,610, forward strand.
ACAGTTCAGTCCAAAGTGAGAGAAGTTAGATGAAGAGTTCCACAAGGATCAGTCCTGGGCCCCTTGTTATTTTCTTTGTATATAAATGATTTGCCAACTGCCATTAATTCCACAGATGTTATTTTATTTGCAGATGACACTAACATCCTAATAAAAGGAAACAATCAAGAAAGCGTACAGACCAAACTCAATGATACTCTATGTAAACTGCAACATGGTTTCAGACGAATGAACTAATTATAAATAAGGATAAGACTATTGCCATTTCATTCCATACTTGCCAAAATAGAAATGTGGTCAAACCTCCAATAGTATTTGATAAAACAGCCATTAGCTACAATAATGAAGCAAAATTTTTGGGATTACATATGAATGAGAACATGAAATGGACCATACATATTCAACATTTAATAAATAAACTGAGTTCCATTTGTTATTTGCTTAAACATTTGAAAAGCTTAATAAATTTAGCAGCATTGAGAAATATATATTATGGTTACTTTCACATTCAGTTACAATATGGGATAATGTTCTGGGGGGGAAAGGCAGATAGAGTCTTTAAACTTCAAAAAAGAGCGATAAGGATACCAAATGGGGTGGATAACAGAACATCTTGCAGGCCATTATTCAAAAAACATCAAATATTACCTCTAGCATGTATGTATGTATGTATATTTTGGAATTAGTGATCCATGTAAAACAAAATAAACTACAAATACAAAATTACAAAAATGCCGATATTCACAAATACAATACACGTCAGAAAGATGACTTTCACATTCAAAGTTGTAGAACGGAAATCTTCAGGTCTAGTGCTATCAATAAAGGTATAAGATTATACAACAGGCTACCAGAAAATATTAAACAAATGAAGAGCCTTATACATTTTAAAAAGGGAGTAAAACTCTTTTTACTGCAACATTCATTTTATTCTGTAAATGAGTTTTTAAATGTTAATTAGTTTTAAGTGTAAATAATGACAGTGGCCATTAATGTAATTTTTATACTATGACGTGTCTGATATCAATCAAAAGGACAAAATAAATTGAATTGAATTAAATTGAATTAAATCATGAAGTAGAGTAAACTCCACATTTGTGAACAATTACTTTTATATAGCATTTCTCTATGGTCTTTATATAGTTTATATTTATTTGCTTTTTCTACTGTAGACTTTTGTTGGATCCTGTATCTGTTACAGTTATTAGTCTTATGTAACTTTTTATATTTATCTTTGTATCTTGAACTGACGTGTCCTATAACATATGTGTTATGTTCCACAGGATGAAATAAATACAATACAATACATCAATCCAGCTTACCCACCTCATTAAAGATTGGCTGAGGAGGGAGTGGAAGCTCAGGAAACAGTTCTTTGAATTTATCAACTCTGTTGTAAGCCTTTAAAAACACTTTCTTGTATTCAAAACGAATTTGTCAACACTATAAAATTCAGAACAAACCAGTTCTGCTATGCGATGGAATGCATGGACAAGACATGTGAGATGTAACACTTTAGGATGCACATATATGGTGCTGCATCCATCACAAGAAGGAACATGTTGCTGTGTTTCACCCCATAGGCCACAAAAGTCCCATTGCATCATTAAATCATTTTGCAATACTTTGATGATTGAATTTTGGTAACACCTCACAAGTTAACACACCCCATCGGGCCACAAAAGTCCCATTGCATCATTAAATAATTTTGCAATACTTTGATGATTGAATTTTGGTAACACCTCACAAGTTAACAACACAGGCTTACTCACTTCACTATCTTTCAACACGCTCATTATAACATTTCCAACACGCTCATTATAACATTTCCAACATCTCTTCCCTGTACAAAAGCTGTCTCGTCAACTGAGACCCAAATGGGATCATCAACACCAATTTCCAATCGAATAGTTTATTGTTTGCATATGTAAGTCAAGAACACAGCTTTTTCTTTTCTGATTGTGGATTCATCTAGCACAGTTTCATGAATGTATTTCTCAAAAAATTCATGTAGTACTAGATTTTTTAATTTCCAGATGGGGGTACCAGCACAAACCATAGCACGGCAAAGATCACTTGCAAACTCAGATTTATGAGATCCTGGACGTTTCTGAGCTTGAGGTTCAGTGAGTAACAACTGCTTTTGAGATGTGGTCTTCGAAGCACGGACCTGTTGATGTGACATGGATAAATGCTGAACACTTGAAAACGTTGAGAACAGGGAACTTTCTTCTCGCAAACCACGCAAAAAAGGACCATACCGTCTGTTGAAAAATTGTTAAAGTCCTCTGTGTAACACTTCAACTTTACACAGAGTGAGGTTTTCTCCTTCAGCATCTTTTACTACAATGAAAAGTTCAATCTCCACACACCGGCCAACTGCAGCTGACTATTTTCTCGTGATGGCCTGACTTGGACACACAGTGGTAAGGTGTGCATCATGTGAACCTAGGACATGCAATGGCAAGGTGCTAATCACCAGATCAAAGCGACAGACCAGACAGACCGACTGTCTACTGCTAGCTACGAGGGCTGATCAACAAAGACTGAGACTGATTTTTTTTCAAAGATGTTTATTACTGCAATTCAATGTTTACATCATTTTTTTCAAAGTACTCCCCTCTTACTTCAATGCACTTTTTATAGCGTCTCTGCCAGTCCTTGAACACATGCTGCAGACCATTCTTTGTCAGGTCCTTGAGAATCGCCTCACTTTTCTTGAGCACTGCTTCAGAGTTCTCAAATCGAATACCCCTAAGCTTTGCCTTTAGTGATGGGAATAAAAAATATCACAGGGTGCAAGATCAGGGCTGTAAGGTGGATGAGGTACACAGGTAATGTTGAATCAAGCCAGAAGCTGCATGACTTGATTTGCGATGTGAGGCCATGCGTTGTCATGAAGTCGCCACCCAGTCCGAGAAAGCTTGGTCATTTCTTTGCAATGTGCTTCCTCAGTGTAGCCAATACTGATGTGTAGTATGCTGCTGTAAAAGTAGTGTGAGGGGGAACTGCATGCTGGTAAATCATTCCATTACAGTAAAAAAATGTGATCCCCATCTCTTTCCGTGAAGGTGGAACAACTTCTGCCTTTTTTGGTGTTGGAGAACCTGGCGATTTCCACACTGTGCTGGCTTGTTTTCCTTCAGGAATATAATGATGCAGCCATGACTCATCCCCTCCATCAGCAAAGAGACGCAGCACCTCACGGCTTGTCTCCATTCACACAGCCTTTTGTTTGGGAGTCAACAGACGTGGCACCCATCAAGCACAAACTCGGGTCATATGGAGATGGTCGTGCATAATTGTAAATTGCCTTATGAAATTCTCAACACTTCACTAAGGTTACATAATGTTATACGCTGATCCTCTCAGACAATCACAGCAGATGTGTTGATGTTGACTTCAGTCACAGCAGAAGCCGAAACACCAGGGCCATCTTGCTTAACATTGACAAGTTGGCCTTGAACCTTGAACACTGTTGCATGAGGTAGTGCATCTTCATTGTACGCTAGCTTTAGCTTTTCATAAATTTCGGTGGCTGTATGGTTTAAACAAAAATAGAATTTGATTGCGCTGCACTACTCCTCTCGCATCACCTCCATTGTCTGGTATGCAAAATGCAGGTAGGGTCTACAAAATAGAGCATTACTACCAACCTACCAATACAAGAAAGCTGCCACCTACCGACATTATGCATAAAAACCTGCTCTTTTCAAATATTTATGTTACAGATACGAAACTATTATGAAAGCTACAGGAAAAAAATCAGTCTGTCTTTGTTGATCAACCCTCATATATACTTCTTGGATATAAACACACATGTTAAAATGAATAAAATTGCAACATAGCTTGGAAATATCAATAAATATGCAAAAATATATATTCAAAAGTAAAATATATGAGAATATGTACTTAAGGGCAAAATATGTAAATATATGTACTTTCATGTATTTACATAATTATCCGAGCACAAAGCTGAAGAATCAAATAAAAGCATTATTTCTTACTTCTTTTTATCATTATAGAGAACAGACAGTACATATGGATGTTATTTTCTAAAATACTTTCGGTACTCCAAAATTATTATAAAATAGATTAACTGAACATTTTGGTACCCATGCTTACTATACTACTGAGACTTTCAAATGGGATAATTTTTGTCCTCCAACTCTACTAGACCAGCAACCAACTGGAGACCTGTGGTGTTCTCATATAGCATTTCCCTTAAGTGGAGTATGACGACACTAAGTAAATCCATCTCTAATAAGTACCATTTGCACTAGGACAAAAATTCAAATGTTCCTAACAAAACCATAAAAACCTCCTTTTTAGCTCAAATAGTTTTCATAATACAAATAAATATAATACCAATACATTACGACACATTGCGATGTAAGCACTGGTTAGTATGTGCACATTATCTGTAATTATTCAAAAGGGACACCTTTGAGCTTGAAAATTCGAAACCGTATGAAAACATTCCTAGAATAACAAAAAATCATTAAAACTACAGTGGTCTGTATCATTTCCATGCAAAATTCTGCATTTGTCCACTAGTGCCATAAGCTCAATAAGCAGTATAAGCTGTATATCAAAAGGATTACTAATTTTGTAAGACTACAATGTGCCAAACCAGAAATGAAGACACATGATCAATATTTCATAATCAAACTTCACTCTGTGAGTTACAATCAGTGTAGTCATCAAAATGAAAACCCATATTGCAATATGCTTCACTGTTTTGTTTACGACCAATTGTTGTTCTAAGCACACTTTCATGTGGTTCTGAGCACTCAAGGTCAAGAGTGTAATTATGGACATGTGCTAAAAAATTATTTGAACAAGTCAATGTATTTGTTAAATTTGAGAGACAGCAAACAGTTCACTTCCCTGAAAAAACTATTTGTAGTTGGCTTTTTCAATTAATTTTGTTGTCACTCACTGTAACAAATTTCTCCAATCACACATAGTTCACTTCCTGTTAGCTGTAGAATGGTCTATCTGCAGAACATGAGCCATCACATGATATGTTTATGGCTGCTTCATAATCAGGGACCATATTTACCTAGAGTTCAAATAAGTATTATTTAGTTCTTCCGTTTAAAAAACTAGAGAAAGTGTGGAGCAACTAGCTATTGAAATGGAATACAAGGTAATGTGCCTGTCCTTTTATCACTACCAATCCAATTCAAATGAGTTAGTGTATGCTCAAATAAAATGGGGGATTCAAAATACTTTAATACTTTTAAACTGAGTTGAATGACTTATTCACGAAGAAATTGGCAAAGCGACACAAGACTGGGAAAACAGCGTGAGACAAGTAGAAAAACTACAAGATGACTTTTGGAAAGAAGTATCAAGTGACGAAATTTTGTAGCCATTGATAAATTTGCAAGACTTAAGAGGATGAAGACAGTAACAATGACGAATTATGTTTTTTTTTTTTTTTTTTAAGTAATGTACATCCTCCAACAATGAGTCATATCGGACGATGAATGAAATTCGTGAAATGATGCTCAAATGAGTCCAGGGTCCATGGAGTTTAGAGCTACCTGACATTCGTCTTTGAGGATAAGGGAAAACCCTGGAAAAAACCTTATCCATGTAACTCGCCCTGACCGAGATTCAAACTCAGAACCTCTTGAACCTGAGGCAGACATGCTACCATCTACGCTAATGAATTATGTCTTGACATAAGTGACAATGACAGTTATATGGATGAGTTGCTGATAGTTCCATTGGAATAGAAAAACTAGTAATTCATAAACTATAATTATAGTATTTGAAACACATACATAATATGTGAATATTCTTATTTCAATTTTGATTTTAACTGCATTATAAAAGTTTGGAAAATTTAATTTGCATTTCCTTATGTGTAGCATCAAGGAGACTAGCATTCTCTAGGACAGTATGCAAAAAAGAGACAAATATGAAAAGACTGGGGGTGAAGAGGTGGCAACATTGAGCATGCAAATGCATCTCATTCGCTGCAGTACAGAACTTTTTCCCATTTGAAAAACATATATAAATAACATGTGTAGCATATTCACACTCTTGTTTGGTGTCACAATGTTTGCACTTACTGCCACTAGAATCACTCATCACATCATATAGTACATTACATATTTCAAAGAGAATAATCCCACCTGCGGTGCCATATGTAGTAAAAGCGGGCTTTAAACACTACACATTTCATTTCAAAGAGAATAATCACAAATTATAGCTACATGAAACAAAGAAAGAAATCATATTTGTGCTGGGTTACAATTGGTAACTCATTAGGACAGAACACTTTTAGATGTTTTTTTTTTAACTATGATGTATAATGGTTTCAACTTCAAGTGACATTACAATAAATATTTTGTAATACAATTTCATTTATCTGTTTTTGAATATAAATTACCACAGCACACATTTTGTAATTCATCAATTACATCAGCTTTGTTGGCTCTACTTATCAGGTAAGTATCTCTGGTAAATAGTCACAAATAAAATGTTTACATTTTTGTAAACCACAGTGCAGCGAAACATAATTAAATTAAAAATGAGTTGTATTTTAACACATAAGCTTCACTGTGTACCTATATTGAGGACATGTTTCACGAACTATTGCTTGCATCTTTTGCTCTGCTGCGACTGACTCATCCAGTGGTGTGCGTAGGTTTGGAGTTGTTGCTGCCATCTGTTGATTTCTTGATGAATCTAAATGTGGGGTTATCTTCTGGCAGGATTTCGAAATTCATTAAGTGATTTTTGTACTTTTCTATATAGATTATCTCCCAGATGACAAGCTCCCTTCATTTTTGTACATACTTTAGTAGTTCAGATTTTCTTCAATCTCATGATTTTCGCGCCAGAAATGAGGTGCTATTGCAGACTTTTCGGTATTCCTGTATCTAAGATGCCTGAAATGTTCTTTCTTCCTAATGCCTATGTTTCTTTTAGTCCTTCCTATGTAAATCTTTTCGCTGTGTGTGTGTGTGTGTGTGTGTGTGTGTGTGTGTGTGTGTGTGTGTGTGTGTGCGTGTGCGTGTGCGTGTGTATGTGTGTGTGTGTGTGTGCGCGCCGACCACAATATACACAGGATAAAACCAGAGGAAAAATCAGCCATTTACAGGATAAAGTGTAAATACTGTGAAAAAATTTCATAGGAAGGACTAAAAGAAACATAGGCACTAGGAAGGTAGAACGTTTTAAGCATCTTAGATACAAGAATATTGAGAAGTCTGCAATAGCAGCTCATTTCTGGTCCGAAAATCACGAGATTGAAGAAAATCCGAACTACTAAAACATGTATAAAAACAGAGGGAGCTTGTCACCTGGGAGAAAAACTACATAGAAAAGTACAAAAATCACCTAATGAATTTCAAAATCCTGCCAAAAGACAACCCCACATTTAGATTAAAAAAATCAACAGATGACAGCAACAACTCCAAAACTAGCCATGCCACTGGATTTAGCATCAGTTGCAGCAAAGCTGAAGATGCGAGCAACAGTTCGCATCTTCAACATAGGTACGTAAATGAAGCTTATGGACTTTAATTTGTATTAAATTTGTAAATTTGAATTTAATTAGTCAACAAAGCTGATGATGCATTTGATGAACTGCTAATCATATGCTGTAGGATTTATATTTAAAAACAGATAAGTGAAGCTGTATTAGAAAGTATTTATTGTGTTATACTTGTTATTTCACTTTCAATAACTTTGGTTTCTACATACTAAATGACATATTTAAAGGTTTATGTACTATATGCGCAAGATTTCTTGAGCGTTTGGCTCCCAAGACCTCTTTCGGTAGGTTTCGCCTATTTCCGTAAACACACATGACAACTTTGAAACAGGAAATACGCTACACACCGTGACCTCTAGTGGCTAATATGCTAAGTTTTCACACGTACGCCATTTCATTTTGAGCAATTTTGAGGTTAATTATTAGCTAACCAGTTTATAACAAATCTAAAAGCAAGTCTATGTCGTCAATGTTATGGCTCTCAAAAGGGGACGCACTATTTTTCGTCTACCTCTGTATAACTGTGATCTGAATGCAACTGAGCTGGTGTGAGCAAAAATAATGTTAACAAAGTACACAATGTTAACGAGAGCCACAAATCTGTGGAAAATTGCTATAGAAGTGACGGATTGGGAAGGATATGATAAGAAGGTCCAAGAGCTGGAAATGCAATATTGGAGAAACGATGGTGTAATAAAAAATGCAATTAATGAAATTATTTACACATTAGAGGATACTGGCGACGAAAGTGATGCAGTAGATTTGGTAATCGAAGAATCACAGAGCAAGTGAGTGTTTATAGCCATCATAATATTTGTTTTCTACTTTTATGTGTTTCATAACAGTAAATATATAAGCACACAGCATATCGGATGGAGTTCAATTGTTTGTTGACACATCTCATACCTTCAGCACATTACTTTGCTTATCTTACCGCAATTTGGCTGAATTGTGTTTTTCTAGGTTGACCACACTGCAGAAACAAAAGTGTTAGCTCTTTTTTCTTCCCCTCTGCCCAAACCACACCGTAAATCCAGCGCTCATGAAATCTTGCACATATAGAAGCTTGTTAACATTGCAAGATTAATAATGAATAATATTTAGAGTATGAAAGTTATAAAAAAAAATCAGGCCATATGATTTATTTTACCACCATTAATGTATCTGAAAATGTTGATGGTAATGAAGGATTATGAGTGCAATATTGGTGACATTTGAATATCAAAACTGTAAACTTATACTTCCTAATTCTAACACAGTGTATAGCAATAAAAATGTGTATTGAATGTGTGTACTGAACTCCTTCCTTGATTGAAAGAAAAAAAGAGCTGTTGACATTAGTTCATAAAATTACTATAAATGCACATATTAAACTATTAAAAAGCTGAAAGCTTTTGCATGTAATGCTGTTTGCGCTATAGGAAAACCCATATAATTATCCATTCAATTATATGTGATATATATTAGGGTAATAAGAGAGAAAAATTATGCTATTTAGGATGGATCCAAGTTAACATTTTAAATATTTATCTAGTATTGCATAACAGAAGTGTAAACCATTTATTTTTGTACAATTTGAACCTATAATCAATAAAAGCTAATCTAACTGCTAAAGAGCATCAGGAACACAAAATATAGTTTATGTGGTAGTTTTGTGTCTCTATTCGCAGAACTCAGCATTACCCAGGAACCCCTTTTATTGCCATTTATGACTCAAATGTGCTAGGTTACAATTCTAGAAATCAATGTTTGAGCCACTGTAGTTTAAAGAGCAGAACAGGAAAAGAAAAAATGTATACTCACCGTAGGTGCTAGTCTTGTCTGTGTTGAAGGTGGAGGCGGAGCAGGAGAAGTCCTATGAGGGGGTGGTGGAGGTGCTGTAGTTGGAGGTGGTGGAGGAGGACATAGTGGTGGAGCTATCACACTACCTGGAGGACGTGAAGGAGGTGGCGGAGGCCGGACAACAGGTGGTTTAAGTGGCCTATAACCTGGGGTAGGAGGAGGGGGAGTGTTAGGGGGAGGAAGTGGTGCTGCAGGCTTCAGCCCATGGTGATTCAAGTTTGATGGTAAAGTAGCAGTTCGTGGAGGGGGAGGAGGATTTGATCTGTATTGGTGTAACGAATCTTGTGATTGATGAAATGAAGGTAATCCAGTTCCTGTCGTGCTATTATTCCTATAATTGGCTAAGTTCTTTCCCACTGGAGGGAAAGGTGGGTTTTGCTGTGGTGCCACAGGTGGTGATCGTGGAACACGCATGCTCTGAGCTCTGGTTACTGGAGTGCGGCTGGGATTTCCAGTTGGGCTGGCATTACCACTGCCATTCATCATAAGTTTCTTTGGTGGAGGTGAAGGTTTGCTTGGTATACTGCTTGAGTTCTGGGCAATTCCAGGTGGTTTTGGTGCCACATTTGGTTTTCCATAGCCCCCAACTGGAGGTTTACTTGGTAAAGAAGGAGGGCCTCCACTTCCTATAAAACTTCTGTTGTTGACTTGATTACTGTGGCCAGTTAACACCGAGTCTGAAGCACTCTATATAAAATAAAGACAATAATTAGACTACTACATATTCTTAAACACAGCTTTTGATATTTCAATAACATTAACTTATTTAATTAAATATAATGGGGAATTACATATGAATCTGAGGACCACTAACTATAATCTAGAGCACAAGAATGAAGTATCAAGTGAAGTCCTACCAAACAGCCACTATAACATGTAAAAAAATTGTCAACTTATGTTACATCTGTACAACATCATAGATTCAAGCACTGCACCTACCCCAAAAAAGTATTCAAAAGCATTCAAAATAGATGATTAACTCGGTTTTACTTATTTGCAAAACATTCTCCCTCCCTCTAAATTCACCTTATGTTAATATACGAGGGCTATCCAGAAAGTAGATTACGTTTTCGTCTGTTTCCGCTAGGGGCGGGGCTAGCGAGGCCATCTTGGGGTCAGAGCGTTGCGCAGCTCAGTCGGCATCTAGCCGTGCTAGTGAGAGGTTCGTGCTGTGCTCCGTTCAGATACTGTGACGGTTTGAAATGTCTGCGTTAATTGAAAATCCCGCGAGCTGCGAGGTGCGTGCAGTAATAAGGTTTCTGACTGCAAAAAACTGTAAACCGATAGAAATCTATCGGCAGCTTTGTGAAGTGTATGGGGACAACATTATCACTGAAGGTGGAGTGCGTCAGTGGGTCATCAGATTTAAAAATGGCCGAACCAATGTTCACGACGAAGATCGAAGTGGGAGACTCAGCATAGTGACTGCCGAACTTGTCGAAAAAGTCGATGCTAAAGTCCGTGAAAATCGAAGGTTCACAATAACGGAACTTTCTTTGAGTTTTCCACAAATTTCGCGAAGTTTGTTGCACGAAATCATCAGCGAAAAGCTTGGTTACCACAAGTTTTGTGCAAGATGGATTCCAAAAATCTTGACAGAGGACCACAAAAATCAGCGAATGGCTGCAGCGTTGAACTTTTTGGACGTTTACCATAAGGATGGTGACTCTTTACTCGATCGCATCGTTACTGGTGACGAAACATGGGTGAAACACGTGAACTGTGAAACGAAATTGCAATCAATGCAGTGGGGGCACACAAGTTCTCCCCAAAAACCCAAGAAATGCATGCAAACAGTGTCGGCAAGGAAGATGATGGCGACTGTTTTTTGGGACAGAAAAGGTGTGATTTTGGTGGACTTCCTGGAAAGAGGCACTACAATAAACTCTCAAAGGTATTGCCAAACTCTCCAAAAACTCAGAAGAGCCATTCAAAACAAGCGCAGAGGAATGTTGAGCTCTAAGATCTTGTTGATTCACGACAACGCCCGGCCCCACACGGCAAATGTCACTCGTGAAGTTCTTGAATCTTTTAAGTGGGAGTTGTTTCCTCATCCGCCGTACAGTCCCGACCTGGCACCGAGCGACTTCCACCTATTCCCAGCAATGAAGAAGTGGCTGGCTATGCAGCGTTTTGATGACGACGCACAGCTGCAAGAAGAGGTAACGAAGTGGTTGAAGGCGCAGGCGGCCGAATTTTTTGACGAAGGAATTTCCAAGCTCGTACATCGCTACGATAAATGCCTTAATTTGAATGGTGACTATGTCGAAAAGTAGTATTTGAGTGTGGCTTTCATCTGTATATAATAAAATTTGTTTCCTATACTTTGTTTACTTTTTATTCCAAAACGTAATCTACTTTCTGGATAGCCCTCGTATAAAAAGTGATTATCATCTTCTAATAAGTGTTATAAGATTTTTTGGCTCTTCTTAATCACCCTGCTTGTTGCCAATGTTAAAAAAGTCAGTATACTAGTGAATAAAAAACTAGTGAAAACATTCACTGAGCTAAAGTACAATTTGTACTAAACTGCTGTAACTAAACCACAGGGTAAATCTCCCAGAAGTCAACCATTTTCACTATCTAAATTATAACTACACTATTAAAGTAAGGTAATGTTTTAACTGAAGCACAGTGCAAATCTACCGGATATTCTTGATCAACCCTTGAAATGTATCGGCCTTCCTGTTTTTGTACATCCATTTGATTGGATGAACACTGCCCTTTGACAAACAATACCAATGAGAGTTGGCACTGATGAACTTCCTAAGTCCCAGAAGTCGGCGCATGAGTAGCAAAGAAGAGAGGCCATGAGTGGGTTAGATTATAAATTAACTACCCTACAGTAGCATTAAATTAAACAGTGTTGCTTTTTAAAAATGCTTCAGAAGAAATTATGGTAAAATAAAACATCCAACAGCTCCTTGAAGATTTCCCTAAAATAATTTTTGAAATAAGTGTCAAGGGGTGAAGAACATCTAATTAAAGGGTATAAAATGACTAAATTACCTTATGCAAACCAGATCACAGTAGCGACTCTGGATTAGCTCCTCTTCCTGTTATTGACAATCAGACTATACTTTGAGAATGATCTCTCCAAGTCAACATTTGAACTTGATTACCACTTTTCAGAGTTCTGATGTAAAAAAATTCAGTCCATAAGGCATTTCCAAAATTTCTTTTTTCAGTTTTCTTTACCAATTTGTTTGACAACAGCAACAAAAACATTGTAGAATTCTAGAAATGCCTGTGATCCTAATTTTCTCATAAAGGACAAACAGTTCTTTGAGTTACGAATGTCAGATGGTGACATATACTTAGATATTTCAAGGATCCCTTTCCTTATATGATTTTATGACTTGATTCTATCATCAAGTTTTTCAACTTGACTAAGTCAGCTGAGATGCATAGGAAATCGTTACTTCTAAAGTCACTAACTTTAGTGGGAAGCCAATTCAGTTCTTTATGCACAATTTGGTTAAAAACACCAAGTCTGAATGTTACCTCACTGACATTGTTTCCCATGGAGTATATGTACGGTGGGATAAGAACGATCATTCCAAGAGAATGATCAGCTCCATTAGTTCACAGCATAAAGCAGACATATTAACAGCTTGAAGCTTAACAGTTGAATCATTGCAGCCTTGGCTTCTTTAGAATTTGCACCCTTAATGTTGCTTAAAATGAAAAACCTTTGTAAGATCCCATAAATGGGTTGTAAAGTAAATTGCAGATTTGAACCAGGGATTTCACCTTGTACACATGGATATAGGAACAGCATAAATTTTATTCTCACTGCCAATGTCTTGATATTTCTGCCTCAAGAAAGTGATGCATCCATTATTCCTTTTACAAGTATTTAAAAAGGCATTCTTTGTCTTCACTACAGCTACATTTAGCTTTTTCTGTTCCTGTTCAAATATTTTAACCACAAGGTTTATTTTGTGGGTTCACAAACATGGTTCAAGTTTTTAATTAACCCTTGAAGTGCTTTAACACAGGCTGTCATGTAGTTGAATGCGAGTCACTAACAATGGCTCCAATGTATGCAATGTCTGTATCATGCATTCTTATAATATGATTATATTGCTAGAATAGTTGCAACCATAAGGTGCATCCAACAGCATGGAAGAAGCCAAATGTGTTGTTTGTTCTGCAGATGGAACAACAGGATGAAGCAATGCATTAAAAATGCAATTTCAATTTTACTCCATTGTTTCATCACAGAATACAACCACATCATTATTTCTTGTATCTTTTATTGCATATCTCTTCTTTTGTCCCCACATGGGAAGTACTTCTTTCTTATCCTAAAGGTGGATGGTAGGTCCCATACTCTACCTCACACCTGTTGATCCAGTTCAAAGAGCAGGGTTATATAACTCTTCTACTGGAATATTTGCCATCACAAACACTTCTGTTAGTCTAGAATACATGTTCCTCCATATCTTATGTATGACTTGCATTATTTAGCACTTCTTGTAAAGTAGTTATAGGTGTAACATATCTTGGGTAGCTTTTTGACAGTTTGTATGTTACTCTGATTTTGCTTCCCCCTCCCCCCTCCTTCCTTCTCCTCCCAAGGCATTTTTAGGCTTAAAGTCAAAGTCGAGCTTCTTAAAATTTGCACAAGATAGTATGTAGCCGTCGTTAAATTCTCCAGATCACACTTGCAACTTAAGCCATAGGTATTTTAAAGCATGATTCTGAATTAAAAATGAGCATCCAACCAAGTACCTGACTTCCTGCTGAAATAAAGGTAAAGAAAGGTGTGGAAGTGCTAAGGGCAAGAACCCAGCCAAGTCAAAAATGAAGAAGAATGAACAATGAACCATACTTTAAAAATATGTGGTATGGTTTCGTTATGTGGATGACATATTTGCCATAATACCAGAAAAGTTAGCACAAGGGTTAAAATTATTGAATTTACAAGACCGATCTATAAAGTTCACTATTGAAACAGAATAAGATGGAAGGTTACTGTTTTTGGATTTAAAAATTATGAGAAAAGGAGACAAATTAGAATTTCGTATATATAGAAAATCAACACATGTGGATAACTACATTAAAAACAATAACTTCAACCCAAAAGAACACCAATATGCAGTATTTCACAGTTTAATCCATAGGTTAGTGAACATTCCACTGACTATGGAAGAATATAACAAGGAAGTAGATCACATCAAATAGGTTGCAATTGTGAATGGCTTTGATCCAAAATTTATTAAAAAATTACAAACAAACATAAAAGTAGGAAAACCATCAAGGACATCATTTAAATTTAAAAACATTTTCCGTCAATTTCATATACAAATAGTACCACATAAATACAACATGAGAAACATACTAAATCACCCGCTCAAAAACACAAGTCCAACCAACAAACAATCCGGAATTTATAGTGTAAGATGTGAGGATTGCCACAAAATATATATTGGAAAAACAAAAAGAAACCTAGAAACAAGAATGAAAGAACACATGAGATGCATAAAATACAAACGGACAGATAAATCAGCCATAGCCCATCATTTCTGGTCAAAAAATCATAATATTTCCAAAGGCATAAAACTTTTGGTACCGGCAAAAAAGTATTGGAAATTAACAGTTTGGGAAAACATACACATTTTGAAGAATAAAAAGAGAACCATGAACTTTGAAATACCGATAGTAGATGACATCATTCAACTCAATGAACAGCACCAGGAGAGGGAGGCAGTCACCTGAAGAACTAGTTGAACATCAGCTGACGATGAGGATGCGGGGTCCTTGAAATATGTCCTAATTTTAAATGTAAGTGGGGCTTAAGTTTTTACAGTTCCAGAAGTGGTTTAAAAAGGTTTTATTGATGAAGCTCCACTGTTTATAAATACTTCTATTTATAGTTTTATTTTTATTGTAAGTAACTGTATAGTTTGAATTTTTTTGTATATTGTGTTTTGCTCCCCCCCCCCCTCCCTCCATCTTTTCTTATAGCCTTTTAGATAATGTGAGGCTTGGTATGACTTCTTCTTTTCATATTTTTGTTGCTCAACATTTCTTACTATTTTGGTGTCATTTTTGTCTGTAAATGTTTAACATACCAATTCTATGTCTTTGATGCTATGAGTTGTTCTCTGATGTTCATAAGAGGCTGCCTCCTCCTCTCCATAGTTTAGTGTGGTCTGACTTTGTATATTAAGTTATTTGTATTACTCTGTACTCACATTATTTACTATTTTTTTTTTTTTTTTCTTATTTCTATTCCCTGTCCTAATGTTTTCTTTGCTTCCTCTTTTTGTTTAGTTACAACAATGGGTGGTGTGAATAAAGTTGAGTCAAGACTTAGAAGTTGTGTTCGACTCAATATGACATAAATAACATGCAGCTAGGGTTTTAACACTGCATACATGAGCTGAAGATATATTCTTAGTGATTGGAAGGTGGGAGTTTGTGCAAATAAAAAGCAACTTTCACTTGCTTCTTGAAGTCAAAGTTTTTCTGAGGTATCATTGGCGACTCCAGTTGTGAGTAGAATGATGCAAATATGTCAGAGTGTGCACAAGAAAACAAAACCCATATATACAGAAAGTCCCATATAGCATTAAAAATTCCTTTACAGGGTTAATGTAGAAAACATTGAATGAATGACAAATCATTTTCTTGGTGAATATCAAGAAAAACCTGATGTGTGCACTCAACATGACTATTCACTCTTATATAAACTATAGTTACAAAGAATTCTTCTAACTACTTCACGTTACATCTTAAAAAATGGTTTTCTTAATATTTCTTTGTAAGTGTAATGACAACAGTCTTAGGAAATAGTCAAATCTTTTAGGAGCTGGACACTATGCAATAGCTTTGAAATTCTCTTCTTATTGCATTACCAGGACATAAAAGAGTGAATGAATTTCTGTTTAACAAAAGCATAAGCTGAAAAAAAAGTTTGTAGTTGATTGCCATTTTGGGATTGGTGATATGTTTATCTTTATAACAAAAGAAATTTGATGAATTATATAATTCTGTAAATTGAAAAAATTAAAAAGCCTAAACCAGTGCTTGACTAACCGCAAACTGGATCCAAATATTGTATAGTTCAATTAACTTGAGGCTGCAGCTGAGTGAAGATACACAATAAAAGAGTTCATCTGGTACTACACCTGAAAGAAGACCGAAGGTGATTTATACAAGTGGAGTAGTTGATACATGTATCATCAATAGCTCCAGATGTACAAAAATCATCCTCAATCCCCTTTTAGGATTGATAAGACTAATTTCTTTAGTGCGCATCTTTACTCAGCTACCACCTCAAGTTAATTGGAGTGTATGTTTGAATTTTCATATATTTATAGCATGCATAAAGGAATATTGATCAATTACAAAAATATCTCTCATTTTAACATATCTAAATGCCTATGCAATCTACATGGAATAATTATTTATTAACATATCTCAATATCACTACATTTATCAAAGAAATAATGAACAATAAAAAAGGTTTCCCAGTAAGAAAACCTAAAATGATTACTCACAGTAGGCATGGTAGGCTTTTGGCTTGATGGAGGTGGTTGAGGAGGTGGTCCTCTGTTTTTTATGTCACCTGGAAACGATCGAAGACTCGTACCATCTTGACTATGCTAAAAATACAAATATGTACTTCTAAGAATATATTTTGAACCAAAAAAGGGTAATAGTATCTAAAATGCAATAACTTAGGCAAACAGTAACTGAGGTGTTGTATTTCTGAACAACTTCTATAAACAAACGTAGGGTCATTAAAAATAATAGTGTTTAACATTAAGTGATTAGATAACACAGTTAAGTTAAATTAAATTTAAAGGGAGTCTATTAATGACACTAAACAACACTTACTTTTAAATTTTTCCGGAACATGTTTCAGAGACTTTGCCTCTATCATCAGCCAGCCATCGACTTATGAGGATAGAGGCAAAGTCTCTGAAATATGTTCCGGAAAAATTCAAAAGTAAGTGTTGTTTAGTGTCATTAATCGACTCCCTTTAAATTTAATTTATCATAACAACACTGTTTTCAACACTTCCAAGAAAGGAACAGTTAAGTTAGTTGGCAAATTTATCTTGAGAAAATATGACGATATCAAAAAGACATTGACTGCTATTAAGACACTAATCAGCACTGCTGAATATAGTTGTACAGCTTTCTTATAACAATTTGTTGACCCATATAATTTTTATAACAGTTTATTATGGTTTTTAAGCAACATAATGCTCCACATGTGACTAAGTATGAAACAATAATTATCACAATTTTAAGCTCTATTGCATACACAAATCTAACTTTGAAATACAGCACTACTCAGTCTGTCGCAAAAGTAAACCCGGATATAGCATTTTATTTACTCTCCTTTAAAGTACAAATTCATTTTAATGCTTGTTTAGTTATTTGTTGAAATGATTTCAATAAATACCTACAAGAACTGTTTCTGAAACTGCTAATTACAAAGTTTTAGTTCTAACAATTTTAACTGTAGCCTACTTAATTTGATATACTAATACATAAAATGCATCATGCAACCTATATTAAAAAGATTTTAAATTTGGCACATTCTTAATAAGGAAAAATTCAATGAAGTTTAATTACTAAATTTTCAAGATAAAGCTATAAAATTTACATTAGAGAATGAAATTACTGGATTTATTCCTTTTCTAGATCTAAAGATAATAAGAAATAATGATAAATTAAACTTTGGTATTTATAGGAAGTCTACTCATACTGATAATTATATAAAAAAATAAGTTTTAACCCTTTTTCACATAAATTTGCTGTTTTCAATAGTTTGATTTATAGATTAATAAATATACCCCTGAATAAAGATGAATTTAATAAAAGATATAAACATATTAATACTGCTTTAATTAATGGTTTTAATAAAGACTTCATAAATAATTAATGGAAAAATTTAAATATAAAAAAACTGTTAATGTTTTTACCCTTAAAAAGATAAAAGACTATTATAATTTTAAAAAATTTACTTACCATCCTTGCATTAAGAAATATTTTCAAAAAAATTTGTAAGAGTTTGGTATAATCGCAATAACTATTTGTAGTTGGTTTATTGATACTCGTCACTTGGTATAACTTAAGTTCCTCAAAATAAATATAGTATTAAAAATTTATTGCATTTTTCTAAAAAAGATAAAATTCCTAATAATAAAAAATCTGGTATTTCTCAATTTAATTGTTTCAATTGTGATAATGTTTATATTGGAAAGACAAAACGTAATATAGAAACCAGAACGAAAGAACATTTTCGTAAAATTAAGTACAAACAGACTGACAAAACGGCTGTAGCAGATCATTTTTGATCATTTAAGCATGAAAAAAATCCTGAAGTTAAATTATTAAAACAATTAAATTGTGCGATAGATTTAATGGTTTGGGAAAAGATATTTATTTTAGAATACAAACATTGCATAATGAATAATGAAATACCGGCAATCGATTCTGTTTTTAAACTTGTTTTATTTTCAAATTTTGGTAGTACTAACAAAAACATATTATCATCTAGCATTCGTCAGGATGGCGACAGTTTTGTTGGTTCCGGCTAAGGATTTGGAAGAATTTCCATGAAATCGTGATCCCAAACAATTTATAAGAAAAGTGGCATCATTTCTTATAAGATAAGTGAAGTTTTAAGTTACAAATTGTTATATTTGCATATATTTGTTTGCTTCACTGTTAATAGCTTCATATTTTACTTATTTAAGAACAATAAAACACCCAGCAAAAACTTATACACAAAACTAATTTCAATGATCTCATGTGATGGAATTACTACTCTTAAACTGAATGCATACAAGATCACTCTTGTCCACAAACAAGAAAACTGAGAAATGATAAAATTGTGCAAATTTAATAAACTTCTCTGACAAAGCATGGTTTTATTTACACATGCATGTTTGAAAGCACAACAACCAGTAACATCAGTTAGAGAAACCCATTATGTGTAAGAAAATCAGGGCAATTTGGCATTTGGCCTTTGCGATGACCATAAATAAAACGCAGGAGCAGTCATTGAAAGTTTGCCGAATCAACTTGGAATTTTTCTGTTTCTTTCATGGACAATTATACATTGAGTGTTCACGTGCCGGAAAACCATCTTTATATATTTATGCACCACAGAAAAAACAAAAAATATTGTTTATCAGAAAGATTTAAATTGATTAACTTAATTGTAACGTGTTGTATTTAAACTTCACCCCCAATTTGTTTTATTTATATAGAAAGTTCAGACAACTTTTATTGGTGGTACGAAGTTCCGGGTCAGCTAGTAGTCAATATTTTTTGCATGTACCATAAATGATGAGTTTCAGAAATGGCATGTACACATAATATATACTTTCTCTACCATATATACTTCGTCAGAAGTAATGAGCTGCGCAAGATTCCAAGTTCACAATACAGAGATTTGAACATTCTTTCATGTCTCAGCCTTGTATCACTAAGTAATAGTAATTAAATTAAACTTCAATTACTATACTGTTTAGATTTTAAAATGTGCTCTGCTAATGTAGTGTTGTTTCTATCAATCAAGACCTCCAAGAGTTGAAATAGCAGTTATTGACACCTGTAACATCTGGCACGGGATTGCAACCACGGTGGCTACACATAAGGCAGTGCAATGCAAAGAACAGAACTGGTACAAATAGCTGACAAAAACATCTGTGAAGTGGGTTTAAAACATAGATGCAGGTTCAAATCCTGCCACAATAGAATTATGCCTTTTTTTTATTTTCCTTCTGTAAAATATGCAGTTTTAAGAATCCTAGATTAGTCCTACAACTATTTTTTATATGAGTTTATTTATTTCAGATTTTCAAGATTAGAAGAACATTTATTTTAGTATTATACAAATATAACTATTTGTAACAAAAAACTTTACTTATCTTAAGAAAAATGATGTCGGTTTTTCTTATTAGTTGAATTAGTTCAAGTTGAAATCAATTTCATGAACCCTTGTTCGCTTCGTCAGTCAAAGAAAACCACAGGAGAAAACAAATTCGTCGTTAAGGAAGTTACTATGTTATGTTTTTTCAGTATTACCAAAATATGAAAATGAAACAAACTTAAGAACAGAATCAACTGCTGGTATTTCAAAATTCATTACATGATATATATTTTTTTTTAAATAAATAGCTTTTCCCAAACCATTAAATCTATCGGGACATTTAATAGTTTTAATAATTTAACTTCAGGATTTATATTATGGTTAAATGACCAAAAATGATCTGCTATGGCCGATTTATCAGTTTCTTTATACTTAATGTTACCAAAATGTTCTTTCGTTCTGCTCTCCAAATTACGTTTCGTCCTACCAATGTAAAGCCGATCACAATCTAAACAATCAAATTGATAAATACCAGATTTTTTATTATAAGGAATTTCATCTTTTTTAGAGAAATGTAGTAAATATTTAATACTATATTTATTTTGAAGAACCAAAATTATAACAGACCCTTTAAAAACTTTTTGAAATTGTTTGTTAAACAAAGGATGGTAAGTAAATTTTTTAATATTATAATTGTCTTTTACTGTTTTAAGGGTAGAAATATCATTAATAGTTTTTTTTATATTTAAATTTTTCAATTTTCTTTTGTAAAAAGTCTTTATTAAAACCATTAATTAAAGCCGTATTAATAATATGTTTATATTATTTATTAAATTCCTCTTTATTCAGGGGCATATTTAATAATAAATTGTTGATTAAATTAAAATATGACAAAATATTACAAAATTTAGATAAATACCATCCTAAGAGAAATAATAATAAACAGATTATTAAATCATTAAATGAAAAAGATTTAAGGATTGCAATTTTAGATAAATTTGATTACAAAAATAGAGTAGAACTTCTACTTCAAGGCAAAGATTTCATAAAAATTAATAAAGATCCATTAAAATTTTGTATTTGAAATTTTAATAAAATACTTAATGAAGTGAAAGTTATATTAAAAACTTTTTGTAAAAGTTAGTAATCCTGTTTTACCCAGATTTACCTTGATTTATAGATACCCCTGAATAAAGAGGAATTTAATAAATAATATAAACATATTATTAATACGGCTTTAATTAATGGTTTTAATAAAGACTTTATACAAAAGAAGATTGAAAAATTTAAATATCAAAAAACTGTTAATGATATTTCCACCTTTAAAAAACTAAAAGACTATTATAATTTTAAAAAATTTAATTACCATCCTTTGTTTAATAAACAATTTCAAAGTTTTTAAAGAGTTTGGTGTAACTTTGGTTCCTCAAAACAAATATAGTATTACAAATTTACTACATTTCTCTAAAAAAGATGAAATTCCTAATAATAAAAAATCTGGTATTTTTCAATTTGATTGTATAGTATCAGCATCATTTTCACCTTCTGCATCGTTCTGTGAAATCACATTTTGCAAAATTCGATTCATGTCGTGTAGAAGCTAGGGGATATTAGCATTTTTTTGTCCCCCCCCCCCCTTTTTCTTCAAAACTCTATAGATGTACTTGCTCAGTTAAAACAAAAGTCGATATATGCAATTTTATGATTTTATGATCCAGCATGTAGCAACCTCAATTCTATGAAATGCATGTTGGTATCAACTGCCATCTCACTGTTGCGATTCTTGGAATTCTCAATCATTCTGCAAGCTTTGTACACTGCTGTATCATTAGCAAGAACTGCGAACTGAGATTGCGCGCTTGGATTTCACATTCATTTCTGAAAGCTTTGTTATACTTACGTGGCATATTTATTCTTAGTTGAGACACTGCACTGTACTATACACAATGGAAAAATGTGGACCAACTTTTGCAACAAAAGAAGATTAAGAAATTTACCAGTCTGCTCATTGTTAGAAAATAAATACATATTTTACAACTTCTTCAATCTTTCGTTTCATACACCACACACTGACACATGCTCAACCTGCAAAATGGGACTGATGAAGATTAAGACAGAGGCTGATGTGGAAAAGAAAAACAAACTAAGAACCATGTACAGATTACACAAGCTGCGTTCAAAAAGATTTTGTCAGCTATTGAAAGAGGAAAATCACGATTGATTTTCACTATTAATAGGCAAACACTGTTTTGATATGTAGCAGAATCAACCACTAAACTCTCTGTTAGCGAGGTATTCTATGCAAGGCAGGTGTGGCTGTATAATCTATGCAAAAAGATTCTATCTAAAACCCAGAACAAAGACATTTCCTTGTATACATTGTCACGTATGAAATATAAAGTAGTTTCTACACATCCTTCATAAGATGATACTGAAGAGTTTTCAGCTAGCCATGCCAAGATTTGATGATTAAGAGAAAAATTCTGCTGTATAATTGCCCACCATCAATCCAGAGCATTGAACTCTGACTAAACTTCAGAGAAGATCAAGGCAAGCAATTTCTGCTCTTGGTTTCTATATTGAGACACCAAGGGAACCCTCAAAAGACATTTAAACTAACAATAAGTTTGATCCTGACCATAGTATTGGCACACCAACATGATGCCTAATTCCCATTCAATTTCAAATAGAGCAGTCTACTATCACAAATAATCAACCGTTTTGTGATAATGACTATTGTGTAAGTAAACAGCTAACAATGTGAACTGTTTATGTTTTTTCCATTTCTCATATTTTGCTGTGTTAATTACTTTTAAAATGTGTAAAATGAATTAAGTTAAAAATACAATACTGTAACGCGAGCGCTGGAACACCCTGTGGAACCAGCTGGGAACGGAAGGCAGGGGAGGGCCGTGTTAGCCACACCTCCCCCTCATTTGTCTTATAGTGGTGACAGGCTGTGGTCGGGGGAAAAACATGACTGTGCCGTCTGTTTCTCCTATACCTGATTCTCGACCTTTCGTTTACTGGAATCTTCGCCTGGGAACCAGAAAAGCGGAGAAGTCGGCGATATTCCTATATAAAGGGGGGTTGCAGACAGACGGAGTCAGTTCGTCAGTTGGTTAGTGTGTGAGTGAGGACAGTTCTTGGTGTAAGAAGGCAGTGTTAGTCAGTGACGTGTTAATGAACGAAAGGATTGTGCAACGGAAGACTGTACGTAACTGGTATGTGCATCGGAGTTTATGTAATCGCGAGGACAAGTGAAATTGTAACGGACGGACTGGTGAATCGTAATTGTGTGCAGCAAGTAATTCTGTGTAATTGGCAAGTGTTAAACTGTAAGTCGGTGGAAATAAAGAACATTTTTGAGTGGTGAAATTGGACTTTTATTCCACGAACCCACAAAGTCACACTGGTGTCAGGAAGCGGGAAAACATCACCGAACATTACAACCATGGACGCGGCACTGGAAAAGATTTTGGAGAAAATGATGGAAATGAAGGCCGAACTGACCTCGGAAATGAAGACGGCAAATGAAAACCTCGCTGCAAAAACAGAAGCGGCAAACAACAACCTCACCGCCGAGTTGAAACAAATGAAGACGGCCAACGACAACATCACCGCCGAGTTGAAACAAATGAAGACGGCAAACGACAACATCATAGGGAAGATGGAAGAAATGAAGGCCGAATTAACAGCGAAGACGGAAACGGCTAACAACAACTTGGCCACGACAATGACCTCAAAGATGGCCGAACTGACAACGGAAATAAAGGCGGCGAACGAGGCTCTCGCCGCAAAGTTTGAGGAACGGTTGGCCGGCGTGAGGGATGACATCACGAATCTGGGCAAGCGGATGGGTCAAGTAGACGACAGCCTTAATGATTTAGAGGAAAAGGCCGACAACATCGAAAAACCCCTCACCCGCCTGACGGAGGAACACTGGCCCTATGTGTGGACAGAGGACGCCGAAGACGCTTTCCAGCACCCGAAGGGGACCCTGTGCAGTGCTCCAATTTTGGGTTTCCCACAACCGGGTGGCGCCTTCATTGTGGACACCGACGCTAACGACCATTACATTGGAGGTGTCCTACCGCAGATCCAGGACGGCCATGAGCGCACAAGAGTGGAAGAGAAGGAGCGTGCCGCAGCAGTCCGAGTAGTTGTGGCAGTGCCTGCTGAAGGCTGGGATAGCGCAGGCCTGAGGAGGGAGCAGCTGGCGGACGCAGACTTGGGGCCACTCTTGAGGGAAGTGGACGCAGGGACGAGACCAACCTGGGAGGACATCGCACCGAGGAGCGCCACCTACAAGTCGTACTGGGCCCAATGGGACTCGTTGAAGACCAGAGAGGGCGTGATGTTCCGGGTATGGGAGTCACCCGATGGGAAGGCGCAGAGGGAACAGTTGGTACTTCCCTGGAGCAAGGTCCCGGAAGTCTTGGTGGAAGTGCACGCCGGTACTTCAGGAGGACACCTGGGAGCGAACCGAATGATTCACAAACTACGGCAGCGCTACTTCTGGCTGAGACTCCGAGCAGATGCTGGTGGTACACCTGGACCGCCTCGCACGCTACGATGGGGCTGTTCGGGGCGAACAGCTTTGAGGAGGGAGCAGTGTAACGCGAGCGCTGGAACACCCTGTGGAACCAGCTGGGAACGGAAGGCAGGGGAGGACCGTGTTAGCCACACCTCCCCCTCATTTGTCTTATAGTGGTGACAGGCTGTGGTCGGGGGAAAAACATGACTGTGCCGTCTGTTTCTCCTATACCTGATTCTCGACCTTTCGTTTACTGGAATCTTCGCCTGGGAACCAGAAAAGCGGAGAAGTCGGCGATATTCCTATATAAAGGGGGGTTGCAGACAGACGGAGTCAGTCAGTCAGTTGGTTAGTGTGTGAGTGAGGACAGTTCTTGGTGTAAGAAGGCAGTGTTAGTCAGTGACGTGTTAATGAACGAAAGGATTGTGCAACGGAAGACTGTACGTAACTGGTATGTGCATCGGAGTTTATGTAATCGCGAGGACAAGTGAAATTGTAACGGACGGACTGGTGAATCGTAATTGTGTGCAGCAAGTAATTCTGTGTAATTGGCAAGTGTTAAACTGTAAGTCGGTGGAAATAAAGAACATTTTTGAGTGGTGAAATTGGACTTTTATTCCACGAACCCACAAAGTCACAATACTCCTACAACTTAGATGTTTGTTGATTTTGCATTACTGTTAATTATTTTACTTTGTTTTCTTTTACTCAAAAGTTTATGGAACTTTCAGCTATTACACAAAAAACAGATACTACCACCCAACTCAATTTTCAGTCAATTATAAATGGAAAGCATAAGCACATAACATTAAATATTTTTAAATATCTTTGTCAGCATAAAGCACAACTTCCCCACTACTGCATAAGTACATACCTTAGGAAGAGGCTGTGTATCAAACTTGAATCCAGGTCTATTGAGAACAGTTTTTGAAACAGGATGGTGGAAACGTCCTCGAGCAGGAAGTGTGTTCGTCTTACTGCCTGCTCCATTCTAGCATGCAATTTTAACTTGAATTAATCAAACCAATTTTACTACTCATGCATATACCATGCATCTAAACCATACAACACTCATGCAGGTGCTCTTGTTAAGCTTAGAAAAGAAAACACATTACTTTTAATTGATAATACTGTTCGTTCTTTTCATGCTTATCATCACACTTGTTGCACAATAAAGCAGGAAAAGAATCCATAACAAAGAAAAGCAACTTTCAAGAGCAAAGCATTTTAGTTGCAACAAATTAAAAAAAAACAAAAAAAAGGGGAATAATCAGTAAGTGCAACACATATATGCAGTTGGTTCAATTGGCACACTTTGATCTAGTGTTGCATGTGATGTGGCAGTGAGATTATTATTATTATTAATTATTATTATTATTATTATTATTTTTTTTTTTTTTACCATTATTGTTGTTTTACCTTTCTTAGTTACAGTGTCAACTAGAGGTACAGACAAATGCTTACTTTTCAGTCATTGCTCCGACTCTCCAATTCCGGAACAAATTCTGTGTTTCAAAATAACAGTCAAGTATGTGCATCAGTATCTACTATTTATACATAACTTTGCATCTTATGCATAACTTTAACGGCATAACAAGTATGGTCTAATCTTATTGACTAACAGGTTATACTGAAAACGTGCAATGCACATGGAGGTCATGTTTATAATGAAAGAATGACATCTTTCATCCCCTTATAATTTGCCAAACATAATGTAATTAATAGTTTCAAGATTCATTAATTTCTTTTTTTAAAAATAACAGTCGGTTGTAAGCTGAAAATAGGAACACAAGTTTCTGAAACATGTCCAATTTTCATAAAAGAAGCATGGTATAAATTTAACCGACCCTAAACTAATATCAGTAATCTTACCTTTCAGACAGTGAAATAACATTGTTGTTGATTCAAACCTAAAGCAATTATAATTTCAAGAAACTGTTCTGAATTTCTGTGTTAATTTTGAAAAGGAAATTACATCTGTATTTAAACTGAAATGCATACTTTCATCTTTGTAGCATTTGGACATCCATAAACAACTTTTTCTTGTATATTCAGAATTAAAATTTCTGCAGTAAATAAAAATGGTCACCTACTTAACCATGGTGACAATAGTTTGGATGACAAATGCACAGGCTGCTGTGATGCACGTAGTATGTTGTGTCCAGTGTAGAAATGTGTGTACCTACTGAAATCTTGTTAATTCTATATTCATATATCATGGAGTAAATTTTTTAAGATAAAAGCTTCCAATTTAAAATATACTGTTCTCATTTCTGTTATGGTTTCCTGTTTATTGTTGATCTGCTTCACACAGAGCACCCATATGCCTAAATGGTCTAAGCACATCTTTATAACATAATGAGTGTCTCAAATGATTCTCAGCAGTGTACTCAGAAGCATGTGGCTGTGGTTAAGTTGACAGCGGAAGTGTGTAGAACGAACACTGAACTTTGAACAGGTAGAGACTAACCATACTTCCTTCCTATCCCCACTTGAACAGCACAACAAGAAGCATGCTTTTGTAAAGTGAAGCTAATATTGTGTTATTTGCTTGTGAAGTGAAGTCAATATAAGGATGAACTAGATAAAATTTCAGATGTAATGTTAAGGAGCCCTACTAAACCAATATGGAAATTAGCATAGGAAACAAATGTTTTAGTACTTAGCACATAGGACCATAAGCAAGGAACAGAAATTGCTCCTTTATATGATTACAGTTGTATGAAAACAGATCATGAGAATTGAGTGCAATAGTGTCAGTAGTTCCAGTCGTTCGTCAAGCACCATGGACTTGAAATTCTGAATAGAACCTTTATCAGTGAGGAAGCATGGTTTAGCATTTTAACATTTATCAGTCAAAACTCACATATTTGGGCATCAACTAACCCCGATGAACTGGAAGAGAAGCCAGTAGACGCACAAAAAATTGAGTCATTTTCAGAGAGCTGGAAAGATAATTTTTATTTTAATGCGACAATCACTTTAGAAGTCTACCGTTCAGATACTATTCATTCATCACCCTTCTGAATGAAGATGAAACTGAAAGGTGTTTTTTCCAACTGGACAATGCAATCCCCCCTACACATCATTTCAGGATGTTAAGGCTATTATATGAAATCTTGAACAGTAAATCAGTAAAGGACTATGACCTCCTTGCTCCCCAGACTTTACTCCCCAATTATTTACTTTGGGGTGTCACAAAATCCTTGGTATAGAAAAATAACCCCAATACAATTAATGAACTGAAGGTAGAAATCACTAACTACATACACCCCATTACACAGGAAACCTTACAAAAAGTGTTCGAAAACAAGTGCAAAAGAGTCGAACTCTGCCTACAGGAAGGCCAGCATTTCCAACATCTGTGACATTGGTGAGTTATCTGAACTTCAGTTTAGTTCATCTTCATTCTCAATGATAATTAGTGGGATCCATTGCCAACCTAAATGACACGAGCAAGCATGTTAGCGCATTCACTTCACCACAAAAAATCATTTGAGACATCTGATACTATGCATTTACATGCATTTCTATAAGCAAGTTCTTGATTCCTTTTACTACATGAACCTGAAACCTTTCCAATTAGTTTATTCCTGAAATCTTTTTTATTAGTTTATTAATTTTATGTTATAAGTGTTATTTTAAGAAACTGTAAAAAACATTTTTTACAGAGAATGAGTTTTGGCCTCTGTTAATAAAAGCACTTATCAATCTAAAATGCTACTGAACACCAAAAAAATCTTAATGCTTCATATTATGTCACATTACAATACATGATGACAATACATTTCTCACATTGGAGGAAACAACACTACCAAAACTATTTCATTCTTACATACTACCAGAATTGTTTAGCATATTAGAAGTTTAATCTCTGTAATTGAGGAAAGTAACTGTTGCTTAATACTGGACTGGATTACAGTAGCAATGGAATCAGCTTATACTTTCCTTAATACTAAAATCAGAAGGTTTATTTTATTTCCTATCAGTATTATTGTGGCTAAATAACCCTGTTTCTTAGATCAGGGATAAGGTTTAACTAAGATGTCTTTAGGTATATTACCATTTGGTTATATTGGCCTTTGCAATAGCAAACCATTCTGCATTAAGCTTCAGAAACCTCCTCCAGATATAGCCTGTTAATCCCTGAAGCAATGCATTTTACGTGTAATCATGATGAGGGTTGAGTAGCTAAATCTTCCTGTATCTTCATTTATATGGTTGTTTGCTCCCCACATTCCAGGATTTTCTCATTCACTGGTTCTTCAATCTTTTTATTTTTTATCTATTGTTTTCATTCAAGTTTCACTAAAATGGAGGAATACATCTCCAGACACATGGGTGTAAGAGTATATAATATATTTCACACTAACAATGTTTCTTTTAACACATAATTTTACAAACAAATTTAACAAACTTTGAGGAAGATCATTATCCTTTGTATTTAGGGGTGCTCTAAGCTTTCACCTCTTAAAACTGCTTTCAAGACCAAAAAATAGATTCCCTAATCGAGGGTCCATTGGCAAGACCTGGTTGGATACTCTAAATAGAGGGAAAATAGAGGTTGGAATAGACATGAATGAGCACAATCAAATATGTGGCTCAAATAATGAAAATTCATGGGCTAAGTCTCTCCTGAGATTCAGTAGAGTATATAATGATGTAGTTACACCCAATTTAGATAATTAAACCACTTTCATTACTAGATTGAGGGAAGAGTTATCTACAGAATATACAGAAAATGTGATTTTTAACTGCCATTCTCTAAAATAAGGTTTGTATCAAATATCTATCTTGAACTCAACGAATAAATATGTCAAATATCTTCCAGTTATGGATAATAGGGCATCCAATATTCAGAAAGCAATACGCGATTATCAGGAAAATGGTCTAATCCAAACAAGCCCTCATAACAAAGATATTGGTTGGTGGAACAAAGAATTTGACAGAATAAATGCAAAGTTAGAAATCTGTTCAATGTAGCCAAACTATGTGGTAAGTAATAGAAATACTGTACAGACCTAATCAATTACAACAACCTCATAAGGAAAACTAAAAGTGCCTCTTGAGAAAACTTTGTGACCAAAATATAGAGTCAACCTCTAAAATACAAAAAAATACTTTCTAAAGAACTCCTTTCTTTAAATGGTATCATGGACCAAAAGCTAATGGAGAAAACACAAACTCAAGCAAAGACATTCTGTAATTATTTCTAACACATTTTCAGATTAATTATCTCTGACAATATGATAGCAAATCAATGACACCTTTGGAATAGCTATGTTTTAAGAGTTTCTAAAAGTGGCTGTGAAGTAGCTAGAAATGTCAGCAAATCAAAATTAAAATGGTTAATTAATAAAATCAAATCATTTAAATACCCAAATGATGACAGTATCTTCTCTGTTTTGTTGTAGAGGGGGCCAAACATTCACTCCAGAGCTATTTAGGTAAAGCACAAATTCTAGTTATATTCCACATGCTTGTAGAACAAGATATGTTGGTTCATTCCAAAACTTGGTAAAGGAGACTGCAAGGACACTTTAAAATTTTGGCACATTAGTTTGCCTTTTGTTCTTAAAGCATTAGAAAAAATATTAGAAGAGTAAATGCATATCAAGATTTTAGTAAATAATCAGTACATGAAGATCAACATACCTACAGATCAGGCATATTATGTGAAACTCTTTGCAACAGCTGATAAGCAAGATAACACATAATTCCATAATAAGCGCAGCTGAACAGTGAGGTCTGAACTGGACTACTACTAGATGAAGTTATCACTCCGTAGCACAACTGTTCTTGCTAATCAGTATGGAGTACTACTAGATGAAGTCCTCACTCTGCAGCACGACTCTTCTTGCTAATCAATATGGAGTACGTGTGTGGGGGTTTAAGGGACCATCAACAAAGATAAAATTTGGGCTCAAGTCAGAACTTAAACTCTTTAAAAATTTAAATGTTGTCACTAAAAGGAAACATGCTAAAGCTAAAACATGAAGTATAAGACTTTGAAAAGTTTGGAATGTGGAAAGATACAAAAGAAAAGCTTAGAAAGCTAAAAACATTTCTAAAATGAAAATAGAATTTAGATCTGCAAATTGAAACAAATAGTGGTGTCAAACCATAACACCATTTTAACTGCTATTGCATCATTGCCTAAAATTGCGAGGGAACAAAATTTTCCCCAGTCAGCCCTGGAAACAGTACAGCAAAGATGCTGTACAAGTATTATCCTGCTTCTCAAAGTGTTACCATGGCTTTATCTTTGTTAATCGAAACATCTCAGATAACACGCTGATTATTCTTGTAAGAGTGAGAGGGGCACTGCTATGATTCTCGGATCTGTGCTAAGCACCAATGAACACATTGCTTCAGCCAATGGAATTCGTAGGAATCACAAATGACAAATGTTCACTCCATGTGGAGTAATCAGTACTTTATCTGAGAGGTATCTATTACCCAAGATAAATCCATGGTAATCATTCGAGCAGCACAATAATACAGGTACAGCATAGTGGCCTCAATTCAATTTATTCATCCTTTAAATCTCCATACAAGATTGTGGACACGTCAAAACAATAATATTTACAAAATTTAAATACAGAAATGAAATGATATTCACCTCATAGGTGAATATAGATCACTGCCAACAATCAGTATGAAGAGAAAATAGAAGCATTACTAATGAGAGGAAACTTGCAAGGATCTCACCTACTCCATGGAATCTATTCATAGATAACTTCTTGATTAATCTTAATAATCATGGCATTTTCACACAAGGTTAAGAGTTTATAGTACCGACTGTTTGAGGAAAATATTTCAGTGTTATTTCAGACATTACAAATCAAGCTCTGAAATATGTAAATAGTTGGTGTAAGATCAAAGGTCTTGGTGTTAAGCAAAAAAGGCAGTCATAGTTCCTTTCACTAAAAGAAGGTACTTGAAAGGGATTAAGATATTTATGCCAGAATTTAAGCTGAATATCTCTGACAGTGTTAAATATCTGGATTTAACTCTGGACTGCAAACCAACCTTGAGTTTACACTTTGATAAATTTACCACTAAGACAAAACAGTCCCATGACTGGTTACTGTCTTTTAGGTAAAAATTGGGGACTTAAGTTGCACATGATCAAATGGCTCCGTCAGGCAGTGGTTAAACTGTTGATAACCTATGTAACTTAGGCATGGTCACAGAAAACACAGAAGAGATAGCTATAAAAAAAGACTGAAAAGTCTTCAAAAACTAGCCTGTCTCCTTGTATCAGGAGCTTTCAAAACTGAACCTGCTACGGCTCTACTTATTTTGGGAATATCTCCACCCCACCTTAGCATCCAAGCAGAGGCAGGAATGTGGCATAGAGAATTGCTTAGGTCTATGGAGGGACAACCATCATAGGGGATAGTCACTCATAAATGTCTAATTAAACTCATTTTAGCAATGATTTCGAACTAAATGTCTCATAGAACCTCATTTGTGCAGACAACACTGTTATTAACTAATAGCTTTAGATAATCCTGTAGGTAAACAGGGTAGACATCTGCAATTTTACGCATATGTGTTGACAAGTAAAGACATTCACTCTCAAGGACTCAGTTTGTTGATGTTGTGTAGCCTGTTTTATGGTGAACAATTGACAGGCTTTTGTTTTTATTATCACATTGCACTGCTTAAAATGGTTGGCTTCCCCTCACCATATTTTTATTGTATCCTTTTGTATGTGTAATTGTATACAATGTGTCTTATTACTAAATAAATAAAACAGGTTATGGGCCCAGAACATTCCCAGTGTGCATAAAGTGTGAAATATGGGAAAAGAAAGCAGTAAATAATATTGTGAAATAAAAAAGTTGTTTTACTTTTTGTTCTGCTGATTACGTAGGTACCCGTCATTTTTACTATTGCAAAATTGTATGTCCAAAAGAAAAGTTTATAAAAATGGCTACAAATACCATTGTTTGTCGTATCGAACCTCTAAAGAAAGACAATTATGATACGTGGAAAATGCAAGCACAAGCCGTGCTTACTTGCATTGGAATTTTTGGTTATGTGACCGGAGAAAAAACAAAACCGTCAAATGACACCAAACCTGAAGACAAAATAAAATGGGAAACAGATGATTTAAATGCAAAGGCAGAACTAATTCTTATGATTTTACCTCCAGAATTAAAACAAATAAAGCATTAACTTTAAAGAGAGTCGATTAAAGACACTAGACAACACTTACTTTTAAATTTTTCCGGAACTAGTTTCAGAGGCTTTGCCTCTATCATCGGCCGGCTCTCGACTGATTCTCGTTGGTGTAGCTGACGATACCTTGTCACAGGTCTCCTCTGGTGGCGGCTCAAGGAACTTGCTGAACAAATCCTTCTGGGGGATGTCGAAATTGAATACTTTGTTCCTATTTTTTGAAATGAAGATTTGTTCCCATGTGGATAGTTCTTGTTTTCCTGATGTATGTTTCAGTAGTTTTGGTTCTGGATTTATGTTGTGGTTTTTTTTCCAAAAATGTGTGGCAACTGCTGATTTTTCTAATTGTTTATATTTTATGTTTCTAAAGTGTTCCTTTGCTCTTGTTTCTAAATTTCTTTTTGTTTTTCCACTATAAATTTGACTACAGTCATTGCATTCAATTTGATATATACCAGATTTTTTGTTTGATGGAATAGCATCTTTGATGTTTGAGCAAATTAGGTTTTTTAAGGAGAAATGGTTGACTGGTGCTAGTTGAATATTTTGTTTTTTGAAGACTTTTTTGAATTTATCATAGGCCCATGGATGGTAAGTGAATTTTTTGAAAATCATATTAGTTTCTGTAGATGAGAGAGTTGTGGTTTCCTTTAGTAGCTTCTTCTTTTTTGCTAAGCTCACTTTTTTGTCCACTAATGATTTGGGAAAGTTATTTTTTTGTGCTATTTCAATTATTTTGTTGTATTCTGTTTTGTATTCTTCTGCTGTGAGAGGGATGTTTATCAGTCTGTGTGCTAAACTATTGAAGATTGCCTGTTTGTGGGATCTTGGGTTGTAGCCATTAGCTTTTATGTAGTTGTCTGTCTGTGTTGGTTTTCTGTAAATGCCAAAGTTTAGTCTGTTTTTATTCCTCATTATTTTTAGATCCAAAAATGGTAAATGCTCGTCTTTTTCTATTTCTACAGTGAATTTGATGCTTTTTTCTTGGATATTTAAAAGTTTTAGTGCATCACTGATGTGTTTTTTTGGTACTATTGCAAAGATGTCATCTACAAATCGTTGCCAGAGTTTGAACATCCAAGGGAAACCTTTGTTGATCCTTATTTCTAATGCACTCATGTACAGATCGGCCAGGAAGGGTGATAGTGGGTTGCCCATTGCTAACCCTGAAGTTTGGTGATAATATTTTGTTTGAAACTGGAAGAAATTTTGTTCTATGCATAATTTGGTTAGTTCAATGTAGTCTGAAATTTCATCAGGAAATCAAGAACTATCCACATGGGAACAAATCTTCATTTCAAAAAATAGGAACAAAGTATTCAATTTCGACATCCCCCAGAAGGATTTGTTCAGCAAGTTCCTTGAGCCGCCACCAGAGGAGACCTGTGACAAGGTATCGTCAGCTACACCAACGAGAATCAGTCGAGAGCCGGCCGATGATAGAGGCAAAGCCTCTGAAACTAGTTCCGGAAAAATTTAAAAGTAAGTGTTGTCTAGTGTCTTTAATCGACTCTCTTTAAAGTTAATTTATCATAACAACACTGTTTTCAACACTTCCAAGAAAGTAATTGAAATAAAGCATTGCTTAACCTCAAAAGATGTATGGGATACGCTGAAATTTTTTTTTCAAAGTTCAGGCCCTGCTCGGAAAGCTACGCTTCTCAAACTATTAATTGTACAGAAAATGCACAGCACAGATGTATATGTGATCATCTCAACAAATTCTTGGATATTGTTGACAAACTGAAAGAAATGGATGTCATGATAAATGAAGACTTATTGGTCATAATTATGCTGTATTCTCTACCATCCTCAATTGAAAATTTTCGAATTGCCATTGAATCGAGAGATGAACTACCCAGTGTTGAAAATCTAAAAAGAAAAATCTTGGAAGAAAATGAAGCTAGACAAAAAGACAAAACTTCAAGTGAAGAAGCACTATGTAGGTAATAAAAAATATCAACAGAGAAGTGGTAACTATCAAAAGAAACAATTGTTCTCAAAGCAGTTTGCAAGAGGAAATCTCAAAAAGTCTTCCTGTGAAATCTGTTCGAGGACAAATCACAGTACATCTGAATGCTGGTCAAAGAAAAGGAATTTAAAGAAACCTGAACACACCTTCATAATAGAACAGTATTCAGTGACAGCCAATTCAAAAATTTTAGACAGCTCAGTATGGATTCTTGATTCAGGAAGCACTTCACACATGTGTAATGACGAAAGGAAATTCATGGAATTGTCAGTGTCGTCTGATCCTGATTCATTGAAACTAGCAGCTAAAAATCAATTTACTTCAATTGATGGAAAAGGAATGGCAAAACTGAACACAAATGTGGAACTATTAATCTACCAGATACTCTATATGTTTCAGATATATCCATAAATCTTTCTGTTGGAAAAATCACAGAAAAGGGTCATTCTGTTACCTTCAAAAAAGAAGAAGTCACTATCTCAGATCAAACTGGATGCCCAATAGTAAAAGCTATGAAATCCAATGGTTTGTATTATATAAAATCTAAAGAAGAAAACAAATCAAATGAAAAAAACCTACCTGTGTTCCGACATATATCGCTGGCATCAAAAGTTAGGACATGTCAATGAAGCTGAATTAAAGCTGGATCTTCGTGAAGAAAAAGTTAAAGGTTTAAAAATTAAGAGTGATGGATCTTTTGAATGTGAAGTTTGCCTTGCAGGAAAGTTTACAAGACCTTCATTTCCAACCAGACAAAACAACAGATCAAATGAATCACTAGAAATTGTCCATTCTGATGTTTGTGGATCTATGCGATTCGCATCACATGGGGTAGCAAAATATTTTGTTACCTTCATTGTTGACTATAGCAGATGCTGCAGAGTATATTTTTAAAGGCAAAAACTGAAGTTCTTAACTACTTCAAAGAATTCAAGAACAAAGTGGAAACGTTCACTGGAAAGAAGATAAAGGCACTTCAATCTGATACTGAAACTTCAGAGTACTGCAACAAAGAATTCAGCGAATATCTAAAAGCGTGTGGCGTACAGAGAAGACTATCTACGACTTATACTCCACAGCAAAATGGAATAAGTGAAAGGAAAAACAGAACATTAGTTGAAAAGACTAGATGCTTTCTCATCGATGCTCATCCACCTGACAAGTTTTGGGCAGAAGCTGTAAATACGGCCAACTATCTATGCAACAGATAACCTTGGAGAGCTATATATCATGAAATGCCTTGGTGGCTTGGACATATACCTTCTGTAAGACATCTGCATGTTTTTGGATCAGTTGTCTATATCTTGGACAAAAACCCAAAAAGAGGGAAACTGGAACCAAAAGCAAAACCTGGAATTTTTGTTGGCTATTCAGAAATCTCAAAAGCATATAGAATCTGGATGCCTGATCAAAGTAAAGTAGTTGTGACAAGAGATGTAAAAGTCCTCAACAAAATTTATCTTCAAGAATCTTCAAATCTACAAAATGATGCCCTTGAAAAGGATCTTGACTATACAATAGAACTGAAACATCAAACTGTTGAAAAAGAAACACATGAAGAATGTGATGTTAACCAAAAGACACCAGTACAAGATGACTCCCAGTTAGGAATAAATGAAGTCCCACCAACACTGAGACCATAACAGAGCAAGAAGGTTCCAACCAGATTTAATGACTTTGTCTTGTCCATTAAATCAACATGTGATGAACCAAAAATTCAGACACTTAAGGATAGTGCTACAAGTGACAGTGCAATTATTTGTGCTTTTGAAGAAGAATCTTCATCTGATGAATCACCTAATGCCTGAGACAATGCAATAAAGGAAGAAATAAAAGCTCATTTGGAAAATGATACATGGATTCTTATTAAAAGAGAAAAGGACATGAACATAGTAGGATCCAGATTAATATTAAAATCTAAATATGACGCTGAGGGAAATCTAGAACGTCGAAAAGCTAGATTGGTTGCCAAAGGATTTACACAATGTCCAGGAGTAGTTTATGAAGAAATCTTTGCACCAGTCGCTAAGCTAAGTTCTATAAGATTTATTCTTGGTATAGCAGTGGAAGAAGAAATTGAGATAAATCAGCTAGATGTATCAACTGCTTTCCTGAATGGAGAACTAGAAGAAAAAATATACATACAAGTTCCAGATTCACTTGAAATATATCTATGTGACATCATTGTTGAAGAGGCTGACAACCCTCAGTCAACAATATATGTGAAAGCAAGAAAAATGTGGGAAGACTTGAAGAGCTGTAAAAGTGAAAAAGTGTCTTCTGAAACGAGCACTTTATGGCTTAAAACAAGTGGGAAGACAATGGTTTGTCAAACTAGATTCTAAATTATTGATCTGCCACCTCCTTATTCTTTTGACCAACTAGTTCCAATTTCTATTTATGGGGTTCTTTAAAAACAGGGTATCATTTTATCCTTTGTGTTACAGGGACTTAGTGATGCAAGAAATCATAGGATAGTATGCTCTTGTATCAGTAGCTTAATTTCTATTCGGCAGCTAGCTCTAGACAGCTTCTCAGTTAATCTTCATGAAACTGTTGTGAATTTCTAAAGAATATAAAACAAATTGGAATTGCTGACTCTGTTGGACACTTTTGATGACTTCAAATTAGTCAATTATGGCATTAAAATATCATGTGATACATGCCTGAAAGAAAAACAAAGTTGCCTTTCCCGAAGCAGTCTACAAGCAAGACAACTGTATCCTTGGACTTGATTGATACGGATGTCTGTGGCCCAATGCAGACTAATGACACCAACTGACAAGAGGTATTTAGTCACTCATTGGTAACCATACTACTATATGGCATATATATATATATATATGTATGTATATATATGTATATATATGTATATATATATGTATTTGTTGGCAAACAAATCAGAAGTCTCAGCTGTTCTCACTTAGAACAGGTGAAGAATAAGTTTGAAAGAAAAGTGAAAATTATCCGCTCAGATCATGAAGGTAAGGCAAACTTTAGCTGAAGAAAGAATCAGAACTCAGCTCACTGCAGCTTACTCTCCACAGTAAAACAGGGTAGCAGAAAGGAAGAACAGGACATCGATTAAAATGGCTCATTGCATGCTAATTATTGCTGGATTACCAATGCAATTCTGGGATGAAGCAGCGATGACAATCAATTACATCCAGAATCAAGTTCTTACTAGAGCAAATAGAAAACCTTACAAATTAGTGTATGGCCAAAACTCTAAAATAGCATATATGCATATCTTAGATTCTAACTGATTTGTTCATACCAAAAGAAAAGTGTCAGAATTTGGACAGCACAGAAATTGAAATGACCTTTACTGGATATGACAAAGAATCAAAAGCTTAGCGCTGTTACAAATATTCTGCAAACAAAAGTGTTATCAGTCGAGATATCACACTGAGCACAGAAACAGTGCAACCTGAAAGTGATAGGTTAGACTTATTATGCGTGATTGGAGGAATTTAGGAATTTAGTAATTTAGTAATTGGAATTGGAGGAAAAAAAGAAAAAAGCCTGACTACAAATAGTTCTTTGAAGAAATTTTTTGTGTGACGCGAGAATATTTTTCAAGTCCAAAGGTGCACGTATACGCATGTGCAAGCACACAACCTGCAGGTTTTCGCATTGCAGCCAACATGAGAAAGATATGTAACACTTGTAGCCAATCTCTGCAAAAATGCCCCAGACATCTGTCCCACACTGGTGCAAAAAGACACGTGGATGCAATTAGCACATGTCAGTTTTGGAAGATACTGACCATGTTTCCTCTCAGGTTATATTGCTTTACAAAAAAAGGCTTGCTGTCCAGTAAAAGTACCTACTGTACTGTTAGAAGTGAAGGCTATTTATTTTGTGTGTTCTTCAAATACTTGAGAACGATCAGTATTTGTTGAAAATCGGAAAATGGCTCGACAAATCAGTAGAACGGCCTTGTCCTTTTATTTTAATAATGAGGAGGCCTGCCTTCAATTATTATTTGACGAAGGTCTGCTGAGGACACGGATGTTGTGTTCCAAATGCAATGCCACCCTGCACCCCATCAAATGGAAAATGGCTCAACAAATCAGTAAAATGAGTTAGTCCTTTTATTTTAATAATGAGGAGGCCTGTCTACAATTATTATTTGACGAGGGTCTGCTGAGGACACGGATGTTATGTTCCGAATGCAATGCCACCCTGCACACCATCAAGAACGGGGCCGCAAGTATCCCGAGTTTTGCTGCACGTACGTAAATGGTGATACAAGGCACTACTGTTGCTACCATTGATACTAATTATCTTTATTTAGTCATTCATTTACTCATTTATTATTTTCTTTTATAACTGGACATGAAAAGGTGACAAAGGATCATGGTTTGATCAGGCTAAGTTATCGCCTGGTCAAATTTTTTTACTTATGCACTGCTTTGCATATAATCATCCTAAGACACAACGATAATGGAGTGCTCAGTAGGAGATAAATGTATGGGCTCGCAGACTGTATCAAACTGGTTCGGCTACTGCCACGAAGTGTGCACAATGTCAAATGACAAAGTATACTGCAAGGGGGAAAATTGGTACTGCCGGCCACTTCGTTCAAATCAACGAGTGCAAAATAGGATGATGCAAGTTTCATTGTGGGCGCATCATAGAGGGCAACTGAATCCGGGAATGACTGATGTGGAAATGAAAGAGTTGTGGATGACAACATGCCCCAACAACAGAAGGGCTGCAAATACGTTCTACAGTCTAATTGCAGAGCATGTAGAGTTAACTAGCACCATTCATACTGATGCCTGGCAGGGTTACTATGGGTTGATGGCTGGAGGGTTTGCTGCGCACCTCGCAGTGATTCACTCAGTGCGTTTTGTCGACCCAGTGACAAATAGGAACACAAATAACAAAGAGTAATGCTGGCGAGGACTACGGCATTGTCTAACAAGGGACGGCATTTGTAAGGACAGTGTGGATACTCACATTTCTGAGTATTTGTGGCACAATGACTACAAAAACCGGTCAATAGACCAGTTTCAAGAACTAATTGAAGATATTACGCAGGTCTACCCTGTAGTGTACTAACTGCACTTAGTGTTTAGGCTAGGGATAGTTATGTTTAGTGTAATTAGCTAGTTGGTGAAAATTAGGACTATTATGTGTTTAATGTAATTAGCTAGTTGAATAAATTAGGGACTACTGTGTGTGTTTAGTACAATTAATTAGCTAGGTGGTGCAATTTAGGTACTACTTTGTGTTAGTTTGCTAGATAGTGTAATTTAGGGACAGGTAAGACTGTTGGCAGCATTGCGTTCAGTGGAGAAAGAAGGATAGCTTGGTTACACTGAATTCTTCAACATGGCTACATATGCAGTAAGTAAATAAACAATTAACATTAAAAGAATGCCCACCAGCACGAAATTGCACTAAAAAGTAAAGAAATTATATTAAAAATCATGGCGAAGGACTTATAAAAAATTCGTGCATCACATATTAGAAAGAGCCAGTTCTTCAATTAGGTTAGACATAGTTGAAGCTAATCAGGATATTAAAATCTCATGTTCATAAGAAATGAAAATTCAGGAGAAGAAAGATGAAGAACATTCAGCTGTGCTTCTCAAATGTCAACTAAAGGTGTTCCACCAAAGTGCCTGATTGAAGAAATTTACATTACAAAGGAAGCAATTGTAGAACTTAAAACATAATGAAGCTGCTGCTAAAAAGTTTAAGGAAGAATGGATTAAGACAATGAAGAAATTAAGTTGCTAGAAAATAATAATTGGGACTTATATAATCTCCCTAACAACCAAAGGCAGTTGGAAGCAAATGGAATATAAAGTGAAGAAGAGCACAGATGGAACTATCAATTCAGAGCTCATCTTGTTACTCAAGAATTCTCACAAAAGTATGGTGAAGACTACGATGAAACCTTCGCTCTGGTAGTACTCCAAAATCTGCGCACCTTGTTATCAACTGCAGCAAAGGAAAACTTAATAATGGTTCACCATTTCGATGTCAAGACTGCATTTCTTCATGGTAAGCAGCCAACAGGTTTCATCAAAGGACATACTTCAAAGATGTGTCTACTGAAGCAAAGCATTTATGGATTGAAACAAGCAGCTAGAGATTGGAATTAAGTTGAGCATGACGTTACAGTAAACAGTAATTTCAAAGTAAAACCGACCAAAGTCTTTATTCAAATCAAGTGAACAGCAAATAGTGTTATATTTTAGCCTCTGTGAATGACATTTTTGCTGGAAAGGCAAATAACACGTTACATGAGGTTGAAAGCATCCTGCCAAAACTATCAAGGCCCTCGGCCACATTAAACAGTATCCAGGAACTGAAGTTACTGTTACTGAAGGAACTGAAGATGGAATTTTGAATTGTGCCAATTAAGCTACATCAACCAAGTTGCATTTGATTTTGTACTGGCAGATGTGAAGTAAGTAGAGATATCGTAGGATAACAGCTATGGGTAATCCACATGTGTAAATCTGTTGAAAGAAATTAATATAAAAAACTGTTTAGTTCTTTATACATATCAACACAAGATATGATTAAGTTAATTGCTGGAAATGAATCATTCCTCCATACTAGCTGAGTATAGGCTAAGGTTTTGGATAGATAGACTAAACCTGAAAAATCCATGCCATGGCCAGGATTTGCATCACGGATCTTCCGGTTTCCGTCCAGTCGCTCTTAACCTTTGAGCTACCATGGTCAACGTGCCATATTAAAGGCGATCAGATGGAACCTGGGAGATCTGTGGTTCAAATCTCAGCCATTGAATTTTTCAGGTTGACTATCTATACAAGATATTTCTGCAGGTGTGAGCTTTTAGGTACAAAAGTTTCAGCTCTGAGTCAAAAAGACTGGACACATTTGAAACAAGTAATAAAATACCTCAAGCCTATAGCAGGCATGAAACTCAAATTTGATGACAATGCATCAAAAGAAAATGGAGAACTCAGTTATGCTATGCAAATGGACTGGCCTATCAGAACCGTGCCAAGAAATACTCTGGTTGTGGCAGCTACTGAGAGATATGCATCAAGATTTGATCAGTGCCACAGTTATATCAACCAAAGCTGTCTGAGTTAGGCAAAAGGTGGAAAATTCTTAAATCGAACCATATTGACACAAAACATTATTTTGTCAAAGCATGTGTTGATAAGCAGCTCACTGAATGTAAGTATTGTCCTACTGAAATGATGGTTCCACATTTGTTAACTAAACCACTATCTGCCAATAGGCATGCATTGCTTAGAGAAAAATGTGAAGTTGTGTAAATGAGGAGGAGTGTTGAATTAACTGATATTAATTCACATTTATGTTTGAAAGTAGTGAGTCAATAATTCAAACACAAACATCACTTAAATGATGTTTGTGTTTGAATTACCGACTCATTACTTTCAAATGTTAAATACATCACTGTTTCTAACCTTTTGCTTCAAATAATAATCACATTTATGTTTCCACAACTAGAAGGTTATTTATCTGCTGCTGCTGTTGGCAACATTTTGTTTACATAATTTTTCTTGTTCTTCTTACCTACTAGCAGAGGTGTAATAACCAAGTTTTGCTTGAACTTTTAACTTCATGCTTACTTCCTGTAAAATTTACGGGTTTTACAACACTATACACATGGTTAGACAAAATAACTTATTTACCAATTAATTTCTTACACAAAAGCCAGTTGCTGCATAGTAATCTTTCTTTGCTGCCAACATTAGTGGTCTGTTTGCTGGGCACTCTGTATTGAGTATTTGAGACAGGAATAACTGTAGCATTTTATTCTGTTGATTAGCTCAATTTTTGTTCAATAATAACCTTATGTGTACATTTTTTCTAAAGTAACTCTAACCGGATTTACCAAATTACTTAAAACCGCAATACTAGTTAAATAAAAGTACAATCAGCTCGTAAAACTTGGAAAATATCTAACAACTGTTTGTTCTTCTTCCCCAGCTATTTTAAAATTTTACTAACACACTTCCATGCTAGAAATCCAAAGCACTTACTACAAAACAAAGCATTAGCATAAACAGAAAAAAGTTGCAATTCATGATTCCAAAATTGCTACACCCAAAAAATTTTGTTTCAATCCTCGTACCTGTCTGTGACTACTGTGATGCTCTGGTGTAGAACTACATGACGTTGGCTGGGTATTCCCACCTGTAAAACAGAATAACATATCTAAATAACCTCACAATCATTTTATTACTTCCTACCATTACAACAGCAACAACAGCCATTGCCTATTGGGTTACTTTTGTAAAACAAATTGTGTTCTCTCTCTC
This sequence comes from Mantis religiosa, assembly GCA_030765055.1. NCBI lineage: Eukaryota > Metazoa > Arthropoda > Insecta > Mantodea > Mantidae > Mantis > Mantis religiosa. The sequence continues at coordinate 109,171,801 of CM060949.1, forward strand.
ATCAATGCAGAGAAATCCACTGAAGCATACAGCAAAACCAACTTTCTGCCTAATAACTATATTACAATTTTCAGAACAGATGAAAAGTGAAGCCAAATGTATTTAGCATAGTACTAAATACAATCTGTGTAAGGGTATTCCTATATTCTACAGAAGTCCTTAAGTAAGTCCTAACGATTTTTTGTATACCAGATAAAATTGATACAGAATATCATATGGCTAGAAGTTAATTCTTTTTACAAAGAAAAAATGATAGCACTTGTCTATAAATGCTTATCTCAGTACAAAAAGAAAAGCAATTTTTGCTCCTTTTATCATATAACTGATTTATGAAAATTAAGGTAAGTTATATTGAGTATATGATAGAATAAGAAATAATTTTACTTTCTTTCAACACAGGGTTCTTAATTTAAAACCTAATAGAGCACACAGCTTTTCACCTCTCCTGTGACTTTGCTGGATTCCCCCACTACCGAGCAGCTGTTGTGCACAGGGGCTAGTGGTGTGCACTCCACTCAGCAGTGTAGTACCAGCCTCCAACATGAATAGGCACTTGACTTTAAAGCAACGTATTGTCATGTGTAAAGTTATTATAAATGGGAATCATCAAGCCACGTTTGCACAGTGTGTAATTCAAACGTACCCTGCTGAAGCACTTCCCATCCAGATTTACAATTCATGTGATTGTGAACAAATTCGAAATCACTGGTTCTGTACATAAATATACAGTGTTAATAGAGGAAAAGTTTAAAGACATAGGCACATGTTTTGAATGTTAACCACCAAATCTATCCCAAAATTAGCAAAACAGGTGGGAATTTCAGAGTCTTCTGTACATAGAGCAACCAAATTATTAAAACTAAAACCACATAAGTGTGTAAGTGCCCATGCTTTAAAACAATGTGACCCAGTATCACGAATGCATTGTGAATGGCTTCCTTCATCAGTGAATGGTGGTTTAATTGATCCACAGCTTCTGTTCTTTTCCAAAGAGAATTGGTCAACACTCATAATAGTTGGTACTGGGCCTCTGAAATCCACATTGCATTCAAGAAATCCTTCATTATGATTGGAAAGTTGGGGTTTGGTGTGCTGTTAGCACTAGATGCATAAACAGTCCAATATTCTTTGAGCAGACTGCAAATGCAGAGAGGTACCAATACGACATATTGAGCCCATTTTATCATGAAGGGCCAGAAGAAGCGAAATCATATGGGTAGTTTCCACAAGATTCTGCTACTGCCCATACAGCAGAGGAGTCCATGAATTACATTAGGTAAGTTTTTGAAGATAGAGTAATTAGTGCTGGTGAATGGCCCCCTCATTCCACCAATTTCATAACGCGTGAAAGATAAAGACAAATCCTTAGACACTGGAAGAACTACATATCAGAACAAAATATCAAAGAAAATATCAGAAATGAAATTAGAAACATTACAGTGGCCCAACTTAATTGTTGAATCAGAATGTGTTCTACCAATATAATGCTTGTTTTGCTGATGGTAGACATTTCCAACATCTTCTATACCAGTGTTTCTCAAACTCTTCTGCCTCAAGGACCTCGCGGACCCGCATAATTTGGCAATTCAATTTATATGAACGAGTCAACTTTTGGTTGAATTTTATAATTGAAATTGAAATAATTACTGTATGTATAATTTAAGATATTTTTTTTCTATATTTAGTTTTAAATTTAATAAAATATTTAAAAAATTTAAATAAAACTAAATAAAATAAACTTGTGTATAAAATGCATTTTAAATAACAAATATATGTTTTTAAATTGTATTTAGTAAAATTATTTTTTTTTTTTTTCATTTTGAAGTAAATTTTATACAAGTCTGCCTAACTAGGTTTTAGGTTTTTTTATTTAACTTTAGCCTTACATCAGTAAAAATTTGAAGTACCGCACTCTTTGCATTACCCAAGGATTAATAACATTAGGCACAACATGTTTTAAAAATTAATTTATTTTCCATGTAAAGAAACCATTTTTATACATATAAAAAGTTATTAACAATAGAGGAAACAAGCCCAACAGAATATATTGACGTACATTATAAGAATGACCTGTTATATACAATACATAAGCAAAACAATTTACCAGATGAAAAGAGAGCAATAGCAATAGCCACTGAAAATGAAAGATATCCAGAAAAAGAATGGCTCCGAATATATACAGATGGATCCTTTATTAACAAACAAGATGCTGGTGCAGGAGTATACTGCATACATTTTGCACAGTATCTAACACTAGACAAAACTTCAAACCATTATGTTGGAGAACAGCCATAAAAGCAGCACTGCAGAATGTTCTGTACAGACCGTACATACAGCAACATAGTTATCTTAACAGATTCAAAATCAGCCGTAGATGGGATTGTAAATTATAAAAACAAAACAACAAGAAACATCAAAGAAATAAGAAGTTTAATTAAAGCTGTCGAATCAAGAAACCATGTCACCCTGCAATGGATTCCAGCCCATGTTGGACTTTTAGGTAACGAACATGCTGACCAACTAGCAAAAAAAGGTGCAATTCAAAATATAAAACCCGCAAGACAAACTGAAATTAATAAACAATTAAACAACATTAAGCTACATTTTAAAAGACAGCAGAGACTTGATGAAGAAGATAAACTAAAAGACAAGGATTGTAAGAACACTGGAGACTAAACTGACATACAAAAACTACCAAGAAAAACTGCAGTGGCCCTATTTAGAATGGAAACTGGCCATGATTGTCTTGCAGAACACCTTTATAAAATACACTGCATACCTACACCTAAATGTACTATCTGTAAAGAGGATGTCATCATGAACAAACACCATTTTGACATATGTAATGGTCTCAAAAGTGGGAACCTACAAGCTTTATATTGGGAAGCTAGGGGGAAAATGATGCAAATCAACTAATCCCCAGTGCCATTAGTCAACAACAACAACAACAAAAGGTTATTAATAATGTTCTGAATCCACCATTTGGCCATTTCAACATAGTATTGGGTTACTAAAAATCAGTTTATGTGCAAAAAGCTTGAAACTTTGTTCCTTAGATACAGACATTCACTATAACTCAAGAAATAATAGTAGCAAAGAACTTAACAGAAAAATAGAAGCTACATATTCTATGGGACATTAATCCATATTAATTTTTAAACAGTTCAGCTTTCAAACCAGCTATAAATGTGTAACACTTTATCAGCTATCAATATATGCCTTCAGTAAATTTTCAGCAACTTTCCTTTTAAAATCTTTTAAGTTCCTGCAGCCTTTCAGTTCCAGTGGCACCGCATTATATAAGTTGGCAAGTCTGTTTCTCTTCAATGACTTCATGTTGCACAATACTGAAAATGTTTGCTCGCACTGATAGGTGGTTGGAAAGGGCACAATATACTTAAGTGCTTTGGTAGCAAGTTCATTAAATTCACTCTGCAACAGAAACCAAAATTTTGCAAGTTCATTTTCCTGACATACAACCTTCCATTCTTTGCTGTTAAATAACTATTAGTTCATCCTCTTCTTTTTCTGAAAGGCTATCAATGCTGCCTATTTCTTTTTTCTGTGAAGGATACTTTATCCACTTATTCTGATCATCTGCCGGAGTTGCATAAGAGCCGAAGATGCAAACGATGATTTGCGAAACATGTCCTCAAAATAGGTACGTAAGTGAAGCAGATGTGTAATAAATACAACTCATCTATAAATTAATAATTATTTCGCTTCACTGTGGTGTTCCAATACAGTTAAATCTCGATATATTGAAGTGACGTCAAGTCAAGAGGAACACGCGAAAGTAAGATCGAGTCAATTTTAAAAACTGGACAACACGGAGGTAAGAAAGTTCACATTTGAAAATTTCAACGAACATTTCGGCAACAAGAAAGAAATAAAACAATATTTGAAACTAAAGAAAAAAAGAAGGTTAATATCAGCATACATAAAATTTATCAACAGATGCCTAAAACAAAACATCTTTCCGAAATTCATAAGAAAAGTAGTAAAATTTAACCACAACAGTAGAGAACAATTAGCTGCTGAAAAAGTCTCAAAGAGTCGCATAAGAGCCAAAGATGCAAACGATGATTTGCGAAACATGTCCTCAAAATAGGTACGTAAGTGAAGCAGATGTGTAATAAATACGACTCATCTATAAATTAATAATTATTTCGCTTCACTGTGGTGTTACAATACAGTTAAATCTTGAACTCTTCTAATGTTTCCTTCAAATTTGGCAGAACTATTTATAGCCAACACCTATGTATCGAGTTAACTGAATCATTTGATAGTGGGACTATGTTCAGCTCTTTAGCAGCTGAGTAACCAATCATTGTGGCACACATCTTTTTAGCTGCTAGCAATATTAATTCCTGTGCAATGTTAAAGGCTTGCCACTTTTAGCAATGAGTAGCACTACTTCATAGGAAGCTAGTGTTGCTTTTTCACTACCAGTTCCAGTAGATATTTTTTCTATTCTAGATTTACACATTTTCATCTCTTTACTTTTTATTTTAAAATAATCAAGTGTCTTACCAATGCAGTCCGTTGTTTTGTCTCTAAATGCCATCACAGCTTAGCAGGTTTCATTGCGTCATTGGACAGTAAGTACATCATAACACAAAACACATTGAGCTTTTTGTTCATCTTCAGTTCCAGCTCAACCAAATCCTAAACTTAAATATCCTTCACTGTATTTTCGCCGTATTACTTTTCGCAGATCGGCAGAACAGCAACTAGTTAAACTAGTAGGCTCTATACTACAACTTGCCTCTTGATTGAGAGTTATTGTAGGCTTGTGTTTAATTGATCAAGTCTATAACCAACGATTCATGTTGGACGCGAATAAATTCTCACAATTCACAATTACAAACTGTCATGGCAAACACTATCATCACTGGCTTCAACACAGCGAGAACGACTGGTTTGTTGTGCGCGCGTACGTGTAGCCGGTACCAGTGACTCTGCTGACTCAGACCTGCTCGTGCAGGCTTGGCTGACTTCACCCGCAATGCAGCTAACCGCTCACACGCAGTACGTTTGCATCGCTGCTATTATAACACTGCACTACACGCTCCCAACTCTTACGTTGATTGCACCCCTCAGCTGTGTTACATCATTACGACATATGTAGCTGCATAAAAAAATGTTAAGTATAATGTATGTAGTTTGGCACTGAACAGATACATAACTCACTAAATACAATTGTACACTTTCTACAGCTTTAATTCAACATTCTAACTTGACTTACGGGACCCCTCACGGACCCCCTGACATGTCGCGGACCCCAGAGTTCAGCGGACCACACTTTGAGAAACACTGATCTAAGCCATACAAGTATGGCATAAAAATATTATGTTTGAGTGAAACAAAATGTTTTACATCACTAATATGGAAATTTATTACGGACCACATTTGCAAAATCATTCCACACAGACTGTAGTACTAAGACTAACTGAACCAATCTATGACACTGTCAGAAAAGTTACAACAAATGATTAGTTCACAAGTGTCTCACTGGGGCACAAAAGACAACCTTGTTTTGTCGGTACAGTACCCAAGAACAAGAAGGATTTGCCCAGTAGTTTTACTTCTCCAAAAGTTTGCAGCCAATATGAAAGTGTATTTATTATTAATTAATTTCCAAAAGAAGTAACCCTATTTTCCCAGTATGGTATGATAGGGTTTTAGTTACAAAAACACAAATACAAAGATCAAAATAACGAACATAATAATTATAACGTTTTAAAAATTTGGCCAATAAAGTGCTCAAAGGCTGAAGTGCAACATTTTTTAAAGAATACATTAAACAATGGTGTTTGAATATCTGTATTACAAACAAAAGCATATTTGGCTCAAAAAAAAAAAAAAAAAAAAAAAAAGCACTTGTTTCATATGTTCCAAAAAGGGTAAAACACAAGTTTTGATCTCAAGTCTACATGTTTTGTCGGACCAACTGTCAGAAGTTGCCAAGAAAAAGCCTGAAATAGGCATGCATTAGAGCGATATTAAATACGGAGTTGATATAATACATGCACTGTGTGCTATCTGGTAATTTTTATCTATATGTTAAATATTGCAGGTACTAATTCTAGGGTTATCTTTCTTGGAAACCAAAACACATTCCAAAAGACAGGAATATTTGAAAGTGCTGTCCTTAGCTTTACTGTCACAACAGCTAGAGAGAAGAGCAACAGCATCAAAGCTACTGAATAATCTGAAAGATCTTCTAAAGAAATGTAAACCTGAACAACCAAGAGCAAATGAGTTGCTGAATGCACCAGAATCATTGAAAAGGAAATATTTTTTAGAATCCTTTGAGGAAAATAATCTAAAGGTTAATATAGACAAAAGTAAAGTAATGAATTTGAACTAGAAAGCAGTAATAAAATTATTAACTTGACTATTAATGGAGAAATAACAGAGCCAGTTAAAGCTATAAATTTTCTGGGTTTACAACTGGATAACTTAAAATTCCATAACCAGGTTTAAAGTATGTAAAATATTTCCTCAGCTATATATGTACTAAGAAAATTATCAAACTATTTGACTTCAGATGTTCTAAAACTTTGATATTATGGATTGATACACAGTCATATTAATTATGGCATAGAAATATGGGGTGGTGCAGGAATCACAAATTTAAACAGAATACTTACTCTACAAAAAATGAGTTTAAGAATTATATATAAGTTCGGAGGGAAGGTGTCATGCAAAAACATTTTTAAATCTCAAAACATATTAACGGTGGTCTCTCAATATGTGTTTAATGTTATTTTGCTGGTTTTGCATGAGAGATACAATATAAACAGGAATAGTGACTGCCACAATTATAATACATGTTGGTTGGTTGCTAATGCTCATGGAGTTGGAGTTGGAGAATTTCCATTTTCCTTCTGGCCTCCCAATAACGTGTGACTAGTTGTGCTGTCAGTTCTCCATATGTTTTTGTCAGGTCACTGCACTGGAGCAGATGATCTCCGTCCATCGATTAGTTCGGTTCCCTACACAGTGTGCAGTCGGGGATTCAAAAATATTAATCCTGTATGGATGAGCGGCCAAACAGTCGTGGCCAGTAATCAGTCGGAAGATGGCAACAGTACCGCTTCTTAGGTAGTCTGGGATGGAATTTTTACTTTCTTGTAGAATTTTCCATTGCTTGTTGGTACTTTTTTCTTTGCATTCTTCTTTCCAGAATAAGTTGATTCTATTGTTTATATGTAGTTTTGATGTGTGGAATGAGGTTTTTTGTTGGCAGCTTTGTTTTATTTGTGATCCTTTTTTTGCCAAGGAATCTGCTATTTCATTGCCTGTAATTCCACAGTGGGATGGAATCCACTGGAAGTGTATTTCTTTTTTTAGACCTTGTACTATTCGTAATGAATAATTTCCATAGAGTATCTATGACAAAGAAAGCAGCTGAAAAGGATCATCTTATAATTGGTGGTATATTGTATAATAAACTTCCCCCACAGCTAAAAAAATTTAAAAATCATTAAAACAATACTTAATTGAAAGATGTCTATATAGAATAGATGAACTGTGAAGATATACCTAGTTTTATAGTTAATTTGATTCTTGTATACAATATGTATCATAACTTTATAATTGTATATATGTAAGTAAAAATATTTGTAATTATAAAATGTATTAGCTTTTGACAAAGCTTGAAACATCATTGTAAAGATGTCTATAAGTGAATAAATATTATTATTATTATTATTATTATTATTATTATTATTATTATTATTATTATTATTATTATTATTATTATTATTATTATTATTATTATTATTATTATTGTTATTATTATTATTATTATGTGGACCCTGCAGTAAAGACAAAAAGAACAACAAAACTAAATATGCAAGTGGGAAATGCAACGTTCCTCTCTCAGAAAACATGCCAAAATTATTTGCAATAATTACTTAGTTGGGGAAAACAGAAGAAATAGCTGATGACTGAGTAACTGAACATTTCCAATGATAAGATGTATTTTAAAAGAATATGTTATTCTCTTTACGAATACTTGATACAAATTATAATGCACACTATTCATATTATATTTTAGCTGATGTGTTTAATATGACTATACTAATAAAAGTCATATATATTTAACCTAAATAAAGCCAAAAATTGGGGGGGGGGGGAAATGAAAACAAAAAGAAATACAGGCGTATAATCACAAATATAGTGCAGGCATCCCAGGCCCTGCACGACCAACAGTGTTCTGCTAAGGCATGTGCCTAACGGAGGATTAAGAGGTTTAAAAACTATTGATATTCAATAATAAATTCCTCTGTATGAATCCATCATACAAAGTTCCTTTCGAAGTCTTAAAAAATACATTTTTCATGCTAGATGAACATAATTTCAATTAGATTACATGATTATTTTAATTACATTTAAATTTAAGCAAGTTTAACACTTATCTAATAGTTTAGTCTTCACGGTATATTATCACATTTATTAGTTATTACTCCTATGAGTAATTCTATTACAACAGCTTTATCACACTGATGACACTAAGTCAAAGGGTTTGGTTCAAACGTTTAATTATATGTCTAAATCAATTATTCAAAATGGTGGCACCTTGCTATATTGGAAGCAAGATTTTCCCTAATATTCTATTTTTAAAGATATTTAATTCTGTGTTTTTAATTTCAGCTTTGTTTTAAGGAAGCAACCAGAACTAGAAATTTAACTGCATAAGCAATATTACATATTTATTTTCAAATTAGTGAAACAATTTTTATAGATTATTTAACCACAAATCAATTTAAAAAAAAACTATCAAACAGAAGAACATTCATTTGCAAGTTCATAAGACTATGTGTACAATAAATTGCCCAAAATGTTTCACTTAAATTCTTCAGCACTTTTTGAATTGTCGAGAATAAGGTTTACAGATATGTAAAGAGAAAACTAAATAATTGAAGACATTAAAAGTGAAGCAAACATAATTCAATAAACTATAACAGCTAGTGACTAAACCTCAATTATTATCTATGACATACATAATAACAGCAATAGTTTGGCAAATACATATTTGCATCATCAGCCGCGTTTAAAATAAGTGAAGTTTAGTGGGCTATTATTACAGTTTATTGATGCAAATGAGCTTTAAAACTTGATATCAAATTTTAGGTACTTTACAAATATCAACAAGGTTGTGTAGTATATTGTCTTTTAAATCATTAATCCAATTAATACAGATATTTAAATAATTTTAATGTTTGCAGCATTCACTTATGCTCGGATACATGTTTGAAAATGTCAGATGCCAATCTTATAATAAGAAAGTATCTTATTTTCTGACCATTACCGTACAAAAATCCTGTCTCTACAATACTTAGAACACGAGCAATGCACATTTTATCTTCACTTGGTTATAGTTAAATGTTACAGATAAATATTTGAAAATGACAGATGTCAGTCTTATAATAAGAAAGGATTTTATTTTCTCATCATGACCATACAAAAATCCTGTGTCTATGGTACTTGGAATGCGAGCAATGCACATTTTATCTTCACATGGTTATGGTTACCCAACATCCATCCATTCAACACAGTTAAGCCAGAAAAACAATACCATTCTTTCCTACCAATATCTCAATCATAAATAAATAATGCACCTATGAAAAGAGAAGTCATGCAGTTTGAAACAGAGTTAATTTTCAGAGTAGAGGTGTGTTATTTTGTTAAGTAAATGGCATTATTAAGTGGTGTGTTGAACTTGCGCTGAAATATTGTTAATATTACATTAAATTATTACTATACACATCTTTTTTCCAGTGTTTGTGATCTGAGTGCATGGATATGTCCCTGGGAAGAAAGATTATATGTGAACAAGTTTTTACAAAAGCTCCCAGGAATATAGGGCAACTATAGGTCTTTCAAAAACCCAGCAATTAAATGTGGAAACTTGTGTAGGTAGTGTACACACATTGTCACAAATTTGTAGTGAAGCAGCTTCATCCTTACATAAAAGTAGTATTTCAATCTCCGTTAAAAACTCACAAAGTTGGAAAGCGAGTTACTGGATTGGAAATCGTGCTTCCTGTTCCATTGCTGTGATGTGTATCAAGGTAAGATTTTAATGTTTTAGGAATATTTAATGTGTTGTTTAATTACGGGAAAAATAGGCAGAGCCTTTGCTGGCAGGTAAAACGTGTTCTATGTACAGAACCTCTGTGCTACACGTACAATGCTTGGCAACAGCACTCCGCTTGAGCATTGGCCAGCGTTCATATGCCTTTAACTTTTGTGAGTGGGTATAGTAAGTGGATATTGAGGAGTTCTAGTATTGGTGAATGAATTTATCATATTTGTTATCATATAATGCTTTAACCTAACTCTTCATTAAAATTAAGCAATCCTTAATGGTGTTGCACTCTTTTTCCTCCAGTATATAAACCTAAATATATAAATTAAAACATTCATTTTCTATTATTGTTTCATTTAAACATATGAGTTCTATTTAAAAGTAATGAGTCGGTAATTCAAACACAAACATCACTTAAATTATCCTTACTTGGACATGTTTCGGAGAACGGTTTGTCCCCATCGTCAGTAGTTATCCGACGATGAGGACAAACCATGTCCAAGTAAGGATAATTTAGTGATGTTTGTGTTTGAATTATTGACTCATTACTTTCATATGTTAAATACATCACTGTTTCTAGCCTTTTGCTTCAAATAATGAGTTCTAGTTTAATTGGTTTCATTATATTTTTAGAGAGAAATGTTTTTGGAACAAATACCATGATAAATAGGAAATGAGTCGATTAATAACACAGAACAACAATTTCAGATGTTAGTTTTCTCCATATCAACCAGGTATCAATGTTCATATTAAGCTGATAATGAAGGAAACTAGCCTCTGAAACATGTTCTAGGAAATTTAAAAAGTGAGCATTGTTTATTATTAATGGACTCATTTATATTTTAATGTGACTCTGACAATACTTATTAATGCTTCCATATCTATTAGTACCACTATAAATATTAATATTAAATTCTGCAATGCAGTAATATCATAGTAATAGAAGGAAAGTGTACATTCTACCCTGAATGAAGACCTGGGTAACTTCAAATGTTTAGGCTTGTATACAATCTCCAGTTAAAAGCTAAGGTTTGCTTACTATGAATATCTTTGTGTGACTCCATTAAACTAGAAACTTCAACAAATCTCTCGAATGAAAAGCTAAAGGAGAAATGGGCTATTGAAATGAAAATCAATTTGTTACAAGAGTTAAAGGTGTTAAAACATAAATTTAAACATTTCTTGAGAAAAACAAGTTTTTCAAAAATTATGTTCATTGGCTCAAGTCCTGGAAGATAAACCAGTGGGTAACATAATAAATATGCATGCTCTTGACATAATGACATACATTTTCAAAATCAAAGGCACTATTTAGAATTTATGGTGGTTAATTTGGAAAAGGCTGTTATCCAATGCAATTTAAGGGGAACAAACTGCCTATCCACCAAAATGGTGGAAACCTATAAAAATAAAATCTTAAATAATTTTCTCATTTTTGTGAAGTTAAATAAATCATTGTATAATTTTCTCAAATATTTTCTACTTTATTGGCACACATAAAAAATAAACACATTAACTTTTTTAAGCACATAAAAATCCACTCCCTAAAAATAAATATTTTGTACATGAAATATTTGATCAGCTCAAAACTTGATCAGGCCTCAAATATTTATTGTTTTGGTTAAAAATTAGAGTACTACATTATCTACCTTTCCTTTACTAGTTTCTAAAAGTGAAGACAATTCAGAAACTCTCTTGGGGAAAAAAGAAATTTTACTCATTAATTCAACTGTAAATTTATCTCATGAACATTTATAAAAATTATTGACAAAACCTGGTACATACTTGTTGCCTTCCTTCATTTTTTCTTTTCTATGACCAGAAGTGGACTGATAGGTTTTATTCTTCACTACACAGTTTGAACAATGTCAGACAGTGTAACAAGATTATATCACTCTGTTAGTAATCTGTAAGATCCAACTGCTTGTTAAACATACTTACTGAAACCTCTTCCTGTAGGCTTAAGTTTTGGCATACCGCCAGCAAAAAGCCCTCCTAATCCATTCCGTGCTATGTCAGAGGAGCCTACATTATTGTTCTTTGGACTACTGTTGTTGCTGTTACTGTTGCTGTTGTTAGCACTGTTTGTCTTTCCTGAAAATAACAGAAAGAATATCAAAAGCTTAACATGCAACAAACTAATAATTAGGAAGCTTTGGCCCTTTCACTTACAATGCACAATCAATATACAAAAATTTAATTAACTCAATCTCTCTTCAATTTTTGTTCAATTTTCTTTATACATATGAACAGTAAAGAATCTATCGAGATTTAACTGTATTGGAACACCACAGTGAAGCGAAAAATTATTAAATTATAGATGAGTCGTATTTTTTACACATCTGCTTCACTTTCGTACCTATTTTGAGGACATGTTTCGCAAATCATCGCTTGCATCTACGGCTCTTGTGCGACTGAAGTTAGATCCAGTGGTGTGGGTAATTCTGGGGTTGTTGCTGCCATCTGTTGATTTAGTGATGAACTTGAATGTGGGATTCTCTTCTAGCGGGATTTCAAAGTTCATAAGTTGGTTTTTATGTTTTTCTATGTATATCCTCTCCCATATGACGAGTTCACTATGTTTTTGTACGTATTTTAGTAATTCTGTGCTATCTTCAATTTCATGATTTTCAGACCAGAAATGAGCTGCTATTGCGGACTTACCAATATTTTTGTATCTTAAGTGCCTGAAGTCTTCTTTCTTTCTAGTGCCTATGTTTCTTTTTGTCCTCCCTATGTAAATTTTTTCACAGTCTTTACACTTAATCTTGTAAATGCCTGACTTTTCCTCTGGTTTTATCTTATCAGTATTATTACTGTGAAGTAGGTTTTTAATGTTGTAATTGTTCTCTGGTGCCAATGTTATATTGTATTTCTTGAATATTTTTTGGAACTTTTTTGTGGCCCAGGGGTGGTAAGTAAATTTAGCAAATCTAATTTCTTGTTTTATTGGTGTGAGAGCTGTGATCTGTTTTAATCTCTTTTGAAGTTTGAATAGTTTTAGTTTTTTTATCTACAAGGTACCTGCAAACCATTCTATAAATTTTGAGTATAACAGATAATCTCCTCAGATGGGGATCAGTGAAAAGGAATGATGATCAAAATTGTGAAACTAGCTTCTACCCTTTACATAATACTATGTAATCACCAAATTACATGGGGCACTCTGCAAGTAATAACTTTTATAGGCTTTGAAGTTGAATTTATTTATATTTCTAGTGCAACATGTTAGTGCACTGTTTTGCCAGTTTGGACTTCAAAATTATTATAATCAGAGGCCGGATTTTGATGATGTCATCTTTTCTTCATTGCTCTTTAAGTATTAAAATCCTGAACACAAAACTCTGACTGTAAAAATTTATTTTATTGGGCATTTTTTCATCATACTTTCTGTTTTTGAAGTTATGAGTAATTTCTTTACTTTCTTTTCTAGTCACCTTTCTTCCTTTTTGCAAGAAATGAGATTAACTAAAATTATTTAACATTTATTTTTAATCTAAGAAAATAAATTATTTGATCATTGGGTTGACAAGTTACATGTTGGATATTGATTTCTTACCAATACTGCAAGCAAGCAATTCTTCTATTTTCAATGCAAAACATGACAATAAACAAGTTCAATTTCCAATGGGCTGCTCAAAAATGTGCAAGTTCAAAGATAAACATTTACCCATTATAATAACGTAAAATATGAAGATATTAACAGTGAAGCAAACAAATATATACAAATATAATAATTTGTAACTTAAAAAACTTCACTTATCTTGTAAGAAATGATGGTTGTTTTTTATAAACTGACTAGAATTTATCTATATTTGTATATATTTATCCATTATTTTCATTGTCATGTATTCAGTTAATTACAGATTTTCTGAGAGGGAAGTTTGGCGTTCAGTTCAGTTTTCATATCATTCAACCATTCCTAAAATAAAGACATCTATAGCTGTAATTTAAAGCAGAATGCATCTGAATTTGGAAATGTTTTATACCTTGAGAAAGAAGTATTTTGAAAGAAATGCAAAAGAAAGGTATTGGCACAAAAAAGGGGAAAAATTTTTTTTTTTAAAAAATCGCTGTTCTACAATTAGGTCACATGCAAATAATGGCAATGTAATTGCAGTATATGCTTCAGATATTCAGATAAGATCATTCAGATCCTGAAGAAGGCCATGGAGTATGGAATGGCTGAAAGTTCAATCATCATAAACCTGATACAGCTGATCATTTGCGAAGCCTTAATTAATAATGCTTGCATGAAAGCTTCAAATTTTACATGACCTAAAACACTTTTTCAGTGACATGCAAGGACAGCTAGACTTCATCAAGGCAAATTTCATTCTTTAACACTAGGAATCATACTAACATGAGAAAGGTGCAAGTCTGGAAAGTTCTGTACTAGTCGGCCATGATATGAATGCACTCGGCGAGAAGCGTTACTAAACAGCTACGTCACAAGTGGGCAGAGTACCGCAGGTACAGTCGGATAACGCAAACTTCAACAATACCGAGATGCTTCCAATGTGACACGCAGATGTAGTGCAGTTCAACACAGTGTTTCTTTTAAAAGTTTCTTGTGCGGTTAAAATTCTAATAGTATAGCGGCAGTTGCAGAGCTCGCTCTAACGTGTGCTTGTGAAGAGTTTAATTACAGAGGCATCTACAAAGTTAAAAACAAGAAAAGTATCCCATTCTGATGAAAAGCATATATATATATATATATATATATATATATATATATATATATATATATATATATATATATATATATTAGTGGGAAAGTTTGAGAGAGACATCATGAACAGAAAATGCTTCAACAACTCGGGTTAAGGTTAGAACTTCGAGGAAAAATCGAAAATCAGGCACAATCATATCTCTTGATGAGTTTGATAAGTGCGTTGTGCGTAGAAAATGTTTGGAGTACTATGAATAGGAAAAGGAAATTCCTACTTTGAGGAAACTCCTGAACTTCGCTAAAGAATAAATATTCAGGGTGGCAAAGAAACATTTAGAAAAATATTAAGAAAAATGGGATTTCACTGTAAGAAATGCAAAAACAAACAATCTGTGCTAATGGAGAAACCACAAATTGTTGCAAAACTTGCAGAGGACTTAAGGACTATTAGTGAAAATGTAAAAGGCACACGTAAACCAGGAGTTTATACGAACGAGTCTTGGGTACATACTCACTATGCCGTCAAGAAGTGCTGGCAATTTTACGAAGTACCAGGTGTGTTGACTAATACTAGTGCTGGCCAAAGAGCAATTGTTGTACATGCTGGGGGTTCCATGGGATTTATTGACGGAGCAGAATTGATTTCTGATTCAAAATCCAAATCAGCGAATTACCATGATGCAATGAACAGTCAAAATTATAAAAAGTGGTTAGAAGAGAAATTAATATAAAATATTACACCTGAAATCATTGTTATGTCATACTGTACAGGAAAATAAAGCCCCTAACACTTCATCTCGAAAAGCACAGGTTATTCATTGGCTAACACAAAAGAAAATTAAACATGATCCACAAATGACAAAAATGAGCTAGAGATAGTGAAAGTTAATTTCAAAAAGCCTGTTTATTGAATTGGTAGAATAATGGAACAAAGGGGTTTTACAGTCTTACGCTTTCCTCCGTAGCACTGTGACCTTAATCCTATACAGTTATCAGGAATTTAATTAAACAAAAGATGTATTATCAATTACTTTGAGTAATCTGAAGGCTATGACAAGCTGCATAGCTCAAATTACAAAAAATGATTGGATAGAAGTATGCAGACACGTGAAAGGAACTGAGCAATATTTTAAGCACCGAGATGGGTTAATGGAGGAAACAATTGAAGATATAATTATAAACGTGGTTCTAGAAAGCAACAATGATGACGATTGCAATCGTAATGAGTGTTATTTCGAGAATATGAATACTGAAGCAAAAGAATGCAGTGCCAGTGATACAGCTGACAAAGGGAACAGATATGAGACGGATATAGCAGATGAAGGATCTGAAACAAATATTCCCAGACTTGCTGCTTCCGAGAACTAACGTGAAGACATCAGCAGGCGTGTACTGTTTTAATTGTGTGACTGTACATTCCCAGTATCACCTTTCCCCTCATTTCCCTCGCTCCCCGCGGTTCCCTAAGCTTCATGTAGTAAACAGAAACAGTGCTGCCCTCCTTCAAGTGCATTCATATCTTGGCCGACTGGTAACTTGAGTTAAAATTGCATCTGATTTGAAAAGTATGAGAGCAGAAATAGGAAGAAAAGAACCTCAGAATGTGGAACGTGTTCTTGATAAAAACTCTGGATACAAAACTTTTATCACATTTTTTAAGTGCTATGTGGTGAAGCATTTTATACTTGCTGTACTGAAGAAGTTCTCACTGCCAGTGATTTAGCATATTTCAAATATGCTCTAGTAGTGTCAGCAAATGTGGAAAGGAGTTTCTCACTTACAGTACAAAAATCTGCCTTTTGACTACAGGCATTTCCTAACTTTCAAGAATCTGCACACATTCTGCTGGTTACCTACTCCAATAATTCTGAATAGGTTAAGACTTTTATATGTACATCTTTCTAGAACATAAATTCATGAGTCAAAATTATTACTAATTTCAGTTCTAATGTCACAAAAAAAACAACAAGAATTCTACTGTATTCTGATTCTCTGAAATGAAGACAAAAATTTTAAGTCACTTTTAGGTCATTTTATGAACACTTTTGAGATATTTTTAGGTTATCAAAATCCAGTTCCTGATTATGATTAACCTTGCTTACAGTACATATCAGCAATTTATGGAGCAGCTTCAACAATAAAGTGTAAGAAAGATCTGAACTCCTTTGGGTAGCAGATAAATTATAAATACAATCTTGAATGCTATCTTGTTTTGCTTTATTTTTTGTCCCTACTTTTCCTTTCCTGAAGGCACTCTAGATAAGTTGTCTTAAAAATGTGACTTTAAAATTTCATATGGTGGAGGCAAACATTTTGTCATACCATTTTTAAATGCTACATCTAAGTACGCTGGACAGTATGCTGTTATGCACTTAATTTTTTCAAAGTATGTGATTTTGCAAAAACTATTTCAGAATACATTTATATGCTTTTAAAAATTTGGAAATAAAATACTAGTTTGCATTTGTGTTTTTTGAAAACATTTCCTCAATTCATAAAATCTGCCTCTCACCTTATATCATAATAAAATCAGCAGGATACAGCTATAAATACAGTGAATTCATCTGGTCAATAATGACCTCATCCACATACAAAAATAGTAAAATTTCATAAGCATAACTAAAAAATTGAAAAGTTAATGCAAAGTGCATAAAACTAATTTTCGCTTCAGAGAAAATGAATACACTACACTTCAATATTACTTGGATTTTGGTGCTTTTAAAAATGCTGCTAGAGAGTACCTAGGCTCAAAATCATTTTATTCTGTACAAGATTTTTATAACACTTTAACATGCACTATATAGTATTAGACTAAACAAATTTATGCAAGTTAATAAAGTGATCAACAAAAGCCATCAAAGTTTTCGTTTTGCCTCTTCTTGAAATTTTTAAGTATGGCTAATGCTCTTCAAAAACACTACACAGCTAGAGAGGACACCATACAATTTCTTTTAACAGAAAACACTGTTTAAAATTTTCCAACATCTATGCATAGTCCTTATGAAACTTCAAAATTTCAATATTCATCAAACATGAAAGTGAGCATAAGTAAATAATGCTTCAAGCTCATTTACATAAGTGTGGGGCGAAGTTATTTTGCACTCTATGCAGTTTCTTAACATACTTTTGTTCAATTTCGTGACATGCTTGCCAACTTCCTGAAATTGAAACCCCTAAAACTTTACTTCACTCAGTAAAGCCTAATCTCGGTTGGGTGCATTACCTGGCTAAGCTTTATATGGGGTTTTTCCTTATCCTGAAAGATGAATGTTGGATAATTCTAAGTTCTATGGACCCTGAGCTCAATTGAGCAACATTTCACCCATTTCATTCATCATACAATAAGACTAGATGTAGGATGTAAATTTAAAAAAAAAATTATAACACGAAATTTAAAATAAAAAATGTTAAGTGCTCTAAGTGTTAAAAAGTTTTTCTCATGCATACATTGAAGCAAACAACACAAGTTCCTAGATTATACATGATATCTAGTTAATATTTTATGTTTCATAACATGAAATATGAACAAAACTTGTCACAAAAAATAGGAAACATATCCTGCAGCCATAGAGCACAAATAAGATATAACAATCACGTAAAAATGAAGCTAGCTACAGTGAAGCAATAAATACCACACAAATACAACTATTTGTGTAGGATATCACAATTTAAACAAGGGAGTCATTACAGTTATCAATTACCAAATGTTCATGTCCATCATTGCTGAAGTGATGCAATAAAACTTTAAATCCATACACTATGGATTTTGCTGCAGTCCAATGAAGTGGAACCACCGTCATGATGGATAGATACTAGCAAGCTCTGGGCTATCATAGCACTACATGCAACTAGCATGCTACATACAGTCTGTGAATGAGTTACAATGTAATACTAAACAATTAATGCTTTAAAATATGTGTGACGAGAATTTGTAACACTTTGAATCTGCCATAAAGCCTTAAAATGGACTTCCATTTTATGGGTAAGCCATAAAACTTGACAAGTATTTCAAGGCTTTTGTAGGTCAAACATTCAGGTACTGTTCTACCAAAAACTAAAATATAAAGATAAATTCACAACTGTAATTACTACTTTACTGCCTAATTTTAGTTACCAGTAACTACAAGTGGTGCACTACGATCATTGGTAACAGTCTTCTTCAATGTTGTCCCTTGTCTTATAGACTGCAAAAGAAGACTTCTGCCATCACCACTTGATGTTGATCCACCACCAAAAGAGGGCGGTGGTCCAGGTGGTGGAGGGGGTGGAAGTGGCATGATACTGATCCCACCCCTCACCCACGTATTTTAAACCTGCAAAAGTAGATTATCTGCTTTAACTTAAAACTAAGCATTGTACAGTACGCAGTTTTAACAATGATCAAAAGCTAATAAGAAAGAGTTATATTTCACAATGTACATGGGCGACTGAAGAGTTCAAACCTGTTAATTTGATTAAGAAGTGTTACTTATTTTGAAAACTTTCACACAGGTATAAAATAAATAATTAAATTATTTTCAACATAATTTGCATTTAAACCTCTGCCTGTGATTGCAGCCACATGTTTTCACTCAGCTCCTCATGCAGTTCAAAACAATGAGATCCAAGGCATTTCTTCACATTTGGGAACAGGGAATTAAGTCTCTCAGAGCTAAGATACGGCTATATAGCTTGATTTTAATTTGTACTGTTATGGGAAACTTTCACTGCCTATAACTCCCTAAAACATTGAAGGAATGTTACTACTGCTACCATCTTTATATTTTGGGCTTCAAAGATAACTTTTGGCACCCACCAAGCACAAAATTTGCAATAGTTTAACCTTTGTGCCACTACTTTGTACAAAACAGTCTTGTTGATTAGTAGAAAATGCTCCCGGAATTTTAAAATTGTCAAAGGGCAATCTGGTGCGACATCCACATTTGCAATAGCTACTTGTCCACAGATGGCTGCCCACTTCATTTTACATTACGCGTGTTATGAGAAACAATAAGGTACTGTCACTCATAATGTTCCTGCACGCTGCAGTAATCTCAATATAAATGACAGCTGCCATTTTTTTCCCTTTCTTTCCCGCAAAGACACCATATCACAGAAGTACCCACATGCCCGCCTCTGCAGCATAGTTGGCAGCACGTCTGTCTCACATTTAAGCAGTACTGAATTTGAATCTCAGTCATGATGAGTTATCTGGATAAGATGTTTTTCTGGGTTTTTTCTCTTATCCTGAAAGATGAATACTGGGTAACTATAAGCTCCATGGATCCTGGGCTCATTTGAGCATCATTCCATTTCACTCTTTATGCTCACTTTGTTCATGTGCATTTCTTAATAATCCTTAGCATTGACTATTTATATAAGCTTACGTTTCCGATTCACTGGAGGTTAGGTTATGCCCAGTCCTTTTTATATAAGCTTACATTAACCTTTGTTGTGGCAACAACTTGTAACAACCACTGCTTAACTATCCCAATTATTATACAACTACTGTGTACTTACTAGCATAAGCATATTTCAGATATTACTTTGAATAATGTCTTCAGGAGTTAACACCTAATCTTATTTCTGGTACCATGTATCCATTTATTTATTCATCCTTTTGATCATAGATGATATAGGACATGTCAAGTACTTATAACTAAAAATTATACAGTAAACATTTACACGACACAAGTTTAGAAATGAAAATTCAGAAACTGTATGTACAATATAACAATTTATCTGTAATTGATATTCAAAAATAATTCACCTATACTATAAAAACAATGTTCTAACAGGAACTTTTTCACACAGTTAGGAAGTGCAGATATTGTCAACCTAGTATAATAAATTACACACCCAGAAGGGGTTCATAGAAAAATATTTAAAAACTCATCAACTGAGTAAAAACAATGTTGCAATAGCAGATGTTTCACCTTGTGCTTAAATGCAGTTTCTGAGGTGGTGAGTTTAATATTATCGGGTAGCTTGTTATATAAAGTAATTCCAGAGTGTCTTATGCTTTTGCTGAAGTGATGTATTATGTGTAACAGTAGATCTGTACCTGAAATCTATTTTAATTTCATTTTCAGTTTTTTTCCCCCCCAGAAATGTTTACTTTTTCTGCCACTTATAGTAATTTGTAATTTATTTCTCATCTTTCCTTTTACATCATCATATGGAAATACAAAATCAAGATTACAATTATATAATCCATACTGGAAAATGCCATATATTCCTAAATCATGAAAATCATACCATGTTGCTTGCCTTTGAATAATAATTTGGTCCCCATACACTTAACCCTAGGTTTTTGTGTATTGGAGCCCCTCTACTCCATTTTACACATTTTGCCATTTCACCTATCCTACTCTACATTTTTCTCTCAATTATTCTTAGCCATCTCTTTAACTTTCCCTAAATAATTCTCTATAATTCTCTATATTTCTCCTGTTCTTTTCCCCTTTTACTGACAAAATGTTTCTAATTACTACTTTGCCCTCCAAATAGTCCCATTTATGTAGCCAGGCCTGCTCTCTCCATATATTTGCCACTTATAGTAAGTAGAAGTATTGCCTTTCTTCCAAAAAGTTTTAGAGTTCACCATATAAAAAAAGTTTGGAATTCTCTAAAAGAAAGGGGGAAAACCTTTAGAAAAAGGCTTATGAACAGTATGACTCAAATTAAAAAAAAGTTGGTTAAATACCAAATTTGTATTTAAAGTTCAGCATCCTCCAAGGATTTTCAAGAAAATCCTCCAACAATTATCCTTTACAATGGAAATCCCTGCATTGTTTTATTTATTTAAAAATTAGTAAACTGTAAGAGGCACACAAAATTTTATCACAAAAACTGTAGATCTCATTTAAGGATAACATTTATGTTAAAAAGCATTTTTATGGTGTTAACTTTCCAGGATTATCTTTATTATTTCAAATTTTCAAATATTTAATTCTTTTCTCCACTGCAAATTCCTATTGCTCCCTTTTCATAGTTGTGCAAAGAGAACGAAATTTCAAAGCCATCTCACAGTGATCAGCTTGTAAAGATTTGACTATCCCTTTAGCTTACTGCTTCTTCTGATACCTACAACAAAGTTAATGTCAATGTGTAATGAAGGTTTTGTATTAACAGAAGTAGACAGATATTCTCCGACAGGAATAGCTTTTTTTCTTTAACATTTGCCAAGATCAGTTTAGCACCCGTGTGCTAGAATTTCATCTTTCTTTCAAATGCCAGTAAATCTGACATGGGACTAATCCTTTTTAAGCACACTTAAAATCCATAGGCCATACTGGATTTCAACCCCAACCTTGAGATAGTTGATTCAGCTATCCAGACCAACATAAAAATTATTATTTAAGAATAGTTGAAGACAGCATAGAGAAATTTGTGTGAAACAACTATCAGATTAAATATGTAAAATATGAAGTTATTAATAGCGAAGCAAACAAACATAATTTGTAACTTAAAACTTCACTTATCGTATAAGAAATTATGAAACTTTTCTTATAAATTGAACAGGATCATGATTTCGTGAAAATTCTTCCACATCGTCAGTCAGAATCACAAACTCGGTTTCATCATTTCTTATAAGATAAGTGAAGTTTTAAGTTGCAAATTATTGTATTTGTATAAGCAATCATATTTTTTAAAATTTAAAATTACTCATACACCACAAACTTAGCATTTTACAATTTGAGGTATAATGCAAACATGCATATATTTTTAAAAATACTTTGTCCATTTCAGTAAAAATTGTTCTAATACACGTCAAAATATGTATCAAAAATCTTCTCTCATCTGGTTTTCAGTGATCAGTAGTCTTCTAAAATAAACATAATATTATGAGCAAGATACAAGGTTTAATTCAACATAGGTTTCATTTAGCACCTACTGCATGAGAAATAATTATGATTATTTCCAATAATTAGAAACCCTGACTTTAGTATGTCTAGAATCATATTTTTTCAACACGTGTATCCAAGATGACAATACTGGCAAGATTAGTTGGAACTTTTAATGTACAAAGTGGTTGAAGCAAAGCTACAGAAATGTCATAAAGAGCCATAAACAAAAATAGTCTGTATATTGTGGTGGGTAGCAAGTTCCCTTATATTTAAGAGGTCACATATTTGAATTTCAGTTAACCTGGATAAGGTGCGCTCCAAGGTTTTCCCTTATTTTGAAAAATTTAACATCAAGTAACTTTTAGCTCTATGGACTCCATACTAATTTCAACATTTTACCTATTTAATTTATTCATCATGTGATATGACCTATTCAGTTAAGGACTCTAAACTACATTGTGAAAAAAATTTCAATATGACAGTATATATATTTACTCCAAAAAGTATCAAATTATTCACACTTTTGGACAAATGTGTTTTTAGGATGTTAATATAAACCTTATGATTCATAATTCCATCAATAAAACACAAATCTCCCACACCATTTGCACTCAAGCAGCCTCAGACAAATACTGAACCGCCTCCATGTTTAACTGAAGCTGTTATACTTTTCTCCTCAAGATCACAATTCTTTTTTCTCCACACTATTACTCGCCCTTTTCACTTAAAGAGCTCAAATTGACTCTCGTCAGTAAATACAACTTTCTTCCAGAAGCAAAAGCAGCTCGCTTCTTTCTGTTGATTTTACTGATGTATGGTTTCCTACGGGCTGTTCGGCCTCCATACTCAGCTTCATAAGGCACGTTTCTTATAGCTTGTGCTAAAACAGACTTTCCTAAGCATGTCTGAACCGCAATAGCAAGTTTTAGAGCACTTAGGTTAGGATTTTTCTTGACTTCTCTAAGTAACTGTCATTTCTCTGTCTCGGATAGAACTGCATGACGACCACTTCTTGATTGATGTTCGTAAGTTTTGTTCTCATCAAACCTGTATATTGTGACTTTACAGGTTCATAGAATTAAAAGTCCAATTGGCCGAAATTCTAAATTTCTTTATTTGTGTAAAAACACACTGCATAGCAGCAGAATTAGATCACATATCACAATCTACAACACCAAGGTCGATGACAATAACAAACAGCTTATTCAACTTCCACTGTTTACAACATTCTTGTTACACAACATCTGTTCACGACTACGACTGACTCTTGGCGAGTCCTCGCTCTCATAAATACCTCATTGATAAATTCGAGAGACTTCTGGGGCAAATAAGAGAAACAACTATTCTCTGTCAATCGAGATATCACTAGAACCCTCCTTACGTGAAACCCTATCTGGGCCGGCAAGTCCCTTTATCTCAAGCGATATGTTTATCTGCTTATGCAAGCACTGTCCGCCTGTTATCTTTATCTGCAGGCTCTTTGTGTACTCAAGCCGTGTGTATCTCTCGGCACCGAAATTTCTGTGCTTTTCGCCGCGACAATATAATAGTCATGTTCTGGTAGGTCTTCCAATGATTTCTCCAATTTCTTGAAAAAATTTTCTATTTTTAAATAACCTGAAGCAAATTTTTCTGCCTTCTTCTGTAGTTTCAAGACGTTTTTAACCCATATTACTTAAATAGTCAACGAATTTGAAAACAAATGGAACTGTCAAACGACAGTGGATGAAATACAACTGCATAAGAAAAGAGAAGGGGTGTGTGTCAACGAGGCACCATACCTGGGATTTTGTTTGCTAGACAAATACTTGTTTGACATTAAATGGGACACAATTTTAAATAACGTAGAGCTGTGCACTAATTAAGCAATATATGAACCCAAATTGTGTTTTATGTTTAAATCTAGATATCAACCGATGTAGGGAAATAGTTATTGTTCGTTCCTTATCTATATTTTTCTGATTGTGCTTGTTATATTCTATGAGCTATGATTAGACGAACACTTTTTGGAGTATCTGTGTGTGTGTGTGTGTGTGTGTGTGTGTGTGTATATATATATATATATATATATATATATATACCTCAGTTAGGCACTGCTTATATAAACACTGCAATAAAAATAAACTCAAGATATTCATCAGAAAAATGGCTTCATGTATATACCAATGGTTCAACAATCAATAACTCAGGAGATGGAGTAACCTGTCCCCCTTTTTCCATCTACCAGTCAGTTGCCAAACAACAAATGATGCAGAAATATCAGCTATTTATACCTCCCTACATCAACTCCTATACCATCCTGGATATTTCACTAATGCTGAGATCCTCTCCGACTATTTAGCAGCAATTCAAGTCATAACCTGTAAATCAATGCAAATCAAAGAATGCCAACAAATCATCAAACCAGAAAACCTAAAGAAACATACCTGCTCACTGTGGCATAGAAGGCAATAAGACAGCAGACTGCTTGCAGAAAAAGGTTGCACAATTAAGGGGGGGGGGAAGAAAAAATTTACCTTTTGTCCATCAGGCAGTAATAACAAAAAAATTCAAGGTTATCTTCAGAAAAAGGCAAAAGATTAAAAAAAAAATGGAAATATCAACAATCCTGAAATCATCTCCAAAGCCCTGCGCAAAACAGCTGTAATGAGATTCAGACTAACTGCGGGACATGCCTACCTGGGCAAACACCTGAATAGAATAGGATTTCTGGATACTCCAACCTGTCCACTGTGCAATAAGGAAGAGGACATGACAGAGAAACACATTTTGACCTGCAACAGACTATCTACTAACAGTTCCATTGAAGAAAAATATTGGAAAGCTTGAGGGATAATGGTTTTATTGTCAGTAGCCAGGCATTAAAAAACAAATACAGTTAAATCTCGAAATACTGCAAACTTGTAGTTGCTACAAATTTGATCACTTGAGAATTAGTATGACTTTATGGAAAGAACATTTATCATATCTAGCACAAGCAACATAATGAAAATATGAACCAACAGAATACCAATATATCATTTCCAAGACTTCTTGCTTACATTTTGGGACAATCTGGTAAAGAAATTGCTTTCAGCACACGATGAAAGAACACAGACTTTTCCTTACATGTCAAGTTTTATGTCAGGCTAACACCTTGCTGCAAAATTTGGTGGAATGTTGCAGCACATTCAACTTAAGGTCTTCAGACTTCCGTCCCTTTGGGCCTATGTAAGATGGGTTATGCATGCAAGTATTTCTAAATTAAGATGTCATTGCAGCTGTAAAGAAGTAATTTGCTTCTGCTGATTCAGATTTGTACATAAAGCCATATTAGATTCTTGTTCATTACTTTCAGAAGCGCAAAATCAGTGATAAGCCAAATGACAATAATTATGTACTCAAAACCTTGAACGATTAAACTGCGCAATGTTTTATGTATATGTTTAAGTTTTAACTAAAATTAATACATTAACTATTTACATGTGTTGCAAATAATAGTTTTAAAGCTTTTATATGTGTACTCTCCCTAACCCATTATGTACAGTAAGCATAAGAAATATTTCATTCCAGGCAAGATTATCAAGATTCTATCAAAATTATCAAATACGTAGCTCTGATACTGAAAGAGACTGCATAATTTATAATGTTTCTTGACATTATTTAACTGGAAAAGAGAGGTCCCCATTCACAATTCCACAAATCTCTCAATGATAAGAGATCTTTCATCATACACTTCTCAAGCAAACAGTACACTGAATGCTTCCAATTTTTACAAGGTCGAAGTTCAGGAATTATCAATAAGATGAGAACAATATACCAAAAAAAATTGTGAATAACAATTGTGTGATTCACATCTTAACACTAGTTATAGTTCTTCCACTGCATACTTAGCATGTTTGTTAAGCATGAGCATGAAGCTTTCTCCTTAAAAAATTAAAAAAAGTATAAATCATTTGAGCTCTCACCAGTCTTGTGTGACTCTGGATATCTGTGGTATCATTATCGCTAATATTTTGACGAGGTATAGCACACTTACTATCAGAACTTTCACTTCCATACATGCACTGTAGATCAAATTCACCTGTTTTGAATTGCACTGGAGATACATTCTGAAGAGCTTAAAAAATTCAGCTTCTGAAAGTCCATGATTGTGAAAGGACTATACTATGTCTTTTTTAAATATTGTGACAAAAACAATATGAAGTTCACCTTAATTCCATTGTCACTAAAACTGTTAGTTCAATGTTAACAATCACCTTCTCTTTTTACACAAATATGCAGCATAAACATGTCCATTTAATGTTCCTTTATGTGTCTGTTGCATACACCCACTTGCGCTACTTGTAATTTCTCCAACATACTGTGACTTTGTGGGTTCGTGAAATGAAAAGTCCAATTGCACCACTCAAAAATGTTCTTTATTTCCACCAACTTACAGTTGAACACTTGCCAATTACACAGAATTACGTAATGCACACAATTACGATTCACCAGTTCGTCCGTTACAGTTCCACTTGCACTCGTAATTACGTAAACTCCTCCGACGCACGTACGCAGTCCGTCCCCTCACTGGGCGCTCCTTACAGCTCGCCAAGAACTGACTTCCTCCGGCCCGGCGCGTCGCTTATATAAGACCAGCTGGCCAATCTTGAAGTTTCCGGATTAGACGAAACAACCCGCATGTTCGAGAATCCATGGGGAGGGGAAAGAGACGGCACAGTGTCCCGCGATCCCTCTCCTAATCATCCCTTCAGTTAGTGACAGGAGACAAATGAGTAGGCGCGGCCAGAACACCTCATGCCCGACCCCACCTGCGGCCAGCCCCACAGGGAGCTCCGACGTTTGGGTGACAATACACACAATGTTATCCCTTTTCCATTGCTCTACTTGCCAACTTTGACGCACCTCCTAAATTCACTGGTCAACTGCTCCTCTCTGCATTGCATACACCACCTGCAGACTCATCAATATGGAGATGGAATGTACTGCACTTTTGCAGACTGACACTATACAGTTGCATCCCTAACCCCAATTGAAACACCAACAAAACCCGTAGCTTCAAAATGATTACTAATTTATTTTCACGACTTCTCTGTTCAACTGTGTACTGCACTGCACTCATCTGGACTGGACTGTTAGGTTTAGCACCATCTAATATATCCTGCTGGGTAGGTAACAAGGTTTTAGAAGCTGAATATTCTCAAGTTCCATTATTTGAAGACTCAAGAATAAATCTGCTCAGGAATAATGTAGAGCTCACCTCCAGCTTTGTGACCAGCTGTACTCTAATGCTGCACTTTTTTTGCTTCTTGTGCCAACAAACTACAAACATGGTACAGTGGTTGGACTCTCACTTAATTTCTCCACAGCAGGCAATTGCTGTTGCCGTGACAGTACCTAGCCTATCACACTACATATCAAACTATTACAAACAAAGCTTCATTACAACATGAAAGCAATATTTTAAACCAGAATACAACAGTTCAAAAAAGAGATCATACATAATGATTGGAGAGACACATGGATGCAACATGATGCATTGTTATTAACTTTATTATATAAGTGCTGTTATACTTTTTATGGATCATGACTATTGAGTGCCTATATTTTGCCAATAGAAATTAGAATATCCACATTAATCAAATGTTACATTGACACACTAATATATTTCAACATATTAATTTAAAATAACATATTAACTTAATTGAATTTAAAATTAATTTCCTGACAATGTATCTCAAACTAATTTGATTTAGGTATGCTTTTCTAACAAAGAAAGTCACTTGTAAATTTACTATTTGGAGCTGAAATGCCACACCAAATATATATTGTAAAACAGCAAAATTCTGATGTGTTGCATCCACATAACTTTTTCTACTAATGTATAAACTACTCTTAAATATACTTTCCTCTTTATACTTCATATTAATCGAGGTAAACATATGCACAAATTAACTTATTACCAATTTTCTTGTAGGTGGAAAGGAAATATGGGAATACAGAAGGCTTTAAGCCATAATCAAATATCTTGGGAGTTCGTCACTATATGCCTTTGAAATCTGTTTTCTTTGTATGCTCAAGGGATGAACTTATATTTTAGTCGCACAAGAGCCGTAGATGCAAACGAAGATTTGCGAAACATGTCCTCAAAATAGGTACGAAAGTGAAGCAGATGTGTAAGAAATACGACTCATCTAAAATTTAATAATTATATTTTCCTATTTGAAAAAACTATAAGTACTCAAAAATTCAAATAACTAATAAAGAATATCTCAAAAATAGTTCACTCCATAAAAATGCTGATACAAACTGGTGCTTTAACGAGATCTACATTTTTTGTGTAGCATGATTTTGTCTATGGTTTACCAGTTATGCAACAATGACCCAGAAGGAAAAGGACATTTCAGGACATTCCCAGAAAATCGAAGATATATATTCATCATAAAATACATTAAACATATGGTATTCTAATCATAGGGCCAATTTTAAGAAAACCAAAATTTTTGAAAAGCACTCTATCTAAAGGATAGTTTGGAGTGGTGAGATTTCCCACCTCCTCCTCCCTGCGCACAGAAGTATACAAAAGGAGAACATGGTCCACCACTAACCAGAAACTTATTACACAATGTGTCAAATGATTTTGTAAATATGTTCATATGTTGATTCGCTACTTGAGGTACCAATTCACAGGAAGTTATTTTAAGGTTTCTCCTGCTATATAATCTCAGGTTAATGAGCTACCATTGATTATATCAAAGCATATAATCAATTAAGAGCATATGCTTTAAATAGTTAACATTTCTGTAGCTGCCAACCAGGAATATTACCATGTTGTCAATGCGGGTGGTCCTTAATACCATTCCATGAGTAATACAGTAAGCTTTTATATACACATATTACAAAAAAGACCTGACACAACGTAACCTTAAATCATGACTTTTGTTTCAAACAAACACTCATTAATAAAATGTGATATTACCAGCATGTGAAATGATGAAATGTTATTCAAGGTGCACTACAAAAAGGCAATGACTTTTGCATGATGTTGTTACTTTTAAGCCGACATTACATGAAGAAAAACTGTTTTCACTCCATCAGTATTTTTGTTAGTATCACCAAAATAGTGACCAAACAGAATCAAAATATTAATAATTCAGAGGATTCTGTTTTTCATTTTGCTTGCGGTCTTATTAAGAATGCTCTATAGAGGAAAGGTGG
This sequence comes from Mantis religiosa, assembly GCA_030765055.1. Classification (NCBI taxonomy): domain Eukaryota; kingdom Metazoa; phylum Arthropoda; class Insecta; order Mantodea; family Mantidae; genus Mantis; species Mantis religiosa. The sequence continues at coordinate 109,201,604 of CM060949.1, forward strand.
CTATCTTGGTTTTCCTTGTGCAATTATTTTTCTATAAGAAAATATCCTAAAAAGAACAAGTGAATGAGTTTTAGTCCTCATTTCCAAAAACAACTCTCCTAAAGTAATTACTTTTTTCATTTCACTGCTGTTTTTCTTTAGAACCAAGTAATGAAATTTAGTCAAGCATTGCACTGACAAACCAGAATCATTTACATTTCGTTACATATATGTTAAAGCTTAAAGGTATAGCTAAGCAAGCAATTCTATCTCAAATTTAACTGTTCTACCTCCTACAATTAAATTGGTCTCTTATTTCAAATCAAATATTTCTTCCCTGTATTTATTCATATTGGCTATATTCTTTGAAATATCTACATAACCTTTAACTACTTCCAATACTTTTATCCCTAAAATCTAAGACAGCTGTTATGACACTGGACCTCATTGAACTACTCAACGTAATAGCATTGAGTAAGTTTCTACATTTTAATCGGTTTCAAAGTTATTAAAATACATGCACTCAAGGTTTACTTGGTCACTGCATGATAAGGATATCTAAAACGCAATTAATGTTCAAAACAGCTGCATACTTCAGTAATCAATAAGCATTATGCAAACAATGGCATTGCAATGTCACAACCTTACAGTTACAGCACTTCATTGGCATACCGCGTTATAAGCGCCAGTACACCACAAAAATGTTGCTTAAAATTTTTAACGTCAGAAGCTATGTCACAAATTGCACTTCAGGATGCAAATTGCTCTTCAAATATTGCGATTGGCGCTTATCATAACGACAGCAAAATGTAAAACTTTCATACCGTAATACCTGGGTATCTACGCTATTTAATTTAGAATTCATAAATCTCTAGGAAGTGTCATGTTCTGCTGCCCACACAAGGACAACAGCAACGTTCTCACAGCAGACATGCCTTATCAAATGCAAACAGCTCTTAAACATTCTAACAAGAAGTTCACAAAATAACAATGTGTTGTTTCTTTTTTCCGAATTGACAAAAGCCCTTGGGTTTTTTTTTTCCTTCCCATTTAATGACATTCGGCCATGATTGTTATCTGAATCTATTAGCACTCCTAACTGTTGACGTCTACGTCTGATACTCACTTATTCTCCACAGATAATTCACTGTGCATGTATATGTTCACATTCACTTGCTGTCACATCTTCTAGCGTATTCAAGTGCCTCCTATATTTCCACAATCTATTACTTCAAAAAATAATACTACTTAATAACCCTTTAACATACATCCACTTTCTCTGCTCCACCTTGCACTAATATGGCTGCCGTCCGTGGTAGGTGGGATTATGGAAGAGGAGAGGAATGGTAGGAGGGGAACTCAAGTTTAAAAACAGTCCAGATCTCCTGCTGTGAAAGAAAAGTTGGTGTTTAGTGGGTAGAGCACAATGTATTAGGCATCTAAAACTATTGAACTTCAAAAGTATACTATTGTATATATGTGCAGATATGGCTATCATGATAATGAGTGATGTTTTCTATCCGGGAACTTCTTAAAATGGGAGGGACTCTCAATTGTGGATGAATGTGCGTCATACATTCTTCAGAGTTGAGACGGTCGTACATACATATGATTCATTTTGCCATGATCGGCATTTAAATTAATTGGAAAACCTATAAAAAGTCTGTACAATTTGTTTATTGCTACTAACCTATCAACTGTTTCACAAGCAGATTTCTGGCAGTGTTTATATATATAATGTATGTAATCCAACGAGTCCGTATTTAATAAGGGGTACGGTTTGTTTGAAATTAAATTGATAGTTGATACATTTCATTGTATTAGGTATAATAGGTAGTACCTAATTATGCATAAACAATTAGCTACATTCTACAATTTAATTTATATATTAAATTATATTATAACTAATATAATGAAAAGTATCAACTGTCAATTTAATTTCAAACAACCCGTACCCCCTAGTAAGTACGGACTGTCCAGTATTTACATCACCAAAAAATAAACATTAGTATACATTAGATGTAACCTCCAATGAAATGCTATTTGACACGAGTAACTTTACAGTAAATTAATCAATATAATATTAGCACCATAATGGTTATATATGAGAAGCCTGCCCGCCTCGGTAGCGTAGGTGGTAACACGTCTGCCTCACATTCAAGAGCTCCCGAGTTCTAATCTCAGTCAGGGTGAGTTACCTGGATAAGGTTTTTTCCGGCTTTCCCTTATCCTAAGAGACGAATGTCGGGTAACTAAGCTCCATGGACACTGGGTTCATTTGAGTATCATTTCACCCATTCCATTCATCGTCCTATATGACTTAACGTTGGAGGACGTAAATTACAACAACAAAAAATGAGCAGCCTGTTATGAACAAGTTAGGAGCATCGATTAAATAACATACACCTTTTCCAAACCTGAATAAAGCACAACACAACTATTGCTCCAAAAAGTGGATGGTTCACTTCCACTTTGGCACCGGCCAAACTAGCTGAGATTTTTTCGTGCTTTTCCTCAATTACCTAATAAATATTGGATTGGAAAATTCAGCACTACCTACAGAATAAAGTAAATAAAATATAAATAAAAGCAAATGGTTCAAGAAGGCAACTACTAATTAAGGCTACCTATCAAGCTATTAAACATACAGGAGGACGAATACATAAGAACATCAGTCCACCAATAAAATGAGTAGACAGCACTTGAAGAATATTAACAGTTCACATTCAATAATAATATAATAAATAGTGCATGGCTGTACCTATGCAACTAAGGCTAACTGTACGCCATTCCTACATTGACACAGATAAATCAAGTGGCAATGGCAATCACACAACATAGCTAAGAAATGAAAATGACTTTAACAATTTTTAAAAGGACAAATGAGCTATAAATGGAACTAATATTTCATTTTTAGATTACTGATTGAACATGCTTCGATATTCACTTTTTTGTTGTAAACCTTTTAAATAATTGTTTGCATCATCAGTTTATCACCCAAATAGTTATTAAAGTTCTGTGGTTCTTCAGCAGGTTTTCATTTTCTCAGACTACAAAAAAAAGCGGTATACCAAACTTTGAAAGTGATAACCAACGTAATACTTTCTGGTCGTTATTTACACAGTTTTCTACTCAGATGCATGCTCTGAAAAATAGACAACCTTGCTTCAGTCAAAATTAAAACATTTTCATAAAAATAGATTTGTAAGAAACATAGGAAAATATTGTTATGCGTAAGAAGAAAAGGCGGCCTCCGGTCTCCGAACCGGTCTCCTGACTGTTTCGGGGCCATGGCAGGTGGGATGACGATTGTCCTAAGCCTACCGCCGCGGAGTTTCTATCTGGTAAAGTGTAGGGACCTCGCCCTCTCTACTGAAGTGATTCCTTGGGGCCACCACCCTCTTCTCCTCTCACCGAAACTTTCCTCTCTGGGCCCCACTTTGTCATAGATATAATAGATCTAGTCAGGTCGACATGCTAAATCCCCTTCGAATAATCCACTACCACTCCACTACCAAGAAAATAAGGTAGAAATATAGAAACTTACGCAGGTAGGTAGATCTGTGGGAGGGTAGGTAGGTATTAGTTTTTTTTTAATTGGGAGGAAAAGTTTAAGCACGCCAGCCTCACTGGCAAGTGTGGGCCCTCCACTAAAGCTCCACAAATATATCTCACATCACTATGGAAAGACCTCTCGGTATTACTTCATAGTGCTGCTACCTGTATTTGTTATTGTGTTTCGTCCCATTTCATAGCTCTTAAAATATTGGTATTGTGAGAAAGGTGTTTCAAAACCAATTCCAGTGCCACAAACAATCTCATGACTGATTAATGCTGCAGAACGGGGACCACTTCATAAACAGTTTTGAAATATGGGTGATTTTCGAAAACAAAATGCATATATTTGTGGAAATGTTCAATTTGCTGATGTGGCTAGACAACAAACACAAAGTGCATCTAGGCCTCCGCGGACGTCTATGAACTTCTGTATCTACTCACCTTGAAGAACAATATCATTCAGGTATGTAAAAAGTTTGTTCTTGACACTTTTCACATCAATGATGGGAGCCGTCTGTTAAGATCAGGAAATGAAGAAAGGGAGAATTGAGAATTCCGTTAAAGAACATACTTAATTTTTTCCGTCGTAAGAGTCTCATTATACGCGGGCTCATAACCCAAACAAAAATATTTAAGTTATGACTTCGACGTGGGCGACATGTATGATTTCTACAAAGAATGGTGTGTTGATAAACTAGATTTTTCTGTGAAAGAAAGCTTTCTCGTAAAGCTTTCAATACACAATTCAATCTCGGCTTTCACAAACCAAAGAAAGAAACGTGTAAGACTTGCAATGTTCACAAGATTAGAAGCCATGATCCAACCCTATCCGACAATTAGAAAAAGGAAATAGTGGCAAACCATGAGCTTCAACTCAGGAAAGCAGACAGGGCTACAGAATCATTATCAGCTGACAGGGAACTTTCCCTTCAGGATACAGACATATTTTACACCATCTCTATTGATTTACAGAAAGCCCTTCCGTGCCCCATTTTATAGGTCTCCGGCGTTTATTACAAGCGAAACATGTACATCTGCAACTGTGTAATTCATGTTCTATTTTCAGAGCAAGACCATTTGTATGTCTGGGACGAAATTAAGGGATCAATTATCTCTCAAGAAATAGCAGCATGTCTGCTAAAATACTTCAAACTATTTTGCATGAAACAAAAAGCACATCATCGCGTACTCAGACACAACCTCGAGGCAAAACCGCAACATTAAGATTTCACTAGCACTAAAGAAATTCTGGCAAACCCAGGACTATGTTGAAGTCATAGAAGAGAAGTTCCTTATCTCTGGCCATTCATAACTTCCAAGCAACCGTGACTTCGATTCTGTAAAGCAAGCATCAAAGGCAATGACTATCTATGTACCAATGGTCTGGTACTTGGTGATGGCATCGGACCGAAGGAGAAATAAATTCATAGTAACACAGATGTTCCACTTGGATTTCCTGTCTATAGAGATACTTGAGAAAGCTAACATCAGGTGGAAGAAAAAGTCTGAAGGTGACAAGGACAACTGTTGAAAATACAGTACGTTCAATATGAGAGAGCCCAACCGTTCACCATATTCTACAAAGGACGTTTAAATAAAATAGAATCATTCAAGACATTGGATTTAAGACCGACTAGAGCTGGTCGTTCAAGGTGTTTGGCTTCAATAAGGAAATCCTTGCTTTACCCAAATGGACAGGAAGTATCAGAATTAAAGAAGAGGGATATGCTTGGCCTGTTCAAATTCATTCCTCCCATGCATCAGGTTTCTATGGAAACCTCCTCACCGGTCCTCTAGAAGCTGCAGCCCCTGATCTACTATGAGATGATATACAAGATTTTGAAGCACAGTCTGTTGGTGACATGTTATAGGACTTATGGGCAGTGCCGGCTCGTGGAATAAAAAAGTGAGTGTTCACAAGACCTACACTTACAATGCACACTATCACTGTCCGCTACTGCACCACCACTACTACTAATGAATGCGAGCTCAAACGCCCCAAAAATTTCATACAATCTCTTAACCTAGAAAGAATGTATCTATTCCTATCACATTGCTTATTTTGTCGCTTTACTGACAGTCTGTAAAGTGAGCATTAATATTCACACGACCAAACATGGCAAACTGAATGCATGCATTTTTACGTCAGCGTGAATTCCCGTGTTTCTTTGTCTTTCACTAAGATGTACCAAGTCGGCACATCCTACTTTTGTCCAATTACTCACTTCAGAGCAGTCCTGCGCAATGTGGTAGCGGGCTAAGGCAGCATGTCTTGGTCCCTGGCCAAGGAAAGGGGCCCCGGTACGATCCCACCCAAGCAGTGCTGATTTTCGGTCCCGGGTATAGGACCAGTGCCCACTCAGCATCGTGAGGAAAGTGAGAGGCTTAAGATAGGTAAGCGGCCCTGGTCCAGAAAACCAACGTTCCGGCTGGCGGATGCCGAGATGCTGACCAAATCTATACCCCGTATCGGTTGAATGATCGCCCACCTCTGCCGTGTGAGAAAGCTCTAGTGCCTAGGTCGCAACCAAAAGCATCATTAACTCCGCCTGAAACCCCGAGCACACCACCAAAGGCCACTACGAACATGAAAAAGTCAGTTAGGTCGCCTGACAAAGCATCGACGTCTAGCAACAGGACCAAATTGCCCGTTATGTTCCCAGCAGCAGAAATAAAATACAAGACTCAGTATGATAGAACTGCCTTTCTGAAGGAAAGCGCAAAGCCTGCTCCCCAAAAGATTAAGAACAAGAAAAGTCCAAGAGCATCTCCGAGATCATCTTGGGAGTCATCATCTGGGGAGGACTCCGACCGGCGACAGTCATATACGTCGGTCGAAATTTCTAATCGTTTCGAGCTTCTCGAACCGAAAGTTACATAAGTGAAACATCCTCTTCCATAGAAGATATGGAGCAAGATGTACCTGACCATACTGCTGCATCAGCAGCAAGGAAGAGGCAGGACAAACCTGCCGAAACCAGTCCACAAAAGAAAGAGGGCAAGTTGATCCGAACACCTCTGAAACCTACGTAATGTGCGTACTTATTTGACATATCCTATTACTATCACCATGGCTATCCTTCAATGGAATATACGAGGTTTAAGAGCACATCGACCGGAACTGAAACTTTTGCTCAGTAAGCATAACCCCTTGTAGTTTTGCTTACAAACGACTAAGCTACGACCACAAGACAAGTTTAAAATCATACGCTAAACACCACTGAGATGTGATATTGAAACAGAAGAGGGCATTCCTGCTCACGGGGGCACTATGATGCTCCTCAGGGATGACATATGTAGATCCATTACAGCTACAATCTGACATACAATCTATAGCTGCAAGGATTAAGCTGCCATCGATCGAGTCTTGCATTTGTAATGTATATGTACAGCCATCAGATGACCTCTCGTCAACTGACCTTGAAGATCTGATTTCCCAACTTTCAGCACCATTTCTAATAATGGGAGACTTTAATGCCCACCACACACTCTGGGGCTCAAATCGGGCATGTTCGAGAGGCAACCTCATTGTAAAATTCCTAGAGAGAAATAACTTGGTTCTCCTGAACACCGGAGAGCCAAGGTTCTTTTCACACGCCTAACACATATTCGCACATCGATTTGGCAGTGTGTTCATCCCAGTTAGCAGTTTCGTTACAGTGGAATGTCATCTCTTATTTACATTTCAGCGACCACTTCCCATGTCTTCTTAGCCTCTTAGCACAAGATGTGTCTCCTTCGCGTATCCCTAGATGGCGCTTTGATCGTGCTAACTGGAACCTTTACACCCAGCTCGCTGTCTTTGATTACAATGAGCACGATTCTGTGAAAGATTTAGTTGATCATCTCACAGAGAAAATTATTTCCGCTGCAGAACAGTCTATTCCACGTTCGGCTATCAACCTCGGTCGATTTCCTGTCCCATGGTGGACCAACGACTGCCGGAATGCTCGTAGACATGCTCTGAGGGTATTCCAACGACACCCTACCCTAAGTAATCTAATTGAGTACAAGAAAGCGCGTGCAAAGTCTAGGCAAATAGTTAAGGATAGCAAAAAGACCTCATGGAACAACTTTGTATCATCTTTTAACAGATGTACACCTTCCTCTGTTGTATGGGATAGGTTAAGGCGCATGGCCGGAAAATCAACCCACTTGCCAATCGCTGGTCTGAAAGCAACTGCAGGAGTTGTTGTTGATCCGTTTGTCGTGGCTAACACCTTCGGCTGTGCTTTCGCTCAGGTGTCTAGCTCAAGTAATTATGCTCCTGAGTTTATCTCAATTAAGACTCAGGTAGAATCTCAAGGTTTCGTTTTTAGTTCCAGAAACCTTGAAGATTATAACCGCCTCTTCACCTTGGCAGAGTTATAACACGCTCTTTCATCATCGCGACTGACAGCACCAGGACCGGACGGAATCCACGTTCAAATGTTACATCTCTCACCTGAACGTAAGACATTCCTGCTTGAGGTCTATAACCGTGTTTGGGTTGATGCCACGTTTCCTGACAAGTGGTGAGAAGCCACCACTATACCTATCTAGAAAGCTGGCAAGCACCGTCACCTCCGTTCTAGCTACCGTCCTATCTCCCTCACCAGTTGCGTCTGCAAGGTGATGGAACGCATGATAAATGGGTGGTTGGTATGGTGGCTGGAAAGGCACAACCTACTGAATAACACAGGCGACAGCAAAGTGAGATTTATGGTGGACAACACGGCGCTGGGGCGGTGTTTCTCCGGGATCTCCGGTTTCCCCCGCCATCTCATTCCACTGGTGCTCCATCTTCATCTCATGTACCACCAGTGTCATCGCCTGCGGTGCCGTATGTAGCAAAAGCGGGCGTTAAACACTACACATTTCATTACTGAATAACATCCAGTGCGCTTTTCGACGACGCCGTTCAACAGTGGAGCATCTTGTTTCCATGTCAACACAGATTATAAACGGATTTCTTAAAAACTGTCAAGCAGTCGGAATATGTTTTTTATCTCGAAAAGACTTATTATACGTGCTGGCGGGCAGGGTTGCTACGTACTCTGCACACCTGGAATAAACGTGAACGCCTACCACTCTTCCTTCAGGAATTCTTGAAAGACCGCGTATTCCGAGTAAGGGTTGCCTCGGTTTTTTCGAATCCTTTCGTTCAAGAGAACGGTGTACCTCAGGGATCGGTACTAAGTGTTACGTTGTTTGCTATTGCGATTAATTCTATCTCGAAATGTGTACCTCCGGGGCTCTCGTCATGCCTATTTGTGGACGATTTTGCCGTCTACTGTGCATCTCAGCACACACCGTTTTTAGAGCGCAGTCTACAGACCACATTGGACAACCTTAAGATTTGGAGTTTAAAGAAAGATTTCCGATTCTCCGCTGAGAAGACCATCTGTGTTAACATCTGGCGCCAGCAGAGTCGAGTACCTCCAAGGCTCCGGCTAGGCGCTGATCTACTACCTTTTGCAGATTAGACGAGGTTCCTTGGAGTGATATTTGATAGAAAACTTAGTTTGTCGTCACATATAGCATATAGTACTTTAAATATATTGCGGGTACTAGTGGAACATCATGTGGAGCGGATCGTACAGTGTTATTGCGACTTTATCGCGCACTCATCCATTCCAAATTACATTATGATAGTTTATGGCTCAGCACGACCATCTGTGCTGAAGAGATTAGACACAGTCCATAATTGTGGTATACCTATAGCAGTTGGGGCATTTCCAGCGAGCCGATTTATAAGCCTGTATGCTGAGTCTGCAGAACCTCCTCTGCAGTACAGGCACAACATGTTATTAGTAAATTATGTCTGTGGACTTCATTGCATGCCCAAACATCCATCGTTTACGACGTTCTTTAACACCTTCATGGACGTGCGTTATAGGAACAGTTCTATTAAACCAAAGCCACCTGGTTTTCGTTTCCGGGAGCTCCTTAGACATCTAGACACTGAAATGCCCTACATGAATCCTAGGGGGTAGAGAACATACCCTCCTTGGTTGTGCAGAGCGTCCCACGTTGATCTGGGCATGACTAAATATGATAAATCTACCATGTCTATGTCTAGTATCCTCACATGCTTTTTAGAATTTTTTATCGCAATATGAGGACCATTTTGTAATTTATACTGATGACTCCAAGATCTCAAATGGTATTGGATGTGCTTACGTGTGTGGAACCGAACCGTATACATTCGGATTCCACACTAGCACTTCCATTTTTACTGCAGAGCTTTATGCAATATACCGGCCCATTTTACACGTACGTTGACGACAGTTGGGGACTGCTTAATCCTTATGATTCCCTCAGTGCACTTCAAAGCCTACGGCAGCTGTACAACTACCACCCTATTGTGCAGCGTATACAGGATGTCCTCCACCTTTTACACGCTTCTGGCGTTAGCGTGGTGTGTGCATGGATCCCTGGTCACGTAGGCTTGCGGGGGAATGAAATGGCGGATTCGGCAGCCAAAACGGTTACCATGAAGCCCAGGGTTCGAGTACCATCTGTGACATCGGAAAATGTTAGGGCCGTATTGCGGAGAGCTGTACAAACCTGCTGGCAGGAAGAGTGGTTGGCTCTCCGCAATAATAAACTTAGATCTGTGAAAGAACTTCTGATCCCCTGGGTTACCTCCTGTCGGCCATCTCGTCGCGAGGAGATGAGTTTGGCTCGGTTGCGTATTGGGCACTGCTTTTTTACTCATAGTTTTCTTTTTAAAAAGGAGCCTTCTCCACTGTGTCCGTTTAGCAATGAAGCGTTATATGTGCAACACGTGCTGCTAGAATGTTTTCAACTAGCAGACCTTAGGACTTCTCTGCAGCTGCCGGCCAGCTTTGCGGAAATGCTAGCGGACGATAACGCAGTAGTGGAGAAGGTCTTTAGATTATTTTCTAGTTTAGATTTTAGGATTTAACGAATAGAATTTATGGCTTTTTATATTTATATTTATTTTGTTTTTATAGTTTTTTACCTGTATGTATTATCTGTAAGTCTATTTATATATTTATAGTGTTTTAGAGAAATTTATATCTAACTTTTGCCATGACCAGTGTGTGTTAAAAAAGGACGCTGATAACCTCTGCAGTTGAGCGCCCTTATACTCATTATCATCATCGTCTCTCCACGTCAATTTGATGTCAAGTAGAACGCCAAGACATTTAACGAAAGTTTCCCAGTGGACGTCCTCACCAGCCAGGCGAATTGGTGGAAAATCCGCTAACCGCCTTCGAGAGAAGGTGATGGCCTGGCTCTTCTGTGAATGGACGCGTAAGTGCCAACGTTCGAATCAGGGGTGAGGAGGTCAGCATATTGTTGAATCCTGCGAGTACACAGGTTGAGCTCTGATGATGTGGAGGTGACGGCTGTATCGTCAGCAAAGAGATACAGCGAGCAGCGTGGCAGTGATGGTAGGCTGTTGATGTGTAGAAGGAAGAGAGTGGGTGCCAGGACACTACCTTGGGGAACGCCAGCTCTAATGGGATGGGATGAGGATAAGATTCCGCCATGGGAGACAGCAAAGGTTCTGTCATTGATGTAGGAGTGACTGAGAAGCATTAAGCAGGAAGGGGTTTGGTAGGTGATGAGACGGGAGAGTAAGCCTTCGTGCCCAACGCTGTCGAATGCTCTGGTGATACTTAGGAAAAGTGCTGAACCGAACAGCTTCCTGTTAAAGGCTCTATAAACTTCATCGACCAGACGAGGTAGTTGGTGTTTGGTGGAATTCTGAGAGCGAAAGCCGAATTGCTCCGCTCTGACAATGTGTCGATTCAATAGTCGATAGTCCTTAGTCGAATTAGAATAAACTTTTCCATTAGTTTACTCAGTATTGAAAGCAAATTGATGGGTCTATAGATCTCCGGGGACGCTCCGTCTTTCCAAGGTTTGCAGCGATAACCTTTGCATGCCTCCATGTCTTTGGGAAGTAGCCAATTTTGAGGATTGCATTAAAGAGTAAGGTTAATGCTTACACCCAAAGGATGGTAGAACCTTTAGAGCCACGTTCGCTAAGTTGTCAAAGCCGGGTGACTTGAATGACCGCAGGCTGGTGATGTGGCATTGCACTTCAGAAACAGAGATTGAGGGAACTGGTAGATCATTATGGGGTTGGGAAAAGTACGCCTGGAGTTCCTGAGTGACTGCGTGGATATGATCTACATCTGGGGTATCAGCGGCCGTAAAGGTCATTTCCAGGTAGTTTGCATGCAGTTCAGCATTTTACCTTGAAGACTAAGCGACTGTCCAACCGTGGTGCAGCGGTGGATCTTTGGGAGGGATGTGAAGTAAGGATTTGGTCATGCTCCAAAAGGAGTTGTCATCTATAGGAAGCTGCACTCGTTGTAAAATTCTTGGAGTTGAAGTATGGCCAGCTCCTGAAGTCGACGAAACTCACGAAGATCTGCTGGGCAGCGACTATGTAAAACGCCGCCACATATTTTGTTTACTCGTTTCATGGATAGCCTTAGGTAAAGGATCGATATTCAATATACTAGGTTTTTATTTTGGGGAAGAGCTCATGATAGCAGTAGTTAGTTGGGAGGTGAAATGATCAACCATTGTGTCTATCTCTTCTGGAGTTTAACATGGGTGCTGTGGGACCTCGACTTGTTCCAATCGTATCGAAAACTCCTCTTAATTGGTCTTTCGTGGGATTGGGAATCCTCGAGGAGCTTTGTAGTTGGGCTAACCAGGGAAGGATAGGAGGATGGGGTAATGATCTGAAGAAAGAGCAGAAACTGTGAAGAAAGTAACGTGCTGCCGCATATTGCGGAACAGGGCGAGATCAGGCCAGTCAGGTGGTCTCCTGTCTCCATAGTGAATTGTAGGTTGTTTTGGAGCTTTAGCTGAGATAGCCCTGGACGCTATGAAGTTGTGGAGTGTGAACCCACTGTTGTTGGTAATTGAAGAGTTCCAGTTGCAGTGCTTGGCATTGAAGTCTCCCGCAGCAATCGTGGCAACTGGGCAGATGAAGAGATGATCCCGTTCAGAAGGAAGTAGGGGGCGAGTCGGTGGCGCGCATACTAAGTATAAATGCAGGGAACCATTTCTGGTGTTTACTTGGATGCCGGTGATCTCCAGATTATTGGTTGCGGGGATAAATATTTGATGGTGTTGAATTGCACGGTCATTGAAAATGGCAGTACCTTCTCTGCCGTCGGCTAGATAAGTGCGATATGAACACATTCATGGGATGCCACATTTTATATGAGGTGATAAATGGCTTTCCTGCACCATTAAGATATTCACCTTCTGCATGGACAAAAAGTTGGAATTTTAGTTAATTGATGGAAATTAATCATTTCTCCACACTAGCCATATATAGGCTAAGATGTTTGATGGATAGAGTCAACATGAAAAATTCAATGCCATGGCCGGGATTTGAACCACGGATCTCCTGGTTTCCGTCCAGTCGCTCTTAACCTTTGAGCTACCATGGCCAACGCACCGTCCTGACATTAAATTTTCCAGTTGACTCGTATATTTTCCCGGTAGACCACTAGGGGCTCTCGCATCCGAGATACACCGTTTGTGGCGACTTACTATTGTAAGTATTTAAGTTCCAGGTTTCATCATTTAACTCTTATTATTTTAGTTAATTGATGGAAATTAATCATTTCTCCACACTAGCCATATATAGGCTAAGATGTTTGATGGATAGAGTTAACTTGGAAACTTCCGCCAACTGTCTGCGGAGACCATTGGCATTTCAGAAGCAGATCTTGAGTCCTGGAAATGCTGTGTATCGTTTGTGTCTAGTAGCCATTGGAAATGTAGAAGCTGAAGACTGAAGAAGTACCATTTCTGGTGACGTTTGTGTAGATCTTGTGAGTAGAGTCTCTATCAGAGCATCTGCAAATTTAATTTGCAAGTGTGGAAGAATGTGATCAGTTACCCCACTGAAAGCTGCAATTTCCGCAATCCTCTGTCGATTCGAATGAACCTTAGTAGATGAAAATTGAGGTGGAGTGGCAGGTTTAGAGGATGCCAACCTTCTTGGTGGGAGCGTTTCAGGTATGGCCTGTTTGAGGCGATGTTGAATAGTATTAGAAAATTGTGGTAGAGGAGAACTGGGAGGCGTAGAAACAGAAGATGAGGTTGGTGGAGGTGTTGTACGGTGAGTAGAAGAGAGTTGACATTCTTGCGGTTGGGTAGGGGATGACACAGAAGCGTTCCTGACGGCTGCTGCGTAGGATGGGTATTGCACTGTGGTTACAGCTGGGAGACCTGGGAAACGAGCACCGTAGATAGCCTCCTTAGGTAGCCCTTGGGGGTTGGGTAAACGGGGAGGATCATGAACTGGAATCCTTCGGGCTTCCTTCTAATTTAAATTCCTTGATTCGGCAGTAGACCTAATTAGTGTTTACCTCTCCGGGCTACGCTTTCGCACCACGGTAGAAGTCACAGTATCCAGCGCTAAGCCAATCAAAGCAGGCGTACCTCAAGGAAATCTGCTGGGTCCGACAATATTCAACTTACACATAAATGACATGCCCGAACTAGTAAGACGTAGGAATAGACTGGAAGGACCAAGTGACCTATTTAGGTCTTGTAATGGACCAGGGACTCACCTGGGGCAAACACATTACTACGATCAGAGCCAAGGCCAATGGTCAGCTAAACAAATTATTTCCAATATTTAATATAAACAGCCAACTTAAAGTACGTTTGGGCCTTACCCTATATAAGACACTGCTAAGGCATATTATCCCGTATGCAGCCCCCGTGTTGGGATATGATGCAAAAACTCACTTACACAAATTACAAACGCTACAAAACCGAATAACCAGAATAATTGCAAAGCAACCGCCGGTAGCACCGGCCAATCTGTTGCACAGCGAATTAAAACTATATTCAATTGAGGAATTTATAAAAAGACTCAGCTTCAACGTATATAAACGCAAAGATAAAAATAATAACGCACTAATACAGCAACTAGGCGCTTACGAAACCGAATACAATAAACATAAAAGACCGCTGTCCATATTTGATAGGACCATAGGAATGAGAGACCCAGAAATAGACATCCAAGAGTATCTAAGCAATCTCGTAAGTCTTCCAGATAGGAAGTAAAATTGGCCATGACTATACACCACACCCTGACATTTGGCAGTCCACAAAGTCCTTGCTCTCAGTCAAGGCAGCTCTGGCGGGGAGGCAAACCCCTCCCCCTACTCTTACACAACATATCGCTATAAATAATGGTTACGATCAATCTTATGCGAATAAATTCAACTTAGAATTAACCTCATACTAGACACAGATTACGCGCAGTACTAACAGTCATGCATATGTACACACTAATTCTACTTGTAAGGATAATGCATGACTAACCCTATCCTAACGCCCACCACTAGCATTAATGACACGTTCTACCCGCTTAAGGGTGTACAGACCATTATCTAAGAACTAAAAGTACTATAACTTACACATGACTTCCTCCTCTACCATTGTGGATGCAACCACTACGTTAGGACGGTATTTCCTATTGGAAACGACACTACACCCCACCACATCCCTCACCTTGAATCCGCGAGATCATATTCAGGGCTTCGGCCATGCTTATGTCCTAGCACCCAAATTCACCTCGGTTAGGCCATACGGCCAACATGTATACGCTTTCCATGAATCCGCAGGTGCTTATAGCGGTACTGCTAGAATTCCTCTACTGACTATTCTCCGGTGGAGGATTTTAGTGGGTAGTATCTTTTGGTGAAGCTCACACTCCCAGCTGCACAATCCCAGTACAGTCGGTGTTAGTCCATAAATGGATTTTTCCTCCACTTGAAAAAAAGCGCTAGTATCCAGTCACCGGAAGGTGACGCTTCTTAAAGACGCCTATGATAAACTTTCTGTAATCGCATAGGGTCAGGTAGTTCACCCACAGCCGACAGATGACGCTACGGAAATGTCAGGAGGCTGCTGATTGGAATTTAACAAAACAAAATCCAACAGTTTTTTTTATCTAAAATCTTTCATTTAGAGTAGATTAATTGATGTTTAGCGGCTTTCACTTCCTTTCAAGATACGGATGATAAAGACGTTTAAACGTTTTAAAAAGTCATTGCTCTCCGTCGTTTCGGAACAGGAAGCTTGCATGGTATCTACTAGATCACGGAGCATGACATATTTTATTTTAGGTACTCCTGTTCGAGCCTTAGAAAAGTGAACTTAGAGCAACCACCGAGAGCTTCCAGACCCTTGCACCTAGCGGATTGCCAGCATCGGGAGCGACCGCAGGGCAGCTCCCGGCAATTCACGCTATCTGCGGCAACAGCAGCAGCGCTACAGCACAACCTCGGAGAAAACCTGCGCCAAACTAAAAGAAGACACCAGCCGGCCATCAGCAACAGCCAGGTGAAGTACAAGATCAAAGCCAACGCCTGAAAAGGCGGCTCTTAGGCGCTGTTACAGTTCGATTCTCTGTACTTCACGCCTATTAGCAAACCTGTGCTGCCTGGTACGTATATAGCCTAAGTTAGCTGCGCACTGCACTTCGGTGCAGGGCAAATATGCCCGATCCCAAGGGTCCAACCCCACCATCCAATGCATCCAACCATCCTGTAATGGATGCAACACCTAGCACCAGCACTGGTGTAATTCACCCTGCAGTCAGGGCCCCAAACCAGACTGTAGTAAGCAAACGGCCTCGCCGAAAGCTCGAAGAGAGCGTAAATAGCAAGGCCAAAAGACCCGCTGTGGCCAAGCAGCAATTCGACAAGGGCCTTTCCCGCGTTACATCGCAACGGATAGGCCAAAACTTCGAGAGCGAGCTCTCAGATTCCTGCTCAGATTCAGAAGCAGAATTTTTCGCAGCAAATTCATCCTCCAGAATGGACGTCGGCGAGGAGGAGCTCAGTTCGTCACACGTCTCTACGGATGTTGACGAGGCTGAGTTCCAAACAGTGACCAACCGGCGTAGGGAAAGACGGGCCGCTCGTTTGGAGACAGCTGGAGCGCCCAGGCAATCTCGACCAGCCAGGAGGCACATTCCGCCTATAATCGTGGACGACTTCCGGGGTATGGTGGGCTTCCTGAAGGAAGTCATGCCTACCCTTTCGGTGTCGTGCAGGGTTAATAGGCGGAAGAGCCGCTTTGTCTTCCAAGCCAGCAACGCCGAAGATTACCAACACTCAGGGCACTGGACATGAAGTCTATTGCCTACTTCACCTTCGGCCTAGACAAGAGCCGTGATATCAAGAGGGTCATCAGAGGCCTACCAGTGGACACACCGGTGGGTGATATTGTGGATGACCTCGGCCGTCAGGGCATCCAGCCCCGTTTGGTCAGACAGCTTACCAAACCAGCTCCGCAGGGTCAGCCTGGCCCTGTCCCCATCCCCCTATTCCTGGTGATAGTGGAACGTGCCAACGATCCGGAGGGGAAGCTAGATGGTGTCACAACCATCTGCTACCTCCGAGAGAGGATAGAGGCAGTCAGGACCTCGGGCGGCCCCCCCCCTCCAATGTCACCGGTGTCTGGGATTTAACCATTCCAGTCACTTCTGCAAGAGGACTCCCCGCTGCTTGAGGTGCAGTGGACCTCATGAGAAAGAGGTTTGTTCCAGGTCACGCACTGATGAGCCAACATGTGCAAACTGTAAGGGCAACAATTTGGCTTGCTACGGCGGCTGTCCTGCCCGTAAGGCAGTCATAGCTGATAATCGAAGAAACCCTTCTTCAAGACAGCAGCAACCAGCTACAACCAGGGTGGAGCAAAGAACGCTCCCTACAACGACCACCAGCGCACGGCCCAACCACCGGCAGGAACAGCAGGAACATGAGAGACCGTCCTAGGCTAAAGTTGCACAAGGGGCCTCTGATGGACCAAAAATGTCGCGGGAGGTACACAATCCTCCCACACAGGCACGCAAACAAAAGCGTAACCTAACCCCTAAAAACACTGACGCCAACCAGAGTAGGAGTGGTGGGAGGCTTTCTCGCGAGCCCCGACATCCTACTGATCAGGAGAAGCATGGCAAACCCATGCCTCCTAGACAGCTAAGGGATGAGAGGGCGGGAGGAAGACCTGCTCCCATTCGCTCACGTACACCCTCACCATCCAACCAAGTCTCCCAGTTGAATACACTCCAAACCACTCCCCTCACAGCTATACTCGACCTCTCAGATGTGTTCAAGTGGCTGCAGCAGTTGCTGCTGACGCATGGACAGAAGATCTGCGAGCTCGTCGTGAAGTTCTTCACCTCTTCAGACCCGGCTGGCAAGATGCTGGTAGCAATGGAGGCGATGGCCATCCTGACAGCAGGTACGCAGCAACTCCGTGATGGCTTATCGAACTGGGTCACGTACCTCATTTCGATTCGCATTTTGGAATGCGTGCGGCCTAGCCGGTCAGGGGAGCGAGCTGCTTCACTTTGCTCGAGTTCATGCCCTGGACGTCATCCAAGTCAGCGAAACACATCTCCGTCCAGACTCCCGGTTCCGCCTTCCGGGATACATATGCCATCGTACGGATTGACAGGGATGCCCGGGTGGCGGAACTGCGATCCTGGTACGGCAGAATGTGGTCCACCAGCCCATTCAGCTCCCACCTCTGCAAACCCTGGAGGCCACGGCCATCAGTATGGACCTTGGCGGATTAGAGGTCTTGGTAGTCTCCGTGTACCATCCACCACGACGACAGTTTGTTCCAAATGACTACCTCACCATCCTAGCCCTACGTCCAAGTGCCATCATGGTCGGCGATTTCAATGCTAAACATCAACGTTGGCATTGCGGTCGTCGGGCGGATGCAAGAGGCATTGAAATCACATGCCTGATAGATGCAGACCCACTGCTTCAAGTGCAGGGTCCCTGGCAATCCACTCATTACCCGCGAGGAGGAGGATTGCCTTCAGTCATAGACTACGCCATCACTAAGCATCTACCATATCATCTCACCCTAACATCCTTAAACGCATTACACTCAGACCGTAATCCGGTGTTGACAGAGATCAACACCAGGGTTGCCAGTCATGACATCTCGCTTCAGACGCGAGAAGTCGATTGGGAAGGCGTTAGGAATTGTCTCCGCACTTCCATCCCGCCAATCCCAGAATCACGAACATACCCATCCTGGAGAATGCAATCACATCCTTCACTTCCATCGTGAAGCGGACTACCCACAATCTGACAGTCCACTCCTCGGCTCCTCTCAACCCTGATGTCCTTCCTTTGGACATCATCCTTCTCATCAGAAGATCCTGGGCTGCACGGAGACTATATCAGTGTCACCGCACGCCACATAATCGAGCGCTTCTAAGACGCTTGCGTCGAGAGTTCAGTGCCCGACTGCACGAGCATAAGGTGCAAGCGTGGGAGGACAAAATGGCCAGATTACGCGTCGAGGATGGCGACGTGTGGAGGATAGCCATAGCCCTCAGAAATCACAGAGGCCAATACACCTCCCCCATCCATGGCACCCAAGGCCTGGCTTACGATCCCCAAGCCAAAGCCGATGCTTTCGCTGACTACCTTGAACGTACCTTATGTCCAAGAGATGACCCCCAGGACGATAACTTTTCCGAACGTGTTCGTCGGGAGCTGCGTCGTTTCCCACGTCGCCCTCCAGGACGCGGTTCGTCTCCCAACCATTCGTCCCAGCGAAGTCCAGGGCGTACTTCAGCGTCTCAAAACAAAAAAGGCGTCGGGGCCAGACGGGCTGACCCCCCTAATGCTCCGCCATCTCCCCTTCAACGCGGTTCTATTCCTAACTAGGATTTTCAACATGTGTCTCACCCTTGGGTACTTTCCACGAGAGTGGAGAGAGGCCCGGGTGGTTTGCATATTGAAACCTGGGAAAGATCCGGTTCATTCCTCCAGCTACCAATCCATCAGCCTCATTTCCACCCTCTCGAAAGTTCTCAAGAGGTTGATTCTCACCCGCTTGTCCCCAATATTGGGGGACCTTCAAGCCATTCCCGCACATCAGTTTGGTTTTCGTCCTGGGCACTCGACTATCCAACAGTTGCTGCGAGTGGTGGAGACTGCTGCCCTGGGGTTCCAGGAAGGCGCCTTCACTGCTGCGGTTTTTTTGGACGTCGAGAAGTCCTTCTGCACGACATGGCACGCCGGGCTCCTTTACAAATTGATCCACCTGGGGCTACCAACACAATTAGTCAACATAATACACAGCTTCTTGCGAAACCGCACATTCCAAGTCACAGTCGCGGGGAAAACATCTACACTCAGACCAGTGAGTGGTGGAGTCCCCGAAGGCTCTGTTCTATCCCCCACCCTATTCAACGTCTTTATGGCAGACTTCCCAACAGAGCCACGAGTCGAAATGGCACAATACGCTGACGACGTGCTTCTGTTCTGCAAAGACAAACACATCCTCAGAGCCTTCAACATCTTACAAAGGCATCTCCGCCTCACACAGCAGTGGTGTAGGCGTTGGCGGATATCCGTTAATCCGGACAAAAGCCACGCCATACTTTTTACAAAGCGCCACACCCCTGCAGACTGCAGCAATTTCAGCTACCAAGGTCGAAGGATAGATTGGACTAACTCTGTCCAGTACCTAGGTGTTACCTTGGACAGGGGTCTAACTTTTCGCCAACACACCAGGGACCGAGCGGCCAAAGTAGAGGGAGCAATTGCTTGCCTGTATCCAATGCTGGGGTCAACCTCGATGCCATTTGGCATGAAGTTATACCTTTTCCGAGCGTTGGTAATCCCGGTTATGCTTTATGCCTGCCAGATTTGGGCATGGCCGCAGACAGCGTGCTAGCATGGCTCCAACGTGCACAGAATAGAGGACTCAGGTCTATATATTCTGTGGGACGTTATTTTCCTACCAGGTTGCTTCACGAGGCCTCGAGTCTTCCATACGTGGAGGATGAAATCAGGCGCCGGGCATCAAAATTGTACGCAAGTTTGCCCAACCACAGAAGCGCCCTTGTCAGATCCCTGGGAGATTATGACCCCACTAGACGTTGCTCTAGTCAGCACCGGTAACCCCGCATGGCTTGCGGGCATCCGAGATAACCTAGGAGCAAATCCGAACAGCAGTTAAAGCTGAGCTCCACATAATCCTTCCAAGCTGCTTGGCATCAAAATTATTTACCCCCCCCCCCCCAAAAAAAAAGTTACACAAATAAAACACCACGATGCAAAATGCTGCATCCTGTCCATCAACCCCCAGGTACAACTTGTAACCTCATAAAAATTCACCATTCTAAAAACCTACATTTCACCCTACAATATCCCGATATCAACCTTACCTGCGATAAAACCCTTAACGGGTGGGCACGCAGCAAAAACCTTCTGGCTTTATACAGCCAGTCAGCACCACATGGCTTGGCATGGCATTTTATTTTATACTGAGATTTACTTTCTTAAGCTTTGGAAGCGTATCTGTTGCTGTGCAAAATAATATTGATTATTTTAACTTTTAAGTCATCACATATTTCTGTTTTATGATTTGTTCTTCAGTGTTGTAAAAGTTTGTTCATGCATTTCTACTTATGCAGTGAGTAACTCCGATCGATACACAAATATTATACCATTTTTTGGCTTGTAACAAACCTGGATATTGCACACTTGAAATAATAAACAAAGGATACACTTATAAACATAGGAGAGAAACTAGAGACGACTTCCCAACTTCTGTATTTATTTCACAGGGACCTACCCCTACTACATTGTTTAGACCCTTTCCTGCCAATATAACACATACAGATTGTTTGACTGAAGATATTAAATTATCATGATACACGAACATCCAATATAAATTAATCCTTGAGTTGCGTTTGAGGCTTAAGAATGAACAGAAACCTATACTGTAAGTTGGTCAGTTTCTACGCTTTCTATTTTCATGTTGAAAATATTTATTAGTCAGTAAGATTTAGCACTACATTATTAATTTTCATTGCGGCAACAGTGATAAAAGTTTCGGCACAAATAGAAAACAGACGACAGATATTGTTTCACAGTAATTAAGAGCTTGCGTAAGCAGTTAACGATAGCGCGGCTATGTAAACAGATATCCGGCAACTAGGATAGCTGAGATAAAATACTTGCCGGCCCAGACGTTTCCGGAAGGTGATAGAATATTCGGATTACGTCACTAGATGCCTTGTTGATTCCTGAAACATCTAGTGATTGTGGAGAACAGTCTGGAATACACTGGAATACACAAATGGGTGTATATAAAAGAAGCCATGGCTGTGCTATCTTTGTGACCCTTCAAAATACTTTCAGTGGGCAGGTTAGATCTACATATATTCAAGAAACCATGTTTTTAATAAACAGGCGAGTAAAATATTTGTTGTGAAACGAGCAGTTGCAAATTGTAAAACATTGAGTTATGTAACAAGAGTATTGTTGTAACGGGAGCTGAACTGGACGCTGTTATTGTCATCGACCTTGGAAGATTGTGTTGTTATGTGACGTAATGTTGTTACGTGAGAATTGAACAGTGCATTTCTACGTAAAAATAAGAACATTTAGAATTTCGGCGAATTGAACTTTCAATTATACGAACCCACAAAGTCACAACTGGTGTCAGGGAGCGGGACGACGACATCACCGAGAAGATGGAAGAACTGAAGACCGAATTAACAACGAAGAAGGAAGCTGCAAATAGCAACTTGGGTGAGCGCGTGGAAGAACTGGCGAGCCGCGTAAACGAGCTGGAGGGAAAAGCCGACAGCATCACAAAGTCCCGCCATAGTGGAGGACGTCGTTGGCAGGAGCTTAAAGGATTTAAAACGCGACGTGCCGGGGCGCGACCCAACTTCGTAGCGCGTCAAACCTCCTAAATACGACGGCGCGACAACTTTCGGGTCCTCCGCCGCCAGTTCGACGCAGTGGCCAAGCACAACAAATGGTCACCAGAGGAAGAGGCCTCACAGTTAATAGGCAGCCTCCAAGGACGGGCCGTGGAAATCCTAAATGCGGTCCAGACAACGGTGGCGACCAAGGACATTTGGGAGGCCCTGGGGAATCGCTTTGGAAACCACCGCTTAGCAGCTGCGTACCACAGCCACCTAAAGTGAAGGTCACAGCACCCAGGGGTGACGCTGCAAGAGTTCGCCCTGGCTATCAAGCAACTGGCTTGCAAAACCTTAGTCGACCTCCCAACAGTGTTCGTATCCCGGGAAGCGCCTACAACTTTGTCGACGGGGTACGAAACATGGAGATTCGTCAGCGCCTAATACTCGACGACTACAAAACCAACCACTAGGTGCTGACGGCAGTATTAAAGATCGAGGCGGCCAAGGAGACAGTTATCCCGACGTCGAGAACGAGGAGCTTCCGCTACACCGGAGACAAGACCAGCCGAGGGACGCCAGCGAAGACCTAGTGGCCTGTGTTGGGGTGTGGGCAGCATGTACACCTGGAGAGAGACTATCCATACCAGGAAGAGCAGCAGGAAGAACTAGTAAGGCCCGGCGTGGAGAGGGGCACGTCGGCGGCGGAATTACCACCCCCTTCGGGTGACGCTGCACGCCCTCAGCTGGGGTATGGATGAGAGCTTCATCGCGGACGGTTGGGTAAGAGGAAAGCCGTGCCGCGTGCTGGTGGACACCGGGGCAGCCGTGACCGTCATCAGACCTGACATAACCAGGGGTTTACCGTCAAGGAAACCAAGCCGTCCGTACCAGCTTGTGACGGTATCGGGTGGAGAAGGAGGCCCTGCTGAAGTTCACCTTGGGAAGGAGTATCGTGCGTCAATGGGTGTTCGTCGCATAGGTGGCTGAGGAGGTGATACTGGGATTGGATGCACTCAGGAGCCACGAGGCTACGGTCGACGTCGGCAGGAAGATCCTGCGGCTCAGTGGAGAAGAGGTGATTCTCCGGCAACCCGAAGAGCGCCTTGGAATCTGCAGGTTCCTCTTGAAGGAAGACGTGGTTGTCCCCGCGAGAAGCGAGGTGGTGGTGACGCTGCGACTGGACGGCCAGCGAACCAGAATCATGATGCTGGACCTGTTGACGCCTGTGCATGGACTCTGTGTAGCCAGGACATTATTGCCGTGCCGAGAGGAGGTACCAGTGAGGCTGCTCAACCTGGCAGACACCGATCACGATGACCAGGCTGGAACGGAAATGCGGGCGTGCGAGCCCGTGGTCAGCGTAACCGCAATCGGCAAGAGACAGGAGCCGGTGCCGACGCAACACCTGGGGCCCTGGTTGGAAGGCTTACTGGAGAGGACGGCCGACCACCTGACCTCAGAACAACTGGAGAAGATTCAAGAACTACTGAGCCCATACCAGCGCGCCTTCAGCCAAGGCGATAGTTACTACGGCCGCATGGATAAACTGCTTCACCGCATGGACACTGGAGACGCCCGGCCTATTCGGCAACCACCTAGACGCATTCCGTTCGCGAAAGAATCGGTGGTACGGGATATGGTAGATGACATGAAATCCAGGGGAGTGATTGAAGAGTCTGGCAGCCCTTTTTGTTCCCCTGTAGTTCTGGTGACAAAGAAGTACGGCGGGTTACGCTTCTGCGTGGACTACAGGAAGCTGATCGCTGTCACCTGGAAGGACTGTTTCCCCTTACTCCGGATTGACGATAACCTGGACACGCTAGGCGGTGTACAATGGTTCGCGACCCTGGACCTGAAGTCGGGTTACTGGCAGGTGGCTCTAGACCCTTGAGACAAGGGGAAGACTGCATTCTCGACAGACCAAGGGCTTTGGTAGTTCACAGTTATGCCCTTTGGCCTCTGCAACGCGCCAGGTACGTTCCTACGCCTCATGGAGTCAGTGATGAGGGCATTGATTTACGACGCATGCCTGCTATACCTGAACGACATCATCATCGTCGGCAAGACTTTCGAAGGCCATCTGAAGTACTTGAGTAAGATAGCCTACTACAGCAAGACGCTATCCAAGGCAGAGAAGAACTACTGCTTCACCCGGCGAGAGTTACTGGTGGTAGTAATGACCTTGAAGTACTTCCACACTTGCTGCAGGAGTACGACTTCACCTCTGAAAATCGTAGAGGAAAGAGCCACGGTAACGCAGACCCCATGTACCGAAGGCCCTTTCCAGAGAAGTGCGGTCAATGCACAAGAGTGGAAGAGAAGGAGCGTACTGCAGCAGTCCGAGTAGTCACGGCTGTGCCTGCGGATGGCTGGGATAGCGCAGGCCTGGGGAGGGAGCAACTGGCGGACGCAGCATTTGGGCCACTCTTGAGAGAAGTGGAGGCGGACAAGACCGACCTGGGAGGACATCGCACCGAGGAGCGCTACCTACAAGCCGTACTGGGCCCAATGGGACTCACTGATGACAAGAAAAGGCGTGTTATTCCGGGTTTGGGAATCGCCTGATGGGAAGACGCAGAGGGAGCAGTTGGTACTTCCCCGAAGTAAGGTCCCGGAAGTCTTGGAGGAAGTGCACGCCGGTACTTCAGTAGGACACCTGGGGGCAAACCGGACGATCGATAAAATCCGACAGAGCTAATACTGGTTGAGGCTCCGAGCAGACGTTGAGAGGTGGTGCCGTCAATGTCACGCATGCGCGGCGATTCGCGGCCTCCAGACTAGGAGCTGGGGTCACATGCAGCAGTACAACGTTGGAGCGCTATTCGAAAGGATCGCCGTCGACATAGCTGGACCATTCCCCGTGTCCGAGCGAAGCAACTAGTTGGTGGTGGTCGTGGACTACTTCAACAGGTGACCGGAGATGTTTGCCATTCCGAACCAGGTGGCGAAGACAATCACAGACTGCCTTGTGGATCAAGTGTTCTGCCGATTTGGGTGCCATTGGAGCACACAGCGAACAGAACCACAATTTTGAATCCAACCTTATGAAGGAGGCACTAGGAAGACTTGGGGTGAACAAGACCCACACCACACCCCTACA
The DNA here is from genome assembly GCA_030765055.1 of Mantis religiosa. NCBI lineage: Eukaryota > Metazoa > Arthropoda > Insecta > Mantodea > Mantidae > Mantis > Mantis religiosa. The sequence continues at coordinate 109,226,950 of CM060949.1, forward strand.
TCCACGAGAGGTATATCAATGAATTAGAAGAACACCTGAGGAAGGTCTTGGCCAGCCATCAGCTAGACTGAGATATCAAGGTGCCACTGTTCTTACTGGCCTACCGCTCGTCAACATACAACACCACTGGGATGACACCAGCCAGTTTAATTCTCGGCCGAGAGTTACGCCTTTCCTGTGATCTGGCTTTTGGAAGCCCCACGGACGCAAAACAGCCAGCAACCGAGTATGTGGAGAACCGAGTGGACCATCTCCACGACATGCCTGAGATGGCTCGTCAGAACATCCAGAAGGCGAGTGACCCGATACGACAGGCAAGCCAACAGCCTTAGGGTTCCAGCAGGGTAACCTAGTCTGGTTGTACTGCCCTATCCGGACCAAGGGACGATGTCCGATACTCCAGCAACCATGGCAAGGACTGTATCGTGTGGTTAAGAGGATTAACGACGTGGTCTGCCGCATCCAGAAGGTGTCCCGAGGGAAGATGTTGGTGGTACACCTGGATCATCTGGCCCGTTACGATGGTGCTGTTCGGGACGACCAGCATTGAGGAGGGAGCACTGTCGCGGAAACAGGCAATTAATTTTCTGCACAAATAGAAACAGACGGCGGATATTGCTTCGCTGTAATTAAGAGCTTGCGTAAGCAGTTAACGATAGTGCGGTTAGTGTAAACAGATATCCGGCAACAAAGATAGCTGAGATAAAGACTTGTCGGCCCAGACGTTTCCAGAAGGTGATAGAATGTTCGGATTACGTCACTAGATGCCTTGTTGATTCGAGAAACATCTAGTGTTTGTAGAGGACAGTCTGGAATTCACGAATGGGTGTATAAAAAGAAGCCATGGCTAGTGGTGAGTGAGTTGTTGTGAAACCAGAGGAGTTGCAAGTTGTGAAAAAGTGAGTTGTGCAACAAGAGTGTTGTTGTAAAGAGAGCTGAACTGGACGCTGTTATTTTCATGTTGTCATATTGTCATATTGTTTTGTTATGTGATCTAATGTTGGTAATTGAGAATATTCACATTCCCTTTATAATTATGATTTGTTGTACTTGTATGTCAGTGTTATCTATATGAAATTAACAACAGTGCTGTTCGTTTGTTTTTGTTATTTGACCACAAAATTCAGATATCGTAGTTCCACGATTAACAATTAAATTAATATAATCGTGTTAATTAAATAATTAATTGTGGGTGTACCACTCCTTAGCTCTACAATATTACTATCGTCTCACAAATAAAACATACTTTAACAGTTTACCATACATTCATGACCAAGTGATAACCTCATATGAGATTTAGATTGAGTACATTTTCGAACCGACTCGGTTAAGCACACCTGCACTTATCTGGGTGAAGTATTTAAATACGGTATTTAGGACTTACGTAAACCTGAATCTTATGTGATACTATCATTGAGCTTCTATGACCATTGTTACACCAACAAACTCAAAAGGCTTAAATTTTATCTTATCCTGCACAATACCTGTCAACTTTTTGTTTATCTTAACTAATTCTTGGTATAAGTTAAGAAGCGGAAAATACGTACAATCGCTTTAAGTGATCGATTATTAACAGCAGGTCGTTGTTTGGATGACTTTGAAATTCCGTTTTCTAGTAAAACCAGAAGGAAGGCCTGAAGATAATGTTCATTTGGAAAAACTATAGGAAAGTAAACCAATAGCTAAGAGTATTTCTGACACTGCTTAATCCACAATAGCATCACTTATATATGTTATTTTATAAGATCTGTAGTAACATTATGTATATCTTAAGGTTCAGCAGTTGTCAGAAATCATTCAGATGTAGAGGACTCCAGAGCATACCCCCAGATAATTAAAGATTTCAATTTTTATCAAAAGTCCTAATCATTACTTATTTTGATGAAAATTGCTGCCTTTTGAAAAACTGAACATTTCGTATTTGAGGATTTTCTCAAACTCTAAAGTATGAAGTACGTATCTCATTGAATCTGAGAACTCTTAGTGTTTTACCGCGAACAATACGAGTCATTAGGAGAATTAAATGTCATGCTGGCAGTTTGCTACTAATCCTGAAAGACGATTATTTTATTTTATTGATATCTGAAAAGGTTCACAGAGCCGAAGTTCATGCAAGGGAACGGTACCAAAATGTATAAAATGATGGCAAGCAAACACCCCTTAACAATATTTCTAACCAATTTTTATAGTAGGAATTAATAACATATTTATATATGTTACGTATGTTACACACACACACACACACACATATATATATATATATATATATATATATATATATATATATATATATATATATATATATATATATATGTTATAACATATACAATACAAACAAAGATACAATCATTTACTGTAACTCAAGAAATAATAAGAGCAGAGAACATTGCAAAAGCTACGTATTCTATGAGACATTAACACGTATTAATTTTTAAACAGTTCAGCTAATCTTTCCAGCTACAAATGAGTGATAGTGTGTGAGCTATCAAAATATGCCTTTAGTAAATTTTCAGCAACTTTCCTTTTAAAATCTTTTATGTTCCTGCAGCTTTTCTGTTACAGTGGCAGCGCATTATATAAGTTGATAACGTGTGAGGTTAAGCCGTTCAGGCCATAAGTAGAAGTGCTCGCAGTTGGTTTTATTAAGTTCCCTTTATTTCTTGTATAATATATATGTACACAAAGATACTGGAGATAAGGAGTATGCCGGAAGAAATAATAGTAGCGCGAGATAAAATACATGCCGGCACCGATAGGGCTACGCTTCTAGAAGGTGATAGAACATTCGATTCCTGTTTGTTCCAGAAATATCTCGAATTTACGAAATAGGTATTTAAGGACGTGACGGTTTGCCAAGAGTTAGTTGTAAAACAGGGAGGAGTTGTAGTTGTGTAACAAGAGTTGTTGTTGTAAAGACATGTAACGAGAGTGTTGTCAACAGTGGAAGTTGAGTAAGCTGTTTGTTACTGTCATCGACCTTGGTGTTGTATATGTAATGTTGTTACTTGAGAATTGAACATTGTATTGCTACGGAAATAAAAGAGATGTTTAACTTCTGCAACTCGGCCTTTTAATTCTACGAACCCACAATGTCACAATTGGTGTCAGGAAGCGGGACGACGACAACATCGCCAAGAAAATGGAAGAAAAGAAGACCGAATTAACAACGAAGACGGAAGCTGCAAATAGCAATTTGGGCGCGATGATGACCGCGATGTTGACCGACACCTGAAAGAGCAGTCAGAGGAACGAGGAAGGGCAGGCGTGGCAAGGAGTACGTCGGCGCCATCTACACCATCTCCTAGAGTGACACTGCGCGCCGTCTGCCGACGGATGGATGACAGCCTCATCGCAGAGGGTTGGGTACGAGGGAAGACGTGCTGCGTGCTCATAGACACCGGGGCAGCCATGGCCGTCATCAGACCTGACATAGCCAGGAGTTCGCCGTCGAAAAACTGAGCCGACTATACCAGCTAGTGATGGCATCGGGCGAAACCTTGACCGTGGAGAGGGAGACCCTGCTGCAGTTGACCTTGGGATCGAGTGCCGTGCGTCAGAGGGTGTTCGTCGTGGAGGTGGCTAAGGAAGTGGTACTGGAACTGGATGCCCTCCGGAGCCACAAGGCGATGGTCGACGATGGCAGGAAGGTCCTGCGGCTGAATGGAGAAGAGATTATACTCCGGCAACCCGAAGAACTCCTTGGAATCTGCAGGGTCATCTTGAAGGAAAACGTGGGTCCCCGCGAGAAAGGAGGTGGTGGTGACGGCGCGACTAGGAGGACAGTGAATGAAGAACATTGTTGCCGTGCCGAGAGGTGCCAGTGAGGCTGCTTAACCTAGCGGACACCGATCACGACGTCCAGGCCGGAACGGAGATGGGGACGTGCGAGCCCGTGATCATCGTGACAGCAGTCGACAAGACACAGGAGTCGGTGCTAACGCAACACCTGCTGCCCCGGCTTGAAGGCTTACTGGAGAGGGCGGCCGATCACCTGACCGCAGGACAGCTCGAGAAGGTTCGACAGCTGCAGAGACAATACAACGCGTCTTCAGCCAAGGCAGAGAAGAACTACTGCGTCACCCGGCGAGAGTTACTGGCGGTAGTAAAGGCCTTGGAGCACTTCCATAGGTACCTGTACGGTCAGCCATTCCACCTGAAGACTGATCATTCCGCCCTAACTTGGCTACTGAGCTTTAGAAACCTGGAAGGCCAGACTGCACGTTGGGTTCAGGGGCTGCAGGAGTATGACTTCGCCTCTGAACATCGTAGAGGGAAGAACCATGGTAACGCAGACGCCATGTCCCAAAGACCCTGCCCAGAGGAGTGCGGCCAATGCACAAGAGTGGAAGAGACGGAGCGTGCTGCAGCAGTCCGAGTAGTCACGACAGTGCTTGCGGATGGCTGGGATAGCGCAAGCCTAAGGAGGGAGCAGCTGGCGGACGCAGAATTGGGGCCACTCTTGAGAGAATTGGAGGCAGGGACAAGACCAACCTGGGAGGACATGGCACCGAGGAGCGCCACCTATAAATCTTACTGGGCCCAATGGGACTCGCTGAAGATCAGAAAGGGCGTGCTGTTCCGGGTATGGGAATCACCTGATGGGAAGACGCGAAGAGAACAGTTGGTACTTCCCCGAAGTAAGGTACCGGAAGTATTGGAGGAAGTGCACTCCGGTACTTCAGGACGACACCTGGCAGCAAACCGAACAATCGACAAACTTCAACAGCCGTGGCAAGGACCGTACCGGGTGGTGAAGAGGACTAACGGCGTGGTCTACCGCATCCAGAAGGTTCCCCAAGGGATGATGTTGTTGGTACACCTGGATAGTCTGGCCCGCTATGATGGAGCTGTTCGGGACGACCAGCCTTGAGGATGGAGTAATGTCGCGAACCAGATCGCGATAGCGCGGCGTGTGTACACAAAGAGCCTGGAGATAAGGAGTATGACGGAAGAAATAATGGTAGCGCCAGATAAAAGACTTGCCGGCACCGATAGGTTTACGCTTCTACAAGGTGATAGAACATTCGATTCCTGTTTGGTCCAGAAATATCTCGAATTTACGAAGTAGGTATTTAAGGACGTGATGGCTCGCAAAGAGGTAGTTGTAAAACAGCGAGGAGTTGTAGTTGTGTAACAAGAGTTGTTGTTGTAAAGACATGTAACGAGAGAGTTGTCAACAGTGGAAGTTGAGTAAGCTGTTTGTTACTGTCATTGACCTTGGTGTTGTATATGTAATGTTGTTGCGTGAGAATTGAACAGTGTATTGCTACGGAAATAAAGGAGATTTTTAATTTCTGCAACTCGGCCTTTTAATTCTGCGAACCCACAAGGTATATATATATATAAGGAGCTTTCAAAACTTAGATTAGACTTTAGAAGTTATTTTTTTATTCTGTGGAGATATGTTATCAAGGACAAGTCTATGCTTACTTATAATGGTAAAATGTTAATTATAACTGCCGCAACAGATCTGAGCATGTGAAAATCTTTATACGAGCTAGGAAGCGACTTGCACTTACCGGATAAACAGAACTCCAGTCGACTGTAAACCTCTACAGGAGTGTGAGTTACAGTCAATGTCAAATATCTGTCGCCACTCTTACACTGCTCTACACTATGTTCCACTGATTAATTTTAAGTTTTTATTTATATATACAAATACCACTGTACGAATTGCCTAACGTAGCCAATCATCTCTTTGTAATTCTTCCGCGCCTGACAGTCCGTCATCTTCATTCATGTCATTGTCACTGTCACTGCTATCACTACTTTCTCCACCATTATCTCAATCAGAATTCTGTTTATTTCATGTTCTATTATTCCATATTTTCAAAATACTTGTTTTCAATTTCTCCAGTATGAAGACATACATTTTCCCATTCTAGTCTACCAATTTCTACAAATTGCTGCCGATTCAATAGTTCTACACCTTTTAATTTAAAGGCGATATTTTTGCATGCCACCCACTCGTTGACATCAGCCCAGATTAATTCGATTGGTTTCAGATCTGGGCGATGCGGTGGCAGTCTAAGTAAATTATGGCTATGCTGTTCTAGTATCTGCTCTAGTATGTATCGAAGTGGTTTATTGGCTTTAATTAAGTCACATAACTTTGTTTTGCTCATGATTTCATCCAAAAGCTATATTATGCCTAAGTAGTCAAGCCTTCATCTCTTCTTTCAAGGTACTTGAGGTGGGTGCTTTCTCAATGTGAGTGTTATGGTAAGAAGCATTGTCGATAACGAGAACTGACCTGGCAGGCATATTGATCCACTTCATTTAATTTTCCGTATTCCTTTCTGGATGACAATCCCATGATTTCTGTTTCGATTTGTACATGAGAAGGACATTTGGAACAAAGCCGAACTTTCCACCAATATGGACGATAATAAGTCGTTTCCCTTTAGCAACAGGTGCCTGCAGACTTAATTCAGTGTCGTCAGTCCAACTTTTAGGTTTGGTGTGGCTGTTATGTATGTACGACTTATCTTCATATCCCATTGTATTTCCGGAGAAGAGTAAGGTAAGTTTCCCACTGTTATCGTATGGCATGCTTTTCTATTAGAACTCTCCTAATTTGATTTAGCTTTTTCCCACTTGAACACTAAATCTTTTATAATTGTCCTGAGGCCTGTAGCACTGCCTTGAGAGTTTATCCTCTCTTTTAGCTTGATGAGTAATTTGCCTATTATTTGCACATTTTTTTCTTCCACATAGAAATAGTGAGTCGTGCGCCGAATGACACATTTATTGAGATCATCTATTTCTGTAACAAGTATAGGGACCTTATGTTTTTCCCAGGTGTATCAAAAGGCACTCCTTCATTCTAGTGATATTTCTTATCTTTGAGAACCCTATAGACGGAACTCAATGAAACACCAGTTGTTTTGGCTACTCTTTCATTTACTCTCTTTAAACCCTTTTGGAATTCGGTTGAACATAAAATTTCTTCTTTCGTTTCTGCTTCTTGTTTCATGAAGTCAAGAACATTTGCAATTATTTCTCTCCTCTGTGTAAGTAATACCTTGCCACTTAACTTCGAAAACGTAGGAGCAATGGTTACTAATATCACAAAAATGAAATAAAATAAACACTGTGTACTGACCTTTTGAAAAGAGAGCTACATAGTTGTGGCACACTTTTGCTGCAGACTGTAAAATGTTTTGTTCGATGCTCGTCCTGAGTACGCTAAGTGATTATTTCGCATAGGCAACATGTCGATAATACCCAGAAAATCAGGCTCGTCAGCTTGGTTGACACTCGGGGACATCGTTCCAGAAGTTTTGCGCCCATTATACATGGGAGAGTTTTTTTTGTGTGTTCTAAAGGGCAGATTAGATATTATTTTCATGGCACGATTTTGAAGCACTTCGAGGTCATAAATTAAATATTTAGCGGAATTACCCCATAAAATGTTTAAGTAGTTCAAATGGGATTGAATTAAAGCATGGTAGATACGTTGTAAATCTTTTACACTGAATCCTTTGAATTTCAACCTGTGAATTACAGCTAACACAGCAAGAATCTTACTTTTTACATGCATAATGTGGTCATTCCATGTAAGGGTACTGTCTAGATTCAATCTAAGATATGTGATTTTTGTTACTCTTTCAATTACTGCGGTATCAACATGTACATTGTCATCTAATACTGGAACATATAATCTTTTATGGAACAACATATATTTTGTTTTAGAGACATTTAATGTTAACTTATTAAACTTAAACTAATTATTGAATGCATTCAGATTTTGCTGTATATCATGTAACAGCTGGTGCTCAGAGTTAAATATATATAACAAACATAATTAATTTACCGTTTAGTATTAAAAAGTCCTATGTCATTTATAAAAATTAGGAATAATATAGGACCTGAAAGAGGACCTTGTGAAACACCATGATGAATTGTTGATAGAGAACTGGAAATGTTGTTTATATTTACAAACTGTTTCCGATTATTGAGATAGTTCTAAAACCAGCTGAGAGGAAGTCCTCTTACACCAGCATACTCGTTTTCTTTTTTTAGTAATACAGTATGATCTATAGTTTCGAAAGCCATTTTAAGTCTATAAATAATACAGCAGCTAAACTATTTCTATCTAGAGGCCTTTGCATTGGTACTATAATATCCACGGTGGGCGCAAGAGTACTAGATTTGTTAATAAATCCATACTGATGATTGTGGGAAAAAAAAGCTGTGATGTTATAGAAGCTGTAATAACCTTACTTTTTAATACTTTTTCTAGAATTTTGGCAAATACAGGAATAATACTTATTGGTCTATAGTTATCCATAATTTCTCTATCATCTGATATATGCGTTATAAATTGGGTCAACTCTTGTGATTTTACATCCATCAGATGCTGAGCCCGAACTAAGTGATAAATAAATAAGGGTTACAATGTCTGGAAACAAACTAAACTTGCACTTTGTTAACAATTCACTTGATGAAATATTGTCAGTTTGATTACCTTTGTCTTATATTGTTGCTTTCATTTTAGAACCTCATTATTATCTGTGGGATATAGAAAGAGTCGAATGTCTGAGTAACGCTAAGCTCCATGGACCCCGGTCTCATTTGAGTATCATTTTAACCATTTCATTCATATCCGATATGACCTAACGTTGTAGGACTGATATTAAAAAAAATATGTATGAATATACTAAAAAGTGTCGGCTGCATTGAACTAACCTGTCGTACTCCTAAATTAACTATATAGCTCATCTTTGTTATGTCGTATCAATGCTGAATATTTTTTTCAAGCAGATTCTTTATCATTTCAATGAGAATTCTTGGTTATCCTTGCTCTATCACCATTTTCCAAAGTTTTATAGCCACGCCTTATCAAATGCTTTTAATAATATACAAAATAGAATATGGTTTTCTTGATCGAACTCCTTTCTTTGTTGTAAAATCCATTCACGGTCTGCGTCTTCTAAATCCATATTGTTCATTCTTCAATAATATTTCGTATTTTTATTTAAACATCCGGTTAGAATGTACTTTGTAACTGGATTTCTCGAGTTCGAATCTCAAACAGGGTGAGTTTTCTGGATAAGAGGTTTTCCCTTATCCCGAAAGATGAATGTTAGGTGACTCTAAGCTCTATCAGCTGCGCCGTGACTGAGTGGTTGGACCACTTGGTTCTCTCCAAAGTGGCCGGGGTTCGATCCTAGGTGACCACAAAGTGACATTTGTAGTGGACTTCACAGCGCTGGGGTGGGTACTCCGATTTTGTCCGCCATCTCATTCCACGTTGCTCCATCTTCATTTCATGTATCATCAGTGTAACCGCCTGCGGTGCCGTATGTAGTAAAAGCGGCTGTTAAACGCCACTTATTTCATTTTCTATGCTCTATGGATCTTGGGCTTATTGGAGCACCATTTCACCCACGTCATTCATCGTCCGATATGACTTAAAGTTATAGGACGTTCAACTCTGTTACCGTACTAGTGACTTATACCATAATTGTTGGAATATATCAAAATGACATTTCAGTAACCTCTCATTGAGGTTGAAATGTTCTTATGTAGGAGCTAGTGACTTACTGCAACGTGGTCTTATTAACCTGAACTGAATTAATAATTCACTGGTTACAATTGTCTCTATTGCTTTAGTCAGATGGTGTTCTGTGATCAGACTACAGCACATGTTACAGTTATGACCACCCGTTGTGTCTAGAGCGCTATGATTTATTATTATGCAATATATTCTACGGTACGTCTATTATCGTGTGCGAAATTGTGTGGTGCGCTGTGTGCCTGACTGTTGCTAAGCCAATTGGCTGATAGCAAGTTGGGCCGCATTGCAGTTTCTATTAAAAGGATAGGTCGGTGACGTTCTGTGTTCTCTGATTGTAGGTGTATAGACTGTACTGGGTACAGGTATAGTCTGTTCGGCTGTAAGCTGTTGAGCTCTGAAGTTGGAGTACAAACGAGGATAATTCATAAATTGTATAGAAAAGTTTAATTAATTTTGACCAAAAGAATGGCGAGCGAACTGAGTTTATTCAGGATATGCAAAGGAACATTTGGACAGGTATGTATTTGGTTTACAGTATATAAAATGGTGCGAATACCAAGGTAAGTTTTAATTACGTAAGGGACGATCAAATTTGCTATAATTAAAAAAATATAAATATACTGTTGTCGCTGTGGGATTTTGTTCGGAAAAGCTGTTATTTTGAGTTTTAGTTCAAAATGCGGGCTTTTTATTTTAAGAGGCTGTTTGTTAAATTATAATATTGCGCAATTAAAATGAATCGTTTAAGTGAAGGTCCAAACAGTACAATGATATTTTGACAACCAAGTATTGGCAGGATAGAAGCATATGTTATAAGGAAAACACGCAAACTCTGTTTTAAATGCCAAAGTATGTTAGTATTTATATACTGCAAATAAACTGTAATTCATGTAGAATTGTTATATAACATTAGACTAATCTGAAAATATATACTTTTTGTGTTGACCAACTATTCTAGTCCAATAATGACTTTGAAGATGCTTAGAAACAAAAATGAAAGAACCGCCCATGCGCAAATGGTGGCCAGGTGCAAGGTTGGGAGTTAAAAGTTTTGAATCAAGATGCTTTCACTAAAGTAAAGCTTTTACACCCTTAGTGAAAAATTGTTCATAAGAGATGTCGCTTGAAATTGTATTATGAATTTAGAATGCTCTAGTATTGTGCTGTAGTTGATTTGTTTTGCAATATCTGCCGGATATTTGGTAGACAGCACTTGTGCCAATGGTTTGCACAAGTATCCTCTAAGTTGACAGGCTGCTCCTTGCAATCAGGGTGTATGGTTCAAATCCAACCCAGACCAATAGATTTAAGTGTCCTCAAAAGCGACAACTCCATGCAAGTAAAAGAACTGCAGAATGAAATTCTGGCATACTGTGGTATACACTAAGTTTGGAGATTATGTACAGTCATATGTGGATTCCGAATTAGTGTGACAAGTTCATTGTTCCTGATTTGCTTACAATGGAACTAAAGGAACAAACAAATGAAGCAACTAAACTACTGACAGTAGTAAGCCAACAGGCCACTAAGGATGGGTAGTACTCAAATGTTTCATAAAATTGACTTAAGGTAAAATGCAATAATGGAATTATAAGCAGTCAAAATATCATATATGCATTCAAATGGAAGATGGTCTACTTTTATCTCTCGACATGTACGATCTGATTCAGACAGTATATTTTACAGAAGAGAATAGACATATTATAAATTGTAATACTTTTTCATAAAGAGCAACGCTTCATTGTGAGCAAGTTTTGATTCTCTGTTGTCACTGTCTTGGTGCTTAAAAATATCTTGCATGTTGTCATAACCTTCAAATAAATGGTGTATTAAAATTTGTTGTTATAGTTTGGTACAGTATGCTTGCTTGCAGAATCTCCAGTCATAAAAGCTTTTAAGTCTGGAAATTTGGCTAGCCAAAAGGAAAGGAATGGAATCTGAGTTAGATTTGCTTATAGCATGCAATAAATCTATTGTAATCAATTTTGTTTACACATGTTAAAATTTGGAAAAATACCTTAAAGTTCCATCACTTAACATGACGCTAAGTCATAAATGCATAAGACTAAACCACACATCTCCTGGTCTCTGTTCAGTTACTCTAATCACTAAGTTATAAGTTGCCACATGGAAGGTAACATTGGAAGAAATAGGAATGGGGGAAGCATGGGAAGGGAGAACCAATAAAAGTAATGGTTTCTGGAAAGGAATTAGAACAGAGTTGATATTGAAAAACAAGAAATTCTAGGCAGTTTTGATGAAAAATGGTTATTAATTAGGTCATAGATATTTAACAATAAAATGGAGGATAGAAAAATACATCAAGATGTGCAACAAATAAGATAGAATGGGATGTTCATGGGCAAAGACAGGTGTAATGAAAAGAGGGAGAAAAGGGGGCGAGATGCACTAAATGTAAGAAATGTTATAATTTTCATTATTCTGGAATGTAGTGATACTGAAAGGAGAAAGAATTTAATACTAGAGAAGTGGAAAGATTTTACAATAAAGGAAGACTTTTAACCTAGATAAGAATATTTATATAGGGAAAGCAGGAAAATATTTAGGAGAAATAATGTTAAAGTGGTTAAAAGAAATGTGAAGAAAGTAAATAAAATCTAGGAAAAGGCTAAAGAGGGAGGAATGTATAATAAATAAAGTGTTTGTATATGTATAATACATGTGTGTATATATATATTACACACACGTGTTGTATATACATATGCTTTGTTATACATATATGTATAACATATGCTTTGCCCTTTATATATATATATATATATATATATATATATATATATATATATATACAGACACACACAACTAAATGTTAAATATAGGGGGATGAAATGGAAATAAGCAACTCCAAGATAGAGTAATAAGTAATGTAAATTTTCTGTACAGTTTAAAGAAAATCAATTAAAAGGGTTCTTTCTTCTCATTCTTTACAGGAAAAATAATTGAGTTAAAAGGAGGATGATTTTTACTCAAGGTCAGATGAATATATGGATAAGCAAAAGAATATTTAGAAAAAATAAGATTCAAAGAAATGTGAAGAAATATGTAGAAAATGCAGAAAAGGAGTTATACAAGAGCTATAAAGACAAATAGTGCTTTCATTAGACTTCTTTATTTTATATACAGTAGAATGTTAAATATAAGGGAAAGCAACAGAAATCAATTCAACTCCAAGAGGGAGTAATACATAAATACAGAATTTAGTTCGAGTGTTATATTGTCATTGTTTCTTCGACCTAGGAGTTTTGTTCCCTTTGGACAAGTTGATATAGAAGAGCTTCAAAGCTTACTGAACAGACTCTCAACATGGTCAGAAAAGAATGAACTGGAAATAAACCAACAGAAAATTGAACACATGACATTCAGAAAGGGAGGCCAACATGCCTTACGGAACACACTGTCAACTACATGGAAAGCTGCTAGATGTAGTACAGAAATTCAAATACTTTTGCATCATGCGGCAGACAACCCTAACATCCTTTAGGATGCACAAGCTATCCTAAAGAGTGCCTCTGTGGCAATAAAAGCAATATTCAACATACAATGCCCATAACAGCTGTTAACCAAAACAGCAATTGTCCTGTTCAAAACAACTATAGAACCAATAGCAACATATGGGATAAACTTGGAACATGCTCATTACAGGGGAACTGATTGCAGTAGAAAAGGTGAAATCAAGATATATGAAATGCATTTTTGGAATCAGAAAGATAGCGCCATGAAGATTGGCCTACAAACTAATGAGAGAATATATTCATAGAAGACTTACTAAACCTGCTGCTATTGAATACCAGAGTCTACAAACAAGCACAAAAATTAATGGAAGGAAAGAAAAGTGCCATATGGACTGAATTCTACACATCCAATGCCATGAGGACGTAAGAATGGAAGGCAACAAATTGACCTCAGAGGGAGTAATGAGTATTTTACGTAAAGTTTAAAGAAAGTAATGAATCATTCATTCTTTTATACTGCATACAGCAACACATGTAGTGATCACTGATAAGTGAAATGAAATTAGAAATGGAAACATTCCAGGTGTAATGATAGTCAACATGAAAAATTCAATGCCATGGCCGGGATTTGAACCATGGATCTCCTGGTTTCCATCCAGTTGCTCTAACCCATTGAGGTACCATGGCCAACACCGTCACAACATTAAATTCTCCATTCGACTTGTATATTTCCCCGGTAGACCAAGGGGCTCTCGCATTCGAGATACACCATTTGTGGCAACTTACTATCGTAAGTACTTGAGTCCCAGGCTTCATCATTTAACTCTTTGACTCGTATATTTCCCCCGGTAGACCACTAGGGACTCTCGCATTCGAGAGTCTAGGTTTATGACATCTATCCAGCATTTGATTGTGCTAAGTGAACTAAAGAAAAGTCTGAAGAAAAGCCTCAGTCCAGGAGGATCTCCTATTCATGCATCAATGTTCTTGGATACTCATGTCAGTACAAACTTTTATAAGACTGGAGACCATTTGAGGGACTACAAGCAGACTGGAGTTGTCAATGATCTCTAACAATGCTTATGTTTTCAAAATGGAAGTATAAAAATGTTACACAACTTTTGAAGGGTGTTGTCTAAGGACTAGTTAGGTATTATTAATAAGTCTGACAATATCTTGCCAAATGCCAAAAATGTATAGGTGTAAGAAATGGAATAGATGGAAACGTTTTGGTCAGCTTTAAGTATTTGTCATTACTGTAAGTGTTCTGCATTGAATTATTTCAGTGAATAATTAAGAATACATTTAATGGGAAGGATGATATACTGAGAACAAATTGATTATATTTATTGAAGTGGGGTATATGTTTGCAGTGAGCTATTCTAGATGAACTATTTTTCAGGTTAGAAATATTCATGTACCTGCAGCTTTATCTGCCCAAGCAGCCCCAAGGTTGAAGAAGTTTGACATTTACAGATGGAATCCAGACAAACCAGAGGAAAAGCCAGCAATGCAAACTTATACTGTGGATTTGAATACGTAAGTATAATTTCACAATACCTAAACTGATATTAGAAATACTTTGTTTTGTGAATAACCTTGCTAATCAATTGACTATGTTCATACTTTCCGGCAAACCATGTAAGAGAGTCCAATTTAGGTATTTTTCTTTTAATAGGAAAGAAGCTGAAGCAAATATAATTCAGAAAATTATAAAAATTATCTTTTTTCAGTACTTCTGGTGTAGTATTGAGGCGTAACGATGCCAATGTTTTGCTCATCCTATGATGTAGCTTCCTTAGGGCTGAATGAATATCTTAATGGGATGTAACATTGGTAAGTTTACGCCTCAAGGCATGGTTTACACTGGAAGTATTGAACCAAGATAATATTAACATTGGCCGCAGAAACTTAGATAAACAAATAATTGTTTTTCAAAAGGAAAGAGTTCTGGTCTATAGCAAATGAGATGTTTTGCATCATAAACAAATGTGACAGCTCCCATTCTACAGATATGGCATTATTCTGGGTAAGAGGAATTTGATTCTTGTGCTCTTTCTCTTGAATTTAAAAATCACCATGGCCTGTTTAAGGTAATTCTTTTAGCACAGTGTCAATCAGTCCTGTGTAAGGACAATCACTTCCGGAAGTTTAGCCCCCCCAAAAAAGGGTTAGCAGTGACACATGTTACCTGCTTCTAGTAAACATATGGGAGGGGACTGAGTACCATGCAGTCAGATACAACCAAGGTCATGAGCAGTGGTAATGTATCAAACTAGTCACAGGTCAGACTGCAAATTTATTCACAAAACAAACTTATATTTTCCAGATATATGAAGATAAACAAAAGAATCATTAATATTTACATTGTGTACAGTAAATAACAACACTAATTCGTTGTGACAGTAATACATTATGTCTGTGCATATGCCTTGCTACTGTGAACAATATACATTTTTAAGGTTTCAAACGAGAATGATCTTCTGTTCTCCATACATGCTCTGTGTTAGTAAAAGCTTCTTTCTACATTGCATGATGTGGCTGGAGCAAATTTAAATGAAAAGGGGGAGCTACTGTCTCATTTTTGTACATTACAATTTTTTCTAGAACCTTGTAATTCATCCCAAATTTTACCCTGAGTGGAATATCCTATATTTTTCTGGAGAACGTGTTTTAGTTTCTGCTGTACCTGTAGAAGTATTCCGTCTCTGCTTGGAGAAGCCAATGCGCACAGCCTTCCTTCAGCTGCACTAGTTGATGACTCAGTTCACGGTCTATACTAACTTCATGGATTTTTTGCTAAACTTTGAGGTTCTAGTAATCATAGATATATGTACATACATATCAACGAATAATGGTCATTACAGTGCATCATTATAACTTATTGGTATTTCACTTATTTGTATTAAGAGAACTATTTGGGCTAAAAATATGGATATTTTATGGTTGTGTTATAAACATACAACTCATCTATAATAATTACTGCCTACCTTCCTAGTGGATCGCATTTTACAAAATTTGAATTTTTGTCTTTGTGCAAATCGTGTTTATTAGAGATGGATTCACTTGGCACTCATCACACCCCACTTAAGGGGAATCCAATATGACAACACTACGGACTCAATTTGTTGCTGTCCTGGTGGTAATCAAGAACAGAAGTCATCCCACTTGAAAGTTACAATGGTAACTTAACTTCATGTTTTCTATATTCATGTAGGTAGCACAACAGGACCAATTTTATAAATCTGTATTTGTATCATTAGCTGGTGAGGACAAATTACACCTCTTCTAGTGAATATTATCAAAGATGAATGAAGTTAGTCACCATTATAATTTATTGAAGAGTTCCATTTATTGTTTGTTGGTTCATTGCTAATAAGTCTGCCTCTGATGTGGGGTAGCCCTTACATTCAAGAAGTCCTAAGTTTGTACCTCGGTCAGGGTGAATTTTTGGATAAGGTTTTTATTTGGGGTTTTCCCCTATCCTGAAAGATGAATATTGGGGAACTCTCTATGGATCCTGGGCTAATTTGATCATTTCGTTCATCATCCAATATAACTGAAATAACAAAAAAAATGCTGGTAGCTGTTAAGGTATTTGGAGCACCACCTTTTCCTTTGTAATTTTCAGGTGTGGTCCAATGGTACTGGATGCATTGATTAAGATAAAGAATGAAATGGATCCAACTTTGACATTTCGGCGCTCATGTCGTGAAGGCATTTGTGGTTCCTGCTCTATGAATATTGGAGGAACAAACACTTTGGCATGCATAAGGTAAAGACTATTTGGTGATACACTAATTTATATTTATATATAAGTTAAATGGAAAAAAAAATGTACTTGTCTAAAAATAGCTTCCAAAAAGAGGTAGCTGTAAGGATGCAATAGAGCTTGGTAATGAATATATGCTAATTGCCACAAAAGACCATAGACATTCTTGGGAGAGTTGCAGGTATTTAAGGCTGTAAAAGTTTTTGCAAAATAGACTTCCCAGGTTTTTGTTATTTGTTTTAATGCTCTGTTTAAGAAGTCATATAGCAGCTTTGTCTTTCAGAAACTAAGTTATTAACAGTAATAGTAATTAGGTTACAATAGGTTCTTAATATTGGGTTTAATGTTTTTAATTTTTTAACTTAAAATCTCACTAGCTAACTACTTGGGTGATTAGGAAATAATCCATTTAAAGAAAATGTTCCCCAAGATATGAGGCTGAGATATCAGCCACTATATTACAGAATAGTCTCACACTGAGGAATGCAAATATCCATTACTTGTCATCTTGTTCTAAATGCTAGTGTACCAAGAACTGAATCTAAGTGGAAATTGGAGCACTTTATAAGTAGAATTGATGCATTTTGGTTATCAACTGAAGATTAGTGCATGCAATTCGTATATATGACAGGGCATGCTGCAAATTGATCTTAAGTATGGAATGTAATGCTCACCATGTCACCCTGTGCCAAGCTTTTGTTACACTTTCAACTGCTTCTGTTGCAGAAATAGGCATTCGAATTTTTTGCAATCAGTCCAGAGAGGCAAATGCCAACTCCCATGCAAAGTTTTAGAAACTGATGCAATGCCCTTTGATATGATTTACCTAAGCCACAAGATAACAGCTGATAGTTTGTTATACTCATCTCTGTAATCTTAAGAAATATCAAAATTGCAAATGGAGAGAATTTTCCTTTGTTTTTTTTACCCAAAAGGCAAATGTAAAATTGGAAGTGGTAACAACTTCCACCACAGCTGCATATTCAAAGGCTGCAGGGTATTATGTACAAGAATAAATAAGGTATTATGTATGTTTGAACGGTGCAGTGCAAATTAATTTATAAAACTAATTGTCAGGTTTTCACAGTACATCACTTATATTTTTATTTTATTAGGACTAGTTTTGGGAGCTTTTGTTTGAAGGCCCAACTGTGGTCTATTGTTCCTGCATGCTGTAAAAAATGACCTCCCATTTGAGAACAGTATTGGAAAATTCAAATATATAACAAGGAACATCTCAGGAGTCCTTAACTCTACAAAATTGAATGTATTTCTCTTAAATCATGTCCTTTAAAAATATATATATCTTTTGTGTAGTAAGATTTTTCTCTTACATTTTATCAGTTCCAAAAGTCATTCAAAATGAACACACTTCAGAGGCCTTTCCCACAATATTCAAGATAATACACTTTTCACTAAAATATTTTGAACATAAGACATTATAATCAAAAGTATTAAGCTTTTTTTTACAAAATCAGAATTTTTAGAAAATGGTTCCTGTAAAGGGTAGTTTGGGTGGGCAAAATCTCTTAAAACTTTTCACATTCTTGGAAGATGAACTTAAATCTCAAGTCTTGTATTTAATTAACCTTTTTAGTTTTGTAGTTATGTTAATAACCCACACAGATTTAATGATCTTGTAATCTTAATATTGAATTTTTAGTATTTAAGTTTGAATTTATGAGTCACTATGTTTACACTCAGTCTTCACTTGTTGTTGTATAATTGAAACGTTTTCAAGATCATTCGATCTCATCATCAGCTGTTTGGTGACTAAATGAACCTCCCTCTTCTTCCACTACTACGGAGCTCCGATCACTCTGCCATCTGGTGTTAGGGGCACTAAGTTTTAATACTTCATTTAATGCCGGGATTTCAAAATTTATAACTTTATCACGGTTTTTGTTTATGAATATTTTTTCCCAAATATCCAATTCTATGGGTGTACTTAAAGATTTTAACAGTTTAATGTTGTGGCCAATGTTGTGGTTTTCTGTCCAAAAATGGTGTGAAACTGCAGATTTTTCTGTTTGTTTCAACTTAATGTTCCTCTGATGTTCTTTTTGCCTGGTTAACAAGTTTCTCTTAGTTTTTCCTATGTAGCTTTTTTCACAGGTTTCACAATTAATCTGATAAATTCCTGATTTCAAATTGTTGGGGATTGTATTTTTCAGTGGTTTATTTAGCAGGTTCCTCAGACTGAATTTCTTTTGGGGTGCTAGTTTTAAGTTTAGTCTTTTGAAGATTCGTTCAAATTTTCTAAAAGCCCATGGATGGTAGGTGAATTTTCTATATTGCCAATTTGTGTTATTAAGTGGTGTGAGAGTGGTATTTTTTGATCTTATCTTCAGTGTTTCTTTCCTCTTCATCATATTCCTTATGATGGCTGGGTTGAATCCATTTAATACCGCTATGTCTTTTATGTGTTGTTGTTCTTTCAAAAATTCATCCTTACTCAGTGGGACATTGTATAGCCGGTGAATTAGACTTCTAAAGGCAGCTAGTTGATGTGAAACTGGGTTGTATTCATTTTTTTTTATGTAATTATCTATGTGTGTGGGCTTCCTGTATATTCCAAAATCTACACCATGACGATTTCTAGTTATCTTGAGGTCCAGAAAGGGTAGGGTGTTGTCTCTTTCTACTTCCATAGTAAATTGGATGTGATTATCTTGCAGGTTTAGTAATTTTAGAGAATCTTCTCTAAGTTTTTCCGGAATGATAGCAAAAATATCATCAACATATCTCTGCCAAAATTTATAAATCTGTGGGAAGGCCTTTACTATGTGTGTTTCAAAATAGCTCATGTATAGGTCTGCTAAAATAGGCGAAAGTGGGCTCCCCATTGCTAATCCTTTTGATTGTCTCTAGAATTTTTGGTTAAACATGAAGTAATTATTCCTTATGCATAAATCTGTAAGATTGATAATGTCATCTATTTCTCTGGGGTCCGTTGTAGTCTGGGTTAGCCATTTTTTGAGGAATGTAGGTATTTTTTCTACTGGAATGCTTGTAAAAAGTGCCTTAACGTCAAAAGAAACAAGTATGTGATTTTCCGGGATGTTGTATTTCTGTAGGTGATTTATCAATTCTAAGGAGTTTTTTATTCCCAAACTTTGAAATTTGTCGTATGATTTTAATTTTCTTACTAACCATTTTGCTATGTGGTATGTAGGTGAATTGATGCCATTGATGATGGGTCTCATGCTGTTGTCTTGTTTGTGGATTTTTGGCAGACAGTACAACCTTGGTAGTGTGGGGTTGGAAGATTTTAAGTTGTATTTTTCAGATGTACTTAATGTTTTTGTAATTGATAAAGCTTTATTAACAGAAGTGATACTTTTGGATAATGGATTTTTTGGAATTTTTTCATATTCTGGACTGTCTAACATAAGGTTTACTCTCTGAATATAGTCTTCTGTCTCCATAATTACTAGAGAATTACCTTTGTCGGCTTTTAGGTATACCACAGGCTTCTTATTTAAATTTCTTATTGTTTTGTTGTACGTTTTATTGTATATTGGGGATAGCTGCTTTATTATATCCAGACATTCAATTTTGGCTTTGAATGTCTGGATATAATAAAGCAGCTATCCCCAATATACAATAAAACGTACAACAAAACAATAAGAAATTTAAATAAGAAGCCTGTGGTATACCTAAAAGCCGACAAAGGTAATTCTCTAGTAATTATGGAGACAGAAGACTATATTCAGAGAGTAAACCTTATGTTAGACAGTCCAGAATATGAAAAAATTCCAAAAAATCCATTATCCAAAAGTATCACTTCTGTTAATAGAGCTTTATCAATTACAAAAACATTAAGTACATCTGAAAAATACAACTTAAAATCTTCCAACCCCACACTACCAAGGTTGTACTGTCTGCCAAAAATCCACAAACAAGACAACAGCATGAGACCCATCATCAATGGCATCAATTCACCTACATACCACATAGCAAAATGGTTAGTAAGAAAATTAAAATCATATGACAAATTTCAAAGTTTGGGAATAAAAAACTCCTTAGAATTGATAAATCACCTACAGAAATACAACATCCCGGAAAATCACATACTTGTTTCTTTTGACGTTAAGGCACTTTTTACAAGCATTCCAGTAGAAAAAATACCTACATTCCTCAAAAAATGGCTAACCCAGACTACAACGGACCCCAGAGAAATAGATGACATTATCAATCTCACAGATTTATGCATAAGGAATAATTACTTCATGTTTAACCAAAAATTCTACAGACAATCAAAAGGATTAGCAATGGGGAGCCCACTTTCGCCTATTTTAGCAGACCTATACATGAGCTATTTTGAAACACACATAGTAAAGGCCTTCCCACAGATTTATAAATTTTGGCAGAGATATGTTGATGATATTTTTGCTATCATTCCGGAAAAACTTAGAGAAGATTCTCTAAAATTACTAAACCTGCAAGATAATCACATCCAATTTACTATGGAAGTAGAAAGAGACAACACCCTACCCTTTCTGGACCTCAAGATAACTAGAAATCGTCATGGTGTAGATTTTGGAATATACAGGAAGCCCACACACATAGATAATTACATAAAGAAAAATGAATACAACCCAGTTTCACATCAACTAGCTGCCTTTAGAAGTCTAATTCACCGGCTATACAACGTCCCACTGAGTAAGGATGAATTTTTGAAAGAACAACAACACATAAAAGACATAGCGGTATTAAATGGATTCAACCCAGCCATCATAAGGAATATGATGAAGAGGAAAGAAACACTGAAGATAAGATCAAAAAATACCACTCTCACACCACTTAATAACACAAATTGGCAATATAGAAAATTCACCTACCATCCATGGGCTTTTAGAAAATTTGAACGAATCTTCAAAAGACTAAACTTAAAACTAGCACCCCAAAACAAATTCAGTCTGAGGAACCTGCTAAATAAACCACTGAAAAATACAATCCCCAACAATTTGAAATCAGGAATTTATCAGATTAATTGTGAAACCTGTGAAAAAAGCTACATAGGAAAAACTAAGAGAAACTTGTTAACCAGGCAAAAAGAACACCAGAGGAACATTAAGTTGAAACAAACAGAAAAATCTGCAGTTTCACACCATTTTTGGACAGAAAACCACAACATTGGCCACAACATTAAACTGTTAAAATCTTTAAGTACACCCATAGAATTGGATATTTGGGAAAAAATATTCATAAACAAAAACCGTGATAAAGTTATAAATTTTGAAATCCTGGCATTAAATGAAGTATTAAAACTTAGTGCCCCTAATACCAGATGGCCGAGTGATCGGAGCTCCGTAGTAGTGGAAGAAGAGGGAGGTTCATTTAGTCACCAAACAGCTGATGATGAGATCGAATGATCTTGAAAACGTTTCAATTATACAACAAGTAAGTGAAGACTGAGTGTAAACATAGTGACTCATAAATTCAAACTTAAATATGAAGAATACTTCACTGTTAATAATGCTTCTGCTTTTAATATTTTTGAATTTTTATTATGACTTAGTTCTTTTGTTTTACTTCTGAAAGACTGTTTAGTGATCTAAGTGGTAGCAGACATACAAAATGTTGAATCAGATGTGTTGTAGCTAACAAGTGTGGTAGTTTGTTGCTCTACTGAGCATACTTATGAAATGTGCTTACTCATCATTTCAGTATTTGTTTATTTGCAGGTTGTAAAACTCCTTTCTAGCTATTAGGTCAGAAATCTGTGGCAGCTTAAAGTTTAAGTAATATGCTCTTGGTGTACAAATTAAAATTATTAAATTTTGTATCCATATACTTAGCCTTTTGATAACTATTTAATGGAACTGTAGAGACTGATAGAACTTCTGATTTAACTTGTCTTAAATGCATTTTTCAGTAAGATTGATACAAATCTCAGCAAGACAACAAAGATCTATCCGTTGCCACATATGTATGTAATCAAAGATCTTGTACCTGATATGAATCGCTTCTACACTCAGTATCGCTCCATTCAGCCTTGGCTACAACGAAAAGATGAATCAAAGAGTGGCACTCAGCAGTACC
The DNA here is from genome assembly GCA_030765055.1 of Mantis religiosa. NCBI lineage: Eukaryota > Metazoa > Arthropoda > Insecta > Mantodea > Mantidae > Mantis > Mantis religiosa. The sequence goes on from CM060949.1 coordinate 109,249,766, forward strand.
TACAGTCAGTGGATGACCGTAAGAAGTTGGTAGGTATCTGATGTGTATAATGCTATTATAGTATACCCATACCTTTTTAGAAAGAAGGAAATCCAAGATGATTCCTGGATGTCCTAATAGGAGCTTAAACGGCAATAGGACTAAAGCACTTATTGAATTGTTGCATTTTATTCAGAAGGGTTTAAGGATAAATAGCTAACAAAGGTTTTAATATTAAGACTTGTTGAGTCACACTTCAAACTTTACTCTCGTCATGTCACTATTAAAAACAGGAATGTTTTTGGGACCATTCCAGCCCCTTCCTCAGTTGATTGGTAAATGACCAATATCTTCACAATTGGTTGTCATGTGGATCTCTTGTAATTGGCTCCCTCTCTCAGAAAATTTCCTACGCAATTTCATTAGACCACTCACTGATGGCATGTCAAAATTTAAAATGTGGAATAAAAATCTTCTCCCATGTAAGTTCAAGATTTGTTAATGGTTTCATTAATTTCATCTCCTCTCCAATGTGGTGGTTCTTATTCCAGAAACAAAAAGCAACTGCTGATTTTTCTGTTTATAGTTTGTGTTCCTTCACTGTTCTGTTAATCTAGTTTTTAAATTCCTTTTGTCAATCCAATATAAAATTTGTGACAATCTTCACAATCCATCCTGTATATGACTGATTTTTTTTTTTCTTTGTTGTGTTTTTTAAGGGATTATTTAACTGCTTCTTGAGTGAAAATCTCTTGGGGTGCTAGTATGATGTCATAATCTTTAAATTTTCGTTCAAATTTAGGAAATGCTCGAGGATGGAATGTAATTTTTTTTTATTTTCCAGTTATCTGTTCTTTGAAGAGTAGTGAATCCATTTTAATTTCTTTTGTCTGTAATCCAAATTGATGACTTTTCTGGTTGCATTTGAATTTAAACAATTTTTCTGTGCTGTATTTAAAATATGTGGCCATGCCATGGCTGAGTGATTAGACCATTTGGCTCTCACCTAGGTGGACTGGGTTTGATCCCAGGTGACCGCAAAGTTAGATTTGTGGTGGACAACATGGCACTGGGGCGGGTTTTCTCCAGTCCTCCGGTTTCCGCTGCCAGCATTCCACCAATTGCTCCATCTTTCCTATCACTCATATCGCCCTCATGCAACCATCCACTTCCTTCACCCTCACACCAGGCATCGGGCTGATCACCCATCCTGATTCTCTATCAAATATCCAGAGCTTTAGTTCCTTAGGCCCTCCTTAAAGGGACAGAGGAACAATAATCCCCTAACACCACAATAGTGGTACTACTAGGGAAGATGAAGATGTATTTAAAATACAGGGTGTTTTGAAACACCAAACGAATATATAGAAGTAGTTGTTCAGCTTCTATTTGACACATAGTTTTATCACCAATATAGTCACATAAAAAACTCCAGAATGAATTTGAATTAGGCAGTGACAGTTGTGTGCCTCTTGCTATTGGATGTAGCACAGCTAGGTGACACATGGTGTCGCCTGCTGTAGCAAATTGTAAACATACTGACATACTTCACTGTAGCTTGCTACTATTAAGAACTTCTTTGGCTTAAGAAACCAACATGTTTAATTTGTTCCAAAATTCCATTATAACAGTCCATGATGGCAAATAAACTGTGGGCATATGCAACTTATACCAGAAGTTAATGTTGGTGAGGTTGAGTATGGAAGCATCAAATGATAAACACAACAGAGAACAGTATCAAAGAATTGTAGATAAAGTTAACCAAATCTAAATGCCTTATGCAATTAGACAAGTGTTTTATTTCACTATGTTTAATAATACTAAATAAAGCATTTGTAACTGAAAGGGAAGCTGTTGATATTTACAGTAAGTGGTTGAAAGTATTGTACAATAAGATCATAACAAAATGCTCTGAAATTAAACAAATAAATATGATTAATGAAATAACATTTTTATAATATGTATTGTTAATGAAACTAAATTATTGCATTCTTGGAATTACTCCAACAGTTATTCTTGGATATTTCCATTTATAAATATTAAAGCAAATAAAAGTGCATCAAGAAGATATTGACACGTTACTTTATTCACACTTATTTTTGCAGGACATGTTTCAAGAGCTGTTGCTCCCATCATCAGCCGTCTCGACTGGTGCAAATTGTAGTTTTCCTCCTATGTGTCATCGGTAGATGGCATGATTTGTTTGTCAAAGAGTCTGGTGTTGGAGTCTTGAAATTCATGAATTTATGTCGAGTTCTATTAAGGAAAATCTTTTCCTATATGGAAATAAATAAATGAAAGAAATTTGAATGAAATAAAGGTTTGGCAATGAGATTTAAGCAAGAATGGAGGAAGTAGGATAATACAGAGTTGAAGATTCCAACTAAAGAGTTGGAGGAGGTAAAAACCAAGATGGAAAAAATTTAAAGATGAATGGAAAGTATGGAAGACTTTATGAGAAGATATAACTTAATAATTTCTGGGATAGAAGAACGAAAAGGAATCTGAGCATTTCTAGAGGTACGAGAACTGTTGTTCAGTGACAGTTGGTCACATTGTGTACAAAGTTGGTGGACCTGTTTTGGGAAAAAACAGTCAAGAGTAGTAGTTAGGAGCAGCATCAAACATTTTCGTGGCAGCTGCAATTATTTTATTGTAATTTGTTTTAGTGTTGAAGCTAGTAATAAATTTAGCCAACATGGTTCATATGTGACATATGCAATGTGTGTTGTGCTAGTAAGTGCGAAAGTGTACTAGCTTTGAAAGTAGTAAATTAAATATGTCACGATAAGCTTCAAGCACTCATTTTCCTGGCAATTTGCTAATTCTTTATACAGTCCATTTAGGTTGTGAGCTTTGATTTCACGGCCAAAACTCGCACCAGGACAGAACAACTGTTAATAAAGAGGCTAGGGATGAAAATGAGAGGCTTCGAACTGCAGGATGCATTTAGAATTGGGAAATTGGAAGGCAAAGGAAATATATTGGTGAAATTCAGCAATATGGAACTTGTACCAAAAGTATTAAAACAAACAAAAGAGCTAAGAGAACATCTATATTAATAAGAATCTTTCTTATGGACCAAGAGAACAAAGGAGGAAGCTCATTGAAGAAAGGAGGACGGTGAGGAAACAAGGTTTCAATGGGTTTATATGAAACCCCAAACTTGGATTGATGGGCAAGTGACTGAACAGAGAAGTAACATAAGGAACATCGAAGATGCAGAGTATACAAATGTTGATGCAGCAGATTTAATCAAGCTAACTTCAGTATCCAGGTGAATGTCCAGAATGCACGTGGAGTAAAGGAAGTGTGCATTGACAGAGGGAAAGTGAAGAACAACATAAATGAACAGGAGGAAGTCTCAGAAATGGTCGGCAAAGCAAAGAAGAAAATAAAAAAATGTAATTGCATTATGTCAAGTACAGACTGAAACAAGTATGGGAATCGAGGTGATTAACCCTTTCACCAATATGGACGTCATATGACGTGCAAGTTAAAATGCCCGAAACTGATATGGACGCGTATAGACGTCCTGTGCATACATGCATTTAATGCTTATTTAAGTCAATTATTTTAACCTTCCTATTGCTCAATAAATTTAAGTTCTATAAGGAATTAAAACTTAAAGGTATCTTTTTGAATGGTACAACTCAAAACCTGGATAAACACACAAGGGCACATCTTCAGATTCATGACAAATAATACTGGTTTCCTTGCGAACTTCTTTTTCACGACACACTAGACATTTTCGAAATGGTCGCGACTTTTTGGTTGTGTGAGGTATCCTTTTAGGAAAATGTTTTTTCTCAAGTATGAGGGTACTGTAGTGGGGGACTTCTTACCCATAGTATGAAGAGGCCTTAATTAGGTTATGAGCTATTGATATACGTAAGTCCAAGTAGGTCATTGTCTTGCATGAGTTTGGAACTCTGCAAATTACTAAACAATTGTGTATAGTTACATCCAGCTGGTATAAAAATTACTTTTTATAATGAATATAGCTTGTAATAACTGATCCACCCCTTCCTTATCTGACCCATTATTTCCCCTAGAAATGGAGCATCTATCATGCCATCTGTATACCAGTACATGTCTAAAGTAGGTTTACAAATAACACGAACACTGTCCACTTCTGAAGTCTCCTCTTAGACCCTAAATTGCCTTTAGAGATCAGGACTTCCTTCACCTTACTCACATACAATACAATACAATACATATATATTTGTTTCCGTAACAACGAGAGATGGTAAGTAGCAGGAAAACAAATTGTGAAAATGTTAGTTGGCCATCAGAACTTAGCTATTTGTACAGAAAGTATCTGTATTATGTCGAGATTCAACTGTATTGGAACACCACAGTGAAGCGAAAAATTATTAAATTTTAGATGAGTCGCATTTTTTACACATCTGCTTCACTTTCGTACCGATTTTGAGGACATGTTTCGCAAATCTTCGTTTGCATCTACGGCTCTTGTGCGACTGACGCTAGATCCAGCGGTGTGGGTAATTCTGGGGTTGTTGCTGCCATCTGTTGATTTAGTGATGAACTGAAATGTGGGATTCTCTTCTAGCGGGATTTCAAAGTTCATTAGTTGGTTTTTATGTTTTTCTATGTATATCCTCTCCCATATGACGAGTTCACTATGTTTTTGTACGTATTTTAGTAATTCTGTGCTATCTTCAATTTCATGATTTTCAGACCAGAAATGAGCTGCTATTGCGGACTTATCAATATTTTTGTATCTTAAGTGCCTGAAGTGTTCTTTCTTTCTTTCTAGTGCCTATGTTCCTTTTTGTCCTTCCTATGTAAATTTTTTCACAGTCTTTACACTTAATTTTGTAAATGCCTGACTTTTCCTCTGGTTTTATCTTATCAGTATTATTACTGTGAAGTAGGTTTTTAATGTTGTAATTGTTTTTTGGTGCCAATGTTATATTGTATTTCTTGAATATTTTTTGGAACTTTTTTGTGGCCCAGGGGTGGTAAGTAAATTTAGCAAATCTAGTTTCTTGTTTTATTGGTGTGAGAGCTGTGATCTGTTTTAATTTCTTTTGAAGTTTGAATAATTTTAGTTTTTTATCTACAAGGTTTTTTCCATATCCATTTTTAATTGCAGTTTTTAAGATTTGATGGTATTCGTTTTGATATTCTTGCTGGCTGAGAGGTAGATTTACTAATCTGTGTGTCAGACTGTTGATGGTTGCATGTTTGTGTGGAATTGGGTTGAAACTATTTGCTTTGATGTAATTATCTGTGTGTGTTGCTTTTCTATGAATGCCAAATTCTAGTTTTTCATTGCCTTTTTTGATTTTAAGGTCTAAAAAAGGTAGAGTACAGTCCTCTTCAGTTTCTACTGTGAATTGTATGCTGGGTTCTTGCAGGTTGAGTAGTTTCAAAGCATCATCTATTAGTTTGTAGGGCACTATTGCAAAGATGTCGTCTACGTATCTGTACCATGTTTTAAACATATGAGGGAAGGCTTTAGTAATATGTGTTTCGAAAAAGCTCATGTATAGATTGGCCAAAAATGGTGATAGCGGGCTTCCCATAGCTAGTCCTGAAATTTGTTTGTAATATTTTCCATCGAAGACAAAATAATTTTGATGTATACATAATTCAGTCATTGCCACATATTCTTCTATTGCATTGGCATCCAGGTTTATAGAATTTAGCCATTTTTTCAGTTGAATCAAAAGTTTGTCTAATGGAATGCTAGGGAAGAGGGAGCGGACATCAAAGGATACTAAAGTGTCATGAGGTTTTAGTTTAAGATTTTGAATTTTTTCTACCAGGTCTAAAGAGTTTTTTATACTCAGAGTATGGAATTGTGGAAAGGACTGAAATTTTTTGGTTAGCCATTTTGCCAGAAGGTAAGTAGGAGTGTTTATATTATTTACAATGGGTCTCATGGGTATGTTGGGTTTGTGTATTTTAGGCAAACCATATATTCTTGCAACGGTAGGGTTGTCTGGTTTGATAGTTTTTTGTTCTGTAGTTGTTAAAATTTTACTATTAATGATGGTCATAATATATAATTGAAACGTTTTCAAGATCATTCGATCTCATCATCAGCTGTTTGGTGACTAAATGAACCTCCCTCTTCTTCCACTACTACGGAGCTCCGATCACTCGGCCATCTGGTGTTAGGGGCACTAAGTTTTAATACTTCATTTAATGCCAGGATTTCAAAATTTATAACTTTATCACGGTTTTTGTTTATGAATATTTTTTCCCAAATATCCAATTCTATGGGTGTACTTAAAGATTTTAACAGTTTAATGTTGTGGCCAATGTTGTGGTTTTCTGTCCAAAAATGGTGTGAAACTGCAGATTTTTCTGTTTGTTTCAACTTAATGTTCCTCTGGTGTTCTTTTTGCCTGGTTAACAAGTTTCTCTTAGTTTTTCCTATGTAGCTTTTTTCACAGGTTTCACAATTAATCTGATAAATTCCTGATTTCAAATTGTTGGGGATTGTATTTTTCAGTGGTTTATTTAGCAGGTTCCTCAGACTGAATTTCTTTTGGGGTGCTAGTTTTAAGATTAGTCTTTTGAAGATTCGTTCAAATTTTCTAAAAGCCCATGGATGGTAGGTGAATTTTCTATATTGCCAATTTGTGTTATTAAGTGGTGTGAGAGTGGTATTTTTTGATCTAATCTTCAGTTTTTCTTTCCTCTTCATCATATTCCTTATGATGGCTGGGTTGAATCCATTTAATACCGCTATGTCTTTTATGTGTTGTTGTTCTTTCAAAAATTCATCCTTACTCAGTGGGACGCTGTATAGCCGGTGAATTAGACTTCTAAAGGCAGCTAGTTGAGAGTGAAACTGGGTTGTATTCATTTTTCTTTATGTAATTATCTATGTGTGTGGGCTTCCTGTATATTCCAAAATCTACACCATGATTTCTAGTTATCTTGAGGTCCAGAAAGGGTAGGGTGTTGTCTCTTTCTACTTCCATAGTAAATTGGATGTGATTATCTTGCAGGTTTAGTAATTTTAGAGAATCTTCTCTAAGTTTTTCCGGAATGATAGCAAAAATATCATCAACATATCTCTGCCAAAATTTATAAATCTGTGGGAAGGCCTTTACTATGTGTGTTTCAAAATAGCTCATGTATAGGTCTGCTAAAATAGGCGAAAGTGGGCTCCCCATTGCTAAACCTTTTGATTGTCTGTAGAATTTATGGTTAAACATGAAGTAATTAATTTATTTGCTACATTACTAAGATAAGCCATGGTCAACACTCAAATTTAACAATTTCAAATCTGCTATTCATCTAATTCTCGTTATCTATAAGAAATCACCCTGAACACCCAGTCGGGATAAATAAATAGTGAGGAAAAACAGCTACATGAGGCTAGCATAAACTTTGGTTGTGAAATAGTGTAATAAGAGGCACACAGGGATGCTGACAGAGGTTCGTTTCCTTCCAGCATGTGTTTCGCACAACATACACAATGATTATCGCTTGGTTAGTATAAACTAATGCCTAAAACCTTGAACTGGAGAATAAGCTGGTGCAGCTATACATACAATACTGCTGCTCACATGCACACAAAACAAAATAATTTAAATGTCTTGTTCTGTTTATTGGGTTTATTTATATATTTATATATATTTTCGTAGCCCATGGGGGGGGGGGTTTAAATGGCCATCGTTGAAGCGGTTAAGAAAATGAGCAAAAAATGTGGGGATACAAGGGATCAGGGAAAATCAGTGTAATAAAAGTGTGGGAATACAAGGGCAGTGAAAAGCAGCAAAATTTAGTCATGGGATATCAAGATGTAGGAACATATTAGCAAGGCATAAATATGGATAAATTGCAGAAAGGAAGAAATAGAATGATGTCCTGAGAGGTATAGGAACAGATTTGAACAGATGTGATATGGCTGTACAAAGTGCAGAAAACTGCTAATGAAGTTAAATAATTAGTAATAGGGAAAGGGGATGCAAATGGGGTGGTGTATGAGAAGCATTCAAGCATAGAGACTGTGAAACAATAATATAGCAGAAATGAGTGCAATAATTTACAGAGAGGGACAAAAATTTGGCAAATATTTAAAATCTAGTACAGCATAGAAATTAAATGAAAAGCAGTGACTTTTCAAAGGTATGAACACATTGTGTTGAAGGGCTGCCCTGTCAGGAAAAGGGCCAGAGCTCGGTTCAGGGGTAGCCCAAGATGTATTTGTTTTGGTACTCAATAAATATCAAATCAGATATTATTGACTGAACTGTCTCTCAAGGACTTCAAATCCCAGAACCTTGACTATTTAATAATAATCATAATAATTTTGTCATTGAGCTTTACAGCAATAGACAACGTCAAGAACATACAATACAAATTATTACACTATAATACAGAGTATGTACAAAGTTATGCTTAATAGCAATGAATGTCAAAGAATAACAAAGATTACAATACAGAATGTTTCTATTCAATTATACAGAGAATGTACAAGAGCAAGTACAGTATTGTACAAAGTCAAAGTTACAATCTGTACTGTACAGGTGCCTCAAAAGTGCCCACTATATACATATGCAGAGTAACATAGATAAATGAATCAGTCATCAAGTGGTTATAGTGAGGATGCTTACATCTCAAAGTACTCCTGTAATGAATAAAAAGGTGTGGCATTAAGCCGGTCATACAATTTCTGCTTGAACGCTGTTGCGGGACAATGTTTTAGTGTTATTGGTAGTTTATTGTACATTTTAGAGCCTAGCACTTCAAAGCTTTTCTGAGTTGTCAGTATGGAATATGTATACCTTGATGAGATTTAGTACTATAGGTGTGTACATCTAGTCTATTTTGTAGCTCTGGTAAGCAGTTCTTTATATATAACAGTACGGTGTATATATAAATATATATATTTATTACTGTCATTATTTTCAGTTTAATGAACAGTTGTTTGCAATGGCCCAGCTATGATTCATCGCACATTCTTCGAATTCTTTTTCTGTAACAAAAGTATGTCCGACACTTGTGAGCTGTTGCCCCAAAGTAATATACCGTACGCAATAATATGAAAAAATGCAAAATATGCAGATCGAATGTAAGCTTCCAGAACATGCCTTTTTAAGTTTCGAATAAGGTGTAGGACTCTGGAGAGTTTTAATTTTATTGGTTAATGTGTGGAGCCCAGGATAATTTGCGGTCTATTACGACACCTAAGAATTTAACATCATCTGAAATACTACTTGTTACTGCTCTGTTACTAAAAAGCCATTTGCTCTAAACCATATATCGGCTTTGGTATTTTCTACTGTTGATGTAAGCAACTGAAGGACTGTACTCATATTAAAAAGTGTAGTGTCATCAGCGTATAGGATAGTGTGTCATCACAAACGATGGTAGATCATTGATCATTAATAAAAAAAAAATAGAGGTCCTAGAATCGAACCCTGTGGGACACCACGTTTTATTTCAGCTATTTTTTATTTCTCGCTTCCTACACAAACCACCTGTTTACGATTTCCTAGGTACGAGCTGAGAAGGTCGATAGCGGGGCTTTTTATCCCATATAAAAGTAACTTACTAAGAAGATAGGTGTGGTCTACACAGTCGAAAGCCTTACTTAGGTCACAGAATGTGGCCTGTGCATAACTTTTATTTTCGAAGGCTGTAGGTACTTTCTGTATTAGTGTAACTATGGTATCAATGGTAAATTTCCCTTTTCTGAAACCACACTGTGATTCCGTACTGGGCATACGTGATTGACTCGATCACTTTTGAAAATATGGGTCGATAACTGGCCGAAAGATTTCTGTCCCCTTTTTTGTAAATTGGAATTACTCTTGACACTTTTAATACATCTGGGAATATTCCCTCGACAAGGCATTTGTTTACACCGAAGGTAAGTGGGTCCTGAATGCAATCTATAACCTGTTTCAGGATGTTACTTGATAAACCATAGACATCAGTGCTACCCGATGGCTTGAATTTCTGTACTGTGCTTAATATGATTAGTGGAGTTACTTGTGAAAATACAAAATCATAGCTATTATGTCTTATGTTACTATCTTTCATTAAGTCTATTGCAGATTCATTAGGACACACAATGTTCTCTCTAATTTCTTCCACAGATTTTACAAAGAACTCATTAAATTTGTCAGGGGTTATATTTATGGTGTCATTTTTGCGATCTTTAGCTACCGAATTGATCAAACTCCATGCTTTTTTACATTTATTGCTTGACGATTCAATGCTTCTAAAATTATGAAGTCTTTTTGCTTTGTTTAAAGCAGTTTTATATATAGTTCTTGTTTCCATGCTTCTGAAACCATTGTTTTCTATGTTATTTTTTAACTTACTTATCCAAGCTATAGTTTTAAACTTATTACTTGGTATTTTATATTTTGTTTCAATAAACTACTCTTATCTAAATCCGGGATCCTAAACCAGCATTTCAAAACTTTCTCTATAATAAACCTTTTAAATTGGAACAAATTCATTAGCTAATTATTAAGACCTAACAGCTTCCTATTCCTTTTAAGTCCTATATTTCACTGTCATGTAATATTACAACTTCAGGCGTAGAGACAACCATTTCACATCCACCTTGACATTTTATATAGACATTCTCTGATGGCCATCATTGCTGCTTTCTCTTTTGCAAATGCTGATCTTTTATTTCTTCTATTTACTGCTTATGTGTATTTTGTTTTGTAAGATATGTAACACTAAAGACAGCCTGGATAAATTTTCAATTAAAGAAATGTAGTTTAAATAACATATGAATGGAAATAGTTGGAGAAATAATACCAGAGATCTAGTTCACAAATTTTCTAGGAGTAGTAATAGATAAGCAGTTGAACTGGAAGCCATATATAACCCACATAAGAAGCTAAATACTGGTTTATATGTAATGAAACAGGTGAGAAACACCATGGATGACAAAACACTAATACAGGTGTACTATGCTTTAGTTTATTCACACTTAAAATATGGAATAGTATTATGGGGAAACATAACAAATGAAGTGGAAAAGCTCTTCAAATTACAAAAAAAAAAAAAAAAAAAAAGATTAATAGGTAATGTAAATAGGAGACACATGCAGATCAATGTTTAAAAAAATATTGTATATTGAGTGTTCCATGTATATACATATACAAGGCAATAAAACAGAAAATGATCCAAAAAACGACAGAATTCACTCATACAGTCTAAGAAATAATCACGATTTTTACAGAACATTACTTAGGGGTACATTAAGTAGATGCTGTATAAAAAAAACGGGAAAAATACTGTATAATAAGCTACTGGAACAAATTAAATTAATAAAAAATGCAGATCTAAAGGTGAAAATAATAAAGAAGTATCTAGTAGAAATTGCCTTTTATAACCTAGAGGAATTCGATCATGGGACCTAAATGAACTGTAAATAAATTGTATGTGTAAATATTGTATATGTGTATATTAGTTGTATTAGTAATTATTGTATTTGACGAATCCACAACATGTAGATGTTTTCATGGACGAAATAAATTGAATTTGAATAACCTTGTGAATTAACTTATTGGAAAGCTTTAGTTGTAATAATGCTAAAATCTTAATTACATCGTATACTACATAAATGTTAGAATTATGAATAAGCTTAATTCCTAAGGTATTCTAAAAATGTTGATACTTCACAGGATGGTTTATATGAGTGTATACTGTGCGCCTGCTGCAGCACTTCGTGTCCATCATATTGGTGGAATGGAGATAAGTATTTGGGACCTGCTGTTCTCATGCAGGTTAGTTATTTCTGATAAATTTTTACCTCAGCAGGAAATGTAAGAGTGTGTAATCAAAAGGTAACATGTCTTACCTAAGTGAACTTGGAAAGAACTTTAGTAGTGTTAGAATTATGTAATTCTTTATTTACAAAATATTACAATTTTTGAATAATGTAGCCTAGATTTACCCACATTGAGAGTGTTGGTCCTGCATAGGTTATCAAAAATTGACACACTCTTAGCCCAAATGTTTTTTTTTTAAATTTAATGTAATAAAATTAATTTTTTTTTTTTTTACCCATTATAGTTTATTTTCACAGCTGCTCTAAATAAGGTGGCTAAATACAAAGAATGGTATTTGAATTAAATAGTATGTTTTAAAGAGTTCTATATTTTTTGTGAAGTGCATTTGTTAGGGTTGACTAGATATATAAAATTCCTTCCAAATGAAGAGCACAGTCATTAGAACTATTTTTGACAAGCTCACAATATGTATAATTTTTTTCCATGTGAAGGATAATGCAGGATAAAGCGCTCCTAAAAATCATGTTGTATCTTTGGAAGATGCTAAACTTAATATCAGGTTATAGTTAATGGAAATTAATCATTTCTTCACACTAGCCGTATATAGGCCTAGGTTTTTGTTACATTGAGTCAACATGAAAAATTCAATGCCATGGCCGGGATTTGAACCACAGATCTCCTGGTTTCCGTCCAGTCGCTCTAACCCATTTAGCTACCATGGCCAACTTGCCATCATGACATTAAATTCTCCATTTGACTCGTATATTTCTGCGGTAAACCACTAGGGGCTCTCGCATTCGAGATACACTGCTTGTGGCAACTTACTATGTAAGTACTTGAGTCCCAGGCTTCATCATTTAACTCTTCTTATTATGGTTAATTGATGGAAATTAATCATTTCTTCACACTAGCCGTATATGGGCTAAGGTTTTTGATACATAGTCAACATGAAAAATTCAATGCCATGGCCGGGATTTGAACACAAACTGTGTATCTCGAATGCGAGAGCTCCTAGTGGTTTACCAGGGAAATATGAGTCAAATGGAGAATTTAATGTCATGATGACGGCAAGTTGGCCATGGTAGCTCAATGGGTTAGAACGACTGGACAGAAATCAGGAGATCCGTGCTTCAAATTCTGACCATGGCAATGAATTTTTCATGTTCACTCTGTGTATCAAAAACCTTAGCCTATATACGGCTAGTGTGAAGAAATGATTAATTTCCATTAATTAACTATAATAATAAGAGTTAAATGATGAAGCCTGGGACTCAAGTACTTACGATTGTAAGTCGCCACAAACGGTGTATCTCAAATGTGAGAGCCCCTAGTGGTTTACTGGGAAAATATACGAGTCAAATGGAGAATTTAATGGGCCATGGTAGCTCAATGCGTTAGAGCGACTGGACGGAAACCAGGAGTTCCGTGGTTCAAATCCCGGCCATGGCATTGAATTTTCATGTTGACTATGTATTAAATATCAGGTTTGATTTATTGAGATTTTTTTTGTTTTAGTGTGTGCCTCTCTTACACACACTTACATAAATGCCTAAGCAGGCTTTTTGTTTAGGGACAAAAACCTGTATTTCTAGTTAGTCCTATGTCAGTTTTGTACTTACTTGGTAACTTCAGAGAAAACAAAAAATATACAGCTCAATAAAATGTACAGTCCATAAAATCTTTAATTACCACTATTTCTTATTCATATACATTTTCCAAAATTTAAGCATTATTTCTTAAAATGTCAATTCTTTGTTCTTTTGTTTCTCATCAGTCATACAAACAATATGCAATATAAAGTTGGCATACTCAGCTTTTAACAGCAGGCTTAGTCCTCCAGTCAGCTGGAACAGGATTCCAATGGTGGTGATGAGATGAGATAATCTCTGCGTGGACTATCTCAAAGCCCCGGGTTGGGAAGCCATTATGGTACCATATTCCAGGGTGGTTGTGTGATGACGTGATTCTGCACCACGTTAAGGCGATATATGGAATTGTATCTTGAAGTGGAATGCTGCTGTACCCTTGCAGATGTTGCTGCATCCTTTGGGATGGAGCTGAAGTTGCAGGTCATGAAGTCGTCTCTTTCTGAAGTTGAGCTCAGATCTGGCACTCGGATGTTCGATACCTCTAGAAGATCTCTGTAGCTCTAGTCGATGCACGAGAATCTTATCTCCAGAATGCTCTTGGACAGGAATCTATAGGAACTAAATTGTGTTCAAAGATGAGACAAATTTAGTTCTTTTTAGTATCAAAATTCTGCATACTTTTATTCTGTTGTGACATATTTTCATTACATGCCTAAACATATAATTACAAGCGGTAGATTAATTCATTAGAATACTCAAAATCTCTCCATTAGTTTTACAATTTCTCCTAATCAATAATTTTCACAGCATCAACTTTACTTCTTCTTTTTTTGTGTAATTTACGTCCATTAAGTCATATCAGACGAATGGAATAGGTGAAATGGTGCTCAAATGAGCCCAGGGTCCATAGGGCTTAGTTACCCGACATTCGTCTTTGAGGACAAGGGAAACCTGGAAAAAACCTTATCCATGTAACTCATCCTGACCGAGATTCGAATTTGGAACCTCTTGAAGGTGAGGCAGACATGCTACCACCACACTACTGAGGTGGACACTTGACTTCCTGCCTCTATAGTGTTTCATTATAAAGAGTTTGTCTTATTCCTAACGCAGTTCAACACCAAGTCTTTTACCTCTGTCTTCCAGCTCTTTTTTCAGCAGAAAGTGTGCTTTGCACATTCTTCTCACAGAAGAAACCTGATTGAAAAATGGTACCATGCTAATAAGTGCTCTTTTGTCAGTTGCTCAGTTGTAAATGAAATGAAAAGTATTGCATTTATCCACTTTTGTTATAACTGTTTGATTGCATAGATCGGCTTTTGCTGAAACAATTTTGTCTGTTTCTGAATAATATTTGTTAACTTTTGCTAAAACCTGATTCACATGATGATTTGGAAGGAAAATAACTCGGTTTCGGAAAATTTCGTATCTATCAGGTTTTGAAAAAGTGCTTTTCAATCTTGTACTGTCATCTGAAAATAATTAGCCACAGATTAGTTTTGAAAACTCATGAGCATGCTTTCTCTTAATCTGTATTGCTTTGAAGTCAGTGATTCAGTAAAATAGAATTTATTATAGTGTGAGAAACTAAGTGTTTATGTTCTTGGAAATATTCTTATGTTAATAAAACTTTGAAGATTAAAAGTACAGAAATGGTGGGCAACACTTCTGGTTTATAGCTCAGCAATTTCAAAGCATCTTTTAATTTGTGAGTAACTTGGTCCAAAATATCATTCTATATCTAATTCATACTTAAAATATATGAGGAAAGGCTTTAGTTACGTGCATTTTAGTGTTACTGATATAAAGATCAGTTAATATGGCAAGAGCTGGTTAACTTTAGCGATATCTTATCCATGTTTGTTATAGTTGTTGCTAAATAGTTCTATGCATGCACTACATTAACTGTGGTTTTTTCTATTTCTTTTAGCAGTTTATTAATTAATTTTGACCACTACTTGAAGATAGTATCTATGGGAGTACTAATGAATAGTTCTCTAATTTCAAATGTCACCATGATTTTTTTTAACATTTTAAAATGTTCCATCAAGTTTTGGGCATTTTTTACTCTTAGACTTCAATATTTGGCGAGTTAGATTTCTCCACCACCCATCTAGCTATAGAATAAGTTGAGTCTGATTTGATTAGTCTCATATTTTGCATTGTTTTCAGTTTTGATAAATATGCATTCATCCAGGGTAGGATAAGATTCAAGATTTCAACAGCTTTAATTCATATTTAGGTATTATATTCCTAAATATATTTTCATAATTAAAACTATTAATTAATGATTATTAATAGTTGTAATAAGATTTGTATATAAAAAGAGGACAATTTTTATTCTGCTAAACAATACATGCAGATCTGAGATTTCTGCAGCACTAATTCTTATTTAGATATATGTATTCTTAATCGTACTACCTAACAATTGGTTTAATAAGATTTTATATACAAACCGTAAAGAACATTTTATTATCAAGTCTGTTAAGAATGTTTCTACTCTGAAGAAAATAGAAGATGATTATAATTTTAAAGAATTCACTATCCTTGGCTAATAAGTTTGTAAAATTGTTAAATAGCATAGAATAATTTTAGTTCTTTAAAATAAATATATAAAGAATTTGCTAAGGTTTTTTTTCAGTTTAGTTGTTAGAATTATGATGGGGTTTAATTGGTAAACATGGTAAACATTGCTAAACATTAGAAATTGAATGAAAAAACATAGAAATATTAAATATAAACCTTAAAAAAATCAGCCATAGTAGATGACTTTTGGTTACTTAATCATCAAATCCAAGGTTAAATCAATTTAAGCAATTAAATGGACCCATCGATTTGATGATGGAAAAAAAATGTTTATTTTGAAAATAAGGATTGTGAAATGAATTTTGAGATACTGTCAATTGATTCTGTCAATAAATTTTACTCTCAGTGGTTGGCAATAAAATAAGTGTCACTTAGCGGCAGTAGCAATAACAATAATAAACAAATTTCCTGATAATGCAAATGTTGAATTTGCAAAACTAGTCCTGTTATGATATGTAGGATTAGTAATAGCAGACTGAAATGGAATGGACATGTTCAAAAAGTAATAAAAAAGTTAATTCAGGTATATATATACCTATATTAAAACAATGCAAATAATAGATAAAGTATTAAACAAACTTCCTATGTATTCATTCACTCTCACTTGAGCTATGGGATTTTATTATGGAGCACAGTACAAAAAAACATCAGCTTTAAGACTATTTAGGCTGCAAAAAAGAGCTTTCATTTGATTTCAGGAATACAGAAAAGAGACATGTAAAAATGCATTTAAAAAACTAAATATTTTAACATTAACTTCATTATATACATCAAACTTACATTAAAAAGCTTTGATCAAAACAAAAATATTAATATCCACAAACATAACACCAGAACAAAAGATAATTATTTTAGAAACAGACTTGCTGGTATTGTAAACAACAAATGAATAGAAAATATCAAAGATCTGTATAACCATTTACCAGATGAAATTAAACAGATAAATGAGAAAACAAAACTAAAGGCTGTTAAAACTTATTTATTACAAACAGTATTTTACTCTGTGGAAGAATATAAAACAGATTAGGTAGAATATGCTGTTTACATTCTCATCAGTTTCGTAAACATGTTTGTAAATATTGTATTAATTTTATGTATATACAATTTGATGACCCATGTAAAAAGCTATGGCAGTTAAAAATAAAACATCAATATGTTAATATAAAAATTAAGTGAAGCTTAGTCAGTAATTATTATGATTATTTTATTATTATTAAATTGTATTTGTTTCACTATCAATAGCTACAGCCTCTTACTTTTATTATATTGCTTTGAGAACTTCATTGATTGTTTGAATAGATAGTCGCAGTATTTGAAAATAAATTAAATAATTAAAATCTTTGACAACCACTATAGAAGTCACCACACGCAAAAGTATCTTCATTCCTAACAATTCCAAGAGATTGTTAATTTTTGACTAATTGATCATCATTTACATGGAACATTTAGATGGCAGGAGTCACATGCTTTGGCAGAGGAAAGAGAGGAAATAGTGAGCATGTTTCCAACATTTTACAAATAGATGTAATTGAAGTTTTATTCAACTCCCTGATATTTTAAAATTAAAATGAAAATAACTTAACAGGTAATAGTACTTCTGTTTTTAATATTTACTCGTATAATGAAACATACTTTATTCTCAGGCATATCGATGGATAATTGATTCAAGAGATGAGGCCACTGAAGAAAGACTATCCAAGCTGAAAGACCCATACTCAGTCTATCGCTGTCATACAATTATGAACTGCACAAGGACTTGCCCTAAGGTGAGTGAATGCATTTGCTCAGAGGTAATTAATTGTTCTCAAATGAGTTATGTCATTGCATAATGTCATGTCATGAGTTATGTCATGCAATTTAATGTCCTAGTTGTTATTGCATATTTGAAAATCCTGTATTCTTAATCAAATTTTTGTATTAATTTCTAAATTATCATTGGATTTTTTATTTTTAAACAAAAGGCATTTAAATGCCTCTGGATTGCATTAATTTTGGAACTGCTAAAACCTCAGTGAACAATTATTTTGCTTCTTTGCCAACAAAAAGGTAACCTGTTGCTATATTCTTACTCTATGGATTCTATGATAGTCATAAACAATGTTTTGGGAATGATATGGTGTAGAAGTAATTATCCAAGTCAAAATTCTTTACTGAAAATGAATTGTGCTGTGTATGCAACAGTAAGTTCAGAGCTATGGTTATCTTGCCTAAGTATTTGATCACACTTTGCACAATTTATCTAATAAATAGCTGATCTCTCATTGTGGGGAATTCTGTCTGTTAAGGATGTGCAGAGCAAGTTTTGAATGTTGTATCTATTTTGAGATGCCAAATGATGTGTTTTCTGAAAAGTTTTTTAAATCTTTGATCTGTCCAAGGATTATAGGTGAATTTCTTAAATTGGAAAATTTCTTTTTGGTGTTTTAATGTACTTTCCTTGATGTTTTGAACCTTTTTGTGTTTGTTGATCTTTTGTTGTATCATGTTAGAGCTGAAAATGACTGATGCTATATGGAATATATATAGGTGTTTTTTGTTATACTGTTCTTTGCTAAGGGGACTATTATGGAGTCTGTATATTAAACAGTTCAGAACTGCAAATTGGTATAATTTTTGCTTGAAACTTGAAAACCAGTCCAAAAGAACAATGGCTGCAATAGATGGGAAAAATCAATTGTAGCAGCACACTTTTGGAGCAACCACCATGATAATATTGTCATGAGCGCACTGTTGATTCGAGGCGGCGCAGGCAATGAGATCAAAGAGACCAGCAGTGCAGTGCAGAGATAAACGTTTGCCAAAACGGTGGGGTAAGGAGACGGATTTTTCCAGAGTTCGTCTTTGTTCTAGCCGTCTTGATTGTTTGAGAACATTCCGGATAGGTAGTGAGTAATCTCTAAACAGGGAGCCGCTGCCTGCCATGGACAGTAAGTTGGTAATTGGACGCGTGCATGTGAACAGCTGTGTGGACTTTGTTTGTGGTCGATGACGTTGCAAGTTGTATTGTGTATGTGACATATTTCTGGACTGTCAGATTGATTTCTGCGGAAATAAAAAGCAATTTTTTGTGTTTGTGACCTGGACTTTTAATTTCACGAACCGACAAAGTCACAATTGGTATCAGGAGTGAGACATTACGGCATGGCACAGATTCTAGAGAAGTTGGAGACGGCAAATAACAACTTGGCCGTGACGGTGACCGAATTAACAACAAAGATGGAGGCGGCAAATAGCAACCTGTCCGCAAGGTTGAAGATGACAAATAAAAACCTGACCGCCTAGTTGAAACAAATAGTGAATGACACCCTCGCTGCGAAAACGGAGGCGACAAATAGCAACCTGGCTGCGAAGATGGCCGAACTATCTGAAATGAAGGCTGCGAACGAGGCCCTTGCCAAAAAATTTGAACAATTGGCTGGCGTGAGAGATGACGTCAGGGGGCTGTGCAAGTAGATGGGCCAAGTGGACGGGCGCGTCGAAAACCTGGCGAGCCGCGTTAACATCCTAGAGGGAAAGGCCGACACCAACACCAAGTCCCTGACGCCATGGTGGAGGACATCGTCGGCAGAAGGTTGAGGGACTTGAAGGCCGACGTGCCGGGACGCGACACATCTGCGCGCGTCAGACCACCTAAGTAGGACGGCACGTCCACGTTATAAGTCTTCCGCCGCCAGTTCGACGCAGTGGCCAAGCACAACATGTGGCCATCAAAGGAGGCTGCACAGCTAATAGCCAGCCTCCAGGGACGGGCCGCAGAAGTCCTGAACGCGGTTCAAGAAGCGGCGGCGCCCAAGGACATCTGGGAGGCCCTGGAGAACCGCTTCGGGAACCACTGCTTAGTCGCAGCCTACCGCAGCCAACTGAAGTCAAGGACGCAGCAGCCAGGGGAGACGCTGCAGGAGTTCACCCTGGCAATTGAACAGCTGGCCAGCAAGGCTTTGTTCGACCTCCCACTTGAATTCGTATCCCGGGAAGCTGCCTACAAGTTCGTTGACGGGGCACGAGACGTTGAGATACGTCAGCGCCTAATGCTCGGCGACTACAAAACCATCCACGAGGCGCTAACGGCAGCATTGAGAATGGAGGCGGCCAAGATGATGGCTACTCCGACTTCGAGAACAAGGAGTATCCGCTACACTGGAGACCGAAGCCCAGCCGAGCGACGCCAGCGATGACCTAGTGGCGTGTGTTGGTGGTGTGGCCAGCCGGGACACCTGGAGAGACTGCCCACACCAGGAAGAACAGCCGGAAGAATGAGTAAGGCCCGTCGTGGCGAGGGGCATGCTGGCGCCATCACCACCATCCCTTCGAGTGACACTGCGCGCCGTCAGCCGACGGATGGATGACATCCTCATTGCGGACGGTTGGATGAGAGGGAAGCTGTGCCGCGTGCTTGTAAACACCGGAGCAGCCGTGACCGTCATCAGACCTGACATAGCCAGGGGTTTGCCGTCGAGGAAATCAAGCCGATCATACCAGCTCGTGACGGCATCGAGCGACACGTTGCCTGAGAAGGACGCCCTTCTGAAGTTGACTTTGGGACGAAGTGCCGTGCGTCAGTGGGTGTTCGTCGCGAAGGTGACTGAGGAGGTGATACTGGGACTGGATGCCTTCAGGAGCCACGAGGCGACGGTCGATGTCGGCAAGAAGGTCCTGCGGCTCAATGGAGAAGAGGTCATACTCCGGCAACCCGAAGAACGCCTAGGAATCTGCAGGGTCGTCCTGAGGGTAGACGTGGTAGAGGAGGTGCCAGTGAGTCTACTAAACCCAACGGACACCGGTCACAACATCCTGGCCGGAACAGAGCTGGGAACATGTGATCCCGTGGTCAGCGTAACACCAATCGACCAGACCCAGAAGCCGGTGCCGACGTAACACCGAGGTCCCCGGCTGGAAGGTTTAGTGGAGAGGGCGGCCAACCACCTGACCGCAGAACAGCTCGAGAAGGTTCGTCAACTGCTGAGACGGTACCAGTGTTTCTTCATCCAAGGCGACAGCAACTACGGCTGCACGGTCCGAGTGCTCCACCACATCGACACCAGAGGCGCCCGGCCTATTCGGCAACCACCTAGACGTGTTCCGCTAGCGAAACAAACGGCCATACGGGACATACTGTAGGACATGAGATCCAGGGGAGTGATTGAAGAGTCTGACAGTCCCTGGTGTTCCCCTGTAGTCTTGGTGACAAAGGACGGTGAGCTACGCTTTTGCGTGGACTACAGGAAGCTGAACACTGTCACCCGGAAGGACTGTTTCCCCTTACCCCGGATTGAAGACACCCTGGACACGCTTGCTGGTGCGCAGTGGTTCTCGACCCTGGACCTGAAGTCGGCTTACTGATAGGTAGCTCTGGACCCGAGAGACAAGCAGAAGACCGCATTCTCGAATAGGCCAAGGGCTTTGGCAGCTCACAGTTATGCCCTTTGATCTTTGCAACACACCAGATACCTTCCAAGGAAGTCAACTACTTGTGCCACAAAGTCTCACCAAACAGTGGCCACAGACCCAGAGAAGACACAGGCCGTGAGAGATTGGCCTCGGCCAAAGGATTAGAGAGAATTGCGCAGTTCTTGGGGCTGTGCAGTTATTACCGCCATTTCATAAAGGGCTTCTCCTACATCGCCAAGCCCCTCACCCGCCTGATGGAAGAACAGCGGCCATATGTGTGGACGGAGGACGCCGACTATGCAGAGCTCCTATTTTGGGATTCCCACAACCAGGTGGCAATTTCATTGTGGACACCGACGCCGGCAACCATTGCATTGGATGCATCCTATCCCAAGGCCAGGACGGCCACGAGCGGGTGATAGCTTACTACAGCAAGGCGCTGTCCAAGGCAGAGAAGAACTACTGCGTCACCCAGCGAGAGTTACTGGCAGTAGTAAAGACCTTGGAGCACTTCCACAGGTACCTGTACGGTCAGCCATTCCACCTGAGGACTGACCATTCCGCCCTCACCTGGCTACTTAGCTTTAGGAACTTGGAAGGCCAGAGAGCACGTTGGGTCCAGAGGCTGCAGGAGTATGACTTCACCTCTGAACATTGTAGACGAAAGAGCCAGGGCAACGCAGATGCCATGTCCCGAAGACCCTGCCCAGAAGAGTGCGGCCAGTGTACAAGAGTGAAAGAGAAGGAGCATGCCGCAGCAGTCCGAGTGGTCACAGCAGTGCCTGCAGACGGCTGGGATAGCACAGGCCTTAGGAGGGAGCAGCAGGCGGATGCCAACTTGGGGCCACTCTTGAGGGAAGTGGAGGCAGGGACGAGACCGACCTGGGAGGACATCGCACCTAGAAGCGCTGCGTATAAGTAGTACTGGGCCCAATGGGAATCACTGAAGATCAGAGAGGGTGTGCTGCTCCGGATATGGGAATCACCTGATGGAAAAATGCAGAGGGAGCAGTTGGTACTTACGCGGAGTAAGGTCCCGGAAATCTTGGAGGAAGTGCACACCGGTACTTCAGGACACCTGGGAGCGAACCGAACGATTGATAAACTACGACAGCGCTACTACTGGCTGAGGCTCCGAGGAGACGCTTGGAGAAGGTGCTGTCAGTGTCACGTGTGCATGGCGAGTCGCGGCCCCCTGACTAGGAGCCGGGGTTGCATGCAGCAGTACAACGTCGAAGTGCCTTTTGAACGCATCGCTGTCTACATAACTGGACCATTCCCATTGTCCGAGTGAGGCAACAAGTATCTGATGGTGGTCGTGGACTATTTCACCAAGTGGCCGGAGGTGTATGCCATCCCGAACCAGGAGGCGAAGACCATCACAGACTGCCTCGTGGAGCAAGTTTTCTGCCGTTTTGGGGTG
Organism: Mantis religiosa; assembly: GCA_030765055.1. Lineage (NCBI taxonomy): Eukaryota > Metazoa > Arthropoda > Insecta > Mantodea > Mantidae > Mantis > Mantis religiosa. The sequence goes on from CM060949.1 coordinate 109,272,481, forward strand.
CTGTTAGAACTCCACAGCGACCAATTCACCAATTTTGAGTCTAACCTGATGAAGGAGGCACTGTAAAGTCTTGGGGTGAACAAGACCTGCACAACACCCCTACACCCACAGTTGGTCGAGAGGTACCTCAAGATCCAGGATTAATATCTGAGGAAGGTCGTGGCCAGCCATCAGCGAGACTGGGATGTCAAGGTACCACTGTTCCTGCTGACTTATTGCTCGTCAACACACAACACCACTGGGCAGCAACCGAGTATGTGGATAACTTGGTGGACCATCTCTACAACATGCACCCACAAAACGGGTGGAAGCAGACTGATTTCTCGGCAGTTCATCTTTGTTCTATCCATCTTGATTGTTTGGGAACATTCGGATAATGACTAGTCTATAAAAAGGGAGCAGCCGCCTGCCACGGACAGTCAGTCGGTAATTGGATGTGTGTGCATGAACAGCTGTGTGGACTTTGTGGTCGATGAGCTTGAAAGTTGTATTTTGTATGTGAAGTAATTCTGGTCTCTCAGATTGACTTCTACGGAAATAAAAAGCAAATTTTAGTGTTTGTAATCTGGGCTTCTAATTTCACGAACCCACAAAGTCACAATATCCTGAAAGTCAACCTCAGCAAGATACCCAACTGAACTTCCATTATGGAGAAACATCCACATTACAAAAAACAAGGATCAAATTATCAAATTTAAGCTCTCAGTATTGGACCAGCTTAACAAGTTCATATCACCACCACCACCACCACCACCACCACCACCACCACCGCCGCCGCCGCCACCACCACCACGACCACGACCACGACCACATCCATAACTAAGCATTTGTCAGCTGATGATGTGAATGAGGATTCTTGAAACATAAGTTACAAACATGATTTACAAAAGTTAGGTAATGTTAAGTATTAATTAACATTAATTTTTCACCAAAAAGGTACTCCAAACGATCAAAAATTGGGATTAATGAGCTCTGAATTTTCAGAAAATTTAATAACCTAGTAGAAAAGATGGTTCTTCAGAAAAGTATATGAAAACTTAGTTACAGGAATTCAAAAACTTTTTTTTTTTTTTTTTGCATCAGATTAAACTTTTAAATTAATTTTCTTTTTCTCTTGTATTTTAGGGCCTAAATCCTGGGAAAGCAATTGCAGAAATAAAAAGATTACTTTCGGGTATAGCAAAAAAGGATGCCCCAGGACTGGAGACTGCAGCACTACAGAAATAAATTATTAGAGAGAAGGAAATTTCTTGCCTATTTATTTAGCACAATGCCTGTGAAGTATTATATTTAAAATAAAACCTGTGATCAGCACTTCAGTTTAGCCTTTTTCTTAAAGTGCAGATTATGTAAAACACATGAACTGTGCGGAAGCATTAAATAGTTCTCAAGAATAATGACGTGGATATATCTTCCATGCTCATTAATTTTCTTTCAGATAGAAAACTCACTAAAGTAAAATCACTTAAGTATATTTTGCAGTTCATTCATTAAAATTGAGTTATCAACAAAGCAATAGTAATTTATATAGATATCAGTCATAATATTTTATCTTAAGATAGTGTGGCATAAGTGTTTACAAATCTACATACCTATCTTCAATATAAATTTAGAGAAACTTTAGAATTTATTTTACTTTTGTAAAAACATTCTGTAATATTAGACAAGCTACAGCACATTGACTTGAAGTCTTTCTTTTAGTTAATTGATGGAATTTAATCATTTCTTCATACTAACCGTATATAGACTAAGGTCTTTCATTTGCTGTGAACTATTTAAAAGTCAGTTTAAGAATTGATTCATAGGTTTGAACACACAATACATGTTACAGATATTGAAGGCAAACTAAACACATCTATGTACATTATAAACTTGAGTGTTTACACATTAACTAGGTACTGTTGCAGGGGTTACAAATATCTACGATTAAAGTTAAAAGTATGCCTGTAAACTTTTAGTTTGAAATGTTAATTACTTTACTGTGCTCTTTCCAAGTGTGGCCTGTAAACGTTCAGTTTGAAATGTTAATTACTTTACTGTGCTCTTTCCAAGTGTGTTAATTTGTAATATCGCTTAATGTTGGAGCACTTCATGTGATGCCAGTAACAGCAAACAAGAATACTTGGGGGTGAGAGAGAAGTGAATTCTTTTGCTTCATTTAAAAAGGGTAATTAAAAGGAACATTAACAAGAGTTTCATTTTTCTTATCAATATGTATTTCAAACTATAAGTGGAACAGTTTTCCTTTTCACTTTTTTTTTTTTTTTTTTTTTATGTATTGTAGTATGTTATTCTGTCCAAAATTGTACTTTGAGTAAAGAAATTGAATAACATACTGTGTAATATTTTCGTAAGATAGTTCAGAGATACCTAAAAGACATTTAGTAAATCATTCTGATGTATAAAATTAGATCTAAAATTAATAAAGTTAATTATAATTACCATATTAACTTCCTTTATTTATACAGTGAAATATCTTTCATTTTACTTTTTTTTTTCAAAAAGAAATCAGGTTATGTAATCTAAATTAGTTAGATAATTGCTGCTATGTTTAATATGCTGACCTCTGTAGTAGGGGTAGTAGGAGAGCCCAAGTACAGTTGAGTTGTCTGGGTAAGCTTTTTCAGAAGGTTTTCCAGCTCATCAGAACTCTGCTCCATTTAAATGTCACTCCACCTATTTCATTCACTGTGAGATGTAAGTGCTTAAAAGGGAAGGCAGTTACAAACAGAAGCAAGAAGCATGTACTGGCTACTATTGAATCTCAGAATGGAGTCATTAATCTTGTTAAATATATTATGAAGGCCTTTTGTGCCCAACTTTGTTTTGGTGTAGCTTTGGTATTAGTAACCAGATCTCCATAAATGTCCTTTTAGAGTGCTTTCTGTAATTCCCCTCCACCATTAGGGTCAGATAATACAAAATGCTTTCTTAGCTCAGATTATTGATGATATTCAGCCGGTTTACACTGAAATGTGTGACATTGTTAAATTTCTTATAGTTTTAGTAAACTATTGGTTAAAAGTAACTAATTTTTTAGTTTATTTAGATTTATTATTTCATACCAATTCACAGTAGTGCTCCTCATAGTGAAATAAGATGTATTCTGGTCACAAATCAAATCTTGTGTATTGCAAATCTTATTTAGTTACTGTAATTTCTGCTGTTCAGCATATAAACATTAAAATATTTCAAAAGGTTTAATCTTATGTTCAAATTAATATTCATAAATGTACAAAATGATGATGAAAAGGATAAACTCTTAAGATGGTTAAGAAAGCACATATGTCAAGCCAATCTCTGTTGCTGTATAGGAAAACCATAACAGTATGATCTGATAATTATGTTAAATAAGTGGAGGTAAAGTTACTTTTGTTTGCTAAGATCATTCACAATGTATAATCTATGGTGAACATCCATTTAAAACATTACTTCACCTCCAGTACTTAATAGTATGTATTGTATATAAAGGACAGAAATTATGAATTATTTTTTTATTAATACAGTGAGTGTACTCTGTGGAATGTATCCATCTCATACTCTTTAGGCAACTAGGTGTTGCAATCAATAACACACAAAGCACATCAAAGCTATTCAATTGTCTGTGCATTTATCTAGTAAAGTTGTAAATGAAAATGTGTTATAATAAACTCTGTATTGTGGTCCACAGCATGATCAGAAAGAAACTTAAGTTGGTGCTATTGTTGATAACAATTAACCAAACTATATGTACAAATAACAAAATAAAATACTACATGCATTGCCTACTTATTTGTTGACTTGTATTACAGGCATTTGTCATATATATTCTGATATACAGAAATGATCAAAATGTGAAGACTTCTTCAAAGTATGAAATAAGGGATCAGCTGCCACACCATTAAGCTTCATTAATACAGTGAAACCGTATGGTTCCCAAAACTGGCTGTGGAGTTAAAGCCGCACTTTCCAGGTGTAAAATGCTACAGGTCACTTTTAGTTTGATGTCCAAATGTGCCAGTCTTAATTATTGATGGAATTCTGTACTTGGTTCTAATTTTCTCATATTCTTTAAAGTAATCAGACATTTTAAATAAATAACATTTATAGAGCTATAAATGTTTAATGAAATTTTTAAGATAATTCTGCTTTTGAGTAAATTGTTTTATTTTGAATAATTATGAATTGACCATATAAAATACCAACTTAATAGATGATTGGGAATCCTTTACCATTTGTCTGGGATTTTAAGAAAGTGAAGAGATGCTGGGAACTTAAAATTAATGATTGGCCAAAATAAAAGTTGTAAGTATACTATATAAAAATATTTTCTATACTTCGTTACAATTCACATGATGTAAAATAAATGTTCTTTGTTGTAATTCTGTGGTTTAAGTGAAGGAAGCTTTTTGTGTTAATTACTATGTCTAGGATTGTTTTGCATTAAAGAGTGCAGAATATGTATAATTGTGTAATTTAAAATTGGGATATATCCATTAAACCAGAAAATATGCCATATCCAAAACCTCACAAAAATAAATGGAAATCTGTTCTTTTCATTCACTGTTTTTTACACCAAAAATCAATATTAATATGCTATATAAACTACTAAAACAGAAGTGCTGTGAAGCACAATTATGGTATATAACAGCAATGATTTTAAGGTTTGAACATGGAAATGATTCTCTTGCATCTAAGAATTGATTAGTAATGAGAAATAATGTACCTCTAAAACAGTTGTTAGGCACACATTTAAAATTCACGATTTCTTTAAGCCATAATGATTCTTCAGTGTGACAATTTGCTTTCCGTTTTACCAGGCGAGATATTGGCAATATGTTGTAATGCATGGTATCCTGGATTATCTTGTATGCAATTAAATTTTTCTAGTTCTTTGGTGTTTCATGTGGCACAAATTTAAGCTCTAGTAAGAGATTTTCAATTATACTTTTATTGTGAATGGTGATACGTCATTTTGTTCACATGTTATGATAGCTGTAGAACTGCAGGTATAATGTGATTGGAATATGTACTTTCAGCATACACTGCTCAGAACTTTTCTCCAGCAAAATTTTTTGTAAATGTTTTGCTGTTTTCAATTGTTTCAACAATGAGTGTTCATAACAGAAAACAGAACCCCATTTGTATGGACATTTTCATATACAAACACATGGCCATTCAACATTCATAATCTTGAACTGGAATGCAAAATGTCTGAATAATTAAAGCTTAGAAGTTTCCAGCTGTCAATGATGAAACAAAACATCAGGATATGCAATAACATATACAAGAGTAATGTGTATACATGATTGTTAATTTTAAAATACTAAGACACTACTAAACCCCATATCTTTTTTTTGGGGGGAGGGGGGGTAACTTATGTCCTCCAGTGTTAAGTCATATTGGATGATGGGTGAAATTGGTGAAATGATGCTCAAGTGAGTCGGAGGTCCATGGAGCATAGTTACCCGACATTTGTCTATCAGTATAAGGGAAAACCCCAGAAAAGCCTTATCTAGGTAACTTGCCCTAACCAAGATTCAAACTCGGGACCCCTTGAACGTGAGGCAGACTATATCTTATCTTTGCAGAGTATACTCATGCCACTACTGGCATGAAGTTTTGAGTCGAATGTCCTGGGTACCAGTACAGATGCCAAGCGAGGGCAGGTGTACGAGACAAAATGTCATTTTTGAGTTTGATTAATGAGTCACTATGTTTACATTCAACTTCACTTAGTGTGTTGTATAATCGAAACGTTTTCAAGATCATTCAATATCATACTCATCTTATATATGAAAATGTCATTTATTAGTGCCATAAGAGAATAATAATTGAGCTAGTGGGGCAACATGTCTTCATGACTTTAAATGTGAAAATTACAAATTCATAGCAGTGAAATAGTTTGGGACGAAGTATCAGAACTATGACAAAACCCCTTAATAAATTGAGCATTTTAATAATGGCCTTTTGTTACAAAATTGCTTGCAATGCATGTTATTTTTGTTAATACAAAAACCTTGGGTTCAAACCCAACAACCTGTAAACAACCTGACCTTACTCAACCCATTGGTAATAAGATGAAGTGCCAGATACATTCGAACAAACGAAGTTTGTTTCTAAGGAAATAAAGAGCAATTTTTAGTGTTTGTAACCTGGACTTTTAATTTCAAGGACCCACAAAGTCACATTTGGTGTCAGGAGTGATACGTACCACCATGGAGGCTGCATTGGAAAAGATTCTACAGGAACTGAAAGAAATGAGAACCGCGAATGATAGCCTGGCAACAGAAATGAAGACAGCTAACGACATCACCGCCGAGATGAAAGAAATGAAGACGGCGAATGACAACCTCGCTGCAAAAACGGAGTCAGCAAATAGCAACCTGGCCGCAAATTTGGAGACGACAAATCACAACCTAATCACGAAGATGGCCGAATTGACCACAGAAATGAAAGCGGCGAACGACAACCTCGCCACGGAAATGCAGGCCGAATTATCTGAAATGATGTCTGCGAACGAAGCCCTCGCCACCAAATTTGAGAAGCAGTTGGCCGGCGTAAGGAAGACTTAACGGATTTGGGTGAGAGCGTCGAATACCTGGCGAGCCGCGCTAACAACCTAGAGGGAAAGACCGACAACACTAAGTCCCTGAACGCCATAGTGGAGGACATCGACGGCAGAAGGATGAAAGATTTAAAGGCCGACGCGTCGGATTGCAACACAACATCTGCGCGCGTCAAACCGCCTAAGTACGACGGCACGCCCACGTTCGAAGTCTTCCGCCACCAATTCCACATGGTTGCCAAGCACAACATGTGGTCACCAGAGGAGGAGGCCACACAGCTAATAGCCAGCTTCCAGGGACGGGCCGCAGAAATCCTGAACGCGGTCCAGACAGCAGTGGTGCCCAAGGACATCTGGGAAGCCCTTGAAAACCGTTTTGGGAACCACCGCTTAGTCGCAGCCTACCACAGCCAACTGAAGTCAAGGACGCAGCAGCAAGGGGAGACGCTGCAGGACTTCGCCCTGGCAATTGAACAGCTGGCCAGCAAAGCTTTGGTCGACCACCCACCTGAATTCGTATCCCGGGAAGCCGCCTACAATTTCGTTGCAGCATTGAGGCAGCATTGAGGATGGAGCCGACTGAGGTAACGGCTACTCACACGTCGAGAACAAGGAGTTTCCGTTACACTCCAGACCGAAGTCCAGCCGAGGGACGCCGGCGAAGACCAAGTGGCCTGTGTTGGGAGTGTGGCCAGCCGGGACACCTGGAGAGAGACTCCCCACGCCAGGGAAAGCCGCCGGAAAACGAGTAAAGACCGTCGTGGCGAGGGGTAGTACGCGCCATCACCACCATCCTCTCGAGTGACACTGCGCGCCGTCAGCCAACGGATGGATGAGAGCATTATTGTGGACGGTTGGGTGAGAGGGAAGCCGTGCCGCGTGCTCGTAGACACCGGGGCAGCCGTGACCATCAGATCTGATGTGGCAAAGGGTTTGCCGTCGAGGAAACCGAGTCGATCATACCAGCTACTGACGGCATTGGGCGAAACCTTGTCCGTGGAGAGGGAAGCACTGCTGAAGTTGACCTTGGGGCGACGTGCAGTGCGTCATTAAGTGTTCGTCGTGGATGTGGCTGAGGTGATACTGGGACTGGATGCCCTCAGGAGCATCTGGGGGACGCCGACTTTAGGCCACTTTTGAGGGAAGTGGAGCCAGGGTCGAGAGCGACCTGGAAGGACATCGGACCCAGAGACGTTGCGTATAAGTCGCACTGGGCCCAATGGGAGTCGTTGAACACCAAAGAGGGTGTGCTGTTCCGGGTATGGGAATCACCCGATAGGAAGACGGAGTGAGAGCTGTTGGTACTTCCCCGGAGTAAGGTCCCAGAAGTCTTGGAGGAAGTACACGCCGGTACTTCAGGAGGACATCTCGAGGTGAACCGGACGATTGGCAAACTCCAGCAGCGCTACTAATGGCTCAGGCTCCGAGCAGATGCTGAGAGATGGTGCCGTCAATGTCACGTGTGCGCGGCGAGTTGCGGCTCCCAGACTAGGAGCAGTTGTCGCATGCAGTAAAACAACGTCGGAGCGCCTTTCGAATGCATTGCTGTTGACATAGCTGGACCATTCCCAGTGTCCGACCGAGGCAGCAAGTACCTAATGGTGGCCGTGGACTATTTCACCAAGTGGCTTGAGGTGCATGCCATCCCAAATCAGAAGGCGAAGACCATCACAGATTGCCTCGTGGAGCATGTGTTCCGCCGATTTGGGGTGCCGTTGGAACTCCAGAGTGACCAGAGCACCAATTTTGAGTCTAATCTGATGAAGGAGGCACTGGAAAGACTTGGCGTGAACAAGACCCGCATAACACCCCTACATCCGCAATCGGACAGCATGGTCGAGTGGTACACCAAGACCCTAGAAGAACATCTGAGGAAGGTCGTGGCCAGCCATCAGCGAGACTGGGACGTCAAGGTACAACTGTTCCTGCTGGCCTACCGCTCGTCTACACGCGACACCACTGGGATGACGCCAACCAGCTTAATGTTCAGCCGAGAGTAACGCCTCCCTTGTGACAGGGCTTTCGGGAGCCTTCCGGAAGCGAAACAGCCAGCAACTGTGTATGGGGAGAACTTGGTGGACCGTCTCCACGACATGAATGAGATGGCTCGTCAGAACATTCAGATGGCGAGTGACCGCATGAAGACCCGATACGACAGGCAAGCTAATAGCCAAGGGTTCGAGCAAGGTGACTTGGTCTGGTTGTACCGCCCTACCCGGACCAAGGGACGCTGCCCTGATTTTCAGCAACCATGGCAAAGACCGTACCGGGTGGTAAAGAGGATTAACGACGTGGTCCACCGCATCCAGAAGGTGCCCAAGGAAAAATGTTGGTGGTACACTTGGATCGACTGGCCTGATACGATGGTGCTGTTCGGGACGACAAGCCTTGAGGAGGGAGCAGTGTCGCGAACGCATTGTTAACGTGAAGGGCAAATTAAAAGAGACGGACAGTACAGTGCGGAGATAAAAGCTTACCGAAACTGTGGGGTAAAGGAGATGAATTTCTGGAGAGTTCGTCTTTCTTCTAAAGCCGTCCTGATTGAGAAAATTCCACGAATTTCCGGAATAGTGAGTAACTATAAAAGGAGCCGCCGCCTGTCACTGGGAGTCAACCCTATCAGCAGCTAAAGCTGAGCTCCTCATAATTCTTCCAAGCTGTTTGGCATCTAAATTTCTCCCCAACTAAAATCTAAAAAAATTTAAAAAAAACAACAAAAATTGGGTGCTAAGTACTGCATCCTCCCCTTCAACCCGAAGGTACTTTGGTAACCTCAAAATTAACTCCCGATCAAAAACCTACATCACCTTCATCCTACATCTTTCAATAAAAATCCTCCCTGCGGTAAAACCCTTAATGGGTGGACACGCAGCAAAAACCTTCTGGCTGTATACAGCCAGCCAGCACGAGCGAGCGACTGGGAGTCAGTCGCTAATTGGACGCGTGCGCGTGAACAGCTGTAGAAGTGAATTCTTTTGTGGTTGATGACCTTGCAAGTTGTATTGTGTATGTGACGTCGTTCTGGACTGTCAGGTTGACCGAAGTGTGTTTCTACGGAAATAAAGAGCAATTTTTAGTGTTTGTAACCTGGACTTTTAATTTCACGAACCCACAAAGTCACAGCATATTTGCACATTCGATATCAATATTCCTGTAACGATAGCGTTTTCCTATGATTTAGTTCACATTCTATATAGCGTTATGGTACCAGGTAATAAGAACATCTCAGATTATCTTTTCAGCATCGTTTAAAATGTTTAACTACTTGTTAATTTGCCTCTAAAGGCAAATGTTGTACAAGCTAGACTGCACTCTCTTATAAACATATATTGTTCATACGATCTGCTCACATTTGAACCTCTGCCTCTTCTGTGAATTTTAATTTTTCTTTTACTAACACACAGTAAGTAGAAATGTAGTATTCCACTCAAAATTTGAATTTGAGATTTCTCCGAAAACAGGTTTGTTATCAGGTTTGTATTTGCGTCAACAGCATAACTCCGAAAAGTCATTTAAATATGAAACTGTGTATTTAAGCTGTGCCTGACAACTTTTTTCTCATAGGACAAGACGTCTCATTGGAAAAGTCAGCCAATTATTATACCAAATCTAAATTACCATTGTAGTCGCTCGTTTTGTCGCTTGACACCAGTGTCGTAGCACCACTTCCCTATTAACAGATGCGAAACATAGCTAAACACAAAATTCATGAATTTACAAATAATATGAATACACCTCGAATTGATGTAAATAAAAGGATTTTTGTCGAATTATTGGGCATTGGCCACTTCTTTAATCTCTGCTTCTGACCAGTTTTTATCTATCGTTAAGTTTTTTTTTTTTTTTTTTTTTTTTTTTTTTTTAATTTACGTCCTCCAACATTTAGTCATATCGGACGATGAATAAAATGGGTGAAATGATGCTCCAATTAGTGCAGGGTCCATGGAACTTAGAGTTACCCGACATTCTTTTTCATGATAAGGGAAACCCCCGGAAAAACCTTATCCAGGTAACTCACCCTGACCGAGATTCGAATTTGGGACCTTTTGAACGTGAGGCAGACACCAAACCATCTACGCTACCAAGGCGGGCAAAGGATTCTTCCTCAGTGCTAGGGGCATGAATGACAGTAAATTCCAAATACAATATTTCATTTCCGTCCTATCCCCCCGGCAAGGTGATGTTTGCGGGAGCTAACGGCGTTTTTCAGCAAAGTTTCATTACGGTTACGTAGAAAATGAAGCTAGCAACTTGAAGCAATGAATATTACACAAATATAACTATTCGTAACAAATACTTCACTTATCTTAAGAAAATGGTGTTGATTTTTCTTTATAATTGAGATCGTTTTCACAAACAAATTGCTTGCATCGTCAGTCCATCAACACACTTCGTTGTCAAGGATTCCGGTTACCATGTTATTATGTTTTTTCAGTATTACTAAAATCTGAAAACGAAACAAATCTAAAAACAGAATTAACTGTTGGTATTTCAAAATTCATTACGCGAAGTTTATTTTTTAAATAAATTATATTTTCTCAAACCATTAAATCTATCGGACCATTTAATTGTTTTAATAATTTAACTTCAGGATTTATTTTATGGTTAAATGACCAAAAATTATCTGCTACGGACGATTTATCAGTTTGTTTATACTTAATATTACGAAGATGTTCTTTCGTTCCGGTTTCCAAATTTCGTTTCGTCTTTCCAATATAACCTGATAACAATCTAAACAACTAAATTGATAAATATCAGATTATTTATTATTAGGAATTCTATCTCTTTTAAAGTAATGTTGTAAATTGTTAATCCTATATTTATTTTGAGGAACTAAGGTTATACCAACTTCTTAAAAAACCTCTTGAAAATGTTTATTAACCCATGGATGGTAAGTAAACTTTTTAAAATTATAATCGTCTTTTATATTTTTAAGGGTAGATATATCATTAACAGTTTTTTTGACACTTACATTTTTCAATCTTCTTTTGTATAAAATCTTTATTAAAACCACTGATTAAAGCAGTATTAATAATGTGATTATATTCTTTATTAAATGCTTCTTTATTCAGGGTTATATTTATTAATCTATAAATCAAACTCCTAAAAACTGCAAATTTATGCAAATTGAAAAAGGAATGAAAACTGAATAAAAAAGGAAAACCAAAATTTGCTCTTTTGACTCTGGTCTTTTTTTTTTTTTTTTTTTTTTTTTTTTTTTAAGGGAAAGTTGAGATTTCTTTTCGTGCTCACCATGTTTCTCCGCCAGCTTACCAAGGAAACTACATAGAAATACTGAAATGTATTTCCTACCTGATTCTGGTTTAGAGTCAATGTTAAAAAGTGAAAGTATTTTATTATATTATTTCCCGGCATGCAGAACGAATTAATAGCTTCTGAATCTTTACATGTAGTTCAATAAATAAGACAAGAATTGTTCAAGGTAAGATTCGTTGCATTAATTTGTGAGGAACTGATGGACCTCCATGAAAGCGAGATACGTGACGAAGGAGGGAATCGTGCAATAAATGTTTCTACATTTTAAGAATGCGAGTCAAGATATTACGCCAAATGCTCTCTTTTCGCATGCGATTAATATTGCATGAGTTTGATTATGAAACCATGTTAGTGTTATAAGCATGTGGTGTGATTGTGCTTTTGGAATAGCAGACAAACACAGCAGTTGGCAAACTATAATGAGAGAGCATTGTAAGGTTGCAATATTCATCTATTGCTACGCATATCAATTGAACCTAGTTTTGTTACACTAATTTAAGCATATGAATATTTTCTTCTTATCTTTATCCGGTTTTAACACCTTTTGTAAATTTACTATAAGCACTGTAGCACTAGATGCATAAGTGAAGAAGATACTCTTTTCGGTTGCTCCTACCAAATAGAATTATCAAAGTCCCATATTGGAAAAACATTCAATATCACAAAGCTAATATTGAGAATGTACCTATTTCCATAAAAATAAATGATGATCTGTGGGATGCTGAGATGACGTCTTCTGTTGGTTGTCGTTTAACACATTTTAGATTTGATTTCAGTTTCTTCTTGACGCATCTGACCGTTTTTTTTTTTTCAATATTAGTCAAAATCAAGTGTGCTTTGGATTGCAGTACTAAAACTAGAGATCTTAAGAATCAGCTCCAAGAGAACTTTGATACCTTCTGGCACTAACTTATGAGAACAGCTCCTAGAGTATACTAGTAAAACGAAATCTCATGAATCCTATTAAAGGTGAAAATAGGCTGTATCTGAGATGATTAAGATACTTGATATGAACCTCTCTGACCGACTTGTGAAAAGGACGAATTAGTTTTTGAGTTTCCTTGATCACAAGTATTTTGCCAATTTCAAACTTGACTTTTCAAGTGAGGCACTAAAGAATTGAATGCCAAGTTTTGGAACTCGCTTTCATTTCGCATGTTTAAGAAGGAACTGACTGCCATATATTCCGATTCTGAGTTAAACAAGGATGTGCGTATTCTCTGTGAGTACTTGTTGTCTCGAGAGTTAGCAATAGATGTGTTCCCTGAGGCTTACAAGTTGAGTACATTAATTTTCATCAGGCGATGAGAAAACTATTCTCCCTCCTTGGACATCTTCATAAGTAGTGCGAGAAGTGGAATTTTCTCACATTGATACACAACGAATTCTGTACATCGTTGTATTTAGAGATTACACCTACATTCAGCACCTTACGGCCATACCTACTGTATGCAAGTTTCAGCGTTTTATTCAATCTACCAATTCAGTTCAATGGTACACTCACATTTTGATTGCAGGAACACTTATTACGACACACTTTTGTGTGTTATATGCTGATTTACATTATATTGTCTCCAGTATATCAACAACAAACTCGTGCTCATACTTTTCTTTACGGCAGAACAGAGTTGGTTCTACAAACTGTAGCAGAATCCGACGTTGATCTAAAGTGTCACTAACGTATCTCGGTGTGCTCCTCAGGACTTTTGCGTTCTCAGTACAACATTTGCAGGTTGGCTCTTCGGAATTTGTGTCCTGGTGAGTGCTTCAGTGTTTTTATCGTTTCTTTTCATCGTTCTCCTCTCCGTTTTTTCTCAAACTTTACAACCGCGCTATTTCCACCATACCATGCACAGATATGTTTATTCAGCCCAGTAATCAATTTCATATTATTATTGCATATTATATGGAAACATCTGTATGTGTACATGCACCTTTTTGTCAGCATTGGGCAGCCATGTTTCTTAGTGGGTGGTGGTTATATATTTTTGTAGGTTTACGACAAATGTAAAGTTATAAAATTAGATATCAGGAAAATAAATTATTGAAGTCCATACAAACGATATTCTGTCAGCACATTTAAGTTTTTCCCGCATGCTCCTGTTACATTAACATATCTACTAGTCCTTGAATGCTTTCTCGTCACACACGTGGAGTGAACTTAGCTGACATATGCTGACCAAGATTCACTCAGCCACTTTGTCAGGTGATGCTTTAATGTTTAAACTCTACGCGATTTTGCGTAGGAAATTCATATGCGTGCTAAGAGGAACATACGGCACTTAGATGTTTAAAGATAATTTTGCCTATCTTCCAAAATGGAACTTAAAACATCAGGACTCTCCACAATGGTAATACTAGCAACTATTCATTAATGATATACTTACACTTCATTCACTGTTATGTAGAGTAGTAACTTTATTTACGTAGATTAAACATTATTTATATCAAAGGTGAATTTCACTTATTAGGTTTAATCATTCAGTATGCTACTAGCCTATCTCAGGAACAATATTCTTACAAATATTGCTTCGGTCTTGGATCATCCTTGGGCATTGCTCCTACAGTGTTCAACACTTGTATGTCAGAAAGTAAAAATTGATTTTCTTTTGAATTATAGATAGCAATTTTAGATTGTTACCTTAGATAGTGTTATTTCACCAAATGCATTTTTAATCTTATCGTTTCTTGTTTGGGCATTAATGACATTTAATTTTAACTTATCTTGATAAATCAGCTTTTATTATTACCTCCTGAAAAATTAGAATGACAATGCTTTGGGCAATTATATAATATATTAAAAATCTATTAAATATAGTTTGAAAAATAGAATTGATTTCAGATTAGAAAAAATGGCATTCCAAAAATGCCATGTATTGCACTGTTATGAATCAGAGAGTATAGCAATTGCTAGACATAGTAGATTTCCTTGATCATGTTGAGGTTTTGATGTCACTTCCTGTTGAAAGTGATTTCATCTCTGAAGTAATTCTTAGAGCGGTGGGTTTTCCTTTTTTGGTTAAGAAGGATAACTGTGTATGTGGGATGTGTTTGCTGTTTCGTGGTGGATCTGAGTAAAATTGAAATAAACTTAATGCTTTAATGCGGTAAGTTGAAAGGAATTGTACTTTACATTAGAACGGGTGTGTATTTGTCGAATAAAATAGAACGAACAATAATATTCTTGTAGGAGTGACTGAACGAACAATAATATTCTTGTAGGAGTGACTGACTAAAGTGAAGAAAACTTGACAAGTTCCATTAAATGAATATTAAACCTTAAACTCCCCGCATTTAGCGTTCTGGAATGCTTAAGATGTAATTTGTGTTTCAAGGTTGTTTTTTTCCACCCCGTTGACGTTTTAAGCACGTTAATCGTTAAATTTTCTTTTTTTCTAAGCCAAGAAAACATCTAGTTCGCTATAATTTTGTTTTGCATGTATTTGTGTGTTGGTATTTTCATTTTACCTTAGCTGACAATCATAATAGCGGAGAAAAGGCATAAGTGTCGAGCCAGGTGATTTAAAACATTTTTATTCAGGCTATTATGATTTACCCTTTGTACATTTTTACTCTTTAGTGACCAGTGGGAGAAAAGAAGCTGAGTAATTTTTTTTGTAGGAAATGAAAAGCGAAAATAAAGAAAGAGATTTTATACTAAATGAAATATGTTGTATGTTTTGTATTGCTTGATACTCAGTTAAAGGGACTTTTTTATAAAGTGGTTAGGTTATATTCAGTCCCTAACATTGTCATTTTTCGAAGTTACAGAGATGCTTTTTTTTTTTTTTTTTTTTTTTTTTTTTTTTTTTTTTTTTGAGCATTGGCAATGGGGTTATTTGAAAATGGTACCCTGGAAGTGACTTGTATGAACTATCTGTTATTTAGCAAACATACTAGTTTTGTGCTCCATTAAATAGAGTATAAAGATTTTCGTATCATTATACTGAACACAAACATAAGTCATTGTAATTGCATGAGACAGCTTGGAAATATTGTATCATTTTATTTGTTCGTGTATATGGTTCAGTATTGAGCAAAGCTCACTGACATTGGACACATATATTATCTTATGACACATCCATCATGACTACTGTTTGCCAATGGAAGGAAGTTGTTGACAGGAATGTGCTACCCTTATGTTTCAAAACAGTGGGACAAAAGCAGTGAATGTATATGACAGAACGTATGCTACACAAGGAGTAGAACTATTCAAAAAGCATATTATAAGGATACAAAGGTGCACTTGAAAGAGCATTACAGAACCAAGAAGGTTTATACACAACAGTAGAAGGCATCAGATTTTGGCCAGATGTTTTTGAAAGGACTAACTGAACTAACCCAACTACTACTAGGCAGGGTATGGGAACCATGTCTAACAGCTATTTCCCCTTGCACCTCAGTCCCCTTAGACTTTCTTTGTTGTGGCAAACTGTAGTAATATTCCCAGCACCACTAATCCTTTTTTTTTTATAAAAGTAATTGCTTTAGTTAAATTTGGTGAAGAATATATTCATAATTTAAATAATAGCAAATAATATAATTTAGAAACTAGATTAAATATGGTGAAAGGGATATCAATGTTGTATGTTAAGCTCTAATCTGTCAGTAGGAGTATTAACTTCATTAGTTTTCTATCTGTATTAAACATATTTTATGATAACATATTTACTGGTTTTGAATAGTATATTTCATTAATCTGCTATTTGCAAATTGAAACTTTTGAGAGAATGGAAACACTTTTATCTTGAAACAAAGGAAGGTTTTGGTTTTTAAAAAATGGTAACTATATAAAATCAGTATTTCCTAGAAGTTCACTAAATTATTTAAAAGTAATTTTCTAGAAGTAAAAACTCCCAGGCTTTTGCAATAAAATACTTTACACCTTTTAAATTAAAATTATGTTCTGATATTAAATTCTATAGCATAAGATAAGCCGAATCTGTTTTGGTTTTCTTTTATTTCCCTAACCTCAATGGTCCACCTCTGTAGGGTTGTGTAGCATGTTTGCCCCACATCAAGAGATCCCAATTGAAATCTTGGTCAGGGTGAGTTATCTAAATAAGGATTGTTCCAGGGTTATCCCTTATCCAGAAAGATGAATGTTGGGTAACTCCAAGATGGTGGGCTCATTTGAGCACCATTTCATCCATTTCTTTCATCTGATATACTTATGTTGGAGTACGTTAATTTAAAAAAAAGAAGGAAAAAAAAAAAGAAAACCTCAATGAGCATTTGCAATAGTGTAATTTGAACATTTTTTAATATCTGATAAATAAAAATAATTCCAGTTTTGGGTTTTGATTTCATAAATTTTCAGCAGAACAGTTTACATTTAAGTTTACGTGGCCTTCATCTTTCACTTCTATAACTATGGTATTATGCATATAGTTATTACTAATAGCTCTTTTCCTTTTTATTTGTGGTTCATCAAGACTAGTACTAATCGTTTCTTGAATAAACTGTTAGAAGGGTGAAGTAAATTATTAATAGCAGCAGTCACTTTAACCTAAAAGTAACCTGTTTATCTTGTAAACAATTGATTCAAATTGAGAGATACTGCTTATATAAGAACTAAACAGTTTCAATGCAAAAACTTGCTTGTACCATCACTTGTTGGATTGCTGCTCTAAACAGGACGTTGAAGACTATTCTTAACACACAAGAAGCATTAGCAGACTAATTTTCTGTATTAAAAATAGGAATTACTGATTTCACACAAAAACAAGATGGTGACAAACCATTCGTTTGCTGAATTTCTGTACATATCCTTTATAAATACATGCCAGTTCATAAAACACTCTTGACACCAATGTATCTGCTCTGTATTCTTACAAGGGAACTATCACTATGCTCATACCTGTATTCGTTTGAGAGTTTGATGGCATCATCTCTGCTCTATGTGGGAACTGTGTGCCAAAAATCTGCTGTAGAATAGAATGGCAATGCCCAAAACTGAAGCCTGAAAAGTGCCACATGCAACCACTTGCAAGTAGCTGCTGGACAACACTCATCAGCTCTGTCAGCACTTCTTATATATGCCTGTGTATAGAACGCTGCTTGCAGGGGTAAACAATCCTTCCCATACAATGCTGTGTAATGCCTATATGCTTCTACATATTTTGGACTCATTTTCGGGTACTTCCAGCTATACTCCACACTTGAGTTTTGGCACTCAGGCCCCACATAGAGTAGAGATGGTGCCAACAGACTCTCAAGCGAATACAGGTAGAAGCATAGTGATAGTTACCTTGTTAGTAGTGTGGGATTATATGCAAATTACATGATTCAGCTATGGTTTAGAAAGAGAGTATGATTGTGCGTAAGTGTGTTGGAGATTTTAGGTAGCAGTACACATGGTAGAATGGTTCGTCTCTGAAGGTAGACCTGGGCTGCTAGTGGGAGGTCATTTATTTGCAAGTTCAGTGCTGCCAGCTCGCAAATTACTTATTCCACCATGGTGCTAGCAAAACTTTCAAGCCCTATGACTTCATGACTTACCTTTAAATTTTTATATATATTTTTTTCCAAAACTTCTAATGATGCTAGGAAGCAGTCAGTTGTTTGTGCTGTAGGAAGTTAATAGTTTCATAACGAGTGATGAGTGTCAGTAATGTAAGAAGCCATTTTCATCACAAAATGTATGAGAGAAATCAGTTACTGAAAATGTTTGTGACCAATTCAACCTATAGTTTTGGGTAAGGAATTTGGGATTTGGTGGATGATGACGTATTAGCATGTTGACAATTTCTGTCTCAGAAATTTCGGGATTAATCAACTTACTTTTGTTTGCTAATTTTAAGAAATATTCGATCATAGAAATCCCTTTTCTAAACTCAAACCTACCCGTTGCTAACACAACTTTTATTCTTCTTTGTCTCTCAGGTCCCCAAAATCGATTTATAAACAGATTTCTGAAAGTGCTGTATGTTTCATGTGAAGCTAAGGTTAACCTCAACCACTCAAGAGCATTTTTCTTCAAACAGCATTTTACTATCACCATCCGAAATTCATTCAGAATTCTCTTAATATGGAAATATTCTTCCAGTTCTCTAAGAAATACTTTTGGATTATCACCTGATTCCTCATCAAAACTTGGTGAACCAATATCAGTTAGTGAATAATGTACACATTCATTTTGACCTAGACTGTGAAACTGTGTGTGAGGACGTGTTTTGTGTGTTTCTATGATAATATCATTATCTGGACTCACAAACTCACTACATTCACTTACTACATCACCAGACTTCTGATGATTGCTTAGTTCACCTGGTAAGTCAGTCATTTATATTTCTAATTCTAGGCATTTCTTTCACATTATTTACTTTACTAGCCTGTAATGCAATCACAACTTGTGTCAATTTTCCTAAGTTATCCTTCTCTTTTTCAAAATTTTCTTTCACCTCTTTAATTTGCAAAACTACTTCTTTCGCTTTACTTATCTCACCAAGTTGTAACTTTATTTCCTCTTGGTGTGCCTTACTTTCATCATGTTGTAATTGCAGTTCAGAACAAATTACACTGATTCTTTGTTCTACTTTATCTCCTAATTCTTCTCTTTGTTTTTGTGTTATTTCTGCCTGTTGTATCCTAAATGTTTCTAACTCTTTGTTTAATTCCATTCTTATTTCTTGTTTCACAATGTGCTAACCTAACCTAGTTTCCTGAATTATTTCTCTTAATTCCATAATTTCCTGCCTATTTTCATTCTTATTTTGTTCAATTGTTTGCAATAACCTTTCCATATTCTCTTTACATTCTTTTCTTCCCTCTCTAATTTCTTGTGCTATCTCACCTTTCAATTCCTGTTTTAACTTTTGTGACAAACTAACCTCTAAATTGCTCATACTTTGTTTCAAATCTTTAACATTGTCTTTATTCTGAGCTAATTCTTTCCTCAATTCATTTATATTTTGTTCAAGATCTTGTTTTAATTCTCATTCTACATCTCCTATTTTAGCAGCTAAATTACTCAACATTTCTGATTTTACATCTCCTATTTTAACATTTACATTTCCTATTTTAACATCTAAATTACTCAACATTTTCGTTATCCTCTCTAACATAAACTCGTTATCTTTACTTAATCCTACATGTTCCCTACTCATTCCTAAACCATCACTAGCTTCTCCTTCCACTAATATTTCTTTTCTACTCGCCATCTTTTTAACTATTTTCTGATTTCTTAGCAACATAAATCTACTACTAATATTTTTTTTATATAATTTCACTCACTTAAACCAGTTTTCTTTTTCTTCTTTCTTCTCTCTTCTTTCTCCTTTCCTTTTATATTCCTACGTAGCTGTACGAGGTTTTAATCTCCACTCTTCTTTATCCTATTCGACCACACGTTGTGGTGCCATTTGGGACAGGAATTTGGGACTATTCGTCGTTAATTTGTCTCCATCTTAATCAGCCACACGTTTGGGCGCAATTTGGTACGGGATTTCTATGTTTGAGATAGGATGCACGTTGACTTTTCAAAGATCCACGCCGAGAAGCCAGAAATAACAAATTCGTTGTATTTTGATTTGTTTCTTGATGATGGTTCTTGATTAACCAAGAGCCATGAGAATCTTGATTTCAAGGCGTGGTTCGGAATAAAGTTTCGGAGAAGTCAAATTTTGTAACTATTTAATTGTATTATTTAGATTACACTTTATTTGAACTTCCTTTCCTAGTCACTTCCAACATATCAATAAATTCTTACTTTGTTATATTTAAACAGATTCAAACTATTACTTAAATGTTCTTGATCTTGCACCACAATTCATCACACTCACCATTACAAAACATCTCTACGAAGATTATTGATTTTTCGTAACTATTGTTATTCCTGTCTTAATTTTGTGATTGGCCGATTTGATTCCACATCACAACATTACGTCATACAATTGTTACTACAGCCAATCACAAAATTACATATATTTTTATTTATTTAAATTACTATTTAGATTTACATAATCATTTTTTTTATAAATTTATAAACTTTTCATAACTTTTCTAAATATAACTCAAAACTACTGTTACTATTTTCATACAACAGCTAAAGTTTATGCAAAATTTGCTTGTTCAAATACAATGAACTAAAGTTTCATTAAGAGAGATTAACAGTTGAGTAGTATTGTTGCAAACTTATGTCCAAAAAATAATTTTATAGGAGATACCAAAATTGAATTGAAACTAAATACGAAAGATACTTCAAACTTAAGTTACAAAACTAATATTTGAATAGTGTATCCCAAAAAGAGATCTAACAAACTACAAATGGTTAGGAAATGAAAACAATATTTTAATTTTAGGGCTAACATGAATATCTTTAGTAGAACTTAGATTTTATTTCTTTCGATCTTTTATAAACAATTATGAACCAAACTGTATGTGTAATAATACCCTGTTGAACATATTAACAACTAAATATAAATTAAGTGGAGAAACAAAGTATTCCTAAAGAGTGGAAAAATAATCTAACCTGCACTTCGCTTGCACCAACTTCTATACACCATGTATATGGAGGATACACACTGATTACTGATGTGTAAATATTGTCAAACAGTTTGGCATATGTAGTTTTCAAATAGCAAACTAAGGAGCGACTCACTCTTTTGTGATGCTTTGAATACACCTCATACCCTGGCACTTGGTTCCGCTGCAGCGGTATGTAGGTAAACTCAGTGTGTGCAGAAAGTTGATCCCTTACACCAGGCTACACACCATGCTACATCACTATCAGTTATATATCATTGCAGTCTTCTAAAGACTTTATGCTTGATATTTCATAAACAATGAACAGACACATGTATAAAACGTTTCTCTTCACTTCTAAATGAAAACTTATGTAAAACAAACACATGTTAGTTTTGTTTTTTGTAATAAGTAACTGAGTGTTCTCACTAACTGGTCAGGTTAACTAATGACTTGCTTTTGGTGCTTAAAGAGGGTGAGAGGTGCGAGTTCCAAGACAATATTTATAACCCACTAGTTCCAAAGAATTTTTCACATGCCCCATTGTTTGGCAATAACTATACCTTGAAATGTTGCGCTGTCAATTACTTTGAGTTTTGGATAAGGTTGTATTCATCATTTTCAATTACATTCTCTAATGTTTTGATAGAACTCACGGAAGTATGATGGAATGAACGTGTACATATCCAATAAATCCACTTTTTTGCTTTCTTTATTGTAATGTCAATTTTATGTAGTTGAACTATAACAGCAGCCAATGGAGTCAGCTTATTACTTCTTTTATTGGGTCGCAAGATCTAGAATGTAGTTAACGAAAATTGAATGTTGTGTCTAACTTGAGTTCGTACTCTATTGGGCTCCCCTGAAAGCTGCATCTAAAGGTATGAAGTAATCGTACATATAATTTCTCTTATGCATGCCTTCTATAATGGATAAGCCAACAAAATCAATTTGCATTTAGTACACTTCAAGTACAGGAACTGTATTGATAACCACTTCAACCTGCTGTCTGGGTGATAGACTGCACATTTCTTCTTTCCTCTATCAGTGCAATGTTTTTATCACAGGAAGAAAATTGTGTCCAGTAAGAACTTGTAGTCGGTGATTGTGAAGTACTGTCCATGCAGATACACATGAACAGTGTAAACATCATGCACAGTGGCATGATGCAATTGGCCAGTTAGTCGGCAAGTAGAGGTGGCTAAGTTTTTAACATGGATGATGCCATTCGTACTAGGCACCGCCTCTTCACTTCCACTCCTTGTACTATGCATCTGACTGCTTTTGTCTATTTGCATGGAAAGTATTTCCTCTTAATCAGGTAGTGGTAGATAACAGGTATTTTGCCAGATATTTTGACCAATGCTGTGGTCAGACCGCTTGAATAAATCTTTTTCTTCCAGTTGGACATTCAGTTCATTTCATTTCAGAAGGCAAGTTGTAACTTCTGAAGAACCTGTTTTTGCCACTGACTCATTCCATATGAAGAAAATAGCTTTATCTGCTCCCATATGATACCCTGATGGGTGGAAAGGTGCCTTTAATAAGATACTGATGAATGCTTTAAGGTTGGATAGAGAACTACTTGCATCATATCTGCGCACAGTACCATGTAATAATTTTTTTCTTTTCAGCTTCAATATTATCCTGAAAGGCACTAGTATGGACAATGTGGCTTGATATGATAGAGAATGCTATGTGCAGCAATCTTCTGCTGTTCATAAGTGTCATTTGACACATTTCATCTACAGTATGAACAAGTGATATTTCCGTATTAAATGACAGTGATTTTGAGTAAGAGATTACCCCATTAAATGAACAGTACAACGGTGTCAGTGTTACGAATATTTGATAAAAGTACTTCAAGGAAATAAACTATACCTCAGTTCTGTTGCATTTATCAGGGAAAAAAGTATTCATACACCATTACAAATGTAAACATAGAAACCTCCAACAAACCGCTTGTAGAAAGCAACATCTTCAGGGGCAAGCTGCAACTATTCAGTGTTGGTTGTGACATATAGTGAATGCCATGCAACAGAAAAAAGGATCCCAAAGGTAAAGAAACAACTATAGAGAAATGACATATCAAAAGGGAAAATCACTTTTGATATTATTGGAACAAGCCCAGCAACAGTACAGTACACAATAATAATGTTGATAAAGAGAAAGAAGTTCTCTCATTAAGTGAAAGAAGGTCTGCTGTAGAAACTAGTAAGAAAGGAAACAAAATATTTTAGTAAGGATAATCAAAAAAAGGTCCTAAATTGACAGCTTCTGCATTATTTGCATATGTTGATCAGTTTGGTAAAGAAATCACACCAAGGGTCATTCCCTATGTTCTAAGTAGTGCACTTTTTCTTGTTTTTGCTATCATTACAGATTCCCATCATTTCTCTGGGCGCACTTTAGCCTAGGGCTTATTGTGCTACCTGTATTGATGCTCTCATCCATTCCACTACACCTGCATCCCCTAGGAAGGTATACAGTCTTCTGGTGGGTATGGTTGTTATTTGAAGTAAAGTTCTGCACTTAGAAAAAAAAAACACACATAAACAAGTAGAACAAGAAATTGAGATTTTAATTTGCTCAAGAGCATATAAGTGACACAACTTTTTGGGACAAGTTACTGTTAACAGATGGAAGTAAAGAATTGAATATCTGGGGGGAAAATATACGTAGTCAAAAACAGTAATCAAGTTTGAAATCCCTGCATTAAACAAAGTGTTAAAACTTAGGGCCCCTAACGCCATATTGCACAATGATCGGAACAGTAGTGAAGAAGGAAGAAAGTATTCATCAGCCACCCAAGTAGCTGAGGATGAGATCAAACGATCTTGAAAATGTTCCAAAGATATAATAATTTTAGAAAGTGAAGGTGAATGTAATCAAAGTGACTCATAAATCCAAACTCAAAAATGAAGAATACTTCACTGTTAATAATGCATCTGTTTATAATATTTATTAATAACATTTAAGATGGAAGTAAATTTAACATATTTGTAAATGATGGCAGAATTTTGCTGTGCAGAGGACCAAATACTGTGCTTGACCCCAATCACCTTAAAAAAACGTGAAGTATGGTGGTGGAACAATGAGGTATAAGGATTTATGGCTACATCTGATGTTGGAGAACTTGTTTTTGTAGAAGGTGATATGGATAGATTTCAATATTTGAATATCTTAAAGGAAAATCTGTACAAAGATGTGGATAGAAATGTGTTGGCTTTCACGGCCGGAGTAATTTGGTAGATAATTATTATCGTTGCATTTGGGTCGTGGTCTAGTGAAAATCTTCCAGGTGTTTTGTTCAAAGCTGTGTCGAACATCCTCTCAGCTATGACTGATATGGAGCCTCTTGATTTCACGGGCCTTTTATATACCTTCAGAGTGGGCTGAGTCATCTTCTGGCTGGTGCGCTTCTTCCTGATAGGTTTGACCGTTGTGTGGGCTGCTTTTAATTTATCTTGAAAAGATAAGTGAAGTTTGTTACAGATTATTATATGTTATTGTAATATTGCTAGTGAAGAATTATTAGCTTCAGTTTCTATGTACTATTATTTGATTATTTTTTAGGAAAAAAACTGAGATACTTTTCATAGTGTTTACTTTCATTATGTTTTTATAACACCGTTGCTTCAGTGTATTCAGAGAATTTTGAGTATTTGTCTTCAGAATTTCAAGTTTGGCAGATATCAGTGATTTCCAAATTACTGTCATCTGCATACAATGCAGTATTGATTGCCTGTTTGTTGGAGTTGTGCTGAATATTGCACTCGTGCCAAAATTTAATGAAATGTAGTTAGTCAATTTTAGAACCCTAAATATAAATATAGATACGAAAAAATATAATCTTAAGGTAGATCACATGTGGATTGTTACAAAGTCACCAATGGATTTGTAAATAAAAGAAACTAATTTCAAATTGTAAGCCATTATTACTATTATTATTATTTATATTATTATTTATTATATAAATATACACAAACTGTTGGATAACATGAGATTCATTATGCTCTTCTTAAAACATATTTACTAGACGAAAATGTACGTTTCTTGGAAAATATGATTGTGCTTCTTGAATAAACAAAGCACTGATATTTAGAGTTATTTAGAGAATGGGGATATAATGATGATGATAATAATGAACATCGCAAATTAGCTTAGCATTACAAAAATCCCTGTTAGCAATTCTTGCATTCTCCCCAAGTCATTCTCTTCCAAACAGTCACACAGTTCTGCATTTTAATTCTCACAAAAGGTTCTACTACAATCATTTTGTAAAATAAATGCTAGGTGCCCGCCGTGGTAGCATAAATGATAGCATGTCTGTCTCACATTCAAGAAGTCCTAAGTTCGAATCTTGGTCAGGGTGGGTACCTGGATAAGATTTTTCCGGGGTTTTCCGTTATCCTGAAATACTAAATTCTGGTAACGCTAAGGTCTATAGACCCGGGACTCATTAAAGCAACATTTCACCCATTTCATTCATTATCCGATATGACAACGTTGGAGGACGTAAATAAATAAAAAAAAGGGAGGGTGGATGGATGTAGAAGAGTTCAGGTTGACCAGCGAAAATTTTCAATAATGCACAAAGTATAAAATGTAAATGTGTAGTATTTAACGACCGTTTTTATTACATGCGGCACCGACACTAATAAAGTATAGCTCTGATGATAAATTCAGTGCTTACTATGGCAGAATTATGAAGATACCAACTTATTTTGGCGAGGAAATTTAATGTTTCAAAGTGTCTGGTGAGGAATATTGTTTCAAAGTGTCCTGAATATTGAAAACGAATTTTAAGTAAAATTATTTGAAAACATTATTTATTTTTGTTATCTACAATTCGGTATTACTACCTGAGCGGAGAGAAAGGTGATTGACCGATGTTAACGCTAGCGAGTGAGAAATCTAAGGAACGGCTTGGTCTTAAAAGAAATCCTCGCATTGCACCACAGTTCGGGTGACCATTAAGTCATGTGGTATATGTACAAGGCTGTTCTTTAATGCAGGAAGCCGCGTGCGTTGGCCTACGGCAGACGGTGAGATCATACCCCGAAAAATAAGTTTTAGTTGACAATGTATAATAATTATTTACCAACCTACTTGCAGTTTAATAGGGCTTGATGCTATTTTTAAAGTTTGCAGCCTTAAGAGAGGTATCTAATATACCTGAATTCTCATTTTAGTTGTTTGGGATATTTACACTGATATAGGTGTATAATCTAAAGCGTATGAACTATTAATTAAAAAGAACCAACCTGTGGTTCTGAATTCGTATTAGGCAAAATTTATTATCTATTAATTAGTACATTTGTGTTTTCTGTGAGAAAGTACTGTTTGGGAATTGAGCAACTGTATGCTTACAGATATAATAATAATAATAATAATAATAATAATAATAATAATAATAATAATAATAATAATAATAATAATAATAATAATAATAATAATAATAATAATAATAATAATAATAAATTAAATGTACTCCAAAAGAATTAAGCGCAGACAGAAAATAAATATCAACATAATTAACATTTAGATAATACATTGGAATCTGGAATTAGTTAAACGTAACAGCGTTACTGTTCTCGATGCCGATCGTTTAGTTGCATTATAAAGATCAGTGGTGGCTCGTGAGCACTTCTCTTGGTGGGGCCAGATGTGAAAATGCTTGTAATGAAAGTAAAGTGGGGTTATCCATTTTAAGACAGGTCAATCTTAGTTGCATTGCCAAAAACATTGCAATATTTCAAAACACTATATATTTTTAAACATCAAATAACTAATAAGAGCCCGCGCCGTTGCAGAGTTAGACCGCTCGACTCTCACCAAGGCTACCGGGTTCCATCCCAGGCGACCGCAAAGTGAGATTTGTGGTGGACGACACGGCGCTGGGTTGGGTTCTCCCAGGTCTTCTGGTTTCCACCACCATCATTCATCTTTCCTATCATTCATTATCATCCATTTCTCTTGTTCTCATCCCAGGCGTTGGGCTGGCTCCTCAGCCCTAGTTTCCTCCGAACACCGGGATCGGTGATGTAAGGGAGTAAGAAGAAAACTAAGATAAAGTAGAACTCGCAAATTGGCAGTGTTACTTATACAAGAGCTGAGCATTCTTCTGGGCGGCAAACGTTTCAGTTACTTTGTTGTTGAAGTTAAGGATTTCATGAATTTTTCTCTTTGTGAATGGAACAAATGGGCCTTCTTGGCCCATGGTGTTCCTAAGGAAAGACTTCATTTTATTCATTGTACTGAAACTTCTCTTTGTCTCGGCTGTTGAAACTAGAATTAGTGCGATTTCTGAAATGCGTTCTCAAAGGAATTTTGTATAAAAGAGCTGAAAAGTTCTCTGCCAGAAGAGATATCTTCTAACTTATCATTTTAATAAATTTCTGGCAGTTCAGTTTTTTACTTTTCTTATGATATAATGGGATTGTAATAAGGCAAATTTTCTCACAGAGTCAGCAGGTAAATGTTCTCTGAATGTAATACACTCCTTTGGATCAATAATCCCAAAAATATTAAAAACCGTGATTCGATCACTTTTTTGAGAGAAGAGGAATCTTATCAACCTGGTTTCTTCTAGTGTTCTCAGGAATTTGACACCGCCTGATTCAAAATACTGCAAATCACTGTAACACTATCGGAACTGTGCATATAATGGAATCCATGTAGTTGAAATAATGCAGTAAAACCAATGCTTTAAAAGAAGGGATAGAATTGACAAATTGGGCATTTTTTTGTTTGGCAGAGAGGTTCTTGTTTTGCTTTACTTAATTTGTTCCTTTTTTATTTTTAAAAAAATTGATAAAACTGATCCAAAATTGTCTTCAATTCGATGAATTATGTTAGAATGTTAACATGTTTCATAATATCGTAGAAAAAATTAGAAGAAACAAAAATCCTGGATGATTCAGAAAACTCTAAACCAAGAGTTTCCCGTATTGTTACATCATCCCACACATCTTTCTGCTCAATCTTAAAAATTGTATTATATATATATAATGTTGTTCACTACCCTTGATAGAAAGTTCCATCTTTTTGTGGAAGCAGCTGGACTGCGTTTGTGACAAATTGACGCAACTAATCACTGCGTTTTGGTAAAGACCAGAAAAATGTGAATCCACCAATGATGGCGAAAAACTGTCCGCCTCGGTAGCGTAGATGGTGGCGTGCTTGTCTCACGTTCAAGAGGTCCCGATTTCGAATCTCGGTCAGGATAAGTTAGCTGAATAAGGTCTTTTTCCGGGGGTTTGTCTTATTGTGAAAGACAAATTTTGGGTAACATTAAGCTCTATTGACTCTGGACTCATTTGAGAATCATTTCATCCATCGCCCGATGTAACTTGACATTGGAGGGAGGATGTAAATTAAAAAATACGTACTGATTTTATGTTTCTGTAACACGCATTTCCTATAACTAAATTTAATTATTAGTATAGCAGTGTAAGGGAAAGAGTCCTGCATCAAAGTCAGGACACTTCCATGGCTGCCGCTCATTACCACGGCACCATCGCATGCTTGATATAAGAGTTTTATTTCAACATAAAAGGTTGCAACTTCTTTATCAAAACAACACCGAGACCATTGGCTGTTCGATCGTAAATCTCTTTAAAAGTAAGAAACCTTTCATCGGGTGTAAAGTCGTAAAATGATGACAAATGGACTGCGGCAAACTATGCACGTTGTTTCGTCAGCCTGCACAGAAGCATAATCGACAGTATGTATGCGTCTTTCATTACTAATCCTTCAATGTGATGCATACATTCCAATAGTTCATTCTGCAAGTGTGTTTATATACTACACACTACAGTACTAGTACTGTTGAGGTGGTCATCTAACACACTGTCGAGATTACCGATATAACAAATCTAAGAAATTGCCATGGTTTGCTGATTTCTGTTTCAGCGTGATCCCTCAGTGCGATGTAAGAAGAGTCGAGGAGCGTATAGACACCTGACTAAAAAAGTGTTGTGGGAAGAATAGTGACCGCGGTCCTCTATAATCTGGCCGGCCCAACGTTCTGCTTTGCTAAGGAGACTGGCGCAGTGGTCGTGTACGTGTATGTATAACACCGCCGGTAGCGAGTTTCGGTAACTATTAAGAATTATGGTGTAATAAATTGTGTGTAATGATTATTACAACTGAATAAAATATAAAATTGTTTTTTCTTAAACTAAAAAACGCCTATAAGTTTGCGTGATATTGTCGGTGTGGCCTTGCCCTTAATGACAGTCAGTACCTGGGAAAGATGCTTTTCATATGTGAAACATTTTACTTTCTCTCCGACAGTATTTTATTTAACGACCCTGTCAGTTACTATAGAAATAAATCAGCACTCCGGTTTGCCTGAATTTCTTCCCACAGTTCTTTTACATGCTGGTAAAACTACTGACATAGGACTGTCGTTTTTAAGCATGGTTTTTAAAAACCATGGAGGGTTTGGTGTGGGTTTTAATCTCGTGACCTTGGGATTAGTAGGCCAACGCCTAACCAAAGGAGCCACTAACATCCATTTCCAAAAACGATAAGTCGGATAGTTAGTAAACTTGGTATTTAAATTCAGTATCATCCAAGAAAGATACAGAGAAGTCCTTTCTTAACTTTTGATTTTCTCAAAAATGGCTCCAGAGATCTGATTAGGTATGTTTAAGATATTTACATTACTAATATATATTGATTATATATATTATATATATTGAATTTCCTGGGAATAGCCAATGAACGCGTCATTTGGAATGGATTTTGTATAACGGGTAAACCACAAGAATAGAAAATTACTACTAAAACAAAAAGGCAGCTATCGTTAAAGCATACAATTTATTTTGCGTGTATGTATTAATAGTTAACAATTTCGATGACGTTTGATATTGTTTTAAATGTCGAAATACATACTTTTCTTAAATGAAATTTATCTTCCCCCCTTTTCCTTAAGTTTGTGCAAAGAGAACGAAATTTTAAAGTCATCCCTTGGCAACCAATTTTAAAATGTTATCGCTTAAACATACTAAAGGTATGCTAATTCCGCAATATAGCATGCAATAAAACCATTTTCGTTGCTGTTTATCTCAACATAGAAGAATTACCTTTTCTAAGAATGGTTCGTTAAAGAGCTGGCACATTCAGTAAAATATTTGTCCAACTGCAAAATAAGCATCTCAGGATTAACCTCGGTATTTGATATGAGCCATTATCCATCCATTTCTTCAGCGGAGGAGGCAAAGGCCATCGAGTTTTACGACAATCTCAGACGTGTGTGAAGACACTTTATCGTCATGAAAGATAATCTTTTCGCAGGGCGAGCACGTCTAACCTGATAAGCATCCTTGAACTGGTCCATTAGTGAAGCATGCTATGATCATCTGGAGATACTCTATGACCCAGAAAACTGACCATTCTTCTTTCTCCAGGAAGTTGTGGCTACGTGCATTCTTTCTGCACTTTTATTCTTGTCATCCAATACTTGAACTGCTTGTCTCTTAAATTGAGTTATGTACGGATTCTCTTTAACAGCCGTGCGTTTCAGTATATCAAAGACCGCATAGTTTTGCTCAGAAGCATCTTTTTCAGAGTTGAGTTGCTTTAACGTGCCGCAAATCTACTACATGGTACCACTAACTGTACTTCCCTTCCGAAAAAAGTCGTGCTAAAGAATTTTGCGCATCGCCCTCTTCCGGGCTTGAACACGCATCCTCGGAAACTGAAGGCTAGCATGTTATCCCAAGAACTGTATCGAGGTCCATTGGAAGCCAACTCGAATATCTTCAGTTGGCCATCATTGAAGTTTTGTCGGTCTTTTTTTTTTTTTTTTCCTCAGGCTCTGAGCACTTATCTCGAATGTTAATGTCAAATCCAGTTCCTTTCGTTCTTCAGTTGAGTTCATATTAATTTGGCCACCATCAAGAGTCATCTCTTTGGAAATTAATTGTTCGTTCACACTAGCCGTGTGTAGGAAGCATTATGAAAGGGTAGAGCCAGACTGAAAAATTCAATGCCATAGCCGGGATTTGAACCACGGATCTTCTGGTCTCCGAGCGGCTGGACTAAGACCAGAAGATCCGAGGTTCAAATCCCGGCTATGGCATTGCATTTTTCAGTGTGGCTATATCCTTTCAGGCATCTCTTTGTCACGCCAAAAACTTTAGAATGTTCCTCATAGTAGTAACGCTTTGGATGAACGGAAGAAAATGTCACGGCTTAGCAAAGAGAGGGCATTACAGGTGAATTTCACACCATTCTACTTGACGAGAATGAGCAGATCTGCGAAAAAGGAGAAATAGGGGCAGCAAAATATAACGTCATCAGCGAAGTACATCACTCCTACTGATCCATACTGATCTCAAGGATGACGGTAAAAAGTTGGTTAGGGCAACATGGCCATGTTTACGAGTTGATGACGAGGTAATTGGATTGACTATTGTGCCATCAGCAATAGAAGTTTAGTGCAGGTGGAAGAGTAGCTGAGAGAAGACAGGACAAGGCAAGGAGAAAGATAAAATTCAGCTAGGATATGATAGATGAAGAGCCGTAAAGGGAACAGTATCCTCGAGTGTATGGAAGGTGGAAGGACTATAGAACAAAATTGGAAACGGGAAAACATTCCAAGTGCTAATAGTTGTTTTGGTAGTAATGGGAACTTGGTTAAATAAAGAGGCAGGAGAGGCTGTTATTGATAATGACGGGAGAGAGTGGGAGGCAGATATCAGGGAAATAGGTTTGTTCTTGAAGAACAGTAAGCAATTGCAAGTGAAATCACTAGATGAAATGGGAAAGGGGATGGTGTGCATAATGGAAGTAGAAGTGAAGTAAAGAAAAGTGTGCCTTAGAGTAATGTACCATCAACCCACCAAATGCTTTAAAATTCTAATAACATGTGTTCAAGGAAGTACAGAAGGATATAAAAGAACTGGAGGATCAATATGGAGATATTCATGTAATGGCAGAGGACTTGAGTGAAAGAATAGCTGAAAAGCAAATCAGAATGTGAGGTGGAAAACAATATGAGCTGTAGAAACTAGGAGTAGGGATAAACTATGCAATAAGGCGAGAATTTACTTTTGTGATGTCGCGTTGTCTCGAAGGTCCCCCGTTCCGTCGGGCATCGAAGCGACGATCTGTTTCTTTCGTCATACTCGTCGATGTTATAGCTGAGCAGACGCTAAGATCTCAGGGTCCGCCTCGATGAGTTTTTGTATTATGACTTTATGGGCTCGTGAAATTTTAAGTCCAGGTTACAAACACTAAAAATAGCTGTTTATTTCCGTAGAAACACACTTCGGTCAACCCCTACAGTAGCAGAATTATGTCACATACACAATTCAACTTGCAAGGTCATCCACCACAAAGTTCACACAGCTGATCAATGCACACGAGTCCAATTAACAACTGTCCCCAGTGGCGGGCGGCGGCTCCTTTTATAGCTTACTCACTATTCCGGAATGTTCTCAATCAAGACGGCGATGGAAGAAACACGAACTCTCCAGAAATCCGTCTCCTTCCCCCCACCGTTTCGGTAAGCTTTTATCTCCGCACTACACTGCCCTTCTCTTTGAACTCGTTGGCCGCGCCACCTCGTCTCAATGCGTTCACGACAGTATCTACTGTCCTCCACAGGAGAGAGAGTCTCCGGGGCCTGAGACGCAGGGGGATTGCAGAAGGTTCCCGCACCCTCGCTGGACAGGTTTATGACACTCCATGTCAGTACAGTTACAGACCATTCACAAACATTCTGACGGCTTCTACTTTTGTGAATGAATCTTCTCGGTTTTAGTGTACAGAGTGAATAGGCGCATTTTAACGGTTCTGCTCCTTGTGTAGCATGCGTTCCCTGTCTCACACATTCGCTGTCCTTGTCCAACTGTGTAAGGGGACAAATTCCTTTCAGGAACCTTCTTTGTGTTGCTGTACAGTAGTGGTAATTGCTATTGAGTTGATGCGGTGGTTGGGTAGGGAATTTGGGGGTTTGCTCAGGGTTCTTCGTAAAATAGTCGCTATAACTCTTTGGTATCAGCGTTCCTAGTTACACGGACGTCTGCTGGTTTTCACTAAGTAATGAACCACTCGCGAATGTAAATATACGGCTCACAGCTTTAAAATATTTAAGTAAACGTCAAAATAACATGGGACGAACTTCGCAATTCAGTGGTTGCAACTTTTGTCGCGCTGGTTGGAGCTGTATGTTCGCTGGTTTCCAGACTTCGCCAGACTACTTTGATTTCACCACAACACTAACTTTTCCACCACTATGCGAAGCTTCAAAATATTCCTAACCTACGCCAGTGTTTGTATCTTCCCATTGGTTACTTCATTTTTATCTTTGCTTTATATTGGTTCCCTCTAATGGCATTCGAAAAGAATTTCTGTGGTTGACGCTTTTGCCTCGGAGAATGGGTAAACTATTTCGCTACACAAAGGAAAGGCCAATAACCTTTATGGCTCCCTGTTAAGGGTAACAGATTTGAGGAAATCGTCTCCTTACTTGCGCCGAAAGCTAGAAGACTTTCCTTAGGATTGGGATTACTACGGAGGGAATTCGGCGGCGAAACCTGTGGTTTATTGTACCTAAGCTCCAAGTGGAGCTTTACCGAGTCGAAAGATGAGGCGAGAGGAGACAGAGGGCGGCCAACCTAGGGAGTCACGACAGTGCGACACCCATCGACACTTCTACCCTGAAAGAGATAACCAGATGAGAAATGATGTGAAATGATAATGAAGATGAAATGGAGGGGCTGGAAAGTCGATGTAATTAATGGATGTAATTCACCTACCCTGCATCTCCTGGCGAATCGGAAACCCCCGGAAAAACCCCATGGGTCAGGTAATGACATAATACACCTGGCCATGGTACATCAGTGGATGTAGCAACCGGACTGAAACTGGGAGGTCCGTGGTTCAAATCAATGCTAATTTATTTTTCAGTCTACCTTTCCAAACCTTGCCGTACACATGTAGTGTGAAAGAACAGTTAATTAATTTCCATTGTGAACAGTGTTATTATTAGCTGTAATTTTCCATTAAAATTAAGTTTAAACAAAGTGGGGAGAAAAGGGTAGAATCAGATAAAAGCCTTAAGGAATTCAGAACATATTGATGGGGAATGAAAATAGAGATCTTTTGCAAAGAATTAGAGAAGGATTGGAATAGTAGGGTTAGCATATTTGGAAAAGTTGATACAAAAGATAAGGTAGAGAGAGCTATGTTGAGAATGGAGCAGGTAATAAACATGGAGGATGGAAAATGAAAGAGCATTACTTATACACAAAATATAGAAGTGTGGTATGATTACAACTGTGAAGAGACCAAGAGAAAAGTGGAGAGAGAACTAAAGAAATGGAAATAGCAAACAAAAGGTTAAAAGCTTTTAATCCAAACACAGGGGTGTAAATGCCTAATGGAGGCAAAAGAGAAAGAATGGGAGAATAAACCGAGTTGTAAAATGAATGAAGCAGCGAATAATCAGAATACGAAGGCAGTATGGAAGACGGTGATGTAATTATACAGGTACAAATGCGGGGGAACACACAGAGGCAGAAACATGATATAATTAATTCAAGGGCTTATATGGATTGCAAACATTAAAGTCCAAGAGAATTTAAAGGAACGAATGCATTATATTGAGGATTTAGACAAGATAAATGAAATACAGATAGAACAGAATACTAGAAATGCAAATTACATGGCTAGAAAGGAGCTACGGCACGGTGGTAGAAGCAAGGATGCTATAGATGTGTTCTGGACTCCTGACCTCCGCGGGATGAGGTGTGGGGGAGAGGGGAACCGTTGTCCGGTTACGCAGAAGGTGAGCAATACAGTAAACATTCAGCAATCACCTGCAGGAAGTCACGTAGCCTACTTGTGTAGCAAGATGCAGAACTAGTTCAGTGCAGTAAGATTTAATAGTTTTCTCACCATGTCTGAAGATCTTAAGAAATTTAAGGTTGTGCATTCGGAAGGGCGTGAAATTACAAGTAGCGATATAGATAAATGTGATGAAGAAGCTTTGAAAAAACGCTATTCATATCCAGTGTCACAAGGTACACAACGGGCTGCCGCTTGTGTAATAAGTAGGTTGCATGTTATCTTCCCAGCGTTTCTATGCGCGACTCGTGTATCATTACGTCACCTTGTCTATACGTGTGAGTCTGTAGTGAACGCATTCCTTTCAGAGTTCATAAGGCCAGAACATAATATACGCTGCAGAGATATGGGGGACGGTAAAGGTACTTTGCAACACACAGAAATGTTTGCAAAATAACTTTGCGTTACCAAGAAATTCTCTAAATACAGTAGCGCAAGCGGAACTGAGAGAGGGGAAGTAAAAAGAAAAATAGCAGTCAAGCACTGGTTCAGAATGAATCTATTAGAGGAAAGTGATATGCTAAAATAATTCGTGGTTTTAATGAAAAAAGTCATTAGTAGATTATAAATAAAATTGAATGGGGAGAGAAAAACCCCTTGTGCTGTGTAATAAAGACATTTTCCTGTCGAGATTTGTGCGAACGTGGTGTCGGTGTAAGAACCACGCTGTTCCCATTTTTTTTTCCTCTGACGCTCTAATTTGTTTCACGAAAGTGAATTTGGAAAATGTGCACAGCAGTAACGAAATTAAGGGTATTTGAGAGCTTTATTTATCCAGATTAAATGCCGATCAATTGTTTGTTACGCGTTTGATGTAAATATGAAGAAAACATTGTCGTCGAGAATAAGTTGCTTGGGCGCTCTTGCAGCGACTTATAATGCGTAAAAATGCAGGAGTTCGAATGACACCACACTCGCACATGGTGGCACGTGAGAAAGTCCTACTAGGCGTTCCTGAACAACGGCTCCCCTCTGAGACACGTTCTATAATGTTGGCAGGCATTTTGGAAGTTTTGACTCTTGCTTCTTGCAGCGTGGGATTGTGCATAACGGGGCTGTTTCGTTTTCCGTTGTGATGGAAACCAAATAAGAATTTCCAGTTTTAGTGCTATTGCTTATAGCAAGTTTAACGAACTGTAAATGATGTTGGAATATAATTTGGAGGAGATAGTGATTTCAGAGTGGCGAAAGTTGCGAAAAAATGTTTCATAGAAGGATGCGCTTTTAAATTTTTGAAAAATGTAGATATATTTATTCCATCTGTGTTACTACTGGATTAATATAGCCACAGAAGTAAATGACTACTTAAAATGGCTAACAGAATAATATACATTTACGATCATGGCCGATTTAATTTTCAAACCCCTATTCACAAAACGCCAGAATGATACTGAGGCGCGAAAATGTACATTTACTTTCTTAAAAGTTAGTACATGTACTCGCTTTCGCACATTCTTCTAAAATTTGCCTATTCCTCTGGTGAAATCTTAATATCGAATTTTTTGGTGGAATACGATGTTCCTCTACTTTGTACTGGTAGGTAGGTAGTAAATAGGGAAGATGCGCCAAGGTTTTGTACAGGTTACTGAAGTTTTGTTAATGCTGAACTTACAGTAAGTCTGTGACGTTACTTTAACAGCGTAACCAAACTCTTGCTGTGCATTACGGAACGCCAGCTTATATCGCTGAAACAAGGTCTCATTCATCATTCTTCGTTCACCAAGAGGAATGGAATTTCTCGCGCATACATCCTCTCCCAGAAATTTGAGATCCAGTGTTGAAGGAATTCTGCTATGTATTACGGGAATTTGAACCTTACGAGAAAGGATGCAGAAGATAAATGTACCATCTTGGCCTTGCTAGCAAGGCTATTTGATGCATTCAAGTTTTCCATTTGTTCATACAATCATGACTACGGGAAAAATTGCATTATATGCATAGTTGCGGGAGGGAGGGGGACTCTGAAGTATTTGATTTTTCAATAATTGAAAGAAGTCTGCCGTTGCTTTCACCCTATCCGAGCTCGTGTGCACCTGTTATTGATGTGCGATTTTACACCTAATAAATTGCTTATTTGTGCGCTTGAGTGCAGTTAATGATCAGGCTTTAGATTGTCGAGCAAATTACTATTTTATATCTTTAGAAGAAAACAGACTATTAAAGTTAATATTTTGAGCTTGTAAACAACGCTTAAGGTTTTATGGTTTTCCTAAAATGACTGTTAGGGCTTAGTTAATCTTGGCCTTTAAATATGTGAATTTTCATGTTTACTATTTATTTACACCTTTATTCTCTATTTTCAACCAGAAGAAAAATAGATAAAATTATACTGTGAAATTATTTCAAAGGGAAGTGTTTAACTGCCCTACGTTATTGAATTCCATACCGAAATTTTGGTGTAAATGTACGTTTTGAGGTCATCGAATAAAAAAAGCATTATTGAAAAAGGTCCGGTTGTGTGTATGAATAGTATAGGTAACTAAAAAACAAAGGCTTTTCAAGGGATAGGACACGATTTTCAAGAGATCCCCCCCCCCCCCTCCAGTCCAAACTACTACTCTTTACATGAAACATTTTTCTAAAATGTTGATGCATCTAACTTGGGCCTCACAAATGTGTTGTGGTGAAATGTCGATATTCAAGTATGATTGGAAAGAAAACTTCATCTAATTCCACATTTGAGTGCTGTAGAAATAGATTGTTGAAGCATCCTGAAAAATGCATTCCATACGGAAAACATCAAGACTGTTAGTTATTGAATTAGTTTGAGTTAGATACGAACACAGTAATATTGAGATTCGTCAGCAGCTGCTAAAAATGCTTGCATTTGACGATTTTCTTTTTTATAATTTTTTTTTTTTTTTTTTTTTTTGATCGATCAGCAGTACAATGCTTCACAGATCAGAGAAAACGGTTAGAGAACAATAACACTCAGGGTTAGGCTAACAGGCCGCCCCTAACTACATTAAGATAGAACTCCAATAATACACTCTGAGGAATTAAGTCAATATTGGAGATGTAAGACACACATCAAGCACAAGAATCACTGGAATCAGATGTATCACTCAGAAGCAGCTCCTGTGGTAGTCTCCTCTTTAAACGTGAGAGCTGGCGCGTGCGGACTCCGATGTTATGCACAGCTCCTAGAACTTCTTGCAGCGTGGAAAAGAAACGACGGGTGATCCTGCGAATGTAGTCGTGAAGAGGTAAAGAGTCCTAGTGTGTGATGGAGCTGCTGATTACGAATGAACCATGGAGCGTTGGTAGCGATGCGCATGAAGCGATTCTGTATAACTTGAAGACGCAGATCACATGTGTGTGCGCCCTCCCCCCCTACACTTTGCAGGGGTAAGTAATAAGTGGACGAACAAGTGATTTGTAGAGTAACAATTAGTGATGAGCGAATTCGAATACAAAAATCGATTCATTCGATTCTTGGTAGTTCTCGAGATGTTCTCGAAATCTGAATGTGTATTCGAATACAACACAAAGTTCTCGTTTGAGTTTGTCCTGAGTGCTGTTCTCGAACACTTTTTGCCCGAAGTCAACCCGAAGATCTCGTTATGTGCAGGTGCACTGAGGTGGAATTTGAATCCAGATCTCGATTAAGTCTCACAGATTCTGATCGGTGCCCATAGATTCACATCTTGAAGATCAGGCAGCGGTGGGGGGGGGGGGGGAGAAATGAGCTGGTTGACAAACATTGTAACAGGTAGGGCGGGACATGTTTACTGTATAGATAAAATAGGCTGTTTACGGGTAATGGACCTGCTTACATCCCGGGCCGGGGTTCGATCCCAGGAACCGCAAAGTGAGATTTGTGGTGGACAACACGGCGCTGTGGCGGGTTTTCTCCGGGACCTCCAGTTTCCCCCGTCATCTCATTCCACCATTGCTCCATCATCATCTCATATCTGTCACCGCCTGCGGTGCCGTATGTAGTAAAAGCGAGCGTTAAATACTACACATTTCACACACATACTTCCTGCCTATGGAAACAATAACAAAACGTTTATTATATATACATATATATCCTTTTCCATGTTTTCGTCGTTTTTATTTTATGTTTTTCTGTATATTTACACTCCAACCCGCGGCCCTCTACGCGGAGGAATGGCGGAGACATCCGCTGTAGCAACTCCGAGCACTTGCATCGAATACACGCAAATGTTCTCGTTTGTAGTATCTGAAAACTTGTTTTGGAAAACAAGTAAATGTTCTGGATCTTTCAAAATAAAAGTATTTAACTTTCCTTCTTTTCGTCGTTTTTATTTTTATATTTTTTTTTTTTTTTTTTTTTTGCATTTTAACACATACACAGTATAAACAATAAACAAACACCATATCAAAGGCGGCACTCGAACCCGCGACCCTCTACGCAGCAGAACGCCAGATATATCCGTTCCAGCGACCCCGAGCACTGGCATCGAATACATGCATATGTTTTCGTTTGTATCATCTGAGAGCTTATTTCGAATACAAGCAAGTGTTCTCGATTCGCAGCATGTGACATCGGAGAACTTGCATTCGAATGCAACCAAAAGTTCTCGTAGCAGAATCGATTCGCAGCATGTGACATCATCCGAGAATTTGCATTCGAATACAGGAAAGTGTTCTCGATTCGCAGCATGTGACTTCATTCGGATGATTTTATCCGAGAACTTACATTCGAATGAAAGTTTCGATTCTTCAAATTATTCGAATTCAGTGTATTCGATTCTTAAAATCATTCGATTCTGCCCATCACTAGTAACAATGAAGACTGTAGGCCGAGGCTGGAACGGCGATGTAACAGAGGTGACAGTTTTGAAAGCCGCCCGGATGCCAGTGCTACAAGACGGTCGATGTGAGCACGCCAGGTCAGTCGAGAGTCCAAAAGCACTCCAAGTTATTTAACGGGAGTTGTAGTGGGGAGCCAAGGGACATTGTTCCTATAGAGACACAACGGAGGAAACGGAATATATCGGCGAAGAGTGAAGATTTTAGCCTCGGTTTTCTGAAGGTTCAAAGAGATCAGCCAAGTGCTGAACCAATGAGTTAGGCGGTCTAAAGAGACCTGTACTACTTGTGTTGCAGATTAACATGAGAATAATTTAGCACTGTATCATCAGCGTAAAGAGCTAAAAGAAGTCGGAGCTAAGTCAGGAATATCAGAAATGTAGATATTAAATAGAGTCGGGGCCAATATAGAACCCTGTGGGACACCTGCGGTAATATTACGTGGGGATGAAAGTATTCCACCATTGCGTACTGAAAAGCTGCGGTCGTAGAGGAAACTGTGGATTAGATGTGATAAATAATTAGGAAGACAGATGCGGTAGAGCTTAAGGAGCAAACCATCATGCCATACCCTGTCAAATGCCTGTGCCACATCAAGGAAAACAGCCGTGATATACTGATGGGCCTCAAGCCGTGGACAATTGACTGAGTTAATCGTAAAAGCTGATGGGTGGTCGAATGTTTGTGACGAAATCCAAATTGATAAGACGGAAGAACATGGTTATGATTAAGGTAAGACAGGAGACGGCGATGAATTACTATTTCAAACAGTTTGGAGAGGGTCGTCAACAGACTGATATGGCGATAGCTGTCGGGGAGGTGTTTGGGTTTATTGGGCTTATGGAAGACTGCTATATGGGCAAACTTCCAGGTGCGAGGAAAATAGCCGAGGCGTAGACAGGCATTGAGGATGGATGACAAATATGCAACTGCTTTTTGGTGAGCTTCTTGATAACAATATTAGGAAACAAGTCGTAATCAGGGAAGATAGTTCCCGTGGGCTTGTAAATGAAATCCTTTGTGAGCCTGTGGGTCGAGTGCGATAGGTATGTAGCTCCTTTTCCACCTCTGCAATAGTTTCATCGCAGCGTGGTGTTAGAGTATCTGCCTCACGTTCAAGAGATCCCGAGTTAGAATCTCGGTCAGGGTGAGTTACCTGGATAAGGTGTTTTCCGGGGTTTTCCCTTATCCTGAAAGACAAGTGTCGGGTAACTCTAAATTCTATAGACCCTGGACACATTTGAGCAGTATTTCACCCATTCCATTCATCGTCCGATATGACTTAACGTTGGAGGACGTAAAATTACAACAAACAAACAATCGGCTAATAAGGGAAGAGCAAACACGCTCATAGTGATCGGCCAAAATTTCACACTTGGTGGGAATATCTGTAACCAGTCTATCACCTGCAGAGAGCGTCGGTACAACAGTCGGCTAGCGAAGAACACGTTTGGTGGCCTCCCACAGCGTGTGGTCAGAAGGAGAGAGTGACGCAAGATAGCGCTCGTAGGACTGTAGACGATGTCGCTCCAACACCAGTTTCACCCGTCGAATGAGTCCGTTGAGCTTTCGACGGAGCCAGGGTTGTCGGTCCCGTTGCCACTGTCGACGAACTTGGTGTTTTTCTCGGATGAGACTTAAAATGGAGAGGGGTAAGAAGGGAAGAATGATGTGTCTATGTGAACTGGAAAGTCGGGTGCAGCTGTAAATGGTCTCAGTGAAGTGCTGAATCGCGAGGTCCATATCGTGATTAGTGACAAGTTGGTAAGTTCTGGCGAGTGTTGCTTCCAGATGAGACTGAAATGTTTCCCAATGGATGTATCCGTTGAATAGCCTAGGAGCTAATTGGTGGGAGGCAGGTGGAATAGAAAAGGTGACAATCATCGGGCAGTGATCAGAATCAATTTCCGGTATGGAAGAGATAAAAGTGGCCAGGTCTAGATTACGGTGTATACCGATATCTAGAATATCAGGGGCAAATAAGAAATTTGGCGATTTTCTGTAATCCCCCTCCTTTTGAGGAACAGCCAAGAGGAAGAATAGAATTTAGCTGCTTCGATGAAGAATTGTGCAGAGGTTATAGGAAAACAAATGGAATCATGCTACGTATCTCCAAATTAGCAAGTCATTTGACGTGCTATACTTGAAATACGCATGATGAATTTGTCAAAAACTTTTAATGCAATGTTACTTTTGCATTAATAGTTTAGTGTGCATTACAGTATAACCACGTTATACTTTAGTTGAATTTTCGTAAGACTCGGAAACTTTTAAAGGGTATTTACTCAGAATAAGTGGGTCTTTATTTAATGTAATAAAGCGATAAATAAGGAAGTACACAAATATTAAACACAATACAGTATTTACTATTACCCCGAGATGGAGTTAGTGCTGCTGGATATTCTATTTGTCATATTTGCTCGCTGTCCGTTTACAGCTGCAAGACTATTCGCGAGATATAAAAATAGTAAAGTTCTAATATAAAACTTAAAATGAATATATCGTTACAAATGTGTAGTGTTTAACGCCCGCTTTTACTACACACGGCACCGCAGGCGGTGACACCGATGTTACATGGGATGAATATGGAGCACCGGTGGAATGAGATGGCGGAGGAAACCGGAGGTCCCGGAGAAAACCCGCCCCAGCGCCGTGTTGTCCACCACAAATCTCACTTTGCGGTCGCCTGGGATCGAACCCGGGCCGCCTTGGTGATATATATATATATATCGTTACAGAATAGTATGTATAGCACTCCCGATCACTTCGCTAAATGATGTACTTGCAAACAAAGAGTCAGATCAGTACATGCATGTGAAAACTCTCATGAATTTCCACTGAACCCCTAGCGATTGCACCGCAGATGACGTGTAACCTTACCGACTGGCCAACGGCTTGACAGGCTCGTCAGCTGATTTCATACAGCACAAGTGTTAGAGTTACAAGACAATTTCTCACCTACCGCAGGGTAATTAACATGTTTACCAGCGCTGTTACATTTTAAACTGAAAATAAATTCAGAAGTAAAGTGTTAACATTCACGTGATTTCGTCCACTCATTCTTCAAAAGACTACTCGTAAAAAGCATATTGTATATAATTTGTGATAATAGCGATAAGCGTTTGTAAAGATGCTTTTATTAATTTCGCATTTGTTTGTACGAATGATGGGAATAGTAGGATACAGTAGGCTTAAGCGATTGTTAGTCTCTTATGAGTAGGTCACAGTGTGATGGCTTTGAAATTCCGTTCTCTTTGCATGTTCAAAAAGACGACGACGACGACGACGACGACGACGACGACGACGACGACTTCCCTTTTAAGAGAAGCGTAAGCATTGGAAGACTTAAACCAGTGACAACGGACCTCTCGGAAATAAATAAAAAGAGAATAAAGAAAAACTGTCCATATAAATCACGTGATTTGATATCTTCGTATTTTTGTGATGTAAAATGTCTGTATACCTGTTATGTTACAGGTACCTGTTATGCAAAAGTTATCCAGAGTGAAAGGTACCAGAGGCTAATCTCAGAAAATTCAAAATATGTATTTCATTTGTCATGAA
Source organism: Mantis religiosa (assembly GCA_030765055.1). Taxonomy (NCBI): domain Eukaryota; kingdom Metazoa; phylum Arthropoda; class Insecta; order Mantodea; family Mantidae; genus Mantis; species Mantis religiosa. The sequence continues at coordinate 109,315,979 of CM060949.1, forward strand.
CGTATCTAAAACATTGGTATTTTAAATAAAATCCTTAGAGCCATTTTTGAGAGAATCATAGTTTTTGCAAAATGCTCCATATAAAGTGTAGTTTGGGCTAAAAGCTTTTCTTAAAAAAAAACTTCGTGTCGCATACTGGAAGTCGCAAATTTTAAATATCAAATTCTTTATATAACCTACCTTTTGTTTTTTTAGTTATGCTATTACCCGCTCGCTCACAGTATCTCAAAATCTGTATTTCCAATGAACTATTGGTATCGAATTTTGGATGTTCTACCAATGCATGATTTAGTAAGGCAGCTGTAGTATTCCACCACTGAAATTCTATAATAAAATTTAGCCAGAAGTACTGAGCCTCCCCGATTAATACTAGTAAAAAGCATGTTTATAAAAGGGTGAGACAGACAGTTGAACTAACACAATTTAAGGCAAGGCTACACTGAAAATTCACCGAAAATGTTGAAAATCATGCAATGTTCTTTTTTTTTTTTTTGGCATTTTTTGGTAGCTTAGGTTTTGTAGTAATACATGGCATGCTATTTTTATCATTTGCAACATTTTAGGCCATCACGTAACAATGTAAAAAGACCTTTAACAATCGTTAAATGTAACAATCATGACATTAAAATTAACTTTTTGAGAAGCTTTTTCTCTAACACTTTTCAGTATACAAAATGCCTCACGCGTCAAATTTTTTCATTTAAGTTGGTGAAACTTCCAGTATAGGTCCATAATATGTAAATAAGAAACTTCACACTCCCCCTTTTTGTTAATGCTCATGTTTTGAAAAGTATATGGTGTTAATAAAATAAGTTAATATTTTCGAAATTTTGAGAGCTAACACGTGGAAAATATTTTAGAACAAATGCTACAAGAGTATTACAAAAAATAAGAATGTGGGTCTTTTGAAATTGCTCTGTACTAGCTAAAAACAAAGATTCAACGTAAAATCTCATTTTTTGTCGCGTAGAACATTTTTAATTTTCACAGTATTTTCACAAAATATAATTAATAATTAATGAACTATTCGGTGTAGCAATATAAAAATTTGCAAGCACGTTTAAAATGATACTCTAATTATGTGGCTAAATTTTCATAATGATAGGTTTATTATTATAGAATTTGGAATTTTCAGTGTAGCCTTGCCTTAAGTCGGTTAAATACCAAACTATGTATTTAAGTTCAGCGTCTCCGAATAATATGACACAAACGATTTTCAAGAAAATCCCCTCCTCCACTCCGACCCACCGAACACTTAAAATTTAGTTTTCCTAAAAAATAATCCTCTTAACGATTTGATAACTATGTTATATAAGCAAATGAATTGTAGATATAACTTAAATTTTATGAGACTAGCCTCTGAAGTCTTCGTTTTAATAACTTTTGAACAACAAGTAAAGGAGATGGACAAAATTTTATTATACAGAAAATGTAGATCATGTTTAGATTAGCAATGCAAATAAACTGGAATGTCAAAAGCCATCACATAGCGACAAGCTCTTAAAAGATTTTACTATCGCCTAAACCTTACCAATTCTCTTGTTTCCATTGTACTTATCAGGAAGTATGACAATTTTTGCAAACGTTGTCTCGATTGACATGAAGCACGAGAATGGTCTGACAAGTTTCCCACCTAATAAAGATACAAGAATTTTTTTCAGATTTTTTAATTTTTTTTTTTCAACATAGTCTCCTTGTAACTCTACACACCTCTCCCAGCGAGGCTCCCATCTCTGTAACCCGTCCAAATAGTACTCGGCGTTTTTCTATGCAAAATAATTGTTCACAAAGGTGATTGCCTCTCCATTTGACAAAAATCTTTGTCCTCCGTGCGCTATTTTCAGATGAGGGAACAAAAAGAAGTCTCTAGGGCTAGAACTGGTGAGTAAGAAAGATGGTCAAGCAATTCAAACCGTAATTCGTGGATTTTCACATTGCAACTGCTGAAGTATGAGACGGTGTGTTGTCTTGTTGAAACAGGATTTTCTTGTTCTGCAAATGTGGTCCTTTTTCCGCAAGTTCTGCCTTCAGCTTGTCAAGTATTATGCTCCTGTAATGGCTTTTCCTTTTTTAAGATAATCGATTAAAATAACTTTATGACTATCCCAAAAAACAGTCGCCATCACTTTGCCAGCCGAAATAACAGTTTTTGCTTTTTTGGAGCCGGTTCTCCCTTTGCGGTCCACTGTTTGGACTGTATTTTTGTTGCGGGCGTACAATGGTGTATACAAGTTTCATCTACAGTATTTAATCGGCGCCAAAACTCGGATTTATTGCGCCTAAACTACGCCAACAGAGCGTTGGAAATCTTCATTCGAACACGTTTTTGGTCTAAACGTGATCTAACGCGTCACTCAAAGCGCGGACAGCTTTCTCATGCCTAAATGTTGATTTAATATGTGCAAACACGTTCTTTTGACGTGAACTTTGGCGATGTTTTCGTCGGTAGTTGCAGTTTTTGGACGTCCCAAACGTTCATGGTCTCCAAAGCTCTTACGGCCACCTTTAAATTCAGCTGCCTAAAATTTCGCTGTGGTAAGTGATGGTGCAGAGTCCCCATACACATCTTTGATTTGCGTAGGCGTATTGCCTTTCAGTAACAAATATTTAGTGACAGCTCGATACTCGATTTTGTCCATTTTCAGAAAAACATTCACATCAATTCACTCAAATGACTGTTACATAACAACTGAGCGTCCAAAATGGCCGAAACTTTGGTGAGTAACTGTCAACAGAACAACAAGCAACTAAGTTTTATTTACGAGTGCTGGCATCTTTATGTTGAGCTCGGAAACTTTTCAGACCACCCTCGTAGGTAAATATAAGAGTTTGTATAAGAGTGAGTATATAAGTGTAATAGTATGAGTGATACATTGAAAGCATACATCAGGTTTTTTCCCCTGATCTTCAGATTATCGAGGTAAACCTGTACAGGAGTAGTTTCTTTACACGTTTTGTTGTTATAAATGGGATTGAGGAAGCCGAAACGATTGTCAGATTTTTACAAGTAGTTTTTTATGTGCTGGCCCTGGAATTAGTATTATTTACAAACATTGGCAGAACAGTGGATATGTGCGAAAAAGAGTGTGTAACATAGTTATTTGATTTTGTGAATTTAGAGATACATAATGTTTGGAAATTTTCGTCCTTCGAGGTTTATCAGTTAAATAAAACAATACAAAATGCAGTACAACAGTGAACATATTGAGGATAGAAACGGGTCATGTGCTGTGATGATAGCGCTGTATCAATACTGAAATATGTTTTAGGACATACACGTAGTCACAAAAATTTTCGGTCTTATAAGACTTTCCTGCATAATGGAGAGTTACTTGTAATTATGAAGTGTTACGAAACAACGTTTATTTTGAATGTAAAGCACAAACAGAATGTTAAATAAATCCGACCACTTGGAATATTTACAAAAACAAGATAACCTTATTAGGTACTGTTTTACCCCAAAGTAAGATATACAGTCAGCACAGAAAGTATTCGTACAACATTAAAACTTTAAGGAAAATGAATATTATGGAGAGTATTTAAATGAGAAATTAAAGTTTACTTATTCAAAAGAAGACTCCTCAAAATAATTTACATTTTATACGAAACAAAATGTTACTTTTATTAAAACAAAATTAACTTGCAAATTTTTCAGCCACGAAAAGTAATCCTACACTTACAAAAAAGGTGGCTATTGAGTACTTCTTTGGATATCGCAAAAAAAGAAAAAAAAAAAAAAAGGAGGCTATTGAGTACTTCGTTGGGTATCACTTAGCTTTAATTATAGCCTCTAGCCGTGGTAAGGAATGGACAAGTTTAATCTACTCCTTTGGTATTCCTTTCAATTTTTCCAAAAGAGCAGTTTTCAATGCTGCTTTGTTGGAAATTGCCCATCTTCTTACGCGTTTCTCCAGGATACTCCACACTTGTTCTAAAGGATTAATATCTGGAGATTGGGATGAGGTATGAAGCTGTTTCGGAACATTGTATAATATCTACAGTCGTGTATTAAAGCGCAGTATGTTTTCAATCACTATCAATCACCTTGCAGGCCCACTTTCTCCACACTGGCATGTAACTCTTGATTAAGAATGTCCATGTACTTCCAGTGATCCATTATTCCCTAGATAACATGCAGATTGCCGACATCTGATGCGCTCGTGCAACCCCAGACAAGTACGGATTTTTTTCCCCTCCATACTTCGTGACTGCGATCCGCACCGAATACCTTGAACAAGCTCATTTGCCCATGCAACTTCTTCCCAGAAGTCCACACCCTTAAAGCAGTACTTACGAGCGCATTCTAGGCGTTTTTTCCTCTTCCCTGGGCTGGCATACAACTTCTTACGCGCTACTCTGTCGTACCCTTATTGTAAACAGCTCTCACAGTGCTCGCTCAAACATTAATTCCTGCCTTCTGCAACTCAGCAACATTCTGGGAAGCAGTCATTCGTGGATCCTTTTTAATTCAGCGAAGAATGCTGCTTTCATCTTTAGCCGTGAGGACTTCGGTCGACCACTCCTGGGTGTATTTCGAACAGATTTTCTGGTTCCTACTCTGTCAATGATGGATTGAATCGTTGACCGTGGTGTCCCCACTATCTGAGATATCTCCGAAAATGTTTGGAATTCATCATTTAGTTTAATTACTATTTTTCTCTCTTCTGGCGTAGTTTCTTTCCTTCTTCGGCCCATTTTACGTTACCTCCGCAACCTACTGTGTTTGATGTCAGACTGGTGCATGCAGACCACTTGCTGTGAAACAGCTGAATGCAAACTGCCCAGAAACGAGAGCTAGCTTGTAATATAAACACAGTATTCAATGTACATACGTTAGTGTACGAATACTTTTCGTGCCAAATTTACAGTAGGTGTCATCCAATATTACCGTAGAAAACTACTGATTCTAGAAAACTTCTAGCAAAATTACGGCAGGAATAAGTAAATGCAGGTACCATATAATTTTACAAGTTTACCAAGTTTCATCAATTATGTTACAATAATAGTGTAATTATAATATAATAATTATGTTACATTGATCTTCATTTAGGTGGTGTGCGAATTCTTTCTGGGCTGACTGCACATGCGTTACTTTAATATTCGTCGCTCTTAGGCTTGAATTCTTCCGCGTAGACATTTATAAAAAGGGTAGCCTCGTACCTCAGTTATCTATAGTGACTTATTTCTGCTCTGTCGTGGTGTACCATAAACTCAAATGGGAATCAAAGGTAACTACAAAACATGTAAATATCGGCAGCTTGTGATCCTCTCACAATGATAAAGGTCTTACGAGTAGGGAAATTGCTGCTAAGGTGAATACACCACGGAGCACTGTTGGTGACATCATCCAACGATACAGAGGAAGAGGAAAAGAAAAAAAAAAAAAAAACAGGATCGAATCTTTGTCACATACGGGACGTCCACAGAAGCTGAGTCAGAGAGAAGAGACTGCTTATGAGAAAGATAAGTAGCTCTAAAATAAGTGCCACAAAACATGTGTCTGGCTACTGGTACGAGTAAAGATAAAGCACTCAGGAACAGTTAGAAGGGGTTTTACTGAGTAAGTCTACAATGGAAGAGCGACCAGAAAAAAGCTTTATGTAAACTAAACTTTGCTAAAGAATTCTGCAAATAAACCAAGAATAGGGAGTGATATACCTAATTTTTGTTAGTAAAAGTCTCTTTGATGTATTTGATACAGAAGGGATAGTTGTAGTTTGGCGCAAGCCCAATACACAGCTTTCTTTGTTTTTGTTTTGTAATTTACGTCCTATAACGTTGTCATATAGGATTATGAATAATATCTGTTTATTGACCGAACATTTAAGTGACTTGTAATTTCAGGAAGTGCGCTGAAATACTTTTGTCATCTGTTGCACTTTGGAAGAAATGTTGTTTTTGTGATTGTTGTAGTTGTCATGTATTTATCATTTATTCAATGTTGTTTTAACGTTTACACTGTTTTTAGGAAAATAAATGTGTGAGTTTGAGCTGGAGAACTTTGACCAAATATTTTTATGAGTACCTGTTATCTTCATTTGCCAGTCAAAATGATTTGTACCTCGCGGTCAACAATTTGTAAATTATCCACTACTGTTTTGCATATTTATGTTTATATGTTAGCTGGTTACTATTTAAACTTTTTCAATCGAAAATTTGCTTCAGGAAGTCTCTTGGAGTATTTTATAATTTTGCAGAGAAAAATAATGAAAATACACGTACATTAAACACCAGTGAATCATATTTAATCATAAACCTGTCTGCAATTACTTTACAACATTTGAACCCACTTGATATGCTACTTGAAAAGTTTGTCCTATTGTCCCTTATACTAAGAGAGATCGAACGTCCAAAGACCCTCTTGTTTAGTTGCCAATGATCGTGATTTTAATGTACTTGAAACAGTTGACGTTTGTTACAAATAGGGTATTAATTTTACATGTGCTTATTGAATAGTAGTGCTAATGATACTTAGGGTATCATTAGAGATCACTGGTGTGTTACAATACTATGAGGAATATGAAAAGGTTAGATATATTTCGATGTTATAAGTGATCTCTTGATCTGTATCACTGTTTGTCTCAGAAAATAAGCCTTGTTGCACAATCATGATGAGCTTCACTAATGGATGTTAAAGCGGAATATCATAACATTGTAACCCCGCAGACAAAAACGGATATACATATGTGAAGCATACTAGGTATTCGGTGAGATAAGACACGCCCCTGTTTTTCTCTTGAACATCGCCCCACGTGGGCGCGAAGCTACGTCAGCAAGGACAGCCAGCCATCCACCTACTTAAAGCAAAGCATTCGTCATGAGGAAATCCTTTCAAGGAACGGTCGCGCAGTGACGCCATGTCCTTCCTTTACATGTATTCAACAAACAGGACGAACTTGACCCATTCTTAGATTTAAGATTTTGCGAGCCCTCAGTTTTGCGAGTCTTGCAGAACTATGTATCCTCAAAGTAAAATTTGCAAATATGTAGTATTCTATTAAGTTACTGTCAGCAGTATACGCTGTAATTAGCCAAGTGGATGCCAGAAGCGACACGGCAAGCGTTCATTTCGTAGAAATGACTCACTTTTTCCGGCAGTGATTAGGCACACTGTGCACTATTCTGACGACACAGTGCGGTCATATCACGCGAATTACTTAGTCAGTGAGGTGCAGTGATGTGATAGTGACGGATATATTCTGTGCAGTGAAGTTAGTGCTTTTTGTCTGTGATATAGATTTATGATCTCTAACTGGAATGCTACTTCCTTTTGTTAAACTTGCTACAGAATAAGGATTACAGTTTACATTGAATAAACACATACCAAGAAAGTGTAAGTAAATAAATCATAACTTAAAGTTTTTATTTTGTTACAGCTAAGTAATTTAAGGCAAAAGTCATATAAATGTGCGTCGATCAATTCCCAGTAAATTTGAGGAGGGGGACATCAAGAGATTAAGATGGAATACCGAACTATAACTACACTTCTGAAACTAAGAGCTACAGCAAGAAGGCTTTGAGCCTTTGTTCTTTTAAGCCAAAACAAATGTCCCCGGACATACAGAGGCCGACAGAAGTATTCGAATAATTCAACATGTAAAAATTCACGTACTATAAATACTGTAATATTTATTTGGCAGCGTTGAATTATTAAACACGTAAACATTAACCTTTTGTGTCTCGGAAACAATATGTAAAAATATCACTTTGCATGTAAGCATTACACAATCTGTACTGTATTCTATTCTATTGCCCCTCTTATTGGAGGACATAAGTATCCGAACGTACCCAATTGAACAGAGAGAAAGGTGGTTGGACGTACCCTACACGCCCATACCACATAGTTGTGTTTCTGCTATGCCTCGAGACTGTGCTCAAAGTTATTCAGCCGATTGTGAACTCACAGGTAATATGGGACGTAAAGGTAAGGAGACAACGGTGGCAGAGAGGAATATCGTGATAAATATGTACAAACAAAACAAATTTCTCCCTGAATTTGCCAAAACCATTAACAGAGGCAAAACTACAGTTTTCTGCGTAATTTAACGCTTCAAACTGACAAATTATGTTGTAAATAAACCTACAAATGACGCTCCTAAACTCACCTCCAGAGAGAGGAGGCAAATAATAAAAATGGTGAAGCAGAATCCGAGACTCACTCCATCTGAGATTCGAGGATGCCTTGAGCAATATTCTGGCACTGTAGTTCACACCACATTTGAACTAGTTTTAAATAGTACTGGGTACAATGCCCGCGTTCCTAGGAAGAAACCATATGTTAATAAGGTGAATAAGAAAAAGCATATAGAATTTGCTAAACAGTATGTGGTGAAACGAACAGAATTCTGGGATACGGTTCTCTGGTTGCACGAGAGCAAATTCTGCTCATACAATAGTGATTGACGTCTTAAGGTGTGGAGACTGCCAAATACAGAATGGTAGAACATGGTAGCTACAGTGAAACATGGTGGCGGTAGTGTGATGGTATGGGGCTGTATAGCTTCATCTGGCTTTGGGGAACTGCTGTTCATAGATGGGATCATGGACAACTTTGAATACAAGAGTATTCTTGAAAACAATCTTAAAAAGAGTGCAGAGAAGCTGGGATTAGGCCATGATTATTACTTCCAGCAGGACAATGATCCGAAGCATACTGCTGAAATTGTAAGGCTTTGGATCGTGCACAATACTTCTCACACTTTGAAGACACTGCCCCAGTCTCCACATTTAAATCCTATAGAGAACATCTGGAAGGAACTCGAGGAGCGTGTGAGGAAGCAAGGACCATCTGAAAGAACTTCTTCAGAGTGGAGAAATATGGACTCTGCAGTCACTAAACAACACATACAGACAATGTCCAAGCGATTATCAGCAATAATTCAAACAAAGGGGATGATAGCTAAATACTAGCTGTTCTCTGTTCGAATACTTATGTCCAGATGTAAACTAACCGTTTTATTTCTCCTTATAGTGCAAATTAATTTCAGTTGCTATTTATCCTGTTTAATGAAAGACTCAAGTTTATTTTGTATCAGTTGTATTTACGTAGGCTTACTCTGCGTAGCTTTAAAATAATATAAGTAATAAATATGTTTGCGTTCGAATACTTATGTCGGCCTCTAAATATAAGGTACAAGATAACTAATCATAAAATTATATTTTGTTCTAGTTTTCAGAGAATGCTTTATTGTTTGACGTTTATCAGCATTCTTTCACCACACGTAAGCAGCAAACCGTTGCCTGCTTATTCTTTTAATAATGTATTAACTTTTACAGTTCAGGCGAAAATCGGCTTTCCAATTTTTTACAGGGTGACCTTGTGAAAGTTTCATCACTTCACCTTGTAGGAGCAATATGTGCAAGAGTACCGTAGCCGAGCGTTTAAACCACTTGACTCACACTAAGGCGGTCCGGGTTCGATCTCAGGCGACCGCATGTGGGATTTGCTGTGGAGAACACGATGCAGGGGAGGTTTTTCTCCGGGATCTCTGGTTTCCCTCGCTGTCATTCCACCAATTGCTCCACAATCGCCTTTGTTATAATTCATCGGCATGTAGTGTTCTTAAGGAATACAGCATGCCAGTAAATAAATTAAAACCAAGGCTTAACCACGTGTGAAACATGTAAACTATACAGCTTTAAAGTGCAACCAGTGCCATGAGTGTGTCAAATGTTCACTTTTCTGTTATTACTAGTATTAATATAATAAACAATGATTAGCATAACGCAGTGGGTATTTTCCGTAAAAGTAAACATAAGAATACGTTTACTTCTTAATCTAGTATACTTTATATGTTCGCTGACACGGATCATTGTTTAGCCTACAATATAAATAATAGATATACAATAAATGAGTAATGGTTGTATATGCAACTGTTTACTGACTGTTTCCGTCAACAGCCATATGTTTTAAACTTTCATTCAAAATTTCATGAATGTATTTCGTGAAATACACCATTTCATCTCTGCTGAATGAAAATGATATGATGGATCTCCATGAATAGCTTAAATAAATCCTCTAAGATAGAATAAATACAAAAAATATACTCCGTTTAAACATGCCAGACCGAGGTGCACCTGTATAAAATCCAAAATAATCTGAAAAAATCTTTACATGGGAAAAGTTGTGCAATTTCTTATTTTTTCCAAATGGCTTGGCTGTTTTTATTTGAATAGCACGTGTTTATCTCATTTACATAAAACAAACTTTGTTCTGACTAGGTTGTAAATTCATTTTAACTCTCCTCAGTTGCACGATAAGGAAACTCAGTTCCTTGTTGCAGGCATATATCCACCCAAACAAGTGTTTTCGAATTTCGCTCAAAGTGAGATGCCGAATAAGCTTTTTTTTTTTTCTTCTTTTTTTTTCTTTTTCTTTCGAGGTTGCCTACCATCGTAATGTTTTGGTATTTCCTAGTCTAATGGATCTGATTTATAAACAGAAGATTAAACAGCTTTATGTAATTGTAAATAGAAACTTACAAGGGAATTATAAAGACTTGCAGTTATATGAAGATCGTTAAAGTATACCATTTGCATCAAACTTTCCTGTAGCATTTGCAGTTTCCGAAATATTCGTTATTTTGTATTGGTAGTGTACCTGCCACTGTTAACATTTCAGGGATCTGTAAAGCATATAATGCTGATCGATCATTACATAGAAAAACTACTTAAGTACTTTACATGATTTCATGGTAAGCAAAGGCAATAATTGATATGGACAGTTGAATGTCGGTATGGCATTTTGTATGAATTCCAAGAAACAATATATGTAACTGTACTATTCCTTAATTGAAGCAACTTAAAACAAAATGTCTACTTCATTAACGATTAAGGAGGATTCCTGTGACTGCTGTTTCGTCTGATGGTCAGCATGCTAGCTTCTAAATCCAGAGATTCGGGTTCGATTTCCGACGGCAGGTTGAGATTAGCCAGGTTTATTCTTCAATTTCCTTAAGAGTCGAAGTATGAGAAGTGTGTGTGTGTGTGTGTGTGTGTGTGTGTGTGTGTGTGTGTGTGTGTGTGTGTGTGTGTGTGTGTGTGTGAGGGGGGGGGGGATTTTTGTGTTTATAAAGAAAACCCAACGTAAACAAACCCAAAGTTACAGTGAACGTCACTACCGATGAGTGGGTTTTCGAAAGAAAAAAAAGTCGCCATATAACTATAGAAATAGAATAAAACAAAAATGCAAGCAAGAATCCTTTTCAAAACAGTACTATAATAGAAAATGAGACACATGCAGTATTTGTAATAAGTAGAGAAGTGAATGTTGCTTATAATATTTAAATCATATATAATACAGCGACGTGTCCCTATACTGAAAAATATTATTTCATTCTCATCTACGTCCTCTCATCTTCCGTGATGTAGATTGAAGTGTATTAGAGTAGCTACAAACCCAGAGTTACAGTGAACATCACTGCCGATGAGTAGGTTTTCGAAGGGGGGGGGGGGGGGAAGCCGCCTATATGGCCATACAAATAGAATAAAAGCAAAATTGCAAGCAAGAATCCTCTTTAAATCAGTTCTATAATATAAAATAAGACACATGTAGAATTTGTAATAGGTAGAAGTGAATGTTGCGTATAATGTTCAAATCATATATAATATAGTGGCGTGCCCTTACACCGAAAAATATTGTTCCGTTCCCATCTACGTCACTCATCTTCCGTGATCTAGATTGAGGTGTATTAGAGTAGCTACGAAGTACAAACGTTGTATAAACTGTATGAGAAAGAACATTGGCTCGGGCAATACAGCGATCGTGCCCTCTTGGCGTTGCCAGTTCCACAGCGAGCGACAGATGGAAGATATGTACAGACTCCCATTAATAATCGGACAAAGCAGAGTACTACGTTTAGAAAGTAAAAATCAGCATTTGATGTGCTATTTTATTGAAATTAATGATAATCGACGTAACATGGTTTGTTCTTGTAAGAAAATAAATGTTATTTCACACAAAAATTATATAATGCTTGTTTTTTTTAAGAATTAAAAAAAATATATGGCGTTTTTTGGTCCTCTAAAGTAATTGGGTATAACTTGAGTGTGATACGAAATATGGCGTAGTACTTTGTGACTCTCCCCCCTTCTTTTCACTATTTCTAGCAACCTATTCGGCAAGATGTGAACCAGGTTTTTCAGGTAGACTGTAGAAAGTTTGCTCCATTTCTCCTGCAACCTCTCCTTCAAGTGCTGCTTGCAGATGATGGGGCCCTCCGCACGGCCTTCTTCAGTTTATCCCATACTGCTTCTATGGGCTTAAGATCTGAGGACTGAGAGGGTGGATGCAGTACTTGAAGACAGTTGTAAAGTAACCATAGCTACACAATGATTCGGATCATTATCCTGATAAAATGAGAAGCTGTCCAAAATACCCATCATTTCTGCATTTTGTTTTAAATTTTGCTGTATAGACTTCCTTGTTTATGGTTGTCTATGAACACCAGCTTTCCCACTCCCGTACAGGAAATACAACCCCATACATTACACTCCCTCCGCCGTGTTTGACTGTGCCTTGTAAATTGCGATCTTCCAGCTCAGTGTTTGGTTTCCTCCACACAACCACCCTGTCATCGGAACCAGCAAGGTTGAATTTGCTTTCGCCACAAAAAAAAAAAAAAAAAAAAAAAAATAGCTTGGTCCCACCAATAGGTTGTATTGTTAACAAAGTCTTTGGCAAATTGTAATCGCTTCCTTTGATTGTTGCTGGAAATGTATGGCTTTTTTCTGGCTACGCGACCAATAAAATCTTTGTTTTCGCATGACCCTTCTGAGCGTTTGAGGGCTGTCAGTCCCAGCACAAATCACCGGAGCACTTCTACGCGGTTTCCGTTTTACCTTCCGCATAATATAAGACTCCTGCCTATCGGTAAAAAGTTTTGGTCGCCCTGGCTTTGCTCGAGATTCAATTGTCTTCATACTTATACCGATGTATTATGTCACTAACTGTACTTTTGCTAAGATTCACAATCGCTGCTATTTGCCGGTGTGTTTTGTTCTTTTCATAGTGATAGATCACTAACAGCCTCTGTTCAAAGGTACTCTGCTTTCCTCTGGGCCCCATACTATGATCTTGCCTTCTTCTTGGTACACAGTTGACTCACTTCTCCTACGATGGTAGTTTGTCCACTGACAGACTTCACCTACTCGTTTGTATTGCATTTCATTTGTGCTGTCCGATTCTTTTTGTGTCGTAAACTCATGATGTAAACAAGGTTGAATGGGAAAGCTCTTAGTTAAGCTGCATTTTCAATCTCTAAAATGGATATTCATAGCATATGAGTTTTGCTTAACACAAGGAGTACCTTGAGATTGATACACATAATCTATCCTGCTTTATAGAGCACTCTGTAGTGAAATGCAGTCTGTCCGATTATTTATGAGTCCGTGTTTGTCTTTATCTCACCGTATCCACCTCAAGTAATCTGAGATGTGCCTGAGATGTACATACAGATGCTGACAAAGTTGCCTTAATATTTCAGCATGAGTGTGAGAACATATAGGTACAATGATTATTGCGTACTAGCATAAAACTGAACCTTAATAGTGTAGATTTATTTTTCTTCCTCTGTTTCTTACCGAAGTACGCAAAAGGTAGTATGTATTCCGCCCAAACATTTCATGTCGAGATTTCATAGGAAATACCCACCTTAAGGCTCCCTAAATCCCCCCCCCCCCCCCCGCCTCCATCAAAAAGCATTTTTTAGGAAAAGATGAGCGTGAACGAAAGACCATATGTCGGTAACAAAATTTGACGTTTGACTAAGACATCATTTAGGATCCTAGACGGAGATATTAATACGCGACATCTAACACCAAATTATCCGTTATGTGAATATATATTCATTATTTTTGGTTTATCAAACATTTCTGACGAATATATTTGAAGTATTGACATAATATATGCAGGTTGGCCGTTAAGTTCCGTTACAATCTTTTGATAGGTAGTAGTACCAAGTGCTGTTAATTATAACAACCTCATAGTTTGAAGTGAAGTTGAAGTCGTTTATAACACAAATGTTCCAAAGGTCAATAAAGGTGTCATTTTTAATTTCAGAAATAAAACAGTTAAATTTAATAATTTAAGAAACAATATGGCGTTCGTCGTACGATTCGTGAGATAAATCCATCGTACCTTTACCATGTCTTAAATTGTGATTAAGTAGGAACAAATATAGCTAAATACGCATAATTGCATTGGTTTAGTTTTGTGTATACAAAAGCAATATTGATTTATTTTTGTACTACAACATTTACCTTGTCCTGAATCATTTTCTTGGTAACAATTAAGATAATCTAAAATATAAAAGTCGAAGGATGAAGACTGCCAAACATTTGTCTGACATGCTGTGTTGTGGTATAGATGAAATTATGAATCCGAACTTGTTACCCGAATAAACACATCACACAATTTTGGACCTTTCTGTGGGGGGAGGGGAGAGAGAGAGAGCGAGAGAGAAGTGGATATTCAGGTCTGGTGGATGAGTCAGAAAGAAGCTGGAAATAACTGCTGTGCAGCCACTCTCGTAGCAAAACCTTTTGACCTGCTCGCAGTTCCTGATTTACAGTACAAACGGCGGTGAATGTAAACTCGACGCTGTAGCGTCTGCAAGGACGTTTACCTCATATCTGTACATTTTTCCTTTTGTTTGAAAGCTTCCCAATCTATAGCATCTGTAAGTTCCGTCTTAGAGTCATATGTGTTCCATTCTTTTTAATCAACGTTCCGTCTTGTGAGGAATTAATCTTTATTTTTAGACGCTTTTCAAAATTCAAACCACTTTCGTTAAAGTCGTCTGCTGTCTGTAAATTTTTATATACATGAAAACTAGTTATGATCAAGTATCTTTATTTGACATTTCTAATGTGTATTTTCATTTTGTATGTTTAATATGTTGTATAATTTTTATAAAAATTAGTTTAGGTTTGTAAGTTATATTAGTAATTTTAATAGGTTCGTGCAAGCCTTCTTGGTATAATACTTGTAAGCTGTCATTTTATTTCTTACTAATACTGCAACCAGCTAACACATGCTCTGTTACCTGTCTTTTCACAACTGCAATATGGACCCCCCTCCTATTTTGTACACTAGTAAGGGAGTTACGGCTCATCCTAATATAATCTTAATATTTTTTTATTTGTGGCGTTTAAAATGTGTGATTCTGCCCCACGTTGCGGCAACATTTTGTAAAATAATTCAATATATAAAGTTGCAGCGATGTAAAGGTTTAATTTTGGCTTAACTAATTTTGTTTTAAGTTTATTTAAAATATGAATTCCCAGCAGTAACATAATGACTCTTCTTCCAAAGCGTAGTCTTGGACAGCTGTCTTTCTTCCTTCCGAAAATGGTTTACAAAATGAAATACATTACTGAATTTCTTTTTAAATGTGTTAAATTTAATTCTTGTTTAAAATTTCAAAGAAATGTTAAAACATATTTGAACTGATGGTCTCTCAAATATAATCGCTCTTAAAGCGACCTTTTTCTATAAATGATGAAGCTAACACTTTGTATGGTTTTCCTCTACAAAGGTCAAGTTGTAGTCCACAAAGTCCATGTATCTTTATATGAAGATTATTGATTTTCTTCTACATAGTAACCAAGAGTTTCTTTATAACTGTCATTCGTAGCAACCTATAGAGACATTTTTTTTATTTGAACAATTTCACTTTTTAAACTTAATTTAAATATGATTATACTTCGAACATTCTTTAAATAATTTTAAACTTTAAATAACATCATAAAAAATGAACAGTATTGATTTTCTCTTATGAGGCTGAATTACAAACAACTATTACAAATCTTAGAAATTTCTTACGGATCTTTCATAGCAAGTCACATTCTTTTAAACATGAAGCTGTATTTATTTCATTTATTCAAAGATCTTCGGCGTGTTCATCCATTCTCTTCTTACATCGTATGCACACATTTTGACCAGTGAGTTGAATATCTACCAATTTACACTCATTTCTTGCCTTAATGGCCAATAAATCCTCTTTGCAGTTCATGCGCGGCTCTGGGCGAATTGATTAGGTGACTCGGACAATTGGCTAACCTAAATTCGCAAAATCAGCATCGCAAAAACAGATTTTATACTGGAATAGTGGGTTTGAATTTTGATGGGGCTTCTCTCTGTATATGAATCCAAAAGTTCCTTAAAATTACCTTTAATTTAAAGAGTCCTCGCTTTCATTATGTCCACGAAATGTCATTTCTTTTCTACTTTCCCAATGGGATATTGCATGAAAAGCCTGTTAAGCTCAACGTTCTCATTGTATTTTATAATATATAGACGTGAGCTTTCCCGAAGAGCGTCTGCAATTTTGTTACTGTTTTTTTCTCAGATCCTTCAATTCGACAATTATGTTCTCATACCAACGAGCCTTAAATTTCCTGGTGTATTTTGAGATGCTCCGCCTCAAAGTTTTTCTAAACATAGCACTGATGTTGGCCTATTGACATTTACTACGATGCGTTTGTCATCATTTTTCCATAAAGTAAAGGGTGTTTGGAGACACACCAATTCGGATTTTGGATTCATTGTAAATCCCTTCAATATGAAAAATTAAACACTTCACATATCAGGCAATAATCCATGAACACATAAAAAATTACGATTTTACACAGGATGCAAACTGATGATAAACAGTAGCACGTGACACGCGGGGTTCCCTTCGAGCGGGTTACCACTTCTGCCAACAAATGTCTTTTCAAATAAACGAAAAAGTAGAAGAAAGCTCCTGTATTGTTGGCAACACGAGTTGGTGCGGAATATACGGCTTCTTTAAAACGAATCCATAGCCATGGAACCAGCAATGCATTCTGCCACTCCAACCTCTCCTCATTCGCCGCAACTCTTATGGTCACCTTGGCCTTTTAATAACTCATCACTATTTAATCACTTTTAATGACGTATTTAGTAGTCGGGAAATGAGCTAGCTGCATTATCGACACGCGAGCGCCAAGAGAGCGGTTCCATTATAAAATATGAATTGAATTTTTATAAATAAAAATTAAATACTAGAACATAAATCATTACCATGTAAGTTATTCAAAAACAAGTAGGTGCCTCGGCGATTCAAACGCACCAAGGAAGAACCGCCCCTGTTGCAGTTTCCAATGATATTACTGTCCAGGGATCCAATCAATTTGAAAATTAATGCTTCCTGATTAACCCTAAATTTTTTGTTTTATTTCTATTTCTACTATAGCTACTAAAAATTGCTTCTCAGTTGGTTCCTTTTAATTTACTTAAAGCATTAAAAGAATCTGAAAATAAAATCTTAGGTTGATTTTATTCATAATGTATGAAATAACTGTTCGAATGGCAATATATGAATATATAGAGAGCTCTTGATTTAGTTTAATTTTAATGCTATCTTCAATATAATGAATATAAACTGCTGTTACCACACCCTGTTCAGAAACATTTGATCCATTAGTAAAAATAGGAGTCCAAAGATATAATGGAAATTTCTCTGCTAATTCAAGAAACTGATATTTTACCTCACCCCTATCTTTCTTGAAAAGATTTAGTTTTATATCCACTTAAAACATAATATTCCACTGTACATAGTATATTGGTAACCTAGGTAAACCATTCTTCAGCATTTTATCGTGTCTTTCCCAAGTATACAAAAGTAGAAAGTTTTCTTTATAATATTGTAATTTATTTGGATAGTCATCTCTAGTTATTTCACTGAATTTATTAATAAGGTTGCCTCCATAAAATAACTTGCCTTTGCTAAGAGTTTGTATGTAGGTAAGCAATTGCTGTCGTAATCTAAATGGTATTACATTAAAGTCTTTTGGAGTTCAATTCTTTTTAGGGCAATACAGGTGTTCCTAAGCATTGCTTCATTATGCTGTAAACAGTTGATTCTAGTTTTCCGCTTAATTTAACAGGCATTGTACCACTTAGTCCAGACTCCATTACTGAGTTGACCAAGTTATTGAATAAAAGTTTTAATGTATGCACCTGTATTCCTCACTAACTTTCTGCTATATATTTGAATATATATATAATACTTTAGCTACACGATTAATATGACTTCCAGGATAAATTATAATTCAATTGCATCCCTAGAAATTTTACTACCTGCTTATTTTCTATCTCTTGCACATGTATTTTTAATTGTTTACTCATTCTTTCTTGAAGATAAATGTTACGTTCCTTCTTCAAGATGCCGCCCGTGAAAGCCTCTGCTTATACAACATTCTTTCTTTTTTGAAAATAATCAAATTGGTTTTCTTAAGATTAATATTTATTTCAATGGATTCTAGGAATCTTACAACATTATTTTTTTTTTGAAGTCATTAATCCAGTCTTTTACAGCATTTGGACTGCATTTTGAATATAAAAAATAAATCAAAAGACAAAACTTTCACATTTGGACGGGCCCTAAAACACCACACACTCACTTCACTTTTGGAGTAAAACTTGAGTTATAATTTTATAATTTTTATAATTTCCAAGTACAAATAATATACGTAATAGGGTTCAATGAAGATCCTTGAGATAGGCCTAGAACTTTTATTATTTATATAATCAAAATTATTTTTGGATGTAATATAATTTCTTTGCGTGACATAAGATTCACAATGCATCTTGAGATTTTTGTAATAATATTAATTTCCTCTAAAATGTCTAATATATTGAATTGAGTCATACGTGGAGCTACTATACAGGCTTGCTTCTAGAATACACCTATTATCTACAAATCTTCTATGAATTT
Organism: Mantis religiosa; assembly: GCA_030765055.1. Lineage (NCBI taxonomy): Eukaryota > Metazoa > Arthropoda > Insecta > Mantodea > Mantidae > Mantis > Mantis religiosa. The sequence continues at coordinate 109,334,719 of CM060949.1, forward strand.
CTGAAATCAAAATGGCTAAGCTGTTTATGTGCTAAATTGTTTTCTAGGTCCATATTGACTTTTTGGCCAAATGCAGTGTCTTTCCAAATAGAAGAGTGTTCTATTGCTAATAGAAGAGTGTTCTATTGCTAATAGAAGAGTGTTCTATTAGCAATAACTTTCTCAAAAAGTTTTCTTGGTACACTTGGTCAGTATTAGTCGAATCATTTGGTTCCTTGTTCGGTTTCAAAATTGGAATGATATAAAAAAGTTATTCCATAATCCCAGAATTTTTTAAAACACATGAATATCCTTTAGTGTTTGTAGCTTTCATCTAGTTTTTGAATCCCTTCATAAGTAACTTCTTCTGGACCTGGAGCTATTTTTGTTTTTATTAATTACAAAATTTAATTCATTAATATGGATATCTCTATTCAGATCAGCTGCACCTACCCTATTGAATTCTTTGTATTTCTCTTTAGGCCTTGAATTGAAAAAAATTAGAGAAATATATCTTAAGACATTATATTACATTTCACTATTGTCATTAATTGGAATATGTACATTATCTTTAGGTTTAGAGAAAGATTTTATATTGTGCCATGCTCTTTGAATGAATAGAAAAGGACTTACAAAAACGTAATTTTGCTCTTGCAAAATTTAGTGGACCCCTATCCTTGCAAACATTTCTGATTACTTCCTTTTGTTTATAACTTCCTTAATCTTGGTTTCTCATATTGTTTTTTTAATTATTTTATCAGAATTCCAAGTACAAACAAAATTATATGTATCCTGAAATGCATTAATTTAAGCTGTTCATAAAATGTATTAAAAACTTGGTCCTTCTTTACAACACCTTCATTAGAGAGAGATTCAGAAGAGTAATGTCTAAACAATCTGTGGTTGGTATGTCTTCTGGATTTTCAAACATTTCTATTAACGTTGATGTTTAAGTGCCTAAATTTAATAACTCCTTAGGTTGTTCACATTAAAATTCCAGTGAATCCTGGAAATTAATTCCTTGGAACTAAAACATAGATCTGATTTTGTGAATCCAGTCTTGTAGGTGAACTATCATTTAGCACATGCATATCCAATGTAGCCAAGCCCGCCTTGGTAGCGTGGTGGTAGCATGTCTGCCTCACGTTCAAGAGGTCGCGAGTTCGAATCTCGGCCAGGGTGAGTTACCTGGACAAGGTTTTACCCGGGGTTTTCCCTTATCCTGTAAGACGAATGTCGGGTAACTCTAAGCTCCATGGACCCCCGACTCCTTTGAGCATCATTTCATCCATTCCATTCATCGTCCGATATGACTTAACGTTGGAGGACGTAAATAAAAAAAAACAAAAAAAAAAAAAACATTTAACTAAAGAAATATTCGGAATATTTATCTTACTATCCTGTACAGAGTTATAATTAAAATTTCCACAGATCAAGGCCTTTTCATTATTTTTTAACGTGTAGCTAACCAAAAAAGTATTTGGGACTTTTATAAATATTAAAAATGTTTACTTCTCCAAATTGAATCATTCCCTACACTGTCTGATCTGGGTTTTCTATTAAACAGTAATTTTAAAGAAACATGCAGTGTCAGAATTTACTGAAAAATCTTTTCAATGTAGAAGATGCTTCAAATTTGGCCATTCATTGAAACACTGTTGTAAAAAACAAGTATTAATCGTGGAACTGAACTTCATCATTATCATGCAAAATTAATAAAATGAAATGTGTAAATCAAAGCCGACAGCGCATGTTAACCATTAGAGTTATCCTCAGTGGCCTAACAATAACATGCTAACAAGTTGTGGAGGTCGCGAGTTCAGACTCGGTTGTGGGCGTAAATTCGTTAGGCGGTGTCTCATGTTGCAGATTTACGACACGTAAAGGTAGTTCAAGCCCAGTAAATATGCCTCTGAGCAAAATTAAGCGGTCTTTTACTCCAGTATAGCATGGCACAGCGTCTATAAATAAAACTCAATTTCAATTTTTACGATTAGAGTAGCAGAACAATAACACATACCGCATGCATTGTTTGTTCTCCAAAGTCGCTGATGTTTTAAATTGCACCAATGGGCGTATCATTTCAGCCAATGAAATCAAAAGAAAATGCAAATGACATGCGCATGTTAACTCCACGTGGAGTCAAATGCAGCGTTGCGACATCTATGTTTTCTCTCTCATTCTGTTAGATTTCTCGTGACATTTATTTCTCACCTTGGTCTTCTGAGAAGTAAATGTAGCGTAGAATGCAAACGCATACTTGGAGAAAACATGACTACAGTTACTTCAAAAAGTATTCGTTTTATGCATAAGTTTATGTTTAAGGATGTATGGATAGTGGAAAATCAGAATAAAGTACCTCAGGGACACCGTCTTACAGATGGTGAAAAAGAGAGTACAATAAAGAAACATACAGTATGTATTCACATAAACATAGTTAAACATTCAAAAGTAAAGATATGCAACATAGGATACAAAATAAGTATTCGTCTGCTACTGAAAATGGTGTAGAATGTTACGGTACCTAGTAGGCCCTCCATCCCTCTTTATAATCTCTTGCATTCTCCTTGTCATGGATTTCACCAAAGATTGTGTTTCCACTGTAATTTTACGCCACTCCTCTAGTATAGCGTTCTTAAGATCCTTTATATTAGATATCTGATGATTCCTAATACTTTTGTCCAGTATACTCTACAAATTCTCTATTGGATTCATGTCTGGGAATTGCGGTGGTGTCAGCATCCATCGTGGAGTATTATACAACAACCATAGCCTTGCATCTAGAGCTGTGAGTTTTGGATCATTATCTTGTATGAAAATATAATCCTCAGAAAGCCCCATATTATTCACAGTTCTGGACAGGTGTGTTTTTAGGAAGTTTATATAAATCTTATGGTTCATAATTTCATCAATGAAACACAAATCCCCCACACCATTTGCAGTCACGCAGCCCCAGACAAGTACTTAACCGCCTCCATGTTTAACTGAAGCTGTTACATTTTTCTCCTCAAGCTCATAATTCTTTTTTCTCCACACTCGCCCTTTTGACTTAAAGAGCTCAAATTGACTCTCGTCAGTAAATACAACCTTTCTCCAGAAATCAAACACATATGTATGTTCCTTTGCAAAAGCAACTCGCTTCTTTCTGTTGATTTTACTGATGTAAGGTTTTCTACGGGCTGTTTGGCCTCCATACTTCATAAAGCCCGTTTCTTATAGCTTGTGCTGAAACGGACTTGCCTGTATGTGTTTGAACTGCGATAGCAAGTTTTGGTGCACTTAGTTTAGGATTTTTCTTGACTTCTCTAAATAACTGTCGTTTCTCCATCTCGGACAACCGCTTCTTGATTGATTTTCGTTAAGTTTTGTTCTGATCAAACCTGTATATAATAGTCTTTACTGTACTGGGAGGTCTTCCAATGATTTCTTCAATTTCTTGAATAGATTTTCTTTTTTTAAATAACATGAAGCAAATTTCTTTCTGTTCTTTTGTAGTTTCACGACGTTTTCGACCCATATTACTTAACAGTCAACGCAGTGAATGAAACACAACTGCATAAAAAAAGGGGGAAGGGGTGTGTGTCAGTGAGGCACCATACCTGGGATCTTGTTTGTTAGACGAATATTTGTTTGACATCAAATGGGACATGGTTTTAAATAACTTGGAGCTGTTCACTAATTAAGCAATATATGAACCCAAGTTGTGTGTTATATTTAAATTTAGGTATCAACCGATGTAAGGAAATAGTTATCGTTCGTTTCTTATCTATATTTTTCTGATTGTGCTTGTTATATTCTATATGCTATGATTAGACGAATATTTTTGGAGTATCTGTACGTTGCTTTTTGCGACACTAAATAACCCACCTTCTTACCCGACTTTGCTGCTCGTATGTTAACACCAGCATAGTAAACTGAGTGTGGGTTATTATTATTATTATTATTATTATTATTATTATTATTATTATTATTATTATTATTATTATTATTTAATTTATTTATTCATTCATTCAAACCTAGTAACACTGGTAGTTACAGTTGTCTACAATGCAGTTGAATTGTAAGCAGTGCCGATGTTGCTAGAATAATAGTTGGAAGGCTTTTAGCTTGAAAGTCGTAAATTAGTTGTTTGCGGATGTTCATTGGCCTTGTAGCAGTATTCTAATGGCGCTTGTTAGCAACAGTGATAAAGAATATGATTAGAATTCTTGGCCTTTTACTTAGTAATTATCCGTTGGTGTGAAATCGATTATTCTCCTGGAAGAATGAAGCAAAGAATAATGTAAAAGCACAACGAAAATCGAAATAGAATCTCTCCGCATTATGCTACCTTGGCACCTGAACTGATAGTGCAAAATTTGCTTGAATACTTTCTCCCGTAGCAGAATGAACATTTAATCGCTGGGCGGTTCCACACGTTTTTCTCTTATTTAGCTCTGAAGTTGAATCAGGTCATATATGGCATCAAGGCTATAACTGCAACGTCACCAATTAGTGCGCATAGACAACGGTCAAGAGATCCAAGTCACAGAAGACACATGATCCTAAGGAGTGTTTAAAGGACACGAGTAATCCATATATGTATGCAGAGGCTGCTGGGAATTTGCATAGTTGGTGTGATTATATTTTATATAGAAAACAAGATCATAAATTAGCTTGGTTAAATCACGCGTAGAGTTTGGTTAGACTATTTCAAAGGTTGGGGGGGGGGGGTGGCGGAGAATACTACCTTTTTAGGAGGCTATTCATGTTAAGTTTGGTAAATCTGCGCGACCGCTCGAAGTCCTTCAATGAACCACCAACATCGTAACTGCATGGGCTGGGTCATGTTTAAATGAACACATACATGTTTAAAATACACCAGCTATATACAAGCATTTGGGAAGGTATTAATGTTTAAAACAATTTAATTAATAAATATAGGCGCCTTTCCTGTAGGAAACCTCTTCAAGCAGGAATACTGAGACCAAAATAAACATTTTACGCAAATACGCACGGGATATGAGATAAAGGGAACAGCATGAATGCTTAAAAGATAAGCAACCGCAGAATAGGCATTAATATGCGCTGAATAAGCGAAACGACAAAACTGAAAACAGTAATACTTTTAAAAAAAAGCAGAAGAAACTTAACACAATGGTTCCGTATATACGAATAAATAGGTATGAATACATATATAGGTAATAAATAGGTATGAACGTACGCAAATATGAAATTCAGAATGCTGAAAACCAAAACAAAAAGTATATCTGAAGAGAGTAAAAGCACCTGAAATCAAATAAACAGGATAGATGAAGAGGATTCTGCACTGCGACCAGTCTTGATTTATTGCGTATGCCCCAAGTGAGGCGTCTCCGGAAGGAAGGATGAGGCGAGAGGAGACAGAGGGGACCGACCGGAGTCACGAGAGTGCAGAGGACAGAGTCCCTACTATTTACCGTTTGGAAACTCCTCCGGCAGGCCAGCACAACCGGCATGCCCGTTCGGTAGCGTAGATGGTAGCATGCCTACCTCACGTTCAAGAGGGCCCGAGTTCGAATCTCGGCCAGCGTGAGTTACCTGGACAAGATTTTTCCGGGGTTTTCCCTTATCTTAAAAGACGAATGTCGGGTAACTCTAAGCTCTATGAACCCTGGACTCATTTGAGCATCATTTTACACATTCCATTCATCGTCCGATATGACTCAACGTTTGAGGACGTAAATTACAACAAACAAAAAAAGGCATCCATCCTACCACGTTCCTGAAATGGCCAAATGGGCCGGCTCGGAGACCAGAGACTGTTCTACAGGAGGACGAAGGTGTTGCCGTGCACCGCCGAGACACACGCCGACACTTGTACCCTGAAAGAGACCACCAGATGAGAGATGATGCAAAATGATAATGGAGAGGAAATGGAGGGATAGGAAATTTGGGGGATGTAATTAACTCAATATTCGCCTGGAAAACCCCGAAAAAAGCCATTGTTCATGTAGGTTGGCCACAGGAATCGAACCGAATGCAGGCCACAGACGAAACTGCCTGAGCCATCCTGCTCAGTATCATGTACATAAGAGCTGTGCAAATGTTTTCATAGAAGGGTGAACTAGGGGAATTGGTTGTGGACCATATGCACAGAATAACAAATTATAAATTTAATATTTTATGGAATGTCAAAATAGGGTCTACTTAATGCTTTTGTTCAATTATTTTTAATATTATCCCGTTTTGAAGAGTTTTGTACTGCATAAAATTGCATTCAGCTGATATAATAAATGTGAAACTGGTGTTTTAAACTTAGTAAGTTGTCAGTTTTTTTTCTCTGATATGCTTAGGAGCAACACATCTTGAAGTCCATTTCTCAAGCTGGACTTAAAGATTTTTGCAGGTTCATTTTTATAAAAGTTTGTTATATGTGTTAATGCAAACATGGAGATCAAATGTTGTGCTTGTTTCTTAACTGCAAAATATTTTTCTTTTGGCAATGCCTTGCAGAAATTGAGGTCTTTAGGTGAAGGCTTTTCATTGCATCATCTCTGCTGCTGGTCAAATACCTTTAGTTCCAGAAGCTCAAAACATTATCAGTGCAAAAGTGACAGGTGATGAAAACAGAGAAACCTCTGATTCCAATATTACAAAATTGGCAAACCTACACTCATTCCCATCAACACTATTGTAATTACAAATATTCAGACAACTCTATTGATGATATTCAGAATTTAGCAATGAATGATTTGTTTAATGGAAAGCTCGGTTTTTATGTTACTACAGTTAATAATGTAGTGTTTGATATATAGATAAATGCAATTAGTGAATGCCTACAATAAAAATGTTGTGTGTTGTATTGGTTTCATTTTAAAACAAAATTTAAATTAATGCTGTATCAAGAGTAGATTGTAGAAAATCATGTATATGAAGTTGTACGAAGTGTCTAAGAAAGGATCAATGCTTTATGTAAAATACAGCAATCTTACTTCTGAAATTGACATTCTTATGGAATATTTACATAGGTTATATTATGTTAGTAGAATGATTTATCAGGTTCAGTCATGCATAACACCTCTCACAAGTACAAGTTTACATTGTTTGCATTAGTGTAGGTATACCATACTTATGTACTGAAAATATTAAAGAGAATCTAAATATGGCACTACTGCCTGCAGCAGCTTATGCAGCAAACCCCTTCCCATCATTTGACAGTTCATCCTTATTATAACATGCAGAAATACAAACATTGCTTCAGTTGCATTGAATTCTCTTTTGTGTACATGTATAGAAAAGCAAAAAGAGGAACCTTCTTTGTTGTTCAGGATCTCCTATTAAAATCTTAATGTCAGCTCCTTCATGTATGTAGTACAGGATGATCCAAGATAGTACAAGATACTTTCTTGTTTATATATCTAAGAAATAGTTGGAAGGTGCAATAATGATTTGATGCAGTGCAATAGCTCATTTGAACAGTCGTACTTGTGCAGTGTGCTTTACATTTTCATGCAAATAATGCAAATTAATAAACAAGTTGCTAAATGGTAGGAAGTCATCTTACCATTTCAAGTCTTGTTAAAATCCAGTGTAGTCAAAAGAGTTAAGGAGTCCCCTCCAATTATAAACATATTTTAAAAAACGTGATTCCTTTATTGAAAAATGTTAATTTGTTTGACAAAGCCACAGAATGTTTTCTCTACTCTGTTACCTATCTCCCTGTGTCCCATCTGTAGAACTGTAGACAACAATTTGTACCATTAATATAATTGGACACTGATTTTAATATTGTATAATAATGGCAACTGACTTGATATTCACATTAATTAGTTCTATATTTTTTTTTTACCTTCAAAAACTATTTGCAATGGTGTACTAATGATGGAAGTGGATTTACTGAAGATGTGTATTTATTATTGGAATAGTAATTATATATTTTTGTTACAGATTGAAGATGGAGTTGAGGCTGTTTCTCTTCACACTACTACTAGCCACAGATGTCTTAACACAAAGTATAAAGCGACAGAATGTACAGAATCCATGCACATCTAAGACAACTTGTCATGAATGTATCAGGACTCCAACATGTGCATGGTGTTCAGAACCCTGGCCTTCAATACGGGTTAGAGTTGATATATTCTGTACAGTTGTAATTTAATTATAAGTCCTTAGAAATGTACATCGAAGCATAGTTTGGATTGTCCATGAGGAAATTGTTCTGTAGTAGTAATAGGAATTTTATTATATGTAAATGTATTTATTATTATTATTATTATTATTATTATTATTATTATTATTATTATTATTATTATTATTATTATTATTATTATTATTATTATTATTATTATTATTATTATTATTATTATTATAGATACTGTCTCGTAAGTAATGTCATTTTTTAAGAAAAACAATTATTTGAAATGTATTCTGACAAGCAATTACCTAATTTTCAAAGTATAGACCATTAGGTTCTATGGTCTTGAGCCATCATTCAGCAAAGTTTATTATGCCATGATGGTACCAGTCTCTGGTTTTTGATGCGAAGAATTTGGTGACACCCACTCGCACTGCTTCAATATTGTCAAAATTTCTTCCACTTAGAAAAATGGGCCATGGATCGAGAAAGATAATCTGATGGTGTAACATCAATGCTGTATGCTGGATGTGGTCACAGTTCTATGTCTCCAAATTCCTGAATTTTTTTTTATGGTTCATGCAGTATGCAGTGTTGCATTGTCCTGTTGCAATAGAATTCTATTTCGGTTAAATGATGCTGGGTATCTCTGTATCAAAATTTCATGAACTCATTCTAGTTAAGCATAAAGATTCGCATCAGTTGCCCGCCCATTTGAAACACTTCCAGTGAATCACACCTTCAAAATTCCACCAGACACATTACTTTGGGCCTGAACTGACTTTTTAGCGATGACTTTGGAAGGTTAGCGGAAATCAACCCACTGATTCAAGGCATCAGAGTTTCGTAACATACCCATTTTTCATCACAAGTAACAATTCTCCTGACAAATCTATCATCTATTGGATTACAGATAAGCTGACGACAGATATATCTCAAGGTGTCAGTTCATGAGGTACAGATCTACAGCTTCTGTATGATTTTCCAATTGTCTTAATGTGACATTATATGGTGTATTTTAATGCACCAAGTTCTTCTGAAAGCCTACAGGTACTTTTATCTTGCAAAACTTGGTGTGTATCCTCAATATTTCATACTTTAGGTCTTCCAGAACGTGGTAAATCTTTAGTGTTTTTGTCTCCATTGTTGAAACTTTGGAACCATAGTTAATGCCACACGCTCACTAACAACACATTCTCCTTCCACTTTAATATTCTTTGAGCTGTGGCAGCAGCTTTATATTCCAGTTTCCAGTAGTGTTTTAGAAGGACTCTAAGTTCAAACCTTTTTACCTCAATTTTGTGATTGTTTATTAACAACTGAAGACTGCTACATGCTTGCAATGTATGCAACTGTAGCTGTGGCATCCTGTAAAAAGCATTACCAAACTAAAGAAACTCAACATATTTTTCAAAATGCTAAAATCAAAAAACCGACTTATGAGATTACCTATCATCATCATCATCATCATCATCATCATCATCATCATCATCATCATCATCATCATCATCACCACCATCACCATTTAAATTATATACTTCTTGCTGGTGGTATATTTTTGTGATGAAATATGCCTGAAAAAATAACTTCATAATATACTAATCACAAAATAGGTAAGGGAGAAGAGTACAGGATGAATCTGTGAAATGCTTAAATAGCATGTGTGTTTTATTTAATTAATGGAAATTAATCATTTCTTCACACTAGCTGTATATAGGCTAAGGTCTTTGATAGATTATAGCATGTGTGTGATTAGATATAACAGTTTTAACAAAAGAACAAAAAAAAAGTAATTTTCACAAATTAGGACTTAATTAAAATTTTCTGATTTATGTTTATTTTATCACAAAGTTATTTAAAAACTACATTTTATCAGAATTCCCATGTTTTCCTGCAATTCTATATAGAAAACCTGTAGAACATTATTGTGCTTTGTGTAAAATGAGCAATTGCAGTGATTTTACAAGCTTTAATTACTGTTTCAGCCGTTCTTGGATCGAAAAAGGTGTTTCCAACCTAACTTTAATACAGATGTGAAACACCAATGTGAAGAGGCCTATATTGTAAATCCCAGCAATCAGTTCAAATATGTCCAGAATATGGCTTTAACTAATGCCTCAAGAAAGCATTCGTTCCAGTCTTCGTCTTCATCATCTTCGTCTTCATCTTGGTCCAGCAGTACAACCCACTCTAGTCGGGAAGCAGTGCAGATCTCACCACAACGTGTCTCACTAAGACTCAGAATAAGTATGTAGACACATAAGCATATTGGTCTTATATTTAGTATATGTATTAGTTACTTCCATACTAAATGAGACATGAAATTAAGAAATGCTGCATCACTGTTATTGCATATTGTTTTCCAAATAACTTAAAATCACATCTTGAACAAGAGTCAAACTATTGGTTCAGTGAAAATTTGGATAATTTGGAAATAAACTATTGAACTACTGATCCATAAACACATTTGTTTTGGTATTAATAGAAAAAAATTTTGTTTCATAAACTCAAAACAGCATTCATTTTTATTGTTTGAAGTAATAAATCTCTTTTGTTTCAAATTTGTGCTGTTTGAGAAGCAAAATATAAACTAAATAAAAACACTGTCTTGATACAAACAGAAGTAAATTAAGTAAATCAGCCGTATAACAGAACATGCAGAATCATCAGCTAATATAATGATATTTTAGTTGTTACATGACTTCTGGTGAAATATGTACTGTTTAACGCTCGCTTTTACTACATGCTGCACCTCAGGCAGCAACACTGATGATACATGAGATGAAGATGGAACACTGGTGGAATGAGGTGGCGGGAGAAACTGGAGATCCTGGAGAATACCCACCCCAGTGTTGTGTTGTTCACCACAAATCTCACTTTGCAGTCACCTGGGATCGAACCCGGACCACCTTGGTGAGAGTCGAGTGGTCTAACCACTCAGCCAATGTGCGGTCACATGATTTCGGGTTGATTCCATATTTGCTGATGGAAATGTTGGTATGTGCATCTCACAGCTTGCAGGCACATGTATTTGAATTTAAACTCTGGTTTCAGCAGCATAAAATTAGTGGGAAGAGTTGTTTTCACCTGTTATATTTAAGTATATATGTAGTTAAAAAATTGAAAATGCATATGGCTGTACAAATTTTTGTTCAGTGTCGGGGTACATTGGACAGTACATACATGGGATGTAGTCATGGCAATTGTCATGTCTTGTCATCTCTATGTACTAGGCAATCAGCTGATGATCCATATAGTATTATAAGTCAGAAAAGCGGAACTTGAGAGAAACACAGTTAATAAGTGTTTATGAGGGACAGGATTAAAAGAAATTTAAACAGACGATACATAGTGATGGATAAATATGGTATGTGACTGATATTTCCATTGCTATTCAGAGTTATATAGTTGTCTTTACACATGCTTATATACAAAATAGGTTAAGAAAATTAGGAAAATTATCTAATTTAAATTTAACAAAGGATAATATGGATCATTTTAATAACTACTGAATACTATTGTACCTTATTGGCAGTTCTTGTATTTTCCACAAACTTAAATTTAAAATTTGAATTACTTAAATATAAATAGAAAAAATATTTTAATTTTCTACATGTAGATTATGTAATTTTAAGTAGTGTGTTACATTAAATTTAAAGGGAGTTGATTAATGACACTAAACAACACTTTAAAATTTTTCTGGAACATGTTTCAGAGACTTTACCTCCATCCTCAACCGGCCATCGACTGATTCTCATTGGTGTAGTTGACGATATTTTGTCATAGGTTTCCTCTGGTGGCGGTTCAAGGAACTGCAAAAAATAGGAACAAAGTATTCAATTTCGACATCCCCCAGAAAGATTTGTTCAGCAAGTTCCTTGAACCGCCACCAGAGGAGACCTATGACAAAATATCGTCAACTACACCAATGAGAATCAGACGATGGCCGGTTGAGGATGGAGGGAAAGTCTCTGAAACATGTTCCGGAAAAATTTAAAAGTGTTGTTTAGTGTCATTAATCGACTCCCTTTAAATTTAATTTATTATAACACTGTTTTCAACACTTCCAAGAAAGGAAGTGTGTTACCCAACAATAGCACATACACAGATATAAAGAGAATATATAAGCTTTATAAAATAGGATATACACACCATTTTACTGAGCCAATCCTGATTTGTATTATTCTGTAACACTATAATTTCATTTATTACAGATGAAGCATATAGATTCTCAGTGAGCTACTCCCAGGCTCAAGATTATCCAGTGGATCTTTACTACCTTATGGACTTGTCAAAGTCTATGGAAGATGATAAGGCTAAACTCTCTCAGCTGGGGACGTTGTTAGCTGAAAGCATGCAGAACATAACTTCCAACTTTCGTCTTGGTTTTGGTAGCTTTGTGGACAAAGTAGTCATGCCTTATGTTAGTACAGTACCAAAGAAGTAAGTGTCTTCAGTTTTTCTGCCCTTCTGCTAAAGGTAGTAGTGCATAATGTGCATGAGACAAAATTTAGTTTTGAAGTTTACTAGTTTGTTGTAAATAGATAAATAGTAAAGATATCAGGCAAATCACTTGCAATAAATTGTTTCTTGTTGATTATATGTATTTACATTTTAAACGAGTTACAGTTTCAAAGGGAAGCCACTAAAATAGTTTTTCAACAAGAAAACATAGAAGTGAACTTTCTTATGAAATTGAAATAGTTTTCTCAATGATAACACTATTTGTGTTATTTAATATAACAAACCAACAAACTAATAAATTAAACCAATACATAAATAACATATCTATTTGAAGTACTTTTTTATAAACTTCATCTGGTTACAATTACATATTACACTATTACAATTTTCCTTAGATTTGAAGTACTTTAATTTAACTTAGTATCCCATTCAATCGAACAGTCGGTTATATTGTGTATGGTGACCCTTTTTCATCTCTAATTTCCATTTGGACACACTTATTTCCTACCTTTTCTCTAAATCTATCCTTCTTCCACTTTCCCCATTTCCATTTTATTTTATAACCCTTTTTCTTTACTTAACCTGTTTCTCAGCTTATCTCCCCCATTTATTCAATTTTGATTATATCTTCTCCAGGATCGTTTTTTTTTTTTCACAATAACCTCCCTTCCATGTCTATCTACTCACTTTGTTTTTCATAAGTTTTTCTCTAATTATCAACATTTTTAGTTTTCCATGACTAAAATGTATTACCTGACATTATACTGCTATTTCTAGCTTACTATTTTATTGCCTCTCTTTCCCACTTTCCTGCTCGACCAAGGTATACCATTTTTCACTTCACAACTTCACTTTCAATTCACTCATCACCCTTTTCCCTTTCCACTTTTACATTTTTTCCCCTCCAATTGTTTTGTCTCGTCACGTGACATACTGCTCTAGATTTCTTCGTACGCTTTGGTTCCTTGTATACTCTAACATTACTTCTGTTTTCATTTGACTATTCACCATTTTCATCTCTCCATATCTTATGTACATATTTTGCTCATATCTTCTCTTCTGTGTCCAAAAAGTATATTCTCCCATTTTTTTTGTCTGCCCATTCAAACTTTTCATAGATCAGGTATTTCTCACCTTCACATTTTTTACCAATTCTGCTTCACTGTCTTCTGATTTCACTCCTGCTAATGCCATTTTCATCTCAATCTGCTATTTCCATGCTTGCTGATCTTTCAATTAGTGTGTTATTGTAATGTCCTGGGCTTCTGCATTCATCATCAGCTTTACAACATAAGTTATTCTTGACATTGTCTTCTCCTCCTGTCAATTTACCATTTATCCATAGTCAATTTACCATTTATCCATAGTTTATAATTTTGTACATATGCCAATTTCCCTTGTCTATGAGTATCTCTTCTACATTCTATTAGCCTTTTTAATAGTTCTTTTTGCTTGTAGGTTAAGTCTCTGTTACTGTAGATTGCTGTGCCTTTTAGTTTTGTAGCATGATATATCCCTTGAAAACTAGTTGTGTGTTTGTGAACTTCACTAATATTTTCCTTTCCCCATTTTTACTCTCAAAACAGAAAGCATCAAATATCTCATGTTTTCCCACCTCCGTTGCTACTCTTCCTTTAGAATGATTTTGTATCTTGCATCTCGCATCCCTTTCTGCATTCTCTTCAATTCTCATAATCACGGCTTGTATCTTCTAAGTTCTCTACTCTTCTTTTTATTGACAGGACTTATCTCATAATCCTGCCGTTTGTTGCTCTCTTTATCTTTTTTATTCCTGTTGTCTATCCTATTATTTTGTTCCAACATATTTTCAGGTATCTTTAATTCTCTCAGCGATTTATTTGTTGTCTTTTATGGCTATGCTCTTTGTAACCGTTTTGCTCTTGCTTGCGGGATCAACCTCAGCTTGTGTCCCTTCACTACCATTGCTTGACTCATATTCCTTCAAAGTACTTACATGCATACCAGTACTGTCGTTACATTTTAACTAAAACAAAACGAGAGTACTGGTTTAGAATTTTCATTTAAATTTCACAAAATAGAAATCAACGTTACTAGAACTTAATTGCTTTATGCATACTGGAACACTTTCATAGTTTCTGGTTACTTCAGCATTACCCTCATCATATCATCAAATGTATTCTTGGGAAGAATGACCATGACCAACCATATTGTTAATAGATGTGTGGCATTAATGTGTACTAAATGTATGAGAACTCGCATGTCAACTTTTATATCAGAGGATGCCGTCTGAGCCCATTCCAGTAAATATAGTAGTTAAGCAAGGATGTTTGCTGTCACCTATGTTATTTCTGATGGTGCTGGATCTTATGATGAGGAAGGCAATGAACCTTTGAAGAGGAATTCAATGGGGACTGACAGGTTGGAGGACTTGGACTTCACGGATGACCTGTGTTTGGTTGCATAGTTTTAAGAATATAGAAGCTGAGCTGAACGATTTTAAAACCAAAGCATCAGAGATGGGATTGAAGATAAATGGAAAGAAAACCAAAGAAATTGATGTGATATAATAACTGAAACAAGGCGCTATTATTTTAAGGAAACCAAGAGATTGAACAAGTCAAGCAGTTCTGCTACCTGGGAAATATGATCACCACTGAGGGAGGAACTGTAGAGGGTATTGAAAATAAAATAAATAAGACTAAAGGAGCATTTGTAATATCAAGACCAATCTGGAAGTCAAGGGAACTTAACACCTATTGGAACTATGCATCTTTAATACAGATGTCAAATCGATATTGCTCTATGGGTGTAAAACTTGGAAGACCAACATACAACTGATAGCAGACTTCAGATATTTGTGAAGTTATTCACAAATATTCAGAAGTTTGAGGAACATGGTGGCCACAAGTTATTTCCAATGAAGAGCTATGCAGAAGAACCCAGCAAACACCCATTGACATTGAGATGCATCGTAGGAAATGGAAGTGATTGGGTATACATTACAGCGAGATACAATATAGCCAAGACAGGCCCTGAAATGGTATCCGCAAGGTAATAGAAAAACCAGACCAAGGAACACCTGCAGTAGTGAAGTAGAGGAAGGGATGGAGAAAGGAGGGAAGAACTGGACGGAGATCAAGACCATGGCGCAGAGTGGAGTCCGGTGGCAGAAGTTCGTTGATGCCCTATGCTCCACTTAGAAGGTACAGGAAATAATAAATAAAATAAAATTAATGTGTACTGAAAATGTTGATACCTTCCCCTGTGGTGCGTGCAACAGCAACAAACAATGTACAGAAATCATGTGTAATATATCCTAATATAACTTGTAACATAACTTGCAAATGTGTAAGTAAATGAATATATTTGTACATGAGAATCAGAAGAATGTTACATATAATGAGAGAATACGTAATTGAGCTAAACATTAATGGAGAACATTTGAAAAAGTAAATTGGAATTAACACTGTGAAGTAATAAATATTAAAAGCAGAAGCATTATTAACAGTGAAGTATTCTTCATATTTAAGTTTGAATTTATGAGTCACTATGTTTACACTCAGTCTTCACTTACTTGTTGTTGTATAATTGAAACGTTCTTGAAAACGTTTCAATTATACAACAACAAGTAAGTGAAGACTGAGTGTAAACATAGTGACTCATAAATTCAAACTTAAACTGTGAAGTAATGTAATAATTAAAATTACACTATGAGTCGACTGAGACTCTCTGTACTTCACATACAATTGTCAACAATTTCTTGATAATACCTTCAAGTGGAGGCGAAATGCATTGAAAGAAAATTTGTGGTATGTGAAGTATAGTATAATTTTAATAATTAAACGGAGAAAGTCCAGTTATTAAAAAATTTAACATATATCTGCAAGATAGATGCAAGTGAATAATGTTTAAATGAGGTTCAAGTTTGTGGTTGGTCAGGCATATTTAAGTAGACATTCATAGCATTTGCATCTCGATCAACTTTGAAGGGATTTTAAGTACCAATAGTTTGAGCATTGCAAGAATGTAACAACTTGGAGTAGTTGCAGCTGTGCCATGGCTGAGTGATTAGACCACTTTTCTCTCACCAAAGCGGCGCAGGTTTGATCCAGACGACTGCATGTGAGATATATGGTGGACAAAATAGCGCTGGGTTGGGTTTTCTCCAGTTTCTCTGGTTTCCCAGGCCAGCATTTTACCAATTGCTCCATCAACATCTTTCCTTTCATTCAACTCACCCTCATTCTATCATCCACTTCTCTCATCTCATACCATGCATCGAGCTGATCACCCATCCTGGTTTCTCTCTCTGATCCAGTGTTATCCATTCTTCATACCAACACCTGCAGACATAAGGGTTAAGAGGAACAAGAGTTCCCTAACACCTCGATAAGTGGTATGACTAGGGAAAGTTAAAGTAGTAGTAATTGCAGGACTTATTCTGCACCATATGATCACCATAATTCCAGTTGCATGGTGTTATTTATTTATTTATTTATTTATTTATTTATTTATTTATTTATTCATTAATAGTATGCATTCTGAATACAAGTTTCTGATAAATGTGCTAAATGTAGGATCATTTAAACATTATCTTTGTCCAGTGATTTAGCAGAGACTTAATTATATTGCTTACGTTTTTCATTCCTTGTAATCAAATTTCTCTCTTTTTAGGTTTTTTAATTCTTGCTTAACTTTATATTTAGACCATTGTACTTGTATACCAATTTTTTCAGGACTGCAAACCTTCATAACTAAACACACTTCTGTCTTCTATTTAAACAGCATACATTATTATTATTATTATTATTATTATTATTATTATTATTATTATTATTATTATTATTATTATTATTATTATTATTATTATTATTATTATTATTATTATTATTATTATTATTATTATTATTATTATTATTATTATTATTATTATTAATTATTATTAATTATTATTAATAATATTAATATTATTATTATTATTATTATTATTATTATTATTATTATTATTATTATTATTATTATTATTATTATTATTATTATTATTATTATTATTATTATCTCATCTCTCTTTAGGTCTGCAGTAGTAATTTTGTTCTGTAAAATATTTGAATACCTAATGTAATTTATTTGCATTGCAAATTTCTAACAATTTTAAAGTCAAGATCCATAGTCCAAGCTTGTGAAACACTTGTATATAAATTGTTTGTAACTCACTAGTACGAGTGCCAATTCATTGCCACTTTGGCAGTTAGACAATAGTATATAATAATGAAGAGATTCTACCCTATTGTATTAGCTACCCCCAATCACATTGACTTTAGTTTCATTATCCTTAAACTTGCACATAACCTCAAATTCTAAATTAGAAATTGCACAGAATGGTGCTGACTCGTAGATATTACTTATATGTTGAATTAATGTCTGAACCTTTTGAAGCACCTACTCAACAAAGTTATTTGGAGTAAATCTTAAGTCTGTACCATACTTCACTGAAAACATACTTGAATCTCATTAGTTGAGTAATATTTGAGTATGAGTGTTCCTAAAATAAGGACTGTGAATCTTCTTATTACTGAAAGGAATATTTTACAAAATAAATCCATTATTATTATTATTATTATTATTATTATTATTATTATTATTATTATTATTATTATTATTATTATTATTATTATTATTATTATTATTATTATTATTATTATTATTATTGTTGTCATTTATGGTAAAAGTTGAGTTATTCAATAATGTGATCATTTTATTCACTTGCTTTAAATTGAAATGACTTGCTGTTTTTGAGTAACATAGTGTGATTGGTATGGCTTAAAAAATTTAAATTTTTCTATTTTTATCCCACTGTAATTTCATTCATAATTATATGCTCTTTCCATAATTGCAAGACTAGTTAGAAAAAATTTCATGTCTTACTAAGTTTAAAAGTTAGTAATATTAAAACTAATTGGTATTTCTGTCCAAAAAATTATCTTTGAGATATGGCTTTACATTTTATGAGCCATTCTTAATGCAGGCAGTTGAAACATTAGCAGGTTGATAATAAGAGCAGTTTGTATTAATGAACTGTGTTCCTGGTTTCCAGATTAAATGTTAAGATTTGTAGTGAAATGAACTATGTTATGGAATGTTTATTTAGTGTAGTATGCCTTGAACATTTTTATGATAGCTGGTATTGATATTTAAAGAACATTAAAGAAGAGCTTAAAAGAGTACTTTTTAACTCGTTAATGCCCAGCACATACATAATTATTTACTTATTTTACATAAATTCTTAAGAGTTGTTTTCACCATGTATGTCATCACTGAAGTTATCTGATTATGTGAATACTTTATAGTCTCTTAAATATTTGCATATTGTGTAGTTTATTAATTTACAACAATAAGATGCCAACAACCACATTGGTGTGAAGGTACACTATTGCATTTTCCTTGTTACGTTTCTTTCCCAGATTTCTGTAATACCATAAATTGTCAATAAAGGTCTGTATTATTGCATCACACAAAGAATCCGCAGCTGTAAGCGATTCTAATGTTGAGAATTTGAGCTGAAATTCAAGCTGTCTCTTTATAGATCGGGTGATTTTGGGTCACTGGGCAAATAATAAGGTAAACAAAATATTGCTGATATTCTGTTTGCTGAACTAATATATTATGCATCTTTTTTTTTCAATTTTTGAAAAAATAAAAAAAGTTGGCCATTAATGGGTTAAATACACTGTATAATACTACAAATATAAAAATGCAAGCATTTGATTAAAATATAAATCAAGGGAATGTGATAAAATGTTTATAATCATTGTTGTGTGTTAATGTGGATGCTAATAATAAAGCTTTATTTCTCTAGGCTGAAGGAACCTTGCACAGCATGTGAAGCTCCCTACGGTTTCCGGAATCATATGTCTCTAAGTGATAATGTCAACCAGTTCTCTGTAAGTCCTGGTTCTGGTGCAAATGTTAAGTGTTTTTATTGCAGCTATATATTGCTTAGTGTCACAGTGTACTGGGATTTAGAGTTATAGGTATCACTAAGAGGGAGTAACAAATGCACATATGTGCATTCCAGCAAACATGACAGCTCTTAGCTCAGTATTAATTCGTCCTACTGGTGATGACAAATCTCTCATTTGTCTGTATAGGTAGCTTGTGAAACAGTTGGTACTATACAGATTGTCTAAGAAGTCGATACCCCTATGTTGCTGTTATTATTATTATTATTATTATTATTATTATTATTATTATTATTATTATTATTATTATTATTATTATTATTATTAATACATTGATTAGTATATGCATATAAATTGAAATGCTTAGAAAAGCAGAGAACTAACAAGAAATTATCTAGTAGAACGGTTTGTACACTATCATGCTGCACACAAAGATATGGGTCTCCATGTCCTCCTTGACATATTGCGGATTATCACCGGAGTTATGTGTCAAATCAACCAAGGGCACCAATATCTGAAATACAACAACAGTACAGTGAATTAACTTAAAGGGGTGTGAGATTTCTTGGACAGACCAGAATAGACTGTACCAACAGTGGTATTCATTTGAAAAAGCTGTAGCATTTAATAACCACTGATTTGTTATTGTAAAACATGTCTAAAAATATTTATTATAGGGTTACTAATGGTTGCTATTTTCAGATATAAGGCACCTGAATTTTCATATGAAATTAATATGTTAACATAGTCTTTATCTGGATGATCTGAATTACAGTGATTCACTATTATGCTTATGTCCTTAAACTATATAGTGAAATAATTCAGAAAATACATGCATTAGAATATAATACTGAACATACATGTGTTCTAAATACATTAACTGTTGTTCCTCTCATATTGAGAAAATTTAAAATAAACAAAATCACTTCTTTTCCTGTGACCTGCAGATTAAAATGAAATACTTAATCTTATGCTGCAAGTCCCTATGTTTTAATTCCAGTATCCATACAATTTATGGCTTTTCCTAAGGGATTTTTCTCAGACTTAGGATTAATAAAAGGTAAACATAGTACCTTAGATCCTTGAGCTTATTTGCACATTCAAATCATACATTTGTTTCATACTGCAGGCCAAGTTTGAATTCCTTCTGCCTACCCCTTTGTATTGTGAAGCTCATTTACATATGGTAGTCATTCATTCCTGCCAAGTAAAAAAAGAAATGAATAAAAAGAGAATAAGAATAGATGTTAAACATTGTGCCCACTAAATCTTGGATGTAAACAAATTTTTGAAAACAATAAATATTTATGCATGATTGGAGCAATTTAGTAACAGTGACATCAAAATATTTTTTGACTACTATATTATTGCAAATAATTATAGGAGATCCTGATAGTTGTACCCTTGCTAATCCTCTAGTTATATTGGTTCATATTCAACCAAGTAAATAAATTTCATGAAGACCAAAAGTTAATTATTAACTCAATTAAGTACTAGAGATCCACATCATACTGATCTGATCCTAGACATAAAAATGTCATTCTTTATTTTGTTTAAAGTAAATAAAGAATAGGTAGTTAAATAAGATATCTACATATGTTGAGTTAATTGTTAACATTTCAGTGATCATCCTCCCCAAAAATTGTCATTAGATAATATTGTTAGATGCATATGATATTGTGCTTAAAATACTAGTGTAGCATTTCAGCATAAATGCTCATCTAGAGGGCAATTTTTTTATATCCCTTGGTTTTAAGCCAGCCTTTGTCTGCATATCAAATGCTTGCAGAAATTATCTGTTAATATACACTGATAGAGATAATCATTTATACGTGCATGAATGAGAACTAGGGAATGCTTGTTTTGTTGAGTTTGGAATGTTAAGGTATATATGTGTAATATTTATTGGAATGTGTAATGAAGATATGTATTTTAATACTCTTTACTATCTGTTGTCTTCTTGATGTGCAAGGAAATTGTTCCAGAACGGAAAATTACATTAGAGATACACACTATAAATGTCTATGATTATTGAAAATGATTAATTATGTTTGTCTTTCTCAGTCTGATTGAGCCATGCACGGGATGTGCAGCTCCTTATGGCTTCCGAAATATCATGTCCCTTAGTCAGGATACAAGTAGATTCTCAGTAAGTCAGGGTACCACCACATTGGTTACTCTGTTATGGAGCTGTAACTCTTGCTGCTTCTGTGTAGAAATTAACATTGCACTGTATATCTTAACACAACTCATAAGTACAACTAGAGGAGTATTTAAATAACAGACACCTGCTCAACAGAAGAGAACATACAGAGTTGTAAAGTAGGGAGTTTAAGAAATCTGATTTTTTTTTTTTTTTTTTTTTTGACATACTAAGAAATGCATTCTGAAACTACTCTTTGCTGTGTGTTCTCATGTTCTGTTAGCATTGTTTGATTTTGATATTAATAACTCATGTTTTATTTTAATTATTGCACAATGAAGCCGTTTGTTTTTTGTTAACATACCACTATTGAGCTTACTAATTTACATATACATTTATTACTGTTAACTTCATATAAAAATGTTTACAAGAGCAATCCTACCATTACAGACTTAATAGGTAAGCAAAATGTAAGTTAGATAATTTTTAATGCAGTTTTACAGTATTCTCTCCTGCCCTCCCCCCATTTAATCTAAGAATCCTTTAAATTCAAGATTAAAATATTAAAAAATGTGAGTGAATGTGGTAGTTACAAAACAAATTGAAGCTCTCACATTACCAAATGCACAGAACTTTTCATGACATTTTACTTCTCCCACAAAATTAACTCTGTTACAAGCATTTATTTATTGCTAATTACTCTTCTTTCATATCTGTTTTAGATTTTGGAATTTGTTTTTGAATAGTGCATCTTGAACTTGATTGCATATGCATGTTCATGTCTTTTAATGTTGTACATTCACTACTATGCATTATCAATTGTGGTTATATGTAACAATGTTTGTTTGTACCATAAAAAATTGAGATCATCTTTCTATCTTTTAAATCATTATTAAATGTAGATATGCACATGTGCAACATCATTAACAATATAAAGCCCCATGAATATTTCAATGGTTAGCAAGATTTTGCAATATTGTGACTAGTTTCATAATGGATTGCTTTAAACAAGTCCAAGCAGATGAATATAAAAGGAATGAAGATCATAATTATTTATGCATGTTTTGAGAAATTAAGTTACAGTGATGTCCATATTAATTGATAAAACTATTTGTAGTCTGCTTTTTACACTGTTACTAACATTTTGATTTTTTTAGGTTCTAGTTGCGGGAACTGTTGCTTCCATTTCCAAACTTGAAGGTCCAACTGTCATCTGCTGCTCCTGTTGTTGCCTGCTCTCTTCTCTCTGGTGGTGGAATTATGAACTTCTTTATCAAATTATCGACTGGTGGAATTTCAAAGTATATTACACGGTTTTATTTTTCCATATTAAGATGTTCTCTTATATGATGGTCCATGACACCTTTAATAATTTTGGATTTGGGTCAAGGTTATGGTTTTTGAAATTCCACTAATCAGTAATTTGATAAAGAAGTTCATAGTTCCACTACCAGAGAGAAGGCTGCAAGCAACAACAGATAAGACAGAACTTTGAGGTGGAAAATTGAAGCTATAGCTCCTAAAACTAGTCCCTCAAAAATCAAAAGGTAACTGAGATAGCATGAAAAACCGACTACAGATAGTTTTATCAATCATTATTAACATCAATAACATGAAAACAAATATTCATGAAACCAGTTGGAAGAGATAACTAAATCTTTTCCAGATCATTTTTGATCATTCAACCATAATATAAATCCTGAAGTTAAATTATTAAAGCAATTAAATGTCCTGATAGATTTAATGGTTTGGGAAAAGATATTTATTTTAAAAAATAAACATCGTGTAATGAATTTTGAAATACTGGCAGTTGATTCTGTTCTTAAGTTTGTTTCGTTTTCAGATTTTGGTAATACTGAAAAAACATAACATAGTAACTTCCTTAACGATGAATTTGTTTTCTCCTGTGGTTTTCTTTGACTGAAGATGCGGACAAGAGTTCGTGAAATCGATTTCAATTAGAAAGAAGAATTAACATCATTTTCTTAAGTTCATTGAAGTTTTTGTTACAAATTGTTATATTTGTATAATTTAATTGAAATTTACATATTTATCCTAAGTCCAGTAACCAACTGTGGCAATTTTTGCAGACATAAAATGCAGCACCAAAAATGTTAGATGTGAAGAACATTTATTGCTTTAAAACTAGTGGTGGACATTATGTTGAAACTAAAGTGAGCAAAAATATATTACCAATTAAGGATCAAGAAGACACCCAACAAAAATACAGCTCACTTCTTGTAACAATCATGTTAGCTACCTACAATGTTACCTACAATTAAGTGAGAAGTGCTACTAGAATTAAAACAGTTAATACTTATAACATAGGAGAAAGAGCCATTCTTATGTTGGTAGTATTTTGAGTTCTCGTACTTCCCTTAAAATCATGCTCGTGATACTTTGAAGAGTCTGTATCACTTTAAACAACCTTCTTTAGTCAAATATCAAATTTATTAAGACTAATGCTGGCTGTTCTGTAAGCTTTCAAAATACCACATGCAGCAAACTTACATCAACAGCGTGATTTGCAGCAGCCATTTTCCAACTTCTAATATTTGTGAAATACCTTAACAGTGGAATATAACAGTATTAACTTGACATCAGATTTAACTTTTTGTTAAAGCTAACATTGATGAAATAATTTGCATTAACTTTAAAGTTAAATCAGTTCATTATTGTGTTAAACTTCAGCATTGGTTCATAAAACCAGCCCATTATCTAGTTAAGATTATAGCATGATAATTAACATTGTTAAGAGTGTAAATAAAATCATTTTCACTGTAGAACAATTAAACTAAGGTACAAATTTGTATACTGTCCGACTGCCTGTGTTTGCATTATCTTTTAACTTAGAATGTTACTTAAATGCATGAGTTTTTATAGACTGAATAGGCTACCATGTTTTTACTTAACATTTGCACCAGAATGAAATTTAACTTTAGTACTAGTTATAGCTTTAGTGCTAATTATCACTGTAAAAAGATAAATTTCTTATACATTAAAGGTATACCTAACAACGATATTTTAATTTATCACAAGCTTTTGGGAAGAGATTTGACATAAAAGAAATATCTTTTTTTTTAAACTATTTTTATAAGCATTGTTAATAATTAATACCTGAAAACAGAAGCTAATATTCACATTAAGTGTTAATGAATGTAGATGCTTGTAGAATAGCAAATCAATACCCAATGGGGTTTACAAAATTTGAGAATGAGCCAATCAACAATTCATTACCAATGTGTTAAATTACCCTTATATTTTTGTTTACCATTAGGGGATACTGCAAATTGAAACACTTTGTAGAGTATGTGCATTTGTTAGGTGCCTCACAAAGGGTGTAGA
Source organism: Mantis religiosa (assembly GCA_030765055.1). Lineage (NCBI taxonomy): Eukaryota > Metazoa > Arthropoda > Insecta > Mantodea > Mantidae > Mantis > Mantis religiosa. The sequence continues at coordinate 109,359,686 of CM060949.1, forward strand.
AAATGTATACTAATAATATTCCTATTCCCCCCCCCCCCCCTTTCTCCAGGCCTTTTCAGATTTTTTCTTAGCAAACATAGTTAATCTTATTCACTTCTATTAAAAAAAAATTTGCAGTTCTAAATTTATTGAGAAATTTTAGCACAGTATATTTTTGTATAGCAGATAACACCTGAAAATTCCATTAATTTTGACTCCTATCTTCTGTATATACAAATCATGTATGAAATCCGTTGTGTAGCTTTTGAAAATCATCATAAAGAACTATAAAACGTATGATATACATAAAACATTTTATAAGCATGTTTTCACATTAACGGACTGTAACAATGTGCGAGATCTGAAGCACAGTATTGGGAGCTATGTTTTCATGGCCAAGCTATCACTGTGTTAAATGGACAACAAAATTAGAAGACTGAGTAAGTTATTGGAACATGCAGCCTTTAATAATGGTTCTTACTAATTACTGTTGAACCTGATTTATATGTATATCAAGGGAAAGAGGGAAGATTACTTAACTCAGAATTACATACAAATGAAGTTTTGATAAGGTATAACTTTTTTAAAGTAATTCAGTAGGACTGCATGTATAAAACTTGACAAACAATAAAGATATATGAAAAAAAAAAAAAAAAGATTATTTAGAAATTAGTCCCCCTTTAAACTATTTAGTTAATCTGGTTTGTTTTATGTTTCTTGCAGTAAATGCTTATAACTTACTTTGCAAAACATATTAATGAATTGATAGTCAAGATGAAAAATTCAATGCCACGACTAGGATTTGAACCACAGATCTACTGGTTTCCGTCCAGTCGCTCTTACCCATTGAGCTACCATGTCCATTTTGCTGTCATGACATTAAATTCTCCAATTGACTCGTATATTTCCCCAGTAAACCACTAGGGGCTCTCATACCCGAGATACACCGTTTGTAGCCACTTACTATTGTAAGTACTTGAGTCCCAGGCTTCATCATTTAACTCTTATTATTTAAGTTAATTGTTGGAAATTAATAATTTTTTCACGCTAGCCTTATACAGGCTAAGATTTTGGATTGATAGTCAACATGAAAAATTCAATGCCATGGCATTAACTTAAATTAACATCAATTAACTTAAATAATAAGAGTTAAATGATGAAACCTGAAACTCAAGTACTTTCAATAGTAAGTCGCCGCAAACGGTGTATCTCAGATACGAGAGCCCCTAGTGGTGTATCGGGGAAATATGAGTCAATTGGAGAATTTAATGTCATGATGGCAAATTGGCCATGTTAGCTCAATGGGTAAGAGCGACTGGACGGAAACCAGTAGATCTGTGGTTCAAATGCCGGCCATGGCATTGAATTTTTCATGTCGACTCTATCAATCCAAAATCTTAGCCTGTATACGGCTAGTGTGAAGAAATGATTAATTTCCATCAATTAACTTAAATATTACTTTATTATTCATTAAATATTAATGAACTTTGAGCTTTCTACTACAACATTTCACACTGTTGTAATGTCTACACAGTTCATGTTCGAGAGGTTAAGTTTGAATCTGGGTCAGGCTGAGTTATCTGAAAAAGTTTTTTTCTGGAATTTTCCCTCACTGATGACTATAGCATTTTCTTTTTCTTTTTTCCATGATCGATTAAAAGCAACTGAGAACTGAAAGACAAATCCGCTGTTCAACAGTAAATATAGATACTGAAAATTATCTTTACTTTTCATTTGTTGCTATGACACTGTTGTGCCAAAAGACGTATACGAGCTAACGTCTTTGTCTTTTGTTTCAGTGAGTGATAGTTGCCTGCTCAGCTTTTGTATTTATCAACAGTGATAAGGAAAATGCATTTAGAGTTTCTTTTAAGATAGCGTATGCCATTTGCTCATTTAATTACGTAAAACTTATTTGTATTTCACTGAACTTTAATATGTAAAACTGTGAATTATGTACATATGCATTAGATATAAGGTTCTATTAACATGTTTCTAAATTACATTTTTTCTGATACCTGCAAATATTTATGTATACATGCGAATTACATATAACTGGGTTACATATAAAACAGGTTCAGCTGTATATATTAAACATATTAACAGTGCACAAAATAAAATACTATTTTGTTGGTGATGTTACTTATATTTTAAACAGGTTTTGCTTTATTAAAGAAGCTTAAGTGCATAACATAAATTCACATTTGTTATTAAAATACACAAAGTTCATTTATATGTTAAAACAAATATTTCAGTAAGAATTAAATTTTGCAGAAAGCTAATTAAATTCCTCTGTTATCCTATTCCCATTTCTCTCTCTCTCTCTCTCTCTCTCTCTCTCTCTCTCTCTCTCTCTCTCTCTCTCTCTCTCTCTCTCTCTCTCTCTCTCTCTCTCTCTCTCTCTCTCTCTCTCTCTCTCTCTCTCTCTCTCTCTCTCTAGTAGCTTCAAATTCTTGTAATATGTGAATGAAGTACAGTAGAGCTAATGTTTACCAAGGATTCATACTAACTGCACACATTGAAAATTAATGTTCTACAGTTACTAATTATAATAGTTTAAATGTTAATGTTAAATACATAAACTAAATAACATAAACTAAATGTTAAATACATAAAATACTGGGAAGGGGAGGAAAAAAGCACCGAGCAGAATAAAAATGAGTAAGTTAAAATTTAGCACAAAAGTGACTGATAAGAGCAAAAGCTCTTGAAACATGTCCTGTGAATAAACGGTGTGAGTGATGCAGTGTGTCAATATTTTCTCGATTCACTTTTGTGCTAAGCCTTGTAAGCAAGTGTATTAAAAATGAGAATGTTTTACATTATTTTCATTAGGAAAGAAAAATGTTAAATCTAGAATCCAAAAAATCTTACACCTTCCTCCTCTCTTTTCCCCTCATTGTTCAAAAATTTAGTTTCGTAATTTGAGAATACACTACAATTTTGTAATCTAGACTCGGAAATATACATAACAGAAAGTTAGTTGCAATTTTTTACTGTACTTCCTAAATATCACAGTTTGATGACATTGAAAGAGGTTTTTACAGTATGCAATCTTGTCAAATCCTTAACATATTTCTGGCATTCAAAGTACAGGTGTGATGGTTCTTTAAAAACTTCTGAAAGTTTTTAGCAGGTACGTCACTTGTGTTCTCAAACTGTCTCCCAACTGAATAGCTTACTACCTGTGCAGCATTTCTAGTTTCACTTAGCTTTCTGCAAGTATCACTTATATACATAATCGTCCTTTACCTAGTGATATCTACACTGTCTTCAGTCTTGCTTAGTGTTTCTATTTATTATTACATGACTCTGTTAAATTTGATAGCACTTAAACATATGAAGAAGCAAATTATCATTGATCTTAAGTGCAGTCATTGTACTTTCTCAAACATTAGTTCAGAATAAACCTATTATCTGCCATCTACAACTATTTCCACTGAAATTAAACTTGAGACAATTACAGGTAATTATGTGCTAGTGTCCTGCTAAAAATCCAGAGTAAAAGGATTTCATAATAGTTTTAGCAGATTGTCAGTGTTGACTCTCAAGAGAACTGACTACCCATTATCGAGTGTCCAGCAACTATTAACTTCTGGTTGGCTCAATGACTTAATTGATCTTATTTATTCTTCATTTTAAAACCTTAAAATGGGGGTCTTTTTATTTATTTTTGTCCTCTTTACTTAATATTTATACAAGAAGTAGCTTTAAAATAATGGTTTTTATTATACTTGCAGATAAACAGTTCTTTCCATACTAACTTGTAAATATAGACTAAAATTATCAGCTAATTGAAAGATTAACAAACATTTTGTTAAAGTTTGCCAAAATTAATAAATTATCTTATTCTTCAGGTGGAGGTGCGCAAAGCAGCAGTGTCAGGAAACCTTGATGCTCCTGAAGGTGGTTTCGATGCCATTATGCAGGCTGTGGTATGTCGTGAACAAATTGGCTGGAGAGAGAAGGCTCGTAGATTGTTGGTATTTTCAACTGATGCTGGTTTTCATTATGCTGGTGATGGAAAGGTATGACTGATTACCGATTTGTCTGCATTCCAAAATGTTTTAATTTTATTTGATATAGTGAAGATTTGAAGGAGTTCTAGCCATCAACAACTTCTTCAAATGGAGACAAAACACATTGAAACAAAATTTGTGGTGTGTGAAGTACTTAGTGTCTCAGTCAAGTCATTGTGTAACTTTTAATTATTAATTATTTCATAGTGGTAATTAATGCTTATTTGCATTTCTTCATTACCATCAGCTCGTAAAAATGTTCCTGGTACTTAAATCAAGAAGCTTATATGAAACTACAGAACTTTGCCATATTTTCATAAATTGCATAACAAAAGTTAATAAAGGATAGCTTAACAATGTATTTATACAAAATGAGAATAGTGGGCAAAATAAATGCGCAATGGGTATTTCTACTAACATAACCAAATTGATTACTTTTGATAGATTTAAAAATGTAGTGCAATGTTTATTGATGTCCAACTAGTAAATTGTTCCATGATGTTTAGCATTTGTACATACAGTTCAGAAGAAAATGGGTTAAAAGCTGTTGAAAAACAGTGCCGCTTTTTAAGTGTCGCTTAAAATACAGTAGTTTTTATAGTTACTTCTGAAATAAATGCTTACAGACTGCTTGACATTTATTGGCATTCATCTTATGATCATAAATAATATTGAGTATTTCATTAATATCCAGCATATAACAAGAATGGAATAAAACTGTTCAAAAACCATTCAAAGATTCCTTCTTTTACCTGCTTATTTGGTTTATTTAAAACTGATCACTTTCCGTGGGTGAAAATTAAACAAGAATAGAAGAAATTTCTGGCTTTTATGATAAGAGTATTACAAAAGTAAAATTCAAGCATGTACCTTGTGTGTAAAATATATAGCAGAGCAAAATATTCATTGGCAGACAGAAAGCATTAAATAACAATATTTTTGTATGTTCGTTGTAAATTCCAATGTTTGTTCTTTTTAGCTTGGAGGAATTGTGAAGCCAAACGATGGCAAATGTCATTTGGATAGTGGTGGGGAGTATACCCATTCTACATTGCAAGATTATCCATCCATCTCACAAGTAAATCTGAAGGTTCGAGAGAATTCAATTAATGTCATCTTTGCTGTAACAGCTGAACAGATCAAAGTTTATGATAGACTAAAGGACAATGTTGAGGGAGCATCCTCAGGGACACTTTCTGCTGACTCTTCAAATGTGGTGGATCTTGTGCGTGAACAGTATGATGTAAGTAGATAGACACTTATTTTAGATAGTAAGGAAAATGTATTGATGATTGTAGCATGAGTATCAGATTTTAAAGTATTCCCTTCTGAACTGAGAGAATGGAGTAGCTTTGAATCTCATAGACATGCTTATTTGACTGCTTCTAGTAATAATCCTGACTGGCATTGAAATGGAGGGTTAAAGAAAAAGTGGAGAAAGAAAGAAAAATATATACATTTACATATACATCTCCACAGTTGGTCAGAAATCACCCTTATGTTTTACCATTCGTTTAGGTGATTATATTACTATATACAGATATGATTGGAAATTAGTATCATTTGGACTTTAAGTCTTTATTTCAGCAAGGAAAAAAGGGAATCAAACTAGAGGAGAATAAAAGTAGCTTTCACAGACTGTTCAACTATTTCTGAAATATCTTTTCCAGATAATTATTCCAAAGTAACTTCAAGTAATTGATTTTATAGTTAGAAGTATGAAACAGTGAAGTGAAACAATATCTTGAAAGATTGTTGAGCCAGATTTGTGACACTAACTTCACTTTCCTTAAATAAAACTAGGGTCACAATCACAACCTTTCAAGTTAATGTTTAAGCATTACAATTGTTTATGCATATCAGCAAGATTCTTGATCCACTAAGATTATTTGTCTTGTTTTGGTTCTTTGGCATAAATAGAGATGCTACAGTTCATATCAAAAGATGATGTTCCCTTCTCTTCCTTTCACCATGCAAAGTACAAAAAGCAGAATTCAAAGTACACTGTTCACTGCTACAGTGCAATCTCGGTTATTCATTTTCAAAGGGGAATGCTTAAAATGTATAAATAAGAAAATGTAGAAGAAAACTGAATGGACCTGAAACTGATTTATTTCTGGATTACTCTAATTTTGTATTGGTATAACAAAACAAATGGTAAGCATAATACCATGTTTAGAATAATTACATGCATACTAGTACTATTGTTCATTGAAAGGAAGAAATTCAGAATACTGGTGCTTTACACTTATTAAAAAAAATCATTATACAAATATAACAATTTCTAACAAAAACTTCACTTATCTTAAGAAAATGAATTTAATTTTTCTTTCTAATTGAAATCAATTTCACGAACTTTTGTCCGTGTCTTCAGTCAAGAAAACCACTTATTCTTTGCTTTTACTGTTCCATACCGTCATACACCAGTCTATTAGTAGAGATGCTTTATGTAATTTTTAGACCTTGCATTACCTCTCAAGCTCACCAGGAACACATATTATTTAGGGTTATTTCAGTACCACTATCAAAGTCATCCATCAGATACAACCTGAGGAAGAATGGCCTTGCCTTACCATATTAACATGTATGTAGCAACAGTGCATTCTGAAAATACTGATGCCGTGCCCAACACACTGCTGCTTTATGTGACAACAAGAATAAAGTACACAGAAATAATTCATAATATATGGTGCATTCCTAATACTGCAGGTTCGTAGATGGTGCATATGCGTGTTTCATGCAGTGTGTAATACACTGAGGTTTTTGTTCTATTTCTTAATTATATTTATATATTTCATTCTGCATATATACTGATATAATGAGAAAAAACATTAAAATAACCATTTAAAATCTACATAGCCAGCCTTAAAAATGTCAGCAAGGAAACCTTTTATCTTTTAATATAAAAATTATTTGTGGTTGGTTTATTGACACTCGTCACTTACTTTTTCATATATTTATGAGAGACTAGTTTCAAAGGCCCTGGCCTCCATTTTCAATCTATTCCCAACTTTTATCTTTTGCTTATAATAGTAGAAAAATAATAACAAGGAATGTGATGAATTGTCAAGGAGATTACATGCATGCCTAACATTTTCAGGAGAGAAGGTATGCTCAACATTCTCACATCAGATACTTTTTGTAGTGTTCAGGCAAATATTATCAATGTTTTCTATTTATAAGGGCAATCAGCAATAGGTGATTGTTCTAATTCTCACAAACCGTGTGTTAGTAAACTTTGATTGTTAGAATCAGAACTGATATTCCAATGCCATAGCAGGGATTTGAACCATGGATCTTTCACTTTAAGTGTGGCTTCTACCACTGACCTACCATGGCAACATGCTGGCTTGTCATATCTCCAGCCGATTCACATCTTCCTGACAGGCCACAAGGCCTGTAAGATAATTTATTACAATATTTCGAGATTTAACAATTACAACATTAAAAACCTACTTAACAGTAATAATACTGATAAGTTAAAACCAGAGGAAAAGTCAGGCATTTACAAGATTAAGTGTAAAGACTGAAAAAATTTACATAGGGAGGACAAAAAGAAACATAGGCACTAGAAAGAAAGAACACTTCAGGCACTTAAGATACAAAAATATTGATAAGTCCGCAATAGCAGATCGTTTCTGGTCTGAAAATCATGACATTGAAGATAGCACCGAATTACTAAAATACGTACAAAAACATAGTGAACTCGTCATATGGGAGAGAACATACATAGAAAAACAAAAACCAACTAATGAACTTTGAAATCCCTCCAGAAGAGAATCCCACATTTAAGTTCATCACTAAATCAACAGATGGCAGCAGCAACTCCAGAATTACCCACACCACTGAATCAAGCTTTAGTCGCATAAGAGCCGAAGATGCAAGCGATGATTTGTGAAACATGTCCTCAAAATAGGAACGTAAGTGAAGCAGATGTGTAATACGACTCATCTATAAATTAATAATATTACAATATTGTTTAATTGACTTATCTAAAACATAAAGCCTTAAGTAAACAAAAGCTTTTGTTACTATAAAAAAGATAAATTTGGTGTATTAAATGAATAAACAACATAATTACAATGCGAGACAAATTTATTCCATAATCTTTCCTTGTACCATGAATTTGAGAAAAATACAAGAGATGTCATTGCTCCAATAAGTTCAAAGAACTTCAGATTGCAATTTTCTCTGAACATGTGGTATGAATAAGGTAAGGTGAAAATATAATATAATAATATAAAAAGAAAGAGAAAATATAGTCATTAAACAGTTTTAATGACTAAGATCCTTGTCTAGTAATTATAACTAGAAGAGAACTAGAAGTAGAACTATAACATGTTAAAGACACTTAAACTCGTCATTGGAATGCAGAGGCCAGCTGGGAGAATATGCTTAGAAGCAGTTGTGGTAGTAAGAGTGACACTGAACTGAGGAATATTATTGACACTGGGTGGAAGCATCTTGGTATTTAGAGACTGAGGAGAGAGATTGCAGACACGGACAGGACTGACAGAACCAGAAGAAATAGAATAAAATTACAGAGCCTGAGGTTTGAGAGAAAAGGCTCAATATAGAGAAATGAATTGGTGTTATGTTCTTGAATGCCGAAGTACTGATGAAAGTGTCGAATGGAAAAATAATTCATTTATTAAATGCAAGTGACGTAATTGCTGTAGTTGAAACATGGCTGGTTAAGAATATTAAGATGGCTGGATTTACTTTTTATGGAAAAAAGAGACTTAGATGGACTCACACTTGGATGCGTCAAATCGAAGCGTGGCCTGTCAAATAATATCTTCTCTGGATTAGTAAATAGGATAGCTCTCATTAAGGTGAGGCAAGATGTACAAGCAGAAGCTGCAAGAAGTGAATCGTTTGCATAGAATATTTCTTATCTTCGGTAGACAGAGGTTTATCGTCTATCAATCATGTCATTATCAGGAGACTTTGCGCTTTGCAGGTGACATGATCAAGGCCATCACCATCTGATTCCCTGAGCTCAACGCAGTTAATTGCATGTTCATTGTATTTATTAAGAAAATTAAAAATTAATGGGAAAGAGAAAATTGATATGTAATAAAAAGCAAGAGAAGGTTTTGCATTGTCCAGGACAGGGATGACGAGCTTAGATTTTGAGGAAGAGATTAGTGCATTAGTTAGTTGGCAACTCTTACTATACATGGGAGAGCAGCACTCAGGTTCCCAATTGAACATGCATGGTTATTTGCTGAATGATGTATGCATGAAAGGAACAAGTAGTATCATGACAAGATGGAGTTGAGCAATGAACATTTAACAGTTTTCATAATTGTGTAAATAGTGTGACGAGTAACAAGAAACTAACAAGCAAAACAACAAATAATGTAGATGGAAAATAATTTAAATCAGCAAAAACAAGACACAGTAACTGCAAATTGAAGCCAAGAGGTTAATGCTAGGAATAAATACAAGCAATGAATGACCACTTGGTAGTAATAAAACCTGAATAATTGACAACAGGGCTTCTGTTACTATAGCAACAGATCTACCATGTTCACTAATTTTTTTTTTTTGTACTGCAACACTTATGATTGACCCCAACTTACAAATATAGAGATATAATTATGTCAAAGTATAAAACTGAAAGAAGCGTAGAGACAGTGAAGTACAACTTGGCACAAAAGTGAATCGAGAAGATATTGACACACTGCTTCACTCACACTGTTTTTTCACAGGACATTCCAGCTTATCAGCTGGAACTCGACTAGTGCAAATTGTAGTGGTTTCGTCTTTCTCCATATCTTCGATAGAAAAGCTCTTGAAACATGTCCTGGGAAAAAAGTGTGTGAGTGAAGCAGTGTGTCAATATCTTCTCGATTCACTTTTGTGATATAATTATGTTCTTTTTCATGAATCCACTTCTAAAAGTAAGATGTTTCTTAATTGTTTGTGTCCATCTTTGTTACTTAACCCTTTCACCTATATGGATATCATATGACGTGCAAGTTAAAAAGCCCCAAACCGATAGGGATGTGTATAGACGTCCTATGCATACATGCATTTAATCCTTATTTAATGCTAATTATTTTAAACTTTGATTTACAGTAAATTTAAGTAAATTCTATAAGAAGTAAAAGCTTACCTTTAAAAGTTTCTTCTTGAATGGTACACTTCAAAACAGGGATAAACACACAAGGGCAGATCTCCACATTCGTGGCAAATTGTACTAGTTTTCTTTCGGACACCTTTCTTGCAGCACACCAGACATTTTCTAAAGGGATGCAACTTTATATATATATATATATATATTCCTTTTAGGAAAATGTTTTCCTTCAAGTCTAAGGGGTGCTGGGGTGGGGAATTTTTTACCCCCATTATGGAGAGATCTCTGAATTTATAGTAGTCAATTAGGCTGCGAGCTATTGATATGCGAAAGTCCAGGTATGTCATTGTCCTGAGTGGGTTTAGAGCTCTCCAAATTACTAAACAATTGTATATGGTTATATCCAGCTGGTGTAAAAATACTTTTTTATACCATTTGATTGTTTTTCACAAAGAGGGATATGCGTGTAATACTTGATCTACTAGATCCACTCCACCCATATGCATATTGTATTCCTGGATAATATTGGGCTTGAAAATTGACATTTTGTTACAGGCATCAATTTTTCAGTACCAATCATCAAAATTTTAAGAGCTGCAATTGGATAATGCTGTAACAACCCTCCTGTCTTGCCAAGCAACATAGGTCAAGGGCGGGAGCTGACGCACCAGCATTTCACCTCTTCTTAGAGCCTTTGTATTCACATCTTTTGACAAACCAATATGATTTGAGCATACTGTTCCAATTGTGTTTGTTTTTCTTTTGTGTAAGGCCATGAATAATTTAGGGCAACAGTACCAATTATCTAAATATACAGTCCTACCCTGATCAAGTACAGGTTCCATCAGGTGCATTACTATGGAAACAGATAACCCCAAATCTTTGTCTCCGGTGTTTTCAGTCCCTTGGCCAGTGTATATGCAGCTATTGTAAAGATATCCTGTTTTACTTTCACATACATCAAAACTCTTTATGCCAAATCTGGCCCTCTTTGTTTTGATGTATTGTTTCCAACCTAAGCGGTCCTTCCAAAGCATCAGGCTTTCATCAACAGTGATTTTTTTTTCACTAGGCACGTAATTTTCTTTGAATTTTGAAATAATGTAATAAAAAAACTGATCTGATTTTGTGTAGTTTATCATTTACATTTTCTGTGCAGGTGAAATGAAGGAAGTGCAAAATGGAAGTAAACCTATTATTTGACATGCATTTCCCAAAAAATGGGGTAGCTAGCATGTCATCTGTAGGCCAGTACATGTCTAGCATAGGTTTACGAATAACACCCATGAGCATAAATAGACCAAGTAGTCTGTAAATCTCATGCATTGTTAACTTCTGTCCACTTCTGAATTCTATTCTTAGGTCCTAAATTGCCTTTAGAAATCAGGTGTTCCTTCACCCTACTCGCATATACATTTGTTTCCCAAACAATGAGAGACAGTAAGTCAGTAGCAAACAATTTTCTGAAAATGTCAATTGGTTGGCTGTCAGAAGTTACCTGAGTAGGCGGTTGTACACCCGAGGCTGTGCTCGTGAAGGTATGTCTATTTGTGTTAGTTATTTTGACAACTTCATAATGTTGATTCTTCACGAACACCTGTCGGAAATGAGTCATTTTCCTCCTCACTGCTACCTACATCCTCAACACCCCCCTCAAAATCTGAAAACTCGTCATGAATGTCCAAATCACTGTCACACAGCAAAAATTCTTCCACATTTTCTGAAGTAATTTCAGAAGACCGTACACTTCCTGCACAAGCTAATTTATTTGTTACATTACTAGTTGAAGCCATGATTAGCACTGAGGTAACAATTTCAAATGTGTTTTACCTAAACAAATCGCTCAGAACTCTGACACAGTCAAAATTACTATATGAACTGAGCAAAGGAAACAGCAATGTAAGTTTACCATGAACTTTGGTTGTGAAATACTGTAATAAGAGATACTGATGGAGCGGTTTCTTTCCAGCATGTGTGTAACGCAACATATACAATTATTGCATGGTAGCATAAACTGAAACCTATAAACCTTGAACCCAACACTTTACTTAAGCAGTTGGTATACACATATAGTTTGTATGCACGATAAAAAAAAATTACTCACCGTTAGGTGCGTTCAATGCAAAGAATGGCTTTCTCTACAGTGATACAAAATAATGAAATTTCAATGATTTATTAATATAGTCTCTATTTTAATGATGCTGTAGATGTATACTGCCTTTAATGGGTTTTAAACCAGTTTATGTTTTGCTAAGATAACTTAATAAATATGGAAGATAGGAATATGTGTTTATGAAACATTTTTGCAGCATTTAACAATTTAAATGTCTCGTTCTGTTTATTGGGTATCCGTTCCCGGCCGTGCAGGGTTTAAATGGCCAGCGGCAAAGCGGTTAATGAACATCACATAAGATATATAGTATTATCAAAATTTTATTTGTAAACCATATGAATTGTAAAAGAAACAAAGCATTAGCATATAAATACTGTCTTTTAGTTAATTGATGGAAATTAATCATTTCTTCACACTAGCCGTATATAGGGTAAGGTTTTTGATAGATAGTCAACATGAAAAATTCAATGCCATGGCCGGGATTTGAACCATGGATCTCCTGATTCAAATCCCAGCCATGGCATTGAATTTTTCATGTTGACTCTATCTATTAAATACTGTCTGTTTGTTACTTCTGGTCAAGCCTGCCTATAGTTTGCACAAAGCAGTCAATTACCTTAGATTGGCAAAATTTTTATAATGCTAAATTTAGAAATGTTGCTTTTATAGAAGTAAAATCTGAAGGATAGTGCACAAGATTTAACTTGGCCCCTAATTTTTAGAAAGAGAAAGAAATACATACACACGATCTCTTTCTAACGCACCCCTCTTTTATGGTCTGCCAGGCAGGGCAGACACATTTCCTATCTGAATCATGTTTTATATTATGAACCTATCACTAAAATCATCTATTAATCCATCTTTCTCCCAATAAAACTGTTCAACATGTTCACAAGCTACCTGTCAGATTTGTTCGGACACTTTACCAACTACACCATCAAACAACACTTTTACGTCACTACCCTTAAATGATATTTTGTTTTTGGACCTCACTTTTTTATCTGTGCCCATATAAATTCTATAACATCAAGGAAGAAATATGGAAGTAGTCATATTACAGTGTGGTCGTGGTCATGTTGGGTAACTAATTAACAAACCAATTTTTAAATGTTTCACTACCCATTTCTTCATGATAGTCTTTACTAGATTTTGATTTAAAACTCGGTGGAGCATTGGGAATGCAACCCGCCGAACTCCCTCACTGCCTTTGCCTATTGGGATGCGCAGTGGAAATTCAAAATTGTCCTCTTCACTTTTCCACACTTTGTTTTTGTATAATGTATCGACGTTTCATCTAAATAATAATAGGGGCACTGGAAAACCTTGTCTCTTTCATTTTTCTTAGAAACGCGAATCATTGTGCACGTCTGGCTGTTCCGTTAGAAATTTTCCTCTACGTGAGTTCTTTACAAATCTAAATTTCATTATGGTCAACATATATAGTTGGCTTTCTGCATTTTAGTGCCTCGCATTCATCTGTAAAATATTTATGAACATTGATCACAATTTCTCTGCCGTCTGGTCTTATAGCTTTTCCCTTTCCACCCACGCCTCCTAGATATAACACAGACACTAGCACTATTCCCAACACTATGTTTAAAATAATCACAAAATTTTCAAATTCTAAAAACATTTTTCACATTTCCAACACGTTAACAACCGATACTTGCAACACCACTGATGCCTGCTTGTGCTTAACCTCACACCACAGCAGGTAATTAGGGAATACAGTAGGACTTTAAAGGAGACTGACCATTTCAAGGAAAGAAACCCAGCGCCGCTGCTAGACAAGGATAGTGCAAAAAAGTACCAAGTTAAATCTTGTGCATTATAATAATGGGGTATAGGAATAAAAAATATAAAACAGCTTATGCTTGACCATGCCAAACTTTAGTATTTATACGACTGGTAGCAGTACTTTAATGGGCCTCATTAAAGTAATGGTATTTAACCAATCAGAAGTGGTCACGCAACATTGTGAAAGCGTAAGTATCAATTACTCTCATTTCGATTGACAACATTACTAGCGCCAGTTTAGAAAAAAGTGAAAATGTCTGACACTAGTAACAGTGACATTGAACTTACACCCAAAGAAATTACGACAAAAGCACTCAATGTTACCAATAAGTTGTTGCCACAAAAGTCAAGAAAGATATATGAGAAATTCTATTCAAAAATTGTTGATTGGAAAATATCAAAAGGTATAAATTCGTTCTTAAAAAATGAATGCTAGTTTATTTCAAAGAACTGTCTCAAAATATGAAATCATCGACCTTGTGGACTCACTATTCTAGTTTGAAATCAACACTCAACATTTATTTATTCAGTGTGTTTCAGTTTTTCTATACTTTCTTTTAGGTTAAACTGCGTCACACGTTAGCAGCTGTTTATAGTGAAGTAATCAAGACATAGTCGTGCGTACTATGTCTCACGATTGTAACATATCACTCATACCAGAAATGAATACATTGAAATGAAACCTTTAATTTACATACATGTTAAAGCATAAATAGTCATATGAAACTTGACTACAATGGTAATTAAAATACTTGTATCATAATTATTAACCTTGCTTTGCTCGCTTGAAATGAAACCTTTAATTTACATACATGTTAAAGCATAAATAGTCATATGAAACTTGACTACAATGGTAATTAAAATACTTGTATCATAATTATTAACCTTGCTTTGCTCGCTTGGTTAATAATAATGCTGGCATTATATATAGTCTTGTTGCATAATATACTATTACAACATTGGGTATATTTTTATGTGGAAACCCAGTAACTGTTTAAACAATCTTTAAATTATGTAAGAATATTATTTTAATGCCATGTTATTATAATGGAGGATGATAAACATCATTTTGGATTCATGTTTTGGTAGTGGTAGTTCAGCCTGAATAATTTTTGCAGCTATGAAGGCTTTTGGAACAGGATTTGACCCAAATGATTTCTGACTCCAGAATGATTAGTCACTTAAATAAGGCAGCAAAGTAGCCAGTTGTGTGTAGTGCATGCAAGTTCGTGCTCCCATTCGAGTGTGACATCAAATATCCAAGTGTAAACCAAGACATGAAGTTTAGCTGGTGTTTTAGTGTGTATCATAGTGTTTAATTTAAACATTGTAAGAGTAATTATACAAGGAAGGATTAAGTGTGAATGGGCCATGATCCAGGAATAACAAGATGAAACAAAATTTCAACAGTATTCAATTTGCAAGATCTGAGCTGAGCTGTGCTGTGTTGGCATACTTCTTGTGTGTATCAATATATTAGTATGCCAGTATTTCTTGTGAGTGTCATGGAACACTTTACAACAGAACAACAAATATTATTGTGAACATACATTACAAATTCAGTGAATGTTTTGCAAAAGCTATGCGGAAGCTTCATACTGCGCTCAGTCATAATGCACGTAACTAATGAGTTAACAGTTCCTAGACTAATGACAAAATTTGAAACAACAGGTTTAGATGCAAACATCAAAACTCCAGTGCACTCTCATTCCAGCCAATCTGATGAGAATGTTGCAATTGTATGTGATAATGTTGCTGCGAGTCCACAAAAATTAATTCATTGGCATTCACAACAGTTAGTCATTGTGAAAAGCTACCTGCAGAAAATTTTCACAAAAGGTCTGAATGTACATGCCTACAAAATTCATTTGACTCAACATCTGAAATCAATGAATCATTTGCTATGGAGACAGTTTGTGAATGATTTTGGGGAAACAGCATACAGACAGTTTTGCTAAGAAAAACATTTACATTTAAACAGCTATGTTTACAAATGGAATTGCCACATCTGGAGGACAAAAAGAGTCTTATGCATACAAAGTGATGTAACTGTCGTGTGGATTTTGGGTTGGTGGAGTCATGAGGCATGTTTTTGAAGTTGAGAATGGAAATGTTGTGTCATTGAATGCACTATGCTACCACAATATGGTTGAAACATTTTTATAGCCTTACCTTAATGAGTGAATAATCGACAGTTATGGTTCCAACAGGATAGCACTACCAGCCACACCTCACACAACAGGATAGCTTTGTTGATTATATTTCTAGCCAGAGTTCATTAATGCAGTTGTGATCAGAACTGGCCAGTGAGTCATGTGACCTAACACTGGTGTTTTCTTTTGGGGATACGTAAAATCGCAAGCTTATGAAAATAATCTGCAAACAATACCACAATTGAAAGAAGAAATTTAAAATGTCATTGCCCAAATCGAGGAGTAGATCTGTCTAAAGGTTATAACAAATTTCATTGTTATATTCAATATGCAGAGCAAATCATTGGGACATATACAGATGTAATTTTTGTATGTAATGAGAATATGTGTATTGATGTTGAAATATGTGTGATACATTTCATGAAAATAATCAGCAGTTAAAAACTGGTATTTTTAATGACCCTGCCCCCTTGTATGTATGTCCAGTTCTGATGCAAAACACAAATCTCACCTTCTGCTTTGGAAGTTTCTATACCCACTGGCATTTTTCTACTAAACTGACAATACACCCCTACAGTGGGTTCGATAATCAAATGAGATTCCTTCATGTTAAATCATTCATTGCCAGTTTGTATACAAGATATAGTATTCTGAAGTTGGTATTTGAATTCTCGAGCCAGGCGGAGGTTTACCTCAGCTTTTCAGTATGTTTGTCATAACATCAAAGATAAAGGAAAATGGTGAAAATATTATGTTTGTGATATAAATGTTGCATTATTTTATGTGTTTGAATTTTACATCATATACTTTCATTTGTTCCCTTTAATTGTTCATTTAGTGATATGTAATATAAATTTGTACGTCATTTTGGAAACTGAGAGCATTTAATCTCTGCATATTTAAGAGCAATACAAAAAATGTGTGGAGGGAAACCAGGAGATCTGTGGTTCAAATGCCGGCCATGGCATTGAATTTTTCATGTTGACTCAATCCATCTAAAACCTTAGCCTATATACAGCTAGTATAAGGAAATTATCAATTTCCATCAATTAAATAAAACAATAAGAGCTAAATGATGAAGCCTGGGACTCAAGTACTTACGATAGTAAGTCGCCACAAACAGTGTATCTCGAATGCGAGAGCCCCTAGTGGTTTACCGGGGAAATATATGAGTCAAATGGAGAATTTAATGTCAGAACAGCATGTTGGCCATGGTAGCTCAATGGGTTAGAGTAAATGGGCAGAAACTAGGAGATCCGTGGTTCAAATCCCGGCCATGGCATTGAATTTTTCATGTTGACTCAATCTATCAAAAACCTTAGCCTATATACGGCTAGTATAGGGAAATTATTAATTTCCATCAACTAACAAAAAGTGTAATTTACTTCTAATCACAAGTTTGTATATCGTTCTCTAGCTAAATGTCATGTTTCTTTCAGAAAATTTCATCATCAGTGGAGATGAAGGATAATGCCACGAGTGCAGTCAAGGTCACCTACTACTCGGCTTGTAAAGGTGGTGGTCCAGTGGTTCAGACGTCCAAGTGTGATGGTCTAAAAGTTGGAGATGTAGTGAAATTTGAAGCAGAAGTGGAAGTTACAAGTTGTCCAACCAATCCTAAGGAATGGAAGCAGATACTTAATATGTATCCTGTTGGAATCAATGAATCTCTTATTGTAGACCTGGAAATGCTTTGTGATTGTCCTTGTGAAAGGAGAGGGCATCCGGTGAGTTCCAGCATAGTGATGTACTTGAGACCTTTAGTACTGAACTCCTTTAAAGCAATTCTGATTTTATGTAGGTGATAAGTAAGAAATTTGAACATAATAAAAAAAAGTTCACTACACAAAATTCAAAGTAAGTAAACATTGTTACATTAGAGCTACTTTACCATTAAGTATACTTAAGAAATTCTATTCCTATTTCCATTAACATTAAATGTTTTCCAAATTAACAGTTAATTAAATAATTATATTTTATATAAAATAAGTAACTCATTACTACCAGCGGAACATAAATTCTAAGGGGGAAAAACAGAACATCAGGTGAATGGCTGAACAGGAAGCTATAAAATATCCCTAGTATAAAAAAATAAAAATTTCTGAGAACATTTTCATGTAATCACCAGGGTTAAGAACTATTATTATTATTATTATTAGTATTATTATTATTATTATTATTATTATTATTATTATTATTATTATTATTATTATTATTATTATTATTATTATCATCATCATCATCATCATCATCATCATCATCATTTATTTCTCTTAAGAAATGAACCTATGTAGAGAAACCAGATACATTTTTCATGGACGAGGCTTGGTTGCACCTTCATGGATATGTGTATATGCAATTGTTATAGGAACTCTGAGAAACCTAATATTGATGATGAAGTACCGCTTCACGGTGAAAAAATTGCTGTATGCAAAGAAAATGCTATAGGGCCAAATTATTCCTCCCCCCCCCCCCCCCACAGTCAACAAGTTCTTAGCCATACATACTTTAAAACAGTTATGCTCCTTGCCACTTTTTTTTAGAGAACAGACAGGGAGCATGATTTTGCCTTTTACCAACAAGATTTTGCAACAGCTCATACAGCCAATATTTTGATGAGAACAGTTGAAAGTGTGCTTTAGGACAAAATTAGTAATAGAGGTTTATGGCCTTCCCGGTCCTCCAACCAAACCCCCTGTGATTTCTATCTTTGGGGTAACTTAAAACAAAGTGTACAAGACACACCCTCACATCCTGGAAAAATTAAAACAAAATATCTGCCAGGAAATTGCCAGCATTTCACAATGTGAACAATGGCAAGGGATGGATTGTTTTAAAAGATGTGCCAAAAATGTATGGACAATGGTAGCCAGTTTCAGTATGTCCTTTCACAAGGCTGGTAAGTAAAGCCTTTAAAAGTACTTTTAAAAAGGTACAGTTTCATTCACACCTTTCTATGATAGCAGCAGTAGGCAACAAGTGCAGGAATGTGGACAGGCACAACACTGCTGAGCCATTTTGAAAGTTTTTGATTCTTACAGTATAATAGAGCACCATAGATAAGTGAGCACATACATTCTGCTGTGCAGAAATAGCAACAACAAAGACCTCATTGTATAGTACATTTTTTCATTTAGCAGAAAAAGCAAATAAAATCTATAACAAGCATGTATAAATAATGAGCAGCAAAATTAAATATTCCTGTGAGAATTCATATTTCTTAATTTTGCTTTGGCAGTATTGAAACAAAGCACTTAAGAAAATTTGTAGTGTATTTTAGCCTAAGATTGCATATGGATTGAAAATAATAGTGTAACTATAAAAGATTTGTTTTCAAACCACTATATTTTCCAAAATATTACACTTAAAACAGTAGTTTACATATCAAAATAACGGGAAACTTACCAAGTTTGTGTATGTTAACACCACATGACAGCAAGATGCAGTGGAAAGGAAGTCAACAGATGGAGAATGTTTTGCCTTGATAAAATGGTGGCAAAACGACAAGAGTTCTTGTGTATTAGAACTTGCAAGGTGTATGTTAAGGCAGTGTAACGTGCATTCGAAAGAACTATCAACAAGAACCGCCATTTAAACAAAGCATTTTGTGGTAGTATTGGCAATTTAGAGACAGTGGTTGTCTGTGTAAAGGGAAATCTACCGATTGACCAAAAGTGCCAAATGAAACTGGTGCGAATTAGGGAAACATTCATGTGTAGTCCACAAAAATTAACAACTCATGGTAGCTACGAATTTGGAATACCACAACAAACTGCACAGAAGATTTTGCAATAGCATTGACATTGTAAACCCCATCATATACACCTCCTTAAGACATAACACATTTGACCTGTAGACTTTCAAGTACACAAAAATGGTTAGTGCATCTGTCATCTGTTTGTGCAAAATTAGTTATCACTAAGTGTAAAAAATGCATGGTTTTTACTTAGCACATCTGTATGCAAGAAAGAAACAATCCAATGTTTACAGTTTTGCATTTAATTCCTTTTGCTCCAAAAATATACCTACTTCATTTATGTGTGCACGGAGCATACAGTTATACTTTTTCATTTTTTAGTATTTTCAGGTGTTAGGTTTGTATTTTTTTTTTTTTTTTTTAATCTAATGAGGATTTTCTTTTTATGCAGCACTACATTGAGAGAGCTGAAAACTGCTCAGGATTTGGTACCTATAAATGTGGCATTTGTGAATGTGACAAGTTGCACTTTGGACGAAACTGTGAGTGTGACAGTAATGATAACATTGGAGCTAAAGGATCTCTGGAAGGAAGATGCCGACCAGATAACACTTCTACAATTGATTGTTCGGGACGAGGGACCTGTGTCTGTGGGGTTTGTGAATGTGAAACTAGAACTAATCCTGAGGAAGTAAGTTTGATATTAAGTATTCGTTTTTGATAGTCACATATTCCATAATTATTTGTTTCTGTTTTGCTTTGTGTTTTGTCCCCCTCCCCCATTTATACTGCTGCTTTGAATCCAGCTGCTTTTCCTTCATTTGCCATTGTGTCTGTGGGGTTTGTGAATGTGAAACTAGAACTAATCCTGAGGAAGTAAGTTTGATATTAAGTATTCGTTTTTGATAGTCACATATTCCATAATTATTTGTTTCTGTTTTGCTTTGTGTTTTGTCCCCCTCCCCCATTTATACTGCTGCTTTGAATCCAGCTGCTTTTCCTTCATTTGCCATTGTGTCTGTGGGGTTTGTGAATGTGAAACTAGAACTAATCCTGAGGAAGTAAGTTTGATATTAAGTATTCGTTTTTGATAGTCACATATTCCATAATTATTTGTTTCTGTTTTGCTTTGTGTTTTGTCCCCCTCCCCCATTTATACTGCTGCTTTGAATCCAGCTGCTTTTCCTTCATTTGCCATTATCTTTCTTAAATAAAGTTTTCCTTTACTGAAATGAATGTTCTTTGCATCAGTGTGGACTTCAAATTTAAAACATTATGTACTAAACAGGCTCAAATTTGTGCATAGTTATTATAGGGCCAGTTTCTCCAAGTAGGTACAAAGCTAAATTAATTTTGAACTCATTTAAGAGTGAAGCCTGCACCAGTATGATATTACACTCAGATGGCATTACATTAAGAAATGCAAGCATCAGTTCAGTGCAGCAGCATTAGTATTTAAAGTAAGTCATTTAGTAATTTCCAGTAGAAAAGCAGAAGTTACAAATGCAGTCAAATTGAAGTTATTTCACATCCAAGTGAGGCTACATATCACAAAAACCGCAAATGTGGATGGTTTTCAATACAAATATACGAGTAAGTCTTACTCAACAGTAATTTCAGCCCAACAGTTGTAGAAGTTTCTTTGGATAGTAAGGATAAGATTTGACACAGAAATAACAAGACCAAATTCAGTTTCAGTAGTAACAACTGCCCTTACATTCAATGCTTGACCTTGTATAGCTTGTGTGATACATGAATGCTGATAAGAATTTCTATAAAGTGTTTTAAAGATTTAATAAGATTTAATTTAAAACAATTTTCTTTGTTTCATTCTCACTCAAACTGCAGTACTAAATTATGCACAAAATCCTGCCTCTTCCCTAGCCTATTTTCTTGTAATCTCACATTGCTCAATATGTTTAAATGTTGCTAATATTTACAGCCAAAAACTAAAAGTTAAGAATGTTAACAAAGTCAGAAAAATGTTTTAGCAATGGTTTACCTTAATCGAGCAAAGTGCCTAGCTAGATGGGTTTTTGCTGGTTGCTATTAGAACTGAACAGTCTTCTGTTCCCACAGAAGTTGTCATTCCTCCACCCCTTCACTTTGGATGCAGTGCATGCTTTTCTGTGCAGTATGTCTGTTCAGTGTTAATGCCATCTATTGAAGTTACCCTGCATCATAAGTACAGAAGAAAGATGCTATGGTTTGTTGGTGTAACCTGTGGAGTCTCAAGCTTCCCACCATGGAAAAGGATGCATCCAGAGCCAATGAATATCAACAAAAGCAGCAATCCAGAATTGAAAGAATATGCTATTAGCTCTGCAAAAGAAATAACTAGTGGGCAAAGTAAATCACACTTTCCTGCTTAAGCTTTATTTATTCAATTCCACAAATTGTTGTTGTTGACTAATGGCACTGGGGATTAGTTGATTTGCATCATTTTCCCCCTAGCTTCCCAATACAAAGCCTGTAGGATCCCACTTTTGAGACCATTACATTTGTCCAAATGGTGTTTGTTCATGATGACATCCTCTTTACAGATAGTACATTTGGGTGTAGGTATGCAGTGTGTTTTATAAAGGTGTTCTGCAAGACAATCATGGCCAGTTTCCATTCTAAATAGGGCCACTACAGTTTTTCTTGGTAGTTTTTGCATGTCAGTTTTGTCTCCAATGTTCTTATAATCATAGTCTTTCAGTTTATCTTCTTCATCAAGTCTCTGCTCTTTTAAAATGTATTGGAAGGCATGCCTGCGTTGTAGTTCATTTAGCATTATCCAGGGAACACCACGTGGAGGCGGACTGTTGTTCCCCACAAATTGTAGAAAAGTGCATTTACCTTCAGAATGATGGAAACTGTTGATAGTGAACATTCTCATTTTTAAACTCTGATTTTCCTTTTAGGACGTGCCAGAGAATCACTAGATAGCACTCATGTACTTATATATGTATAAGAAAGCACCTATTGTTACTTGTGTAGATAATTGCTCTGTGACATTGATTATAGCAAAATTGTGCAGCATTTGATTCCTTCTTTAAAATGACTTCTCTTTTTGTGTTTAAAATGAGAAGTGCATGTGTTTGTGAATAGCGGTAGCAGTTTTCATTTCTGAATAATACAGAAGAAGAAAACATTTAGTTTTAGTGTAGTAAAGGCATTTCTAAAGAGGGTTTATTACACTTTTTAAATCTATTACATAGATTTCGCATAGGTAGTTGCAATGTTAGTCATCTTCGTAAGTCTACACTACTGCTGTATTACACCACTTATGTTACTGCTGTTCCAACACTTAAAATGCCTGATTATTTGTTGTATCCATGTAACAGAATATTGATTGCCGCGTCATTTCTAAAATGTTTTTATCAAAAATTAATTGTTCATCTTGCTTTTTGCTGAAAAATCCTAGATTTTTGGGGAAATAATCTAGATGTGAAAATAGAAAGTGAATTTTGATACTCATGTTATGATCAAGTTCCTTGAATACTTCAAGCATGTTCACAATGTTTTGATAATTAGTATCCTAGCTTTTACCAAGTAATGTTGAAACAACTTAATAGAAAGATATCTATACTGCTTTTTCCTTATCATCCATAGTATTTTTAAAACTCTGCATCAGATGTCAGTTTTCTAGTTCCATTAAATATATTTTCCTTTAATTTTGCCTCAAATTGCAGCTTAATTGGAGGGATGACAGCAAAACTCAAAAACACTCTAGGTTGTGCATACAACATTCTTGGAACCAACTTCCAAATTTTCTCAAGGTGGTCTTTCACAATCTAGTGATATTTAAGTTTGATTTATGAGTCACTATGTTTACACTCAAACTTCACTTACTTGTTGTTGTATAATTGAAACGTTTTCAAGATCATTCGATCTCATCCTCAGCTGTTTGGTGACTAAATGAACCTTCCTCTTCTTCCACTACTACGGAGCTCCGATCACTCTGCCATCTGGTGTTAGGGGCACTAAGTTTTAATACTTCATTTAATGCCGGGATTTCAAAATTTATAACTTTATCACGGTTTTTGTTTATGAATATTTTTCCCAAATATCCAATTCTATGGGTGTACTTAAAGATTTTAACAGTTTAATGTTGTGGCCAATGTTGTGGTTTTCTGTCCAAAAATGGTGTGAAACTGCAGATTTTTCTGTTTGTTTCGCCTTAATGTTCCTTTGGTGTTCTTTTTGCCTGGTTAACAAGTTTCTCTTAGTTTTTCCTATGTAGCTTTTTTCAGAGGTTTCACAATTAATGCTCTCTAGCTGTTACTCAGAGCAAGTAAAGTGACAAATTAATATATCGAGATTTAACTGTATTGGAACACCACAGTGAAGCGAAATAATTATTAATTTTTAGATGAGTCGTATTTATTACACATCTGCTTCACTTTCGTACCTATTTTGAGGACATGTTTCGCAAATCATCATTTGCATCTTCGGCTCTTATGCGAAGATGCAAACGATGATTTGCGAAACATGTCCTCAAAATAGGTACGAAAGTGAAGCAGATGTGTAATAAATACGACTCATCTAAAAATTAATGACAAATTAATATTTTAATTAATGGAGAAAGTCTTGAAGTCTAAATGAGAACTTAAAATATTTTAAAGAAAGTGAACCTTAATTTCAACTGACTGCTGATGTTAAATCAGTAAGATTTATACCGAGGTTAAATTATTTTGGAAGACTTGTCCCTTAGATGTAATTATGGTGAGACTTGTTAAATTTTATTTGGAATTAACAACATTTCTAACTGTGCTTAATAACTTGACTGAACAAAAATCCACAGTTTAATTAATATGATAGAAAAACTTTCTTGCTGTGATCCTTAATTTCTTTACCATTGATTGTCCTTTCTTTAACTGCTTTAACTGTATAGTTTGGAACTTTCAGTTCTTCAAAAAATCCTCAAGCTTTTAAAATTAGTTAACATAATTTATGCTTTAATGTCTTAAAATGGTAAAAGCATATTTAGCTTTTTATGTAATAAAGTTTAATGGTGTGAATGCATAATGGAGGACAAATAAATTATGTACTTTAAAAAGCATATCCCAGTAAAAGTTCAAATTATGCTACTTTCTTTAACTAATTCAGAAATAACAAAAAATCTATTTTTATTACAGGTGATCTCGGGAGAATTTTGTGAGTGTGATAACTTCTCTTGTGACTATGCTAATGGTTTGCTCTGTTCTGGACCAGAACATGGCACTTGTGTATGTGGCAAGTGCATTTGTAAGCAAGGATGGTCAGGCGATGCTTGTGATTGTCGAGCTTCTAATGAAAGTTGTATCCCTCCAGGAGGGGGAGAGATTTGTTCTGGCAATGGTGAATGTCGTTGTGGAGGCTGTGAATGTGATGAAGGAAAGGAAGGCAGATACAAGGGCAAGTTCTGTGAAAAGGCACCATGGACAACTGGGCGTTGTCTAGAATTCAAGGAATGTGTACAGTGTCACATGTACAAAACAGGTTCTCTGAAAGAGGAGGAGTGTTTGGCAAACTGCACTTTTGTACCTATACCTGTTGAAGTAGTTGAAGGTAAGCTGGCAATAAAAACTTAAAAACTTTTGAATTTCTAATAATTAATATCATTTCATGCTGTCTCTCGGATAATAACACAGAATACATTAATACCTTGTATAATTTCTTTAGTCAACTGCATTGACTGCACAACATTAGAGTAATAAGTAGTGATTAAATAAATGAAAGCAATTATCCATAAATATTCCTTTTCAATTACTTTCAACAGTCCAAAGAAAAATATTAATTACGTAGAAAATGAAGCTAGCTACAGTTAAGCAATAAATACTACACAAATATAAATATTTGTTACAAAGGCTTCACTTACCTTAAGAAATTGGTGTTAATACATCTTTCTAATGGAGATCGATTTCAAAAACAGATTTTCATCATCAGTCAACTCCGTTGTCAAGGATTTCGGTTACCATGTTTTTCTCATGTTTTTTTTTTTTTTTTTTAGTATTACCAACATTTGAAAACGAAACAAACCTAAAAACAGATTCAACTGCTGGTATTTCAAAATTCATTACGCGATGTTTATTTTAAAAAAGTATTAACACCAATTTCTTAGGATAAGTGAAGCCTTTGTAACAAATATTTATATTTGTGTAGCAAAAATATTAATTTTTGTATTTTAGAGAATACACTATTATTTAGATATAAAATTGAACACGATTGTGTCAGCTTCAACTTAATTTTGTTATACAAAACTTTTTTTACTTTTTTGGTTCTGCACCGCTATATCAGAAATATTTTGCCTATTTACAATAAATGTAACAAATATATGTAATTCAAATTATAATATACAAATAAATTAACACACAACACCAAACCTATGTAGTATTGCATTCTGTAATGGAACATGTGGAACAATAAATTGTTATAATAAAAAAACTACATATATACTGCCTTACACATTTTTAACTTAATGTTGTTACAATTGTATTATAATAGGGAATGTACACTTGAGTTGAGCATAAATGTTTAGTTCAGTCGTTGCCGTAGTCTGTGTTTTAATTTCTCTTCTCAGCATTATTACAATCATATTCAGTTATGAAGTGATACAATTAGTCCACTATTAACAGAAGATTTTAAGTGTTTATTTAATGGTTTTTTTTTTTTTTTTTTTTTTTTTCCTGTTTCTTATGGGAAAGAAAGGGAATTCTTGTTCTGAAACCCTAGCTGATGTTAACATGGCACAATGTTGCATTTTCATCATGATCAAAATACTTGGTATAATGCAACAATTTGATCATGTTTCTAGGAGGCATATTTTGTTCTCAACATTTCAGAACAAATCGAACATCTATTATAGTTTCAAATTCTTCCTGAATGTCTTGCTTGAATCAACAGTTAATCATTAATTCCTAAGCTTTTTATACAATGTAGCAATCAGCTTCCTTGTAACATTTCGAGTTTCTGATTTTGACCACAACATAAACATTGTTCAAATGCTCTTTGATGATTCAGATTTAACGTGGGTAAAGGTATGTCCCCATTAAAAAAATATGATTATTATTATTATTATTATTATTATTATTATTATTATTATTATTATTATTATTATTATTTCTTCTTCTTCTTCGAAAGTTCTGTTTAAAATATTCTGCAATCAGGATACAGCAGCATAATTTTTGCCACCACTCCTGTTTGTTGACACTGACTGCTGTATTCCTAAAAAGTAATGATACATATATGGAGACAATAGTATTTTGTTCTGTACTTGCACAGTCTACAATCTTATTCTAAACAGACATTAGTGGAAAATGGTGACTGTATGCCACAGAGAGAAGAAAAGTAAAATTTGAGTAAACTACCAATGCAAACAGAGCCGCTTCTTCCACTTGTGAAAGGAAAATCCAGGAAACCAAGGTTTTAAAGGCGAGGAAACAAAACTTATGGAATATATTAATGGAACAGTTGTTAAAGAAATTGCACATTTGAATGAAAAAGAATCAGAAGAAGATCCATCTTTTTATGGATTGATTGTCAGCACATTCACCTCAAATAATTTTGGAAAATGTTCAAGTTGAATTTTTCCTTTCTGACTATACCAGGTGTCTTCTTCTTTCTCTAACTCCTTTGTGCTGTTAAGCGTGGAGTACAAGCCTCTTCTACCCATTTCCTCCACTTTTCTCAGTCTATTATCATTCGCTTCATTTCTGTCATGGTTTTCCCTCTATCCTTCCCCCAACTTCTCAATGTATTCCTGATACAACATGCGTGGCCTTCCCCTAATTCTTTTACCTTCTGGTCTTGCTTCTAAATATGTTTGGGTTTTCTTTCTTCTGGTATGCGGAGTACATGTCCATACCATTTAAGTTGTCTTTTTTCCAATATTTCTTTAACGGAGTGTGTACCCAACTCTTCCCTTATTGTTACATTTCTAATCATCTCTTCTTGTCTTCCCCACAGCTCGTCTTAAATATCTCATTTCCATAGCTGTTATTTTGCTTTCTTGTTTCTGTAGGAGAGTCCAGCTCTCTGCTCCATATAATAGAATTGGTAGTATTATTGTTTTAAATACTATAATTTTTGTATCTTTTGTTATTTCCTTTTTTCCCACAATAGTATTATTAATCTGATAGTAGACTGAATTGGCCTTTCTTATTCTGTTTAAAATTTCCTGCTCTATTTGTCCATCCTTATTTATAATTGTACCCAGGTATTCATGACTGTCTACCTGTTCTAAGATTTCATCATTACATTTAATTTTAACTTCTTCTTTCCTTCCTATATATATATAGTTTTACTTTTGGGTATGTTTAATTCTAAACCTTTTCTAGTTAATTCTTTTTTCCATTCATTTAGCGCTAATTGAAAATTATTATTACTATTTGCTATCAATATGATGTCATCAGCATATATCAACAATTGTGCCCACACTGGTCTTAAATTTCTATATCCTATCATAGTTCTTGCTGTTCTTCTTTTGCAAATTTTCCATATTTCATCCATCACAATAATAAATAAGAGTGGGCTAAGACTATCTCCTTGTTTAACTCCTCTATTCATCAGAAATGGTTCTGATTCTTGTCCATCTAATCTTATTTTCCCTTTTGGTTCGTGATAAACTGATTGTATTGCTTCAATAAAATTCATAGGTACTTTTTTGTTCTTTAGAGCTCTCCAAATTTCTTCCCTAGGTATTGAATCAAATGCTGCTTTCAAATCTAAGAATCCTAAATAAATACCCTTTCCTCTATCTATAGCTTTCTCTATTATCATTCTCAATGAGAAAATTTGGTCTTGGGTTTGTCTACCCATTCGGAAAGCAGCCTGTTCTTCTATATCTTGTTCTACTATTTTCCTCAATTTCTGTTCCAGGATTCTAGTGTACACTTTATATACAACTGGGGAGAGACATAGGTCTATAGTTTGAGCAATCACTTTGGTTGCCTTTCTTATGTATTGGAACAATTACATTAAATTCCCAATCTCTTGGTATTTTTTTCCCCCCCGTCCATATCTTCTGAAATAAGCTTTTCAGTATTTTTATTAATTCTTTACCTCCATATTTAATCAGTTCTGGTGCTATTCCATCCCTACCAGCTGCTTTACCTAGCTTGATTTCTTGTATTGCCCTTTGAACTTCAATTCTATCAATTTCCTTTTCTTCTTCCTCTCTTTCTTCCCCATAATTATTAATTCTTCTCCTTCTGATACCTGTATCCTCTGCATCTTCGTTTATGTATGAATCTAGAGGGGTATTCATAAACTTTTCTTCATAATATTCTCTCCATGTATTCAGAATTTCTTTGTGTTCGGTCACTAACTTTCCATGTTTATTTTTGACATTCCTTACCTGTTTTCCCCTTCTTCCACTTAGAGCCTTAAGAATTTGCCAAAATATTCTGTTATTTTCTTTATAATTTTCTTGCATTGATTTTCCAAATTCTTCCCATGATTTGTTCTTTGTTTCCTTTATACATCGTTTAGCTTGATTTCTGGAATTTACATATTCTTCCCAGTCTTTGGGGTACCAGGTGTCTACGGCACACTTAATTGTGCATCATTGCAGATTTCAAAGTTTAGTATAGAAAAATGCTAGTTTACCATTTACTAACCGTGACTAAGGAAATGAAAGTCTCTCCATTAGCTTACTACAAACCACAGAATTAATTTGGCTTCCTGGCAATCATCCTCTACAATCAAATAATAATAATAATAATAATAATAATAATAATAATAATAATAATAACCCATGGCGCGACAGTCCTTAGAGGGCCAAGGCCTACCAACCCAACTGCCGGCCTCACGCCCACTTACACATGGCAGAGGTGGACGATCATCCAACCGATACGGGGAGGAGATGTGGTCAGCATCTCGGCATCCCCCAGCTGGAATGTTGGTTTTCGTGACCAGGGCCGCTTACCTAGCGTAAGCTCCTCACTTTCCTCACGATGCTGAGTGGGCACCAGTCCTATACCGGGGACCTAGCATGCTGCCTTGTCCCGCTACACCATGGCGCAGGACTCTACAATCAAATACTGTTCCTATTAATCTGATAGCTTAAAGATCATGATGGTACCAGTAGTGATGAAATTGTGCCCATAAGTGAACTAGCTCTACAGTAAGGTGCAAATTTCAATACCTTTGTGCATTTTGAGAACAATTTACTCTGTGTGTGGAACTACAGTAATGAGATATTGCTGACGAGTGGCAGATGATAATCAAAAAAGTGGACCAGCTTCAAGCAACTCTGACAAAAATGGGGATCACAATCCAAATCTTGAAATACCTAAAATTGGCAAAGTGTTAAGTGCATAATTATGTATATGCATGTATTTATTTTTATTTAATTTATGTCCTCCAATATTAAGTTATATCAGATGATGAATGTAATAGGTGAAATGATACTCAAATGAGCTCAGGGTTCATAGATCTTTAGAGTTATCAGACATTCACGATAAGCAAAAGCTCTGGAAAAAAAGAAAACGTTATCCATATAACTCAGCCTGATCGAGATTCAATCTTAATCGCAGGCTCAAAAACTCTGGAAAAAAAACGTTATCCATATAACTCAGCCTGATCGAGATTCAATCTTGATCGCAGGCTGTATAGGCATTACATTGGTGCAAAAAGTTGTAAAAAAGCTCTTAAGTTCATTAATATGTTTCGTGAAATGAGTTTAATTCAAGAAAAGAGAAAAAAGCAAAATTAACTGAATATTTCAAAGCAGAACCATTTTCTATACTGGTCGCCAATCTAGAAAGTGATTGACATTTCGTACGGAGAGAGAGGTGACGTTGCCGCTTACTGCTGCCACATGGAGAGCGCGATAGGATTACGCGTGCGAAGGTGATTCAGCTACGACTGCAATGGGTATTTATTATTATTATTATTATTATTATTATTATTATTATTATTATTATTATTATTATTATTATTATTATTATTATTATTATTTATAATACTATACACAAAGACAATAGTAAAGTCATGGATCTGCATACAAACGCTAGAACTTGCAAGAACACATGAATGTAAAGATTCTCGTAACAAAAGAGGCATACCTGGTGACATTTTGATGCTTACTGAAGTGGGGAAATGCCGCTTATATCCGAGTCGCTTGAATCGTTGTTGCTGCTGCTCGATTGAACAGTGTTGCTGCCGTCATCCGAAGAGCTATTGGAATCCCCCACAGAAATAACAAGTTGAAGAATGGAATAATAGGCTCCCCTTTCAATTTCTCCTTTTTGAAGTATTCTCTCTCAGAGCATATTATTTCCCGTGCCTGTCCTTTAATCGGAATACCTTTACAAAATATAGTTTTATTTGGTTCCCGAGCACGTTCAGGTTTTCGCTGTCACTATTGTTAGACATAACTAAACATTCATTAAAACACAATTGTAAATGATCACAACACATGCACAGATACATGGACTCAGACACACATAAACCAAGACAAATTGCCACAAATAAAATGCAAAGGAACTTCTCACTACAGGATCTCTAACTGTTGTATATAAAATAAGTACAGCAGCAAATACCTGAAGGCATTCTCTTTATGCAGTGTAATCAGTAGAGAAATCAACACCGAGGTATTCCATTTATGCAGCATAATCAGTAGAGAAATAAACACCAAGGTATTGTGTTTACTGCAGCATTTGTGTAACTCGCCTGCAGTTCATGCTAAGCACATGTTAAGAATATCGACTAAGGTTTAGCGTCTAATGTCATGGAAACGTCTCTACTCTAATTGGTCACTCTGATCATTACTATGACAACCGTTATGACGTGATCATCCGCTCCCGTTTATTTAAAGCGTTGTTCCATGTGCTTCCAAACTGTCAATCCCATTCTAGTTTGGCGACAAGTATAAATAACGTTTGCTTCATATATGTTTTTATTGTTCATGAGGTTTCACACATGCAGCCTCACTGTATTACTTTTTTTATAAAATTATTCATTATCAAAATCTCATTTGTAAGCAATTCTGAAGTACAAGTAATCTTTCCTCGTCTCTGATATACATATAAATCAGGTTCAGCTGCATTTTAAAACTAATACTAGCTTATAAAAAACTTAAACAAGAAAAAAGTAGAGTGATTTGATCGAACGCTATGATTGTAATGGCATGATACACAAGCTCAGTAGCCAGTAATAATTTGGACATACCTTGAGTGTTTCTCTTAAATCAAATTTGATGCACTTGCATGGCTGATGTATAAAATATTCTTAAAAAATGTTTATTTCTCATTTTCGTGTTAATCAAGATAAACATTTGCAGAAATGATATTATTGCTAATGTTCTTGTAGGTACAAGAAGAATATGGGAATATGGTAAATTTTAATTGACATTCAGATCTTTTAAGTGCACAGCTGATTGCTGTTTGATGCCTTTGAAATTCCATTCTCTGTACCTGGGCAATAGATATAAAAAATAAAAAAGATTTCCCATTTGAGAAAAGCATAAGTATTGGAAAATTCAGACAAATAGCAAGCAATATTTCCAGAATGTTTCACTCCACAGAAATAAGTATGACACACAAATTGTGTTTTTACAAGATGTACTTTTGTTTTGTTGTTACTTTTTTTTTTTTCCAAGTAAGTTTTTTTCAGTCTCTTACAGTTTACCAGTTATGAAGAAGTTGTCCAGAATAAACAGGGCTTCCAAAACAAGTTCAAGATATACATTTCATTTGTCATGAAAATATCTTAAACTATTGATATTTTAGTTACAATTGTTTGAGCCATTTTGAGATAGTAAAAATTTTTGAAAAGTGTTCCATGTATAGGGTATTCTGTGATTTTCTTGAAAATCTTTGTGTCACATACTTGGAAGATAAACTAAATACCACGTTTGATATCCATCTAAATTCTTGTTTTACCACGTTTGATATCCATCTAAATTCTTGGTTTTTAGTTAAACTCTTCACAGATATACACACTTTTTCTATGAAATAAAATAAAAAATGTTCAGGAATCCCAAAACAGGTATTTCTGATGGGTTCTTGGCTTCAAATTTTTTAGTGGGATGCTTTACTTCTTCTAGCTACTATGGTAGAGAAAGGCAAAAAAAAAAAAAAAATGTTTTCACTATTGATAATGTTTTCTTGTGCTTCTTGCTATTATTCAGTAGAAGAACATTTAAATCATAAGTACTCTTAACAATGCTTCCTAAATTTATGCCTGTTGTAAATACTTAAGCAATTTCTTTTGTATTCTTCTTTTGGTATAGGACACATTCCTGTTCTTTTATGGTCCTCTACTCTTTATGCCGTTTTAGGCTTCGGGTGAGGGAGCCACAAATATGGATCAGAGAGAAATACTGGGATGGGTGATCAGCCCAGTCCTCGGAATGAGAGTAAGAAAAGTGGATGAAAGGAAAGATGATAGTGGAGCAATTAGTGGATTGATGGTGGAGGAAACAGTAGGTCCCGGAGAAAACTTGCCGTATTGTCCACCACAAATTTCACTTTGCGATTACCTGGGATTGAACTTGAGCCGCGTTGTGTCCTTTGAGTATTTTATTTAGTTTTGTAAGTTTGACGAAGCCTTTAACTTGTACAAGATTCAAATAGTGAATAAAGTATATGATGATATGATTACACAACTTTGAAACATTACTTGAAGTGTTTGCTGTGCTGCTTTTGAATTCAAAATAACATTACTTATTTAAATATTGTTACAGTGCATGAAGATAAAGGAGAAGTTCTTTGTGCGTACTATGATGAAGATGATTGCAGATTTGCCTATGTGTACACATGGACAGATAACAACACACTGATCATCAGAGCACAGGAAGAACCAGAGTGTCCACCAGAGATACATATTCTTGGTTTGTTCTGCTTTATTGTTATTTCAGTGTTAATGTTACAGCCATATTGTTTAATAGTGTAGATAGTATAATGGCAAAAGGTCATTGTGCATAAATCCTAAATTCTTCAGGATCACAAAGTTATATAGAACTTACAAGTTATTTTACCCAATTATTATTTCCATTAATCATGACAACTGTTTAAGAAATGTTTTAATATCATTTGTTACGAATTTTAACTAACAAGTGTATGCCTTTTGAACATGCTAAATGGTAATGGGTGTCTTGCTGATGTAAATTAACCCCATGAATATTCAGTAAAGTATTTTTAAGATTGTGGCAATTATCTTGCACTAAAGGCAGATAACTTGGAACACTCATAAAATAATGAAGAATTACAGCATCACTATGTAAATTGTCAGCCTTGGGTTTTTTAAAGGATTTATAAAATCTACTTACACATGTTTCTACTGAAATGCATTTAGAAGTATCTAATCAGAGCATTACAAGAGTACTAGTGCTCCCCTACATAACATTCAGGGAAATCCTGCCCTTTCAGTGATTGCTCTTATCAGCTGGAGGCACCCAGTGGGTGTTAACCATTTCATCTTAGGTAGGACAACTTAAACTCACTAATCAAGCCAAAAATTGAACCATGTACACTAAATGTGAGAACCATGAACAGAGCCACTGAGGTACCCCAGCTCCCCACATACTTGTTTAACAAAAAGTAAGAACAAAATAGTGTTTTGAGTGATGCAAATACAAGTATGTGCAATGAGTGCTGTTAAACAACTTACTCAGCAGAAATGCTTTTATCACTCTGAGATTTGCATTTGGTAGACTAAATCCTTAAGGTAAACTTAGTTTTCTCTGGTTACTTTTAACATGTAGTCTTTGGTTGTTTATTGCAGATAATGGTAGTAACTTAAAAAGGAAATTAAATTTAAAGGGAGTCGATTAATGACACTAAACAACACTTTTAAATTTTTCGAAACATGTTTCAAAGACTTTGCCTCCATCCTCAACTGGCCATCGACTGGTTCTCATTGGTGTAGTTGACGATATTTTGTCTTAGGTCTCCTCTGGTGGCGGTTCAAGGAACTTGCTGAACAAATCTTTCTGGGGGATGTCGAAATTGAATACTTTGTTCCTATTTTTTTAAATGAAGATTTGTTCCCATGTGGAACAAGAACTATCCACATGGGAACAAATCTTCATTTCAAAAAATAGGAACAAAGTATTCAATTTCGACATCCCCCAGAAAGATTTGTTCAGCAAGTTCCTTGAACCGCCACCAGAGGAGACCTTTGACAAAATATCGTCAACTACACCAATGAGAACCAGTCGATGGCTGGTTGAAGATGGAGGCAAAGTCTCTGAAACATGTTCCGGAAAAATTTAAAAGTGTTTAGTGTCATTAATCGACTCCCTTTAAATTTAATTTATTATAACAACACTGTTTTCAACACTTCCAAGAAAGGAAATGTTAAAAAGGAAAGTTTGAGTAAAAGACCTGTAACCATAACACCATAGATGTACATATAAGAATCTGCATTTGTTGTTTGAAACTGTTTAATAATTATTCTGCTGTTGGAATAAAAAGCTAAGTAAATAGAGAAAAAATGATTAAAAATCTTGTGTCTGCATAGGTAACAGCTTCCCACTGAACTTTAATGCCTAATTCAGTGAAATAATGTTTTCTACAGGTATTGTGCTTGGTGTCATTGGTGCTATTGTACTAATTGGTTTGGCATTGTTACTTCTGTGGAAACTACTCACCACAATCCATGATCGCCGTGAATTTGCTAAGTTTGAAAAGGAACGCATGATGGCAAAATGGGACACTGTAAGTGTACAGCTGTATTTCTGATTGTTTCATATTGTAAAATCATTTTAATTCTTTCTTTTATATTTTGCAAGATTAAAATTAACATTCAATGTATAATAGTCTTGCTATAAAAATAAGCATCATTCTGTTTCTACTATTTCTTTACAGGGTGAAAATCCAATATACAAGCAGGCAACATCAACATTCAAAAATCCAACTTACGCTGGAAAATAAATGCAGAGCAACAGAACATAGGAGTTCCATTCAGAAATTCTATACAAACATGGTGAAGTCTATAATACACAGCAGTGAATCTGTGTAGAAAATAACTGAGTGTTTGGTTCTGAAATCCATTCAGTTATTGTGTGGAGCATTGTGAATAGTTATGGTTCCAGCTAATTTATACTACTATTAATTTAAAATAAAACATGTACATAAGTTTTCCAAGAGGCAGTGGTACAGGTCTTCCAGACACAAGGATAGTTAGTTCCTTCTGTATTCAACCTACCTTGAACTGAATTGTTTGTGGAGCTTACCATGCTTTTATCATTTATGGAACAGTTGCAAGCACAAGAGTAGGTAGCTGTTTCAATAAATGTTAGCTTACTGTTAACACGGCTTCAATATATATAGCACTTGCATAGAAACTGCAAGTACTGTAAGGTGAACTATTTCCCTGCTACAGTGTTTTTAAGTCCAGAAAGCTAATGATTGTTTAATCTTCATAGTTACAAGGCAGCAAATCATTATTGAAGTCTCTTTTTACGTAGTTGATTACGGAATTGCATTAATGTAAATAGATATAAATAAGGATGTGATGAATGAGATAGTTTTGCATACTGAACTTTTCATCTTACATTACATTACATTACATTACATACTGTTAATGAAATAACAGAAAACTAGTTACTCCAAAATTGTGCATAAGGAAATTCATATCATTCTTCACAAAGGTTAGTGAAAAGAATTTGTGATGCATAGCTTCCATCCGCAACTTGATAGACCCATATCTAATAAAACTGTATATCTTTAAACAAAAAGAAAGTGCATGGTGCACACTTTAACATACTATAACAAATATTCAGGCAGATTTGATGGGACTTGGTGTGAAAAGAATTTAAATCCAGAGTGAAAATGCTAAACCAGGTAGGTCTAATGTAAATACTGAAACCATGTGTAGGCAAACTTTGAAAGGCTATGGCAGTGAATTTTTTAGTTCTGATTCTACCTTCCAATCTATAATGTAATTAAATGTGCAATTCCAAGATTAATAAATTACTTTGTTCTGAATATAACAAAATGAAACATGCTTGTGACCTACTTTTTTTAATAGATGCTCTTTGTTGTAGTTTTCTGTGTGCCATTCTATATTGGGCACAAAAGACCACACTTAATCTTGCTCAGGGGCCTTTTTATCACGCTTGTGGGTCTTTTACATCTCATAAATTTACAGCACAGGACCACCAGCTTTACTCTTCCAAAGGAAGTCAGGGATTTTTATGGAGGGGGAGTAAAAAAAAACAGACTTGGAAACTTAAAGCTCACATGTTAACCTTAGATTACAGAGGACATTCAAATTAGAGAATATCTTGGCATTTATTTTGTTAAATTTCTGCATTTGGCTAAGTTGTAGGAAAAGCTGTGTAAGCTTTGATTGCCCTCTCTGTAGAATGCGCAAAACCTTAGTTTTAAAGAGTGAAATAGTTTCAATAAAGCTAATAGCACAGATAAGTTCTATATCAGTTGTTTTATCTGCCAAGATTTTCAATGATCTATCATAAGCTTTATATAGGCTTATTCAAAGGTCCAGTGTGATGCAACTTCAGTACAATTTACATGTAAATGAAAAGATTACTTCTTTAAAATGTATCTAATATTACATAATTCACTGTGTGTTTTAGAAACGGAAGCAAACATTAAGAATGTTTTCCTTGAAAAGAACTGAATGTATTCATATTTAAAAAGAAGTGTATGCTCTAAGCTTGAAATGAATATAACCCCATAAGATTTGGCACAACAGATGTTTAGGAATCTGACATGTAAATGATGAGAGAGCATGTGCTAAATGAATTTAGTGCTTTTTTTTTTCTGTCTTTTAAAAAAGTATTTTTTAAAAAGTATGTAGGGTCCGCTTCAATATTGGAAAACTACTGCATTAAAGATTTGAAGAATCATATTGAAATACCTAGTCAATAAAAGCTGATGAACAGCTATAAAAGGATGTAAGATTAAAAGCAAGCACAGTTCAGAGTGAATAAAGTAGGAAGCTATGCTTTGCAAATGGTAGAGAGTATTTTAATATTGCTTTCACTTCACAGTATCTGGAATTTGTGAAGTTAGCAAAAAGTATATAAGATTGAGAGATGTGATAGTGGTAGGAGTTACAAACCAAAATACATTTGTTGAACTTATAAAGTAATGAATCTGAGATAATTTATTAATTAATAGATTCCTTTATAATCTGCTGATGTTCATGTTATAACTAGGCAGCACAACTTGGACACTGTTTATAATACAAGAGCGGATCGTGCTTCATTGCAGTTCTACATAAAAATCATGAATATGCCAAATTGTGAGTTATCAAGGATCTGTTGAAAGGAAACAGAATAGCAAAGTACAAGAATTACTTAAGTATTTCTGCTTTGTCCCATCACATCTTATGACTTCAAGCTCACATTCCAATACGAACCTGCTTCAATGAAAATTGCAGGTGATTCACTTTTGAGACTTTAGAAAATATGCACTGCACTGTAGTGCTAAGTTTGCAAGCATATCATGAACAGTTGAATGAATAAAGAAACTCGGGCCAATAAGTACTGTATTTTACAATGTGCCTACGGTATTTCAGTTATGAATTCTATAGATATACGTGAGTTGTAAAACTAATTAAATTGTATTTTAATTTGAAAATATAAATGTATAATTTAATAGGTAGAAAGTGTATATTCATTATAATAAATGAACAATTATTCATCAGATATTTATCCATATTAATTGTTTCTCTGGATGAGCAAAATATTCAACCAGATAAAATGCTCCATGAAAATTACCAAAGCAGAACATTGAGTCATACATTGAGTATTGCATTGCATTCGTATTGGTTTGCAATGATTTATCACTTTTTCCCTCTGCACTGTGCCCCTTACAACAAGTTATATTTTTACATCTAAACTGTTTTATCAGTGTCCAGGTTCCGCTGCCGGGTCATAACTATAACCCTTATACTGACATAGTGTATTATCATGTTAACTTTATTTCATTAGTTTCTAATTGTTTAAATTGAATATGAATGTGTGATCATTCTTGTATGTTAGTGTAGTATAAATGCAGTGAAAAGGGACAACTTGAACTTCTGTGCCATAACACATGCTTATTTTATTTTTCTAAAAGTAATGTTTAAATTTAATTACATATAAGTCAACTTTAAGGAATATATATATCTAATGTTTGCAGATCTTCAGTTCTGTATAAAATACCTAATGATAATTATGCACTGCTCATTTTATTAGAAGTTTAAAGAGCTAAAACCCTTCCCATTTCAGTTTTCTACTTTTTGGTGCATAATCATGTGATAACTTGAATAAATAGTGTCCAATTGGTGTTTACTTAAATATTGCAAGAAAGTTTCAAATACTTCTTTGCTTCAACTCCTGTTGTAGCCTGAAATACATTTTTGTTCACATTTGTCACATTGTACAATGTTAGAGAACTGCTTTTCATTATCTCTATTTCTTACATCATTGTACACTAGATGTTTTACATTTTATTGAATATAAGCACACATTTATTTTTATACCATATTTACTAATATAATTTGTAAACTTTTTGGAATGGGTTTTTTATTCTAAAATAGGATGTGTAAAATGTTGGGAATGAGAATTAAGTTCAGAGCATGAAATTTAGTTGCTTTTACTGTACAAATCCTTGCTATTACTGGCATGATCAAGTTCAGGAGATCGTTTGTAGGACCACCAAAGTTTGCAAGTCAATCAGCAAAACACTTAATCTTCCAATTCATCAAGGGGTTTAAGATTCCTGTCTATTTAAAACTATTTCTAATGAAAAAAAATCAAAATATGCAGGGAATTTAATGTTATAAGAAAATAAAGATTTTCTTATGGAAGATGATTCAAGCCTATATCAATTTGGTATTAGGTTTTCTTGCACATTATAATTGCAATTCTTGAAGGTGCTGTAGACTAAAGTACTTATAAGTTACGTAGTCAACTATCTACTGTGCATCAGTGAAAATATAGGTAAAATGCCTTGAGGTAAAAGGAAAATTGATCTGATATAACTACTATAACAAATTATAAGTGTAAATGGCCTTCAATAATAGTCAGCATTGATGAAATATAATATTTATGTTGCACAGTCTAAAGTAGCAGGGAAAAAGTATAATTAAAAAAAAAATGTTTCTGTTTGAAGGAAATTCTGATGAGGCAAAATTCAGATAATCTTTCTCTTATTAATCTTATTAATTGCTTTTATACAGTATTTGTCAATGGTCACACATTGCTGGTCCAGAGGAGTACAAGCAGCCTTTTCTTCAGAGTAAGTTCATTTTATATAGATACACACAGTAGTCAGTGAGAAGGTGTTCTTAAATTATTGGAGGGAGAACAGCTTTCAGTTTGAAAACAGTTAAAGAATATTATTTCTTTTCAGAAATTGTAGTGAATTTTATTTATTTTCAAAATGGAATTACAGTAGATGAATTTTAATTCTTTACACTCCTGAAATTCCTGCTTTAAATCTTAGGAAGTAATAGTGTGTTCATTCCTAGTTATACATTATTTCAGTCCATCTACATTAAGTTTTAGTGATGAGATATTAGGCTTCCAAGATGTTGGTGTCAGTAATAAATCCAACATAGTTCATTATCAAATGCAGTTTTGCCAGTTCTAAAACATAATGTAAGATTTTGCGAATCTCTCGTGAGTTAGAATGGATTTTAATGATCTGCTATAAAATAAATCTTTAACTCAGTGGTGTACAAGAACCATGATGAGTGAGATATACTATTGTTTTTTAAAACTACTGAAAGCAACAGCAGGGTTGTGTTTGTTCCTGTATGTACTAGAAAGCAATTTGTTCATATGTTCATTTCTAGTGCCTCATTGATGTGAACACAATTTTCATCATTGATATTAAGGATGCTCTATACTCATTTATATAAAATGTACATTTTACTAAAATTCTGATATTGGTAATGCTATACAAATTAAAGAAATATTAACTTGTTCTAGCTTTAGCGTTGGTGCTGACATTAAAGTTATATTTTTAAATCCAAAAGCAATTTAAGAATCTCATATGGACATGTGAAATGAATATTTTGCAGTCAGTGATTTTTCGTGCTGCAAAAATTATACTGTAGTACATCCCCTCCCTCCCTTATAAAATATCTTAAGCTTAATTTCAGAATTGCATAATGGAAAACCATAGAAAATATTCTGTTTCTCTGGGTGACTAAAGTGTGAAAATTCTTTTATATGTATTTTTATATAGGTGTTCCTTAGTAAGTTTCATTACGTGTACGTTCAACTTGACTTTAATTATAATGATGAACACTAGCATTTTAATTTTTCAGAACCTTATAGCTGCTAAATAAAATTCTTTCAGGGAACATAAATGCCTTAGACCAAGTGCAATTACACACTTATAAAGCTCACTATCGAGCATAGAACTTTACACACACTTGTTCTGTGTTTCTTATTAAACAGTTGACATTTAACATTTGGTGCTCAGTATGGGAGATAGGAAGTAAAGAATATAAAATGAGTAACTATTTCCATGGAACTTAGTATAAGTGATGCAAAAAGCTGTCCAGAAAGAACATTTCTACTAGATTTACTCACCACATGGTATAGCACAAGGAGCTTATTGATGTGTAGCAGTTTTAAAAAATGTGATAGAACATAATCTGATAACATTATTGTATTAAAAACTTTAAAAATCAAAAGCTTCTGTATTGCTTTTGAATAACTTGTAAAATGTGCCTGATAAAATGCACAAAACTAATGCATGAAATATTTTTTAGAGTATGTTAGTACACAAAAATAGATTTTTGTATTGTTTTTGTTAAACATTTTTATAACTCAAAACTATTTAATATATATGTAAATATTTTATGTAACTTCAAACATTTTTTGTAAAAATGTTGGAAAGAATGAGAGTTGTATCTATCTTAACTGCCAATATACATAGAAAACCTCTTCTTGTCTGTTAACTAATGAGGAATAAGCTAAATCTTCTTCAGAAGTGTATTCTGGTAATATTAAATATGTATTAAATAAATGATTTATATTAAAACCTCCATTTGAGTGAAAAATTCTTAACTACCTCATGCAATTTTCCTTATTTTGATAATTGCTCTTCCACACGCTCTGTGTACACCAAAGTCGGAGAGTGGAATGAGGCTTGGAAATTTGTGATACACCCAGCACTTGAACCAAGGTCTGAACGCATATTAAATTTATCTGATTAATGTACTTTAATAAACTTTATTTCACTGATACATGTACTTAAATCTTGCAAATTCATCTGATGCATGATAGCTTTAAGCTTACCACATAATTGAATTGTTAGAAAATTTAATGAAAATTAGCAGTCTTGAAATGGCTCAACAGTAGAACACTGGCAAAAGCTGTAGATCCATGGTTTGTGTAGAATTGCATTTCTTAGATCTTATTCAACTCTTGTGGCTACTCCATTTGTCCTTAGATTTCTTTGTATAGTTTCGATGAAGACAGATTGTGAATTAGAATCTGGTGAGAGACAACATGATTTCATCTGTGGCTTACAAGATAATTTCCATTGCATAGAATTAAAAACGTTAGTAGTCCTACGAAGTGACACTTTTTTTTTTTTTTTTTTTAAGTTTGATTTATGAGTCACTATGTTTACACTCAAACTTCACTATTCAGTGGCTTTTAGAGCAATGAATATTTTACCTTACTGTAAGTAGTTGCAATATAAATACAAAATTAATTCTGGAGAGGAGGAAAGATAACCCAGAAAGGTTATTTTTGCACATATATGCCATGTAGATTACAAAATACATTTTAGGTGTTAAGTTCACTTGAGTTATAGATGGATACATTTAATTTTTATAACAAATTCTTTTTCATCTATTCCAAATATAAAAGATATGTTTAGACCAGTAATACATAAAAATGTTACTCTGATCCATTAAAGCAAGTACTATGTATGAGTGAACAAAATGACCTGAAAACAAAAAGTGTTAAATATCATGTTTGGTTGATAAAACTATTTGTTGTTAGTTTTTCATATTACATCACCTGCTTTTCTTTTCTATGAGAGACAGTTTCAGGAGCTGTTGCTTCAATGTTTTTCCTCAAAGTTCTGAGTGTCGAAATGTAAGTGACGTGTGAAAAACGGATTGCAAATAGTTTTATCATAATTTGGATGTCACTATTTTCCCCCAAATATGTGTAACCATGTTTGGTATTTAAGTATGCAGAATGACAAAGATTTTCAAGTAACCCCCATTATTCTGCAATTTCAAGAAAACATTTTCGCTATTTTTATTTCCATCAAAAACAGCATTTAATGTAAGTGACAAAGTATCAATAAACCGACTACAAATAATTTTTAGATGAGTCGTATTTATTACACATCTGCTTCACTTTCGTACCTATTTTGAGGACATGTTTCGCAAATCATCATTTGCATCTTCTGCTCTTATGCGACTCATCTAAAAATTAATAATTTTCGCTTCACTGTGGGGTTCCAATACAGTTAAATCTCAACTACAAATAGTTTCTCTGAGCATTTAATGGTTTTGAATAAAATATCATTGTGTAAGATATTTACTTGAAAAATGAAATATATAATTTTAATTTTCTGTGAATAGCCCGTAAAACCTCTTCATTCCAGATTACTTTAAGTGATGGAATCTTAAAAACTGACTACAAATAGTTTTATGTAACTGGTAAACAGCATGAGACAAAATGTAGATCTTCTTAAGCATATCATTTGTAAAATATAATTTTTTGTGACAGTAACTTCTTAGATATTGTTCGTTACT
This sequence comes from Mantis religiosa, assembly GCA_030765055.1. Classification (NCBI taxonomy): domain Eukaryota; kingdom Metazoa; phylum Arthropoda; class Insecta; order Mantodea; family Mantidae; genus Mantis; species Mantis religiosa. Next base: position 109,403,190 of record CM060949.1, read on the forward strand.
GGTTTTGTGTTTTCAAATATTTATACAATAAAACTTTTTCAAAGCAGAATTGTATGGGACTAAAATAATTTTCCAAATCGGAAAGTTTTCAGATTACAAAAATGCACTAGGTTTAAGTAAATTTTATGAAATACCATGCATCATAAACATGAGTATGTATTTATGCACATTTGTTATTGCTAGGGAGCGAATTTTGCCCTATTTGCCTATTTTATTCCTTTATTCAGAAACATGGGCTTTTAAGTTATAAGCATGTTTCCTACAATTATTAGCCTAATTTTTTACTTTTATAGTGCCTATAAATGCCTATTTCATACGTTTGTGCCTATTCTGCTTATTAGTGCCTAAAACTGCCTTTTTAGCCAATTTCTTCTGCTTGTAATTTGCAACAACAGCTTTTGCATTTGTTGGTTTCAATGTGAAGTTTTCGGGGAAGAGAAATTTATTACTGCTGCACATTGGATATACAAAAAGGGGTATAGCCAGGTGGGTATCTGCCTAACAGACATTTCACAATGCGCTAATGATGTCATGGAAAAATCTTAGAATTTGCTCAAGAATGAGTAGCAAAGACCAGCTAAATGATATATCAATGGATTGACAAATGAACACTATGTGGGGAATGGGAAGCCTATTCTGTAAGCAGTGTTTCAAGTATACACATAGATCAGTTTCCTATGCAAATATGCCAAAAGAGAGAACCAACAGAAGTGTACTTCTTAAAAGTGGATAAATGGTGATCCACCGTTCAGCACAGATGAAAAAGTAATTTTTTGTCAGCCTTATATGGAACAGATGAGTTTAATCATTCACTAGCCATATACGGCTAGTGTGGAGAAATGATTAATTTCCATCAATTACCTTAATCATTCATGTTTGTATTAATACTATATTATCCTAGTTTCAAAAACCTTGTAAAAATCAGCCCATGTAGCAGCATTATGCCGAACACAAATTAGTATATCTAGATTTAACTGTATTGGAACACCACAGTGAAGCGAAATAATTATTAATTTATAGATGAGTCGTATTTATTACACATCGGCTTCACTTACGTACCTTTTTTGAGGATATGTTTTTTGCATCGTCGGCTCTTATACGACTAAAGCTTGATTCAGTGGTGTGGGTAATTCTGGAGTTGCTGCTGCCATCTGTTGATTTAGTGATGAACTTAAATGTGGGATTCTCTTCTGGCTGGATCTCAAAGTTCATTAGTTGGTTTTTATGTATTTCTATGTATATTTTCTCCCATATGACGAGTTCACTATGTTTTTGTACGTATTTTAGTAATTCGGTGCTATCTCCAATTTCATGATTTTCAGACCAGAAATGAGCTGCTATTGAGGACTTATCAATATTTTTGTATCTTACTCGTCATATGGGAGTATGTTTTTCTTTGTCTGATATAACTTTCACTTCATTAAGTATTTTATTAAAATTTGTAATACAAGATTTTAAAGGGTCTTTATTAATCTTTATAAAATCTTCACCTTGAAGTAAAAGGCTTACTCTATTAATATAATCTAATTTATCTAAAATTACAATTCTGTAACCTTTATCCGCTTTGGTGAAAATTAAATCTTTTTGATTTAATGATTTAATAATATGTTTATTATTATTATTTCTTTTTGGTTTGTATTTATCTAAATTTTGCAATACTTTGCTACATTTTAATTTAATCAAAGATTTATTATTTTCATTTAAATCTTCACTAGTTATATCTGCAATATAATCATCTATATTGTTTGAAAAATCTACACACGTTTTTAAACCTTGATTTAAAAAATTTAACTCTTTTTCATTAAGGTTAGAATTTGATAAATTTACATTATTTAAAACTGATGCACTTATTTCTTTTGATGTAACTGCCTTATTTCCTAGTATTCCTAGAGAAAAACTTTTAATTTATTTAAAAAAGTGGTTGAATTCAATAAATTTACATGAGGACTTAATAGTTGATTTTGTTAAACTTACTGATTTTTGTTTGGATCAAATTTTTTCACTTTTAATGGTGAATTTTTTCAACAAACTTCTGGCTTAGCAATGGGTAATCCTCTTTCAGCTTTTGTTGCTGATCTTTTTATGAGTTTTTTCGAAATTCAAGTCACTAAAGCTTTTCCTTTGATTTTTAAAACATGGTATAGATATGTTGATATTTTTGCTATTCCTGAAAAACAAATTAATGATGCTTTAAAATTACTAAATTTACAGGATAAAGCTATAAAATTCACATTAGAAACAAATTAATGGATTTCTTCCTTTTCTAGTTTTGAAAATAATAAGAAATAATAACAAATTAGATTTTGGTATTTGTAGGAAATCAACTCATTGATAATTACATAAAAAATGAAAGTTTTAACCCTTTTCCAAATAAATTTGATGTTTTTAATAGTTTGATTTATAGATTAATAAATATACCCTTGAATAAAGAAGAATTTAATAAAGAATATAAACATATTATTAATACTGCTTTAATTAATGGTTTTAATAAAGGTTATATACAAAGGAAAATTGAAAAATTTAAATATCAAAAAAGTATTAATGATATTTCTACTCTTAAAAAAATAAAAGATTATTATAAATTTAAAAAATTTACTTTCATCCTTGGGTTAATAAACATTTTCACAAAATTTTTAAAGAAGTTGGTATAACTTTAGTTCCTCAAAATAAATATAGTATTAAAAATTTATTACAATTTTCTAAAATCAGATAAAATTCCTAATAATAAAAAATCTGGTATTTATCAGTTTAATTGCTTAGATTGTGATCAGGTTTATATTGGAAAGACGAAGCGTAGTTTAGAAACCAGAAAGAAAGAACATTTTCGTAACATTAGATATAAACAAATTGATAAATCGGTCGTAGCAGATCATTTTTGGTCATTTAACCACGAAATAAATCCCGAAGTTAAATTATTAAAACAATTAAATGTTCCCATAGATTTAATAGTTTGGGAAAAAAATATTTATTTCAGAAAATAAAAATCGCATAATGAATTTTGACATACCGGCAATTGATTCTGTTTTTAGGTTTGTTTCGTCTTAAGATGTTGGTAATACGTAAATACGTAAATGCATGGTATCCTTGACAACAAAGTGTGTTTGTTGACTGAAGATGTGGGCAAATGCTCATGAAATTAATTTCGCAAAAACAGAAGTATTGTCATCGGCTTCTTAAGATAAGTGGAGAATATTTACTAAATATTTTTATTTGTGTAAGTATGATTATTTTTCCCCTTCATTGATATGATAAAGACAAATATTTCACAAATATAGGTACAGGAGGTTAAAATGGGTGGAGAAGCTTATACTACAAGCATTAATTTTTTACAATTACAATATGTGGGACATTTTGAAAATCACCTGTAATTTAGACATAAACTCTTAATTCCTCTGAAACTATTGTAACTAGAAAGCTGAAACTTGGTATTATTCCATTCTTGATTGATCACAAAAATAAATGGTATAAATTTGAAACAAATCTAACAAAGGTTCAGATATTTCAGTTTTCACCCTTAAGCCCCCCCCCCCCCCCCCCCAAAGCCCATGTTTTTGTTTTTTGACATATTTAATTACTTCAAACCTTTCTGCACATTATAGCTCTTACTTAGTGAAGTGGATTTGTTTATAAAATTTGGAATAAATGTAGAACTACTTTGCCTAGGGAACCGCAAAATAGTATGTGTTTAGCAAATTTGTTGTGGTATATGTTGCAATGATTGTCATTTTGTTATAGTGCATTTTTAGTGGCTATTTAAGTGCCTATTTTGCCCGTTTTTAGTGCCTTTTTGCCTGCCTATTTCACACATTTTTAGTGCCTATAAATCCACTCTCTAGTTATTGCATACCTTATCTCTGTACAGCAGCTGTTCATTTATTTTTATATCATACCATAGAATGCAATACCATTATGCTAACATCATTAAGACAATATAATGGAATATATTGTAGTTACATAATTGTTTTCTGCAATTATCCCAATGATAATTTCTTTATCTCTGTTCTCCCTCCACATATCAAAAGAAATCCTGTTCAAAATTGTTTTCACTACACAATTTTTTGCACTATCCAATAGCTTTGGAGAATTAGTATGGGCTGAAAATTGCATGATGTGATTTGTACATGTGATTGATTATCTGTTCAGGCATATTAATTTTTTGGGGACATCATTTTGTTCCTCTTTTTTCTGTTTTATCTTCTGCATTGGGATTTCTAGTAGATATGATGCTGAAGTAAAACTTTCCCTTATCCTGAAAGACGAATGTTGGGTATCTCCAAGCTCCATGGACCCCGGACTCGTTAGAGCATCATTTCACCCATTTCATTCATTGTTCTGTATGACAACGTTGAAGGACATAAATTACAACAAAAAAGAGAGAGAGAGAGCGCTTCTCATTCATCTTAAAACCTGCTTGGTGAAGCATGTGGTGATTGTTTCACCCATAACTACCTTTCTGCCAGACCAATCCAGTTCTCTGCATCCAGGACAGAATTTCACTGTGTAAGAGCAAATGTACTTTCAGCTTCTTCAACTCATAGAATAAGAGACTGTATCAGTAGTTCCATATAATGGCACTTAAATGGTCCTCAGGTCCTGTGATTTTGGTTGAACCAGGTGGATAGGAATCCAATTTCAGTTCAATAACTTTGTTGGGATAGCAAATTGCATTTTCTAGGAAAAGCAGAACTCAATGATTTTCTTTTCCATTTTGGTATTGAAAGAGCCCGCCACTCTTCCAGTAAATAACTCATTGACCTGGTCTTCTCATTGCTTCACCATGTGATTGGAAGCTTACTGATTCTAGATTTTTGAAACAGCAAGCTTTTTCCTCCTTTTTAAACTAGTGGCTTTGCCATTTCACCCAAACATTCACAGCAGGACATTGAATCATTACTTGGGCACTTTTCTGTCAACACTTTCATCTTGAATTACAAGAGGTTTTTAAGGTAATGCATGATAAAACATTTTGGGACATATCTCTAGGATTATAATCCACTATTAAGTGGTGCGGTTTTATCTTCCATTCTATTATATCACTTTCCTACACATCTGTAGCATCCATTAATATCTTTCATTTCCCATCTTCTGTGCCTTTTCATTTGTCTGCTCCCTTTCATCCATTCATTGCTTATCTTATCATTGTATTTTAAAGCTTCATAAAATTACATTTTACTGCATTTGAAATACAACTTTTTTTTTTTTTTTGCACACAGGAAGTTTAGCTTTCTCATTCATGTTGATCACATTTATCTTTTGTTTAAGTATTGGTGACATACTTTTTTTAGACATGTCACTTTCAGTGCTGTAAGTCAACTGAAACTGTTGCCTTCAGAAAATAAAAAAATAGTGCAGAAGTGCATTTTTCTACAAGATTCTTGATCCTGCTAGATAAATCCCATTTTAGGGGCTGTACAATCTTCTTGTTAAGAAGTAATATGCTCACATATCATAGATATGAATAACGACAATATAATGTAATGCAATAGTACTTATAATGCTGTTTTTCTGCATTAAATGAGTTTCATTTTATTCAAAATAGTTGGCATTTGCCCGCCTCGGTAGCATAGATGGTAGCATGTCTGCCTCACGTTCAAGAGGTCCCGAGTTCGAATCTCGGTCAGGGTGAGTTACCTGGATAAGGTTTTTCCCGGAGTTTTCCCTTATCCTTCAAGACGAATGTTGGATAACTCTAAGCCCCATGGACCGTGGACTCATTTGAGCATCATTTCACCCAATTCTTTCACTGTCCGATATGACTTAACGTTGGAGGACATAAATTAAAAAAAAAATAGTTGGCATAAAAAATGTATTGAATGCTTTGGGACTGATATATTTGTATGCTTTAGACTGATTTCTAAATTATTTTTATTTTGATTGGTTGTACTATATACTTTTACGTGGCAAATAGCTATTTAATTTTCTTATCATGCAAGAGGCATGGAAATTCAAAGCAGTTATCTGCTTTACAGAGTGTTAGAGGTATGAAGGCATAGATTTCACGAGCTGGGAGATCCAAATATAAATAATAAAGTCCCATAATATCATCCATCTTGAAAGATAAAAGAGATAACTGAATATTACTGAGCGTAGTATTTGTACAGTCTGGCAACATAGTAGGATATCAGAGCTGAATATTTTTTGTTTGTGGCTAGACTTCTGTTCACACCTGCAGTGGCTGAAATTAGACCAGCACTTGAATGATGGTTTGCCACATGCCCTATATGTATATCAGCTACTGCTAGTAATAAGGGGTGGAGTGGTTTTCTTTTAAGCTATTCAATCATATTTACGAGACCTAAATTGAAAGTTTCGTAAGAGGCTATGCATAAAATTATCAAGGATAACAAATTCAAATGTTAATTATTAAAATTCTTCATTTAAGTGTATCGTGCATAATTAAATCAAAGCCACATTTTGCTAAACAAGAAATTTATTAATGGCCTATAATGCAACATCAACAAGATGTTTATTTACAATACATGCTCAAAATGTGCCTTGTTAGACTCTATGCAAGCATCACATCGTCTTAGCCATTTTTACTTACTCTCATTAGTGTTTCTGTGTTCTGCCCAATCTCTAGTGCTACTTCAAACAAGGTGTGCGAAGATCATCAGTGGTAGAACCTCATTATGGTACACCTTACTTTTTACATTTCTTCAGAAATAATAATCTAAAGCATACCTTGCAGGCTAAGGTACTGGTACAAGTTGGCCTAATCACTGATCAGAAAACATGCAATTTAAATGTTGAATTACTTTACTGATATGACGGGGTGCTTGTCAAGCATAAATCACATGTTTTACCTTGTGAGAAGAGCAACATCCTCCAAAAGAGAGGGCAGATTGTTTCTCAGAAACTTTATTGTCTGTAAACTTGTGAGTTACAAGCATTAGACATTGTCACATTCTAAAGTATGTACATGAGTATTTAGCTTTGTTTGAGGAGTTTCCATTTACATTAACCTTAACAATTATTGTATTACATAATTAGTACAACTATTGCATACAGAGTATTTTTTCAAGAGATTTTTAAATATATTGCCTTGTGTTGATTTAATATATGAAGGAAGTTTATTATACAAAATGATACCTGCAATGTATGGGTCTTTGTTGTTAGAGGTTTTTGCTTTATATTCTCTATGGTAGTTGTTTATTCCTCTAGTGTTATAACGATAATGTTCCCTATTTAGTGATGTGAATTTACTGTTAGTCCTAACAAGTACGATAACCTTATACACAAACAATGAGACCACGGTTAGTATAGATTGTCGTCTAAAAATTTCCTTTACTGAATGGCGACTTGACAGGCTGAAGATGCACCTTAGACTTTTTTTCTGCAAAATTAGGATCTTATTTAAGTTTAACTGGCTGGTAGCTCCCCATATTTCAATACCATATGCGATATGTGAATGAATTAAGCTATAATATACCATTTTTAGTGTGTCACTTTCTAGATGTGATAATTTCCTTAGTAAATATAAGTTTGTACATAATTTTTTACTTAGCATTTCTATATGGCTGTTGTATGATAGCTTTTTATCAATAATAATACCCAAGAATTTTGTGAATGATATTTCTTCAACAACTGTGTTATTCGTGCTGATGACTAAATCCTGATTGTTGCTGTCCCGCAGTTCAAATAATATATATTTTGTTTTGTCACAATGCAGTTTTGAGTATTTCAGATAGTTTGCTACATGGGTTAATGATGCGGAGGATATGATGTTAAGCTACATTCTTTTGGGGTTTGTATGTCATTTACATAAAGAATAATAGGGGACCCAATACTGAACCCTGAGGAACTCTTTTTTGTAATTTTTATCATAATACAATCTATTACCATACTACTTATAAAATATATACATGTTCTTCATTGATTTCCTGATCTTAATTACACTGGGTGGAAGGATTGATTTATTACTTTCTTTTTTGCATTTATTCATAACCCGTTTTGGACACTAAGTATCGAAGTGTTTCTTAAATATGAGATGAAACTTCTCCCATTTTTCATTAACGCAGTCAGTATCATGTATTTCATCCCATGATTCATGTTGTAGCAACTTTTTGAACATATTTATGTTATATGAATTTATTTTCCTTGTTTTTGCCTTTACAATATTATCACTTCTAACAATTGTTTGAATTTTTAATATTTGTGCTTTATGATCAGAAACACAACTGTCAAGTACTTCTACTTTTATTCTTTTACTATCAAAAATGTGGCAATTTGATCTATAGCGGTAGCTGATGTCAAAGTAACCCTAGTCGGTATTTTAATATGCATTTTAATATTAAACATATTTAATAACTCTGTAAGTTTTGTATACACGTTGTTTTCATTGATAGAGTTTATATTTATATCACCTATTATTACAATTTTATTACTATATACTGAGTATTTCGTCAATACCATTTCTAATCCATTGAAAAAAGTTGAAATTTCACCACTTGGCGATCTGTATACTCCAAAAAGTAATATATTATCCTCTTCAGTATCAATTTTAACCCCAGCAATTTCAAAATCCTTTTCTATGCAATATTTAAGTTGTATATTTGCACAATTTCTTTGTAGTTTTCATGAGCATATATTGCAACAACCCCACCTTTAAATTTACTTCTACTGAACGTATTTTGTAAAACAAAATTGTCTAATTTATAATGCTCAATTTGGTTTTCCTTTAGTCCATGTTCTGTAATAACTACAAATATAGGGCCTACTTGATTTATAAGTATATTAAATTGCTCAATTTTGTTTGTTAAATTCTGCACATTTTGATGCAGCACGCTTAAGTAACTGTTTTCATTATTTTGTGTTACAGATACCATATAATTTTTGTCTGAATCTTTTACTTTATAATCCCCCCTCCCTTAAAATCTTTTTTACAATCAGCCTGGCTCCTTTTAGCAAATTCTAGTTTTTTGATACATTTTGTTCACAACTGGCAATAGCATCACAAAGTAGTTTACCAAACTTAACTGATCCTCTCCTGTTCAAGTGGAGACCATCCCTTGCAAGATCTTCATTCTTTATCCAGCAGTTCCCATCTAGCATCACACAGTTTCAAACTGAGCACATGCAGTCTAGCTGTTTGTTAAGGTGATCCACACGCCTCCAGTTCATGTCTCTTCTGTTTAACACACCACTGACGATTACCTTTGTTAATGGGCTATCTTCTTTTACTTGTTGCACCAAATCCATAACATCACCCATAATTATGTCAGCATTTATGCCCCTGTGTAGATCGTTTGTCCCAAAGTGAATTGCCACTATATCTGGTTTAACCTCATTTAGTTTGAGCATCTCCGTTTTACGTTTCAGTTCTTCGGTGCCTATTCCCGGGAAGCACTGCACCTCATGACCCATTTTCGTACACTCATTGCTGGCATATTTTACCATCGAGTCTCCTAACACAATAACCTTAGATTTTTTCATGTTTGCATTTTCCTTTAACTGTGTTTTCAGAATTCCATTTTCATTCTCTGTCGCCGATAATGCTTGAAATTTGTTACTATGATATGATGAAATTTGTTACTATGCTATCTGTACTATCATATGGGCACAGTAATTGTTCTCTTTAATGTTCTGTAAATTGCCAAATTTGACACACCAAGAACACGTACCATACCTCATGTATTTGCACTGGGATCCTTTTCCACAAGCTGCAAAAGTGCTCCTCTCTCTGCAGTACTACATTTGAGCGCTGTGGTCCTCAGTTTTCCGGTTGAGGAACCACACTTCCCGATTCTCATACTCACTGATCTACTGCAGCAAATGGTCTTGGGTTTGGAATTATCCTGTTGGAAAGCTTATCCCTATATAAGCATTGCACTTTACATGTGATGCAGTCGGCTTTGCCATAAGAAGCATATCTACTCTTAATTTCTAAAGACTGTCATAATTTGTCATGAATGCATTTAAAGCATCTGAAATACTGACAGAATCTGCTGTTATACAAGGTGTGAGGCAGATAGTTTCGCTGTTCACATTCTTGATTTTTCACTTTACACACATGCCAATATTGCATGGTTTCCTGGCATATGCCTGCCACTTTATTGCAATAGATACACTAAAATTCAGTCCTTTCATAACCTATTGTGGCCCAATGAGTCATTTTAGCAATGTATGATAAAGACACAAAAAACTCATCTTTTGTAGCTCTACCTCGCAATTTACAGAAGTAAACTATACAGGAATGGTGACATATTCTTAAACAAACCTTTGACAAATTTTATTTTTTATTTATGCAACCATGCATTATAAGAAAACAAACTTATTATCGTAACATCAGGAAGCTGCCATTAAAGTCTGCACACTCACCCCTAACACTTTATTTATATAACTCTATTGTTTTCCAAATGTCAATTTAAAGTTATTTTGCATGTGTCACTATTCTTAACTACCTCAGCCATAATGGTTTAATACTGAAACCTACTTTTTTCTATTTTATTTTTGTTGATGCATATACCATTTAGGATCATAATGTATATTTAGTTCTGCTCAGATTAGATTGATTTGCATTCAGTGGGTTCACTTGTAGTCACAAAGGAATGTGAACATTGAACATGTCAAAGAGGTATACAATTTAATAGCATATATACTTGAAAATTAAACATAAGATACATTATATATAGACAATATGAAAAACAAGACAGCGATAATTATGATGTGAAATAAAACACCTTTTATTATTTATTTTTTATCAATCTTCACTTTTGCCAATACGTCTCAACGTTTTGTATTGGATACCATTTATTGTCATTTTTTCAATACATTTACATTTAAATATCTTTTGAACAGGCACCAAAGTAAATGGTTCCAGTTTGTCATTGGAACAGGTACATTGTACTTGCAGAGCTACATAAGCATTATCAGAATAATTTGTCATTCAGATAAATTTGTACAGAATAAAATGACTTTAAGCACAGGTATGCTCCAGCAGCAATTTTAAAAGTACTGAAACTATAAATTTTACCTTTAAGATCATTAGGAAGAGTTCCAAATATTTTGATCATTTCATAATACACACCTCTGGAAGCAAGAAAGTTTAGCACTGGGATGATGGAAGCTACACTTTTGTCTTCTGTTTATTCTATCAATTTCATTATTTGTTATACATGAGGCCCGATAGCATACAAAGAATTTTAAGATAAGAAAATATATATATATATGCAAGGGAGGTTAATATCTTCAGTCTTCTAAAAAGTTCTATGCAAGACCATCTGCTATGGATGTTAAAAGTGATTCTTGTAACCTTCTTTTGCATAAGAAATATATTTTTTTTATTTTCTACTGAGTTGTCTCAAAATAATATTCCGTATTCCATTATTGAATTAAAATATGCATAGTACACTAATTTAAGTGTATCAATAGAAATCACATTAACCATCACTCTGATAGCATAACAGGCAGAGTTGAGTTTAGGTAAGATTATATATATAATGTATATCTTGAATGTATATCGTATAAAATCCATTATTTTATTTACGGGTGAAGACAGTGAATATTGAGTAGATGCTTGCTTCTGTTTACCAGCATTCCACATCTTTAAAGTCTAGCACTCATCAACAGTCAATATGTTTGACTGGATTCACATGTTAAACTGTATACATCAGTCAGTTCTGTGTTACATTTTTGGGAATATCTCTTCTTGAGAAATTAAAAAATGTAGCACATGTGCAGCAAGGTGAAAGTCATCTTTACTATTAGGAATGTTGTGTGGCAAGAGAAACGCATATTGCATCTTTTAGTTAGTTAACTGTAGTTAACTGTAGTTAACTAACTACAACTAACTGCATCTTGTATATATGTGATAGTAAAATCAGATGACCCATCCCTCAGTACTCCTTATTCTGTGATTCTCCAGAGCAGCTTTCATGTTACATAGGAATTTATAATTACATTGCATATAACTGAGTTGGTACCAAGGCCATTATAGTCTGAATTATATGTACATAATGAATACTACCTACTCAACTTACAGCAAAAGTTCACCTCTGAGCATAAAGTTTGATTTTTAAAAGAAGGTACGTGCAGGTAATTTGTTTCTCCACGTGGAGAACTGCAATGTTGTCGAGAAGCAAATAGCAAGTTACTAATATTCCTCTCTTTACCCTATTAATACTCGAAACGTATAAACAAGCCAGTAATATGTAGCAGTTTCCAGGCTTGTATAAACAAGCATTTGAGTTTATCTCACCTCAGAGAAAACACGCAGAGTATTACCCTACTTTAAGAACAAAAATAAGTTGTTCTCAATACACATTCACTGCATTTTAGCATCTTCACGGTGAGGTTTTTTCAATAATTCATCAACATCTGATCTTTCAAGTATCAATTTTCTGTTATTTATTTTTTATTAACTCAAATTCCAGATCATGAAGGACTTTGATCAAAGAGTAGAGGCTTCCTTTAAATACCTCTGCTTCTTTAAGAGAAGAAAGAAGCTTACACAGGTGCTTAGTCATAGATGTGCCTTCTTATGGCATCTAATTGAAAACTATCCAGTTATGAGACTGGAGATGCTCTTGGTCTTTAGTTTCCCAGGAGTTAGAGATCACGATGGACCTGGCTGTAGCTGCTTCTCTTTAGATATTCTAGATAAAGTTACCTTACTTATTTTAAGGACATGTGTAGTACTTTTTCTCACTTGGTTGAATGGAATAAGCAGTTCATTGTGAAGGAACATATTCTCCTCTTCCTGTTCAAAGAATTTCATAAAAGGACAGACAAATTCTCTAGCTTGGCTGTGCAATGTAACACCACGGCTGTAAGCTGATCTTCAGCTTGGACCATGAATCCTCGGTCCACCTCTAATCCTACTACCATTAAGTCTTGCTTTCATAACAACATACTGTAATAGTACTTTAACAAAGTACAAGGCAACTGAACACTCAAGCAAAGTCTTTTCTGCACACAGCTAGCGACACCTGAAGAACAGATCAGTGTAACCAATGTGACAACCTTTGTTTACATTTCCATAGTAACGACCTTCCCCTCATATTCTCTATGTCCCTTCCTTGACAACTGTCATGTATCTTCTTTTAAAAATCAGACTGTAGTAAGGTGTGATGTGGTCACTGTTACGTTTCACTGGGTTAAGTAATTACATGAAACAATTTCTGAATTAAATAATAAGCATTGAGTTTTTTAAATAAGTTTTATGAGAAGTAATTTAATTCCTGTTTGTTCAATTTGGATTATTGGAAATAATAATTTCTTCCACACTAGCCTTGTGTAGGCTAAGGTTTGGATGTGGAGTCAGACTAAAAAAATTCAATGCCATAGCCGGGATTTGAAACACGGACCTCCCGCTCTCCGTGCAGTTGCTCTAAACCTCTGAGCTACTATGGCCAAGCCCGCCTTGGTAGCGTGGTGGTAGCATGTCTGCCTCACGTTCAAGAGGTCCCGAGTTCCAATCTCGGTCAGGGTGAGTTATCTGGATAAGGTTTCTTTCCGGGGTTTTCCCTTATCCTGAAAGACGAATGTCGAGTAACTCTAAGCTCCATGGACCCCGGACTTATTTGAGCATCATTTCATCCATTCCATTCATCGTCCGATATGACAACGTTGGAGTACGTAAATTATAAAAAAAAAAAAAAATAAATAAATTAAAAAAAAAACTATGGCCAATGTGCCGACATGATATATCAGTTGGAGAATTTAATGTCATATCGGCACGTTGGCCATAGTAGCTCAGAGGTTTAGAGCAACCGCACGGAGAGTGGGAGATCCGTGGTTCAAATCCCGGCTATGGCATTGAATTTTTCGTCTGACTCTACTCATCCAATTTGGATTAGTTCCTGTAAATTTTGAAAGTACTTATATTAATACTACTATTGAATATATAGCAGCTGTGCAGAGATAAATAAAATGGTTAGAAAATCAAGAAGGAACTCATTCCTTCCACTCTTGGATCATTGGTACATGATTTACAGAGTAAACTATTAGAAATACTGCGTAGTATTTCTGCTAATGGTCTAGTTGTTAAATGCCTTGGTATTAATGTGTTTTGATTGAATACATTATTAATAATTTGACTTAAACAAAGCTGCTAAAGTTTGTAAGAATATTTTTATTTATTTATTTTAGACCTATAGTATACACAAAAACAGTGTTACATAGACCACATCAGTTTATAATACAAAATAATTACAATATAAAATAACACTATACACATACAGACAATTGTTCTTAAGACCACATCAGTCATGTGATAAAGAATTCAAATTTATAAAATTAACCTAAATATTGGTGATGTAAATCAATTGTTGTTACAGAGCTTTTGTTTTATATCTTTAACAGATAATCACTTGCCACATCATGCTGGTCACCAGTATGCTAGAAGAAATACTTTATTTTAATGTATTTGTATTCTTTTTATTACTGTAGGAATTAGAAAGGTGCTATTTGGTGGTGTGAATTTTTGTGCAGAAATCATTTTTATAAATGTAATTTTATCTTTAGAATGGTGGTCTAGTATAAAAAATACTTAGCTCTTTTATTTCTGTCCTCTAGCATTATATGTATATTTTTTTTCTCTCTTTTCCTTTCTTGTTCTCTCTTTTTAACATTTATCTATTTATTAGTTATAAAGAAAATTTTCAGATCTTTTAACTGTTTCCCTTCAAACTTTAGTCATGTTTACATACTACTATCTGTCTATGATAACCACTGTGTCAATATTTATCAGTTTCCTGTGCAGCTGTTCATTGATTCTTTCTTCACACCTAAAGCCGAGGCATTGGTTGGAATACATGAATAAATAATGAGGTAACATTAACTTTTAAAATTAATATTTGCTTTAGATACTGTAGTAATGTACCTATAGTACTTAAAGCAAATTTTATTTAGGTATCAAGCCTGGATAAGTATACTGGCAAATCTTACAAAGAAGACTAAATCAAGCATGCTTTATTCTCTTGATAGAATGTGTATTTAATTAAATTTGTTTGTACAACTTATTTTGATATATGCATTATTTCCCTGAAGTAATTTAAAGCTTTTACAAATTACCTTGTCTACTAAGCATGTTATATGCTACTCAGTTAGTTGGCTTGTTATAGTAATATTAAGTTGTCCACTATGTAATGTCAGTTTTTAATTGGGTTTATGTTGCACTTATACCTATAGGTACGCTTTTATTTAGAGGTTAGAGACCACTGGAAAGAGTAATAAAGCCAAAGCTTTAGGAATACATACATGAAGTCAAACATAAAGGCATTGTTAGTTAACAAGTAGCACAACAATGGTTCCAGCATTTCAGTAATGGAAAAAGATCCAAGTTACACAATACTGAGAACAGTTGTAGAGTTTTGAAAGAAAATCCACACACAAAAACTCGAGAGATTGTCAGTAAAGTGCTTCAAAAGATATTATATATTGCCAGATTCAAAAACACTTAATTGTAAAGAAGCTGTAAATTTATACCACATCTGACCAAGCTCATGACAAGAGTGAGCTTCTCTGTTGATAATACCTGTAGTGATAGATTTATCAGCAGAATTGTCAATAAGATGAAAAATGGGTGTATTACCACAACCCTGATACCTTAAAATGTGATTGGATACCTGTCAGCTTGCAAATATTGTCATTAGAAAGGTCAGTTGGCCCCAAATTAATAATATAAATCTGATGGAATTTTGAAGGGGTGACTCATAGGGAATTTGTTCCAAATGGATGTATAGTCACAGAAACTGAGTTCTCTTGCAGTAGCACATCATAAAGCTCAGTAATCAAACTGCTAACATATCCAGCATGTATCCCTTAACTTGAACCATGTGCTTAGATCCATGACCCATTTCCTACATTAAAGAACTTAAAAAACATTAAATCAGTTATCAAATTATTTTTGGCATGAAAAACCAGAAACTGATACAATTTTGATATAGGAAACCTTGCTTAAAGGTGACTCAAGACTTTAAAATCTAATGGTCTTTATTTTGAAGATTATAATTATTTCTGGAAACAACAAATTTGATATACAATAAAGCTTTGTTTAAAAACTGACATTCCATATCAGACATCATCTATATAATTATTAAATTATATAATTTAAAAGATAAAAGCAGCTTAGATATTATTATCACTATCCTACAACTATTTGAGCCTTATTGTATTGAAAAAAGTAATGTATTAAAAATAATGAAATGAAGAAACATCAGATATAGAAACAAAGGTACAACATGAATTATTTTGTCATTAGCTGTGAATAATTGATTTTACAGTGGTAAAGATAATCTAATATAATTTTTCTTCTAACATGGTCAATTGCACTGGAACAGCAGGCTCCAGTTTCATACATTACACTCTTGTAAAACAAGTCATAAGATTACTCCAGATGAAAACATAGCAGGTAGGTTTTAAATTTTCCATGTCCATTAGCAAATTTCACAAGAATATAATGTGAAATACTTGCAAGAGAGCTGGTGATTAAAAAAAAAAAAAAAAAAAAAAAAAAAAAAAAAAAAAAAAAAAAAAAAAAAACCCTAAGGGAAAAAATATAATTTATTATTTGTCCTCTTAGGCTACTTATTTTTCATTTTTCTATATTTAATTTTTTAGGAGTCTTTTTAGATATGAATTTGGATATGATAAATAATTAAATGCTCAGTTAATTTGGTTCTGATTAGAGCTCTCATTTCCAACCATTTCAACATAGCCCTTAACCCACAATAGACATGCATGTTCAACATTTTGAATAATGGTCTTTTTAATTTATTTGCCAGAGGATTGTTTTACTGCCTTGAATAAATAGAAGAGAGATGCTTGAATCACTGTAAGCACATACATTAAACTGGTTTTTAATACTCATTTTACAGTACAAAAGTGAATCAAGAAGATATTGACACATTGCTTCACTCACACTGTTTATTCACAGGACATGTTTCAAGAGCTCTTGCTCCTATCATCAGCTGATACTCGATTAGTGCAAGTTGTAGTGGTTTCCAATTGTCTATTGACAATACGGAGAAAGAGGAAACCACTACAACTTGCACTAATCGAGTATCAGCTGATGATAGGAGCAAGAGCTCTTGAAACATGTCCTGTGAATAAACAGTGTGACTGAAGCAATGTGTCAATATCTTCTCGATTCACTTTTGTACTAATTTGTGCTTCACTGTCCCTACGCTTCTTTCAAGTTTATACTTTGACTCATTTTATAGTTTGATCTAAAGCAAACATTTCTTTTTGAAAAATGTAGCATTAGGTGCTGCATGAAATCCATCACTGAATATTTCTCTATCATGAAACTTCTATAGTTATAAAGTACAAAAGTGCATTTTATATAACATGTGAAATATATCCTCAAAATAAGTTATTTTTTCCATGTATGTATGCTTTCTATTATTTTATAAACAGAAAGTCTAATTAACAAAAAAAAAAGGCATGTAAAAATCTATGTAGAAAAAATGTAATAATTTGTGTGTCAATTTTTTTTAGTTCGCTTTTCATTTTCTTTCTGCTGTTGCATGCTTATACTGCAACTTTGGGAGATCTTTGTGGCTTGAGAGACAGTTGCAGCAGCTGTATAGAACTGTTGGATTGTATCTGGTGTGCAAGTCCAGTATGGGTGAGTAATTTTTGTCTTCTGTGTATAAAGACAAACAATTGTTTCTTGTAGCTTTTTAGCATTAGAAGAATATATAGTTATATTTCCATTTTGAGAGATGTAAAAGCTTTCATTTATAAGCAGCATACATTATATTGATAGTTAATTATAAAATGTTAGGAGATGAACTGGGAAAAAGTATAGGTAAGTAGGTAGTTCATGAACTACAGGATTCTGACTAATCAAATAATACTGTTTGTTAGCAAATATTCTTTCTGATCTAATATTTTCTTTGTAAATAAAGAAAAATATAATTCAATATTTCAGTTATGTGTGTTTGCTGTATTTTCTACTATTATTTATGAAGAACATTAGAAAGTAATAGTACAATCTTTGGTTGACTGTGTAAATGAAATCTGTAACTAAAACCTTAAAAGCCTGGGAATTAAGTACTTGCAATTTGTATGTCACCTTTCGGAATGTGATCTCGAATTCCCTCATGGTCTACCAGGAAATTGTGAATCATTTGGAGAATTTAGTTTACCAGCATGTTACAATGGTAGCTCAGTGGTTAGAGCAGCTGTGTATAGAGTGAAAGGTCTGTTGTTCAAATCCTGGCTATGGCACTGAGTTTTTCATTTCAGAGTTTGCAGGTACAGGCTATCATTTATTGACATTATAAATGGAAACTGTAGAGTTATATTTTAGTTTTTTTTTTATGGCTTTCTATTTTATTTAACATCTACTAACTATAAAGTTAAGTTGTGTATGCTGAAATATCTTGCTTCAGTTGAGTATTTTAATTCTTTTTTAAAGTTATAAAATTTAGTTTCTATTATGTTACTTTTTGCTCAAAGTTAGTATAAATATGTGAATATTCTTATTTCTAGCATAAAGAAGGTGATCCTAAAGTCACTGATTGGAATTCAAAAATTCCATGAGCTCCTGTCAGATTTATCTTTGCGCCCTCAGCCAGTTTTAATTCGGTAGGGAACATGAGGCATTCTGCATATAATGCAGAATTGTATTGAATCTATTAAATGCAGAAGTTGCACAGCACAAGTATCTTTTGTTAAAAATGGCATCAAAGAAAAGATCAGAACATTTTCTCCAAAATATCTAAAATTTTAAAGCAGTTGAAAACTCAAAATAATTCCTTGGGACTTCACTTTCTCTGATTGATGAAATTTCAGTTGTCAGAAACACAAAAGTGTTTCAGTTGCAAAAATTTAGTTTGACAAACTCAATCAGGTGCTGCAGAACATTTCCAGTTACAAAACATTGTGTCAAATTTCCAAAAAACTTTCTGGCAGAAAAACACATATTGAAAAGGAATTATGCTTTCCTCATGTGACACCAAAAGAATGTCTTCACTATACAAATCATTGTTCACTGATATACACAGGAGTTTAACATTAGAAAATCTCAGGTTGACCTTCCTTATGTGCTGTAGGTTTTCAATAAGGTAAGAGCTCCATGAAACTATTTACCATCATTTTTCGTGTTTATTTGCTTTATCATACTGTTTTGTTGTGCTTGGAAATCTGAGCCTTACTGATGATACTTTTACATATATTTTTGAGGGGCATAAACTTGTATAGCTGCATAAATATACATGCATCACGGTTATTCCACCATAATTCACAGAAAGATAATGGACAATCACAAGGCAGTGGTTTGTATTTAACTAAGATTCACTTCTTAGTATTTCAATATATTTGTAATTAATTTTACATAGTTCCCCAGCATTATATTAGGGTCAGCTGTACTTCTTCACTGAGGTTTCACATGTATCACTTTCTGCAGATTTGTTCTAACAACAGTCCACCTGCCTTTCTTGATTGTTAAGGTTTTTCTGCATTAATAGATAAGTTTTACTGTAATAAATGTCCTTAGTCTCACAATTCTAACAAGCAGCTGATTCTTTAAAAATGTTAGGCTTTATAAGAAAACTGAAAGTCTTACCTTCACTTCATGAAATGTAATGTCATCAAGTAAATGCATATCACAATGAATTATCAGTAAGAAATCACCAAAATTGCTGTTGATACTCCTAAATTTGTTTCATGGGCAAATTTGAACCACAAAAATGAATATGCAAACCAGCCCACTTGAAAATGTTAGTAGTAGTAGTAGTAGTAGTTTTATTCATCCGTTAAGTCAATACAATGACATTGGATACGTCAATACAAATATTTAGAACAATACAAATAATATAAGTATAAAAATAAAAAAAAAATAAGTTGCATCAAGTGTAATTAATAAGATCTAAGCATGAACTCATAAATATATATAGTTGCATGGCTCTACAACTACACAGCATTTAAAATGCATCACAAATATATACAATTATATGGCCAGCTACAGTGTATCTAGAAATTCACCTATATCATAATATGAATCACTTAATAAAATTTCTTTCAACGATAGTTTGAAACACCTCATGGATTTTATGTTTTTCAGATTGGCCGGTAGTTTATTATACAGAGTGACTGCTGAATATCTAACTCCTTTGGAATAAAGTGTAGTTCTATGTGTTATTGTTCTTAAGTCTGTTTTACCTCTGGTGTCATGATGATGTATTTGATTATTTGTGGTGAAATTTTCAAGGTTTTGTTTTGTATAACATAGCAAACAGTATATATACAGACTGGGCAGAGTCAAGATTTTCAACTCCTTAAAGAAGTTCCTGCAGGAGTCATATTTTTTTCCTGACATTAGGCATCTAACAATCCTTTTTTGTACTTTAAAAACCAAGTGACTGTCTTTACTATCCCCCCAAAACATAATGCCATACCTCATTAGACTTTCTGCATATGCAAAATATAAGGTTCTCATGTCACTTGCATACAACTCATTTTTTATTACTCTTAATGAGAAGTAGAATTTATTTAACTTTATTACTAGATATTTTATGTGTGCTTCCCAGTCTAAATGCTGATCTATCCATACTCCCAGAAAATTTGCTTCTGTCTTATAAGAAACACATGCACCATACAACTTGATGTCAGGTTTGTCAACATTTTTATTTTGTTTGTGACGAAATGATTGTAGGATTGTTAGGATTGTAATATGATAAAATGGGAGAGATAGCTAGAGAACTGATCACTTACAATCTTCATTTCCCTATAGGGAACAACAAAGTGGTTTTAAACAGGCAAAGATATGCTCTAAATATCAGGATAAGAATGTGTTGAGAGGTTTCAAGAATATGGGAAGGTAAATGGAACGAAATTAGCTTGAAAACTAAATGAAGTGGAAGGTGCAATTGGATTGGAATAAAATTATTAACCTTATGTATTTATTTAAGAAACTAAGCTTTTGTTCCATAAACACCATCTTCAAAACATCATTGGAGTAATATTTAGTATATGCACGATATTAAGCAAATCAGTCATCAGTGCTGAAGTATATAATTATCTAGCATTGCTTCAGAGTGTAGATTGTAAAGTATGTGTTTGTTTACCTCAGGCTGGGGATCTCTGGTTCCCCTGCCATCTCAGTCCACCGGTGCTCCAGCTTTATCTCATGTATCATCAGTGTCACTGCCTGTGGTGCCGCATGTAGTAAAAGCAGGCATTAAACACTACACATTTGTTTATCTTAATGTTAATTTGGAATTTGGAAACACTCAACATCACTTACATTTCACTTGATTGAACATGTTTTAGGAATATACACCTTCACTGTATGTATCACTTTTCCTAGTTTCTCTCTTACAAGCTATTTATTTATTGTTTTATTTATTGTTTTATTCATTTGTGTATAAGTTACATGTCTTCTGCATATTTTACTGATTTTGCTTTATACACCAATTTGCTAGTTATATTCAGAATAATGTAAAGAGTATTGTTGTTCCCATGTCTGGTAGACTGGTTTAAAATTACTTTTAAAATTGTTTTTGCATCAAAAATTTGTCTCCTAAAGGAACTTCAAGGCTGTGCCATGGCTGAGTGGTTAGACCGCTTGGCTCTCATTAAGGCTGCCCAGGTTTGATCCCAGGCAACTGTAAAGTGAGAATTGTGGTGGACAACATGGTGCTGCGATGGGTTTTCTCTGGGTCCTCTGGTTTCCCCAGCCAACATTCCACCGATTGCTCCATCATCATCATCATCATCATCATCATCATCATCATCATCATCATCATCATCATCATCATCATCTTTTCTACCACCTCATCTCTCTCATACTTTCACTTCCAGCATTGAGCTGATTGCTCATCCCTGAATCCCTCTGATCAGGAAACCTCTGATCCTCAACCCGTTGCTTATGAGCCTCGAGGTTGCGCATTTCAGAAGGCCTATGTTTTACTTAAGGAAATACAGGAATTTTTCATTAAAGGGAACTTCACTTGAAATGACATGTATACTAGAAAGTCTTTAAAAGACATGTCTCTTTAAAAAAAAATGTGCATAATTTGTAGAGTTGACCAATACAAAGTCTTAAAATTTGCTTGGAATTGAATATTAGTTGGCTGAAAGCTTCTCTGTAAGTTTTGTAAAAGTAATGGCACATATATAGATATATAATACTTCATTTACACCTCATTAAGCTAATTACTATTCTCAAATAAAATCTAGGATGACACTAGAAAGCGCTGTATCAGCAGATCATCTGACAGTAGCCTCTGCGGGGAAACGTTTATTATGAATCCAAAATCATCACAAGAATATGTGCAGAACTATAATCTTGTGTCCCATGGCAGCAGTTTATCTCAAGTTGTGCAAGTTGCTCCACAGCATATTAGACTTAAACTTCGACCAGGTAAGTTCTATATAATGAATACTAGTAATGAACTTTCATATTTTGAATCCCGTAACTTGGAACAAGTTATATTTATGTGTTTTTATTTGTGCTAAGCTCATTACAAAATTTAAATAGCTTGTAACTAACTCAGAGTCTATTCCAAACCAGCAAAATAGTAGGGAAACTTACTGTTATTAACTGTTGCGTTTCTTAAAACTTTTTATAAAGTATTCACGTTGTCAGAAGGGATCAAAGCAGGCATTTCAAAGAAAGGAAAGCATTTGGAGTACCTATATGAAATTTCTGATGAATTTTGGATCTCAATAGAATGGATTCAGGCAGGCTGCCATAAAGCTACTAGAATACAAAACTATAGGAAGACCAATGTTAAGGCGGAAGGGAGACTGGAACAGGCCAATGGTCTAATCCATTAAACTTCCCTTTGTACAGAGGTTTCACAGGAAGTACATGGAATTACTTGTTCTATACAGACATTTAATGGCAATATTTGGCTCCACATACATTTGAGAGCAGAGTTTTTCTAAAATTAATTATATTAAACACCAGCATCAGTAGACTATGCGACAGTCATTAAATTAATCTATTATGGCTCTGTGCATCATCCTTAATAGCAGATATTGATGCATTCATCCAAAGTAAAACATATAATTGAAGTCACAAAAAATGACAACAATAGATGCAGAAGAAAGTCTTGTGTTTACATTCTATTACATCACTTAACAAAATGCACCAGTACTTCAGAGTGAGATAAGTTACTGTGCCTTCTCTTCTGCGGCTGCAGTTTGGACATGCCTCTCTAGAGTATATAAGGAGACCTACACAAACTCTGAAACAATATTCAGGAAAATTACTCTTGCTAGTAAACATATGTTATTTTTATAGATCTCTGTATATACTAACCCTATTGAGAGGCCATTAGTGGGTTTCAATGCATAAGGTCACACAGTCTGCTTGCCATAATCCAGCCCATAACTACAGGTCTGATTTATCTGCTCTCCAGAGTCTTCTTGATGGTATCTAAGAAAATATTATTAACCTCTTAACATATCTACCTGTTATTTTACAATGGGATGACTGTGTTTTACAAAAAATTTTTATTGAAGATACTTTTTAATTGCCTTAAGTTTTTTCATTTCATCAGTTATCTGTTCTTTTTTATTTTAGGTAAGTGATTGTGTAAA
Organism: Mantis religiosa; assembly: GCA_030765055.1. Classification (NCBI taxonomy): domain Eukaryota; kingdom Metazoa; phylum Arthropoda; class Insecta; order Mantodea; family Mantidae; genus Mantis; species Mantis religiosa. Next base: position 109,426,686 of record CM060949.1, read on the forward strand.
TTCTTAGTATTATTTTATGTACTTTTATTAGTTAACATTCCTCTTAGTCTGTGAAATAGTTTTGTGATGTTCATATTTTTATTTTGACTATTGTGGTTTTGTATCACATATTTAATTCGTTCATATGTGTACAGTGCAGCAAATATTAATATATTTAATATTTTGTAAATTTTTTTTTTTTTTTTTTTTTTTTTTTTTTTTTTTTTTTTTTTTTTCATTTCTCCAATATCTTAGATGTGCATTTATGAATGCATAGTATATTTGTATTAAGCTTCCTCTATCCATTAGTTTTGTTGACTGTATATAATCTTGTGTTTATTATTTTGTTACTGTGCCAATATGTTTTTTCCAGTTTAGTTTATCATCTGTTATTAGTACAAGGAAGATGGATCCTCTTACTGTTTAATTTATTTTCTGATGACTGAATGCCATTTTTGAGGTGATTGCCATTCACTCTGTTTTGTTATGTTTAGAGTTATATTTAGACTTGCTAACTCTGTTGATTGTTTCTATTAAGAAGTTTGCCTTACTTTGTACATCAGTTTCTGAGTTTTCCGTTACAATAAATCAAAGTTATAAACTAAAGTTATAAATTACATTGTAAATATGATTGCATTTTCATTAACCTAGAAGAACCAGTTATTAATGTACTAGCATCATAAATGAGGTAGCTGAGTACTTTTAGAACATTTTATTTCTCAAGATGGAGTTAACTAATCTTGTTTTGTATGCTTCTCTTTGCTTATCAGGTACTAATGAGATTACATGTATATTACACAAATATAATGACTGAGGATGCAGACAAATGTTAGTGAAATTGATCTCATCATTTAATAAGAAAAATTTACACCTTTTCTTAAGATAAGTGAAGTTTTTGTTGCAAATAGTTCTATTTGTGTAATATTTATTGCTTCACTGTAGCTAGCTTCAATTTTTACATAATTACATGTATATTATTGATCATTTTGTTCTGTTTCATCAATATTTTAGTGTTTATGTTGCCATTGTAATCATAACATTTTTCCAGATGAGGCTTACAATATAACATTGCGATATGCCAGAGCAGATTATGCAGTTGATCTATACTTCCTTATGGATTTATCCAATTCTATGAAAGATGATAAAGACAAGCTCTCTTCCCTTGGCTCAAAGCTTGTTGAAACAATGCAAAGTTTTACATCTGATTTTCAAGTTGGTTTTGGGAGCTTTGTGGACAAGGTGGCTATGCCCTATGTGGACATGATTCCTGAAAGGTGAGCAGTGTAGGACATTCTTAAAAATGTATTATACTCTCTATGAAATGTATAAATTATTGCTGATCGCAGAAAAAAAATAAAAAATAAATCTTAGTGACTTAAGCTTTTACTGAGCAAATGAAACACATCAGTGCACAAACTATTTTTTTTTAAATTTAATTAACATCCTCCAATGTTAAGTCATATCGGATATGAATGAAATGGATGAAATGATGCTCAAATCAGCCCAGAGTCCATAGACTTAGAATTGCCCGACATTTGTTTTTCAGGATAAGGTAAAATCTCAGAAGAAACCTATTCCAGGTAAATCACCCTGACCAAGATTTGAACTTGGGATCTCATGAATGTGAGGCAGACATGTTTAGAGTTATATTTAGACTTGCTAACTCTCTGTTGATTGTTT
>CM060949.1:109429344-109493847 GCA_030765055.1 Mantis religiosa
CTGTAGGTTTTCTAAAACAAACTGATTCAGCCCCAATGCTCTTTTGAGGCATGAAACATTAACATTAACAACAAGTATAAAGAAATATAAAGAAATATAAACGTTTATACAATAGCTCCTACAAGGATAAATAAAGTAAGTCATGTGAATGCAGCACATTATATTTTATCAAATCTTTCAATATCTAATTAAAGTTTATGAGAGTTTGAAAACCATAACTAATTAATGTTAAATTCATCTGGATTATGCAGGATAAAAGGAACAGAATTGTCCATATGAAAAAAAAGTAAATAAACCCTAATCATTTTAGTTAATTGATGGAAATTAATCATTTCTTCACACCAGTCATATATAGGCTAAGGTTTTTGATAGATAGAGTCAACATGAAAAATTCAATGCCATGGCCAGGATTTGATCCATGGATCTCCTGGTTTCCGTCCAGTCGCTCTGACCCATTGAGCTACCATGGCCAACATGCCGTCCTGACATTAAATTCTCCATTTGACTCGTATATTTCCCCGGTAAACCACTAGGGATTCTCACATGCGAGATAAACCATTTGTGGCGACTTACTGTCGTGTATACTTTGAGTCCCAGGCTTCATCATTTAACTCTTATTATTTTAGTTAATTGATGGAGATTAATCACTTCTTCACACTAGCCATATATAGGCTAAGATTTTTGATAGATAAAGTCAACATGAAAAATTCATTGCCACGGTTCAAATCCTGGCAATCAATTAACTAAAATAATAAGAGTTAAATGTTGAAGCCTGGGACTCAAGTACTTACGATAGTAAGTTGCCACAAACGGTTTATCTCGGATGCGAGAACCCCTAGTGGTTTACCGGGGAAATATATGAGTCAAATGGAGAATTTAATGTCAGTACGGCATGTTGGCCATGGTAGCTCAATGTGTCAGAGTGACTGGACAGAAACCAGGAGATCCGTGGATCAAATCCTGGCCATGGCATTGAATTTTTCATGTTGACTCTATCTATCAAAAACCTTAGCCTATATATGACTGGTGTGAAGAAATGATTAATTTCCATCAATTAACTAAAATAATAAGAGTTAAATGATGAAGCCTGGGACACAAGTACTTACGATAGTAAGTCGCCACAAACTGTTTATCTTGGATGCAAGAGTCCCTAGTGGTTTATCGGGGAAATATACGACTCAAATGGAGAATTTAATGTCAGGACGGCATGTTGGCCATGGTAGCTCAATGGGTTAGAGCGATTGGAAGGAAACCAGGAGATCCATGGTTCAAATCCCAGCCATGGCATTGAATTTTTCATGTTGACTCTCTCTATCAAAAACCTCTAATAACTTTGGTCCATCTCCAAGTATTTCACTGGAATCCATTTCCAATGCCCTATTTGAAACATTGCAGCACTCAAGCTGAACTTGCACTGCCAATTATTTTTGTATAGTCAGAAGAACAAAGAGTAATAATAAATTACAGTATATATATCTCCTAACATTAATATGAATTAGAAAACAGTACCTATTAGTTTGTAATAGTTTGCTAATTTCCATCAATTGACTTAAATAAAAAATACCTATTAGTATTTGTGAAGTATTGGGCTGACCAACAGAATAAATTAGGTTAAGTCATTTAATAATTGTATAAGAATGTTCCTTTGCAATTTTATTTTGGTATTAATTAAAAAGATTTTGAGAGATCTATAATAAACGGTCTCTAACATTTATAAATTCCTTTGCAGATTACAGAAGCCATGTAATGGCTGCATTTCACCCTATGGATTCCAAAATCACATGAAACTCAGCAAGAATGTATACAACTTCTCTGTAAGTATACAGAAACGTGTTTTCATTTACGCATTTTGGTGGAATTTAGTAACAGTGACGTCCAAATTAATTTATAAAACTATTTTTAGTCATTAATTTATAGATGAGTCGTATTTATTACACATCGGCTTCACTTACGTACCTATTTTGAGGACATGTTTCGCAAACTATCGTTTGCATCGTCAGCTCTTATCCATCTTATCTTCTGATAAGAGCTGACGATGCAAACAATGGTTTGCAAAACATGTCCTCAAAATAGGTACGTAAGTGAAGCCGATGTGTAATAAATACGACTCATCTATAAATTAATAATTATTTCGCTTCACTGTGGTGTTCTAATACAGTTAAATCTCGATATTTTTAGTCAGTTTTTCACACTACGTCAAATACATTTTGATTTTAAAAGGACTTGTTTTGAAAGCTGTTGCTTCCATTATCAACCTTAAAGGCCTGAATGTTGTCTATTGTTGTTGCCTGTAGTCTTCTCTCTGATGGTGGAACTATAAAATTCATCAAGTTAGTTTGGGATTTCAAAGTTTATTACTCACTCTTTATGTTTGAGCAACAAATATTTAACTGACAACATGGGAAAGTATCTTAATATGGAAATAATGTATAATAATGTATAACATTTTATTCTCATTATAATATAACCCCTGACAAAATTGTTCATGAGCAGGATGAACTTTGATATAACACAAAACTTAAATAATGATTACTGTGGAACTAAAGATTACACAAAACATTATTAGAGATATATTCATAAGTTTCAAATGCATGGGTCATTGAAATAGTGAAAAGCAGCATTTTACATACAAAGAAAGCTTAACAATATGTTGTGTTTCACTTGGTAATGAGTACAGAAAAAGAAGATGAAAGAGGACAGAAGCGGAAGAGGAAGAAGGTTGAGAATGAGGTTGTTTTTATAAAATTAAAAAGGATGAAGCATTTAAAATAATGCTGGGAGCATGGTAATCAAATTTTTGAAAGTTTAATCAATCTTTAAAACTTGTCAAGCTTATTGGCAGAACATAAGTCACTTGTTGCTGTCTTCTTGAGACATAATCAAGTGGGATGGCTCAGGTCGTTTCGTCCGTGGCCCACATTTGAGAGGCCCGGGTTCGATTCTCATGGCCGACCTACCTGACCCATGGTTTTTTTTTGGGGGGGGTTTCCCAGTTTTCTGGGCGAATGCTGGGTAGGTTAATTACATCCCCCAAATTTCCTGTTGCTCTATTACATCTCCATTATCATTTCACATCATCTCTCATCTGGTGGTCTCGTTTAGCATAGAAGTGTCGCCGGTAATCTAGGAGGGTGATATGCTCTGAGTGAACACTTTTTTCTCCGGAGGGATGGCCACCAGTCTCCAAGCCAGCCTAGTGGGCCGATTCAGAAATGTGGCTGGTGGAATACCAGTTGTGCCAGCCTGCCTGGTGTCCCCTGCTCTTGGGGTATGGCCTCTGTACTCCAAACCATCCCCTTGATTGTTTCAGAGCCACTGTAGGTGGGATGATGATTGCCCTGGACTGCTGGGGAGTTTCTATCTGGTAAAGTGTATGGACCCTGCCCTCTGTTCTGTGGTGACTCTTTGGGGTCAGCTGCTCTCTGTCTCCTCTCACCATATCCTCCCTCCTGGGGGTGCCCCACTTAGAGATATAGGTACAAAAGACCAGTCTGGTCGAGGTACCGAAGCCCCTCCAAACAATCCAATCTTGAAACGTATTATGTGAATAAATTTGATAAGTAAGTGAAGTAAAAGTGTTTTAAATGTTGGCCAACCAACAAATTTCAGGTTTTTATGTTTGTAAGGTGCCACTACACACTTCTTCCTTGATGAAGGTGATAATGTGGAGAAATATATTTGAGAAGTATATGTGTAGTTTCTGGGCTGACTGATAACAGGCAGTAATTAAAGATATTTGTGTAAGTTATTCCATTTCTATAAGTAACTTCTTGGCTTTATGAGTCTTGGATTCTTTGAATTCACCAATAAGGCATGACTTTAAATTCCCATATGGTGCACCTAAAAATTAATTAGTAATGAAGTGCAGTATCTACTCGGCAATTTCACTATTGAAATATCCTACTATAAAATTATATTTGGTCACTTTATTAATCATGTTCATGGTAACAAACTGCAATTTCACATATAAGAACCGGTAATGAAATGCAGCATCTACTCAGAATTTCACTATTGAAATATCCTACTATATAATTATATTTGGTCACTTTATTAATTATGTTCATGGTAACAAACTGCAATTTCACTATAAGAACCATACTTTGATACTCTTGCATCAGAAAGATGGTCCTTTCCTAGCCACTCATAAATTTTCCATATTGACCCCTTCTTTGTTTTCAGTTGCATTGGACACCAAATGGGACGGCTCAAGCAGTTTCATCTGTGGCCTGCATTTGGGAAGTCCGGGTTCGACTCCCGTGGCCGGCCCACCTGACCCATGGGTTTTTTCAAGTGTTTTCCCAGGTTGCCAGGTGAAAGCTGGGTAGGTTAATTGCATTCCCTGAATTTCCTATCCCTAAGTTTCATTTCCATTATCATTTTACATCATCTCTCATCTGATGGTCTCTTTCAGGATAAAAGTGTCGGCGGATGTCTCAGTGGTGCATGACAGGTTAATATGCTCCTGGTAAACATTTCTTCCCATGGTGAATGGAATACCGGTTCTAATGGCCTGCCGGGGGGTTTACATCCTGTTAATTGTAGGGACACTGCCCTCTGGATATGTCAACATGTAATAAGTGTATATACTTATGGTGTATCCATACTTACATACTCATTTGGGAGACCACTGCATGTAGTCTTTGGTTCCAAATGTGTGGTTTTTTGATAAACTGAAAAGCATATAAATAAAGATTAACAATATGCTTAAATTTAAAGGGAGTCGATTAATGACACTAAACAACACTTACTTTTAAATGAATGGCTCTCGATGACCGGTTGAGGATGGAGGCAAAGTCTCTGAAACATTTTCTGGAAAAATTCAAAAGTAAGTGTTGTTTAGTGTCAATAATCGACTACCTTTAAATTTAATTTATTATAACAACACTATTTTCAACACTTCCAAGAAAGTAATTGTAACAATATGCTGTCTCTCTTTACAAGAAGACAGAAGTACAAAGGAAGTGGGGAAAAAAATTTAAAAAGTGACAACAAAAGTAAGAGAACATGAACAAAAAATGTAAAATAAATAAGGAATCATCTGAAAAGCAAAGACAAGCAAAGGCAAGTTAACAACACTGTCTTTCTTGGTAACAAGACAAAAGTACAGAGAGAGAAAAAAAGATAAAAGAAATAAGGAAGATGTGTTTGTTCATATGTATAGACAATAGCGCTGCCACAGAGAAAATGTAACAGGGGTAAATTTGACATTATCGTAGAGCTTATAACAATTCCATGATAAAAGAGAGTAAATGAAGCACTTGAATTGAAACCTCAAAGATACAATATCCTTATGAATAGCTTTATTTCATTTTTGTTTATGCTAAAAACAATTAAATGTCCCATAAGGAACATCTAAATGACATTTCTTGAAAGGAGTATTTGGATAGCTTGAGAAAGGGCACAGGTCATAAGTGTATTAAATATACTCAAAGTATAAACTTGAAAGAAGCGTAGGGACAGTGAAGCACAAACTAGTACAAAATTGAATCGAGAATATATTGACACATTGCTTCACTCACACTGTTTATTCACAGGACATGTTTCAAGAGCTCTTGCTCCTATCCTCATGTCATGTCATGTCTAGTATTCTTAATTTGAAAATGCGTAAGAAAACAGCCATTTTAAAACAAAAATTCATGAATCTACAAAAGAAGCAAGAACCGTATCCACATAAAAAGCAAGATCTATTACTCTCATGTCAAAAACCTAACAATGTAACGAATCTATCCACATGCAACTTCACGGAGAAAGAAATAGATTTTCTAAACAAAGGCCTAAAAACATGTGTAGATTACACAAAAAACATTGAAAACTATATCGCGGACATTGAAATAGCGATATATAATTTGCCCGATAACAAAAAATCTACGATCAGAACACAGTGCTTAGAAACTCTAGATCATATTCAAAATGAAAATTCAAAAAGATATTCATATAAAAAATTAATCAAAAATTTAAATGAAAAACCAGTAGTCTACACAAAAGCAGACAAGGGTAACAAAATAGTAATATTGGACGAAGAAGACTATCGCAAAAAAATGGACAACCTTTTAAACGGAAAAGAATTTGTTAAACTAGAAAACAATCCATTAAAGAAAGCATGCAAATCTGTGGAATTAGCAATTAAAAACAGTAAAATCATGACTAAAAGAGATAAATTGAACAATAAAATAGACAGTCCAAAAACACCATACATATATGGTTTACCCAAAATACATAAACCTGAAATTACCCTCAGACCAATAATTAATAACATTGATGCACCCACTTACCAACTATCAAAATGGCTGGTTCAAATCTTCAGATCCTTCACAAAATTTGAAAATTTAAGTATCAAAAACTCGTTTGAATTGTTAAATCTCCTGAAAGACACAAAGATCAACTCTACAGATACTTTAGTTTCCTTTGACGTCATTTCTTTATATCCAAGTATACCGACCAATGAGCTTATTCCACTTCTCAAAAAATGGCTGGAATCAATACAAATAACACCTGAAGAAATAGAAGAACTTTCACAACTTACAGAAATTTGTATCAATCAAAATTTTTTCAGCTTTAATGGACAGATCTATAAACAAAAAACAGGCCTAGCTATGGGCAACCCATTGTCTCCCTTCTTGGCAGATTTATTCATGAGTGCTTTTGAAACACATATCACAAAAGCTTTTCCAAATTATTTCAAAGTGTGGTATCGCTATGTTGACGACATTTTTGCAATAGTACCTAAAAAACTCATACAAGATGGTCTTAAACTTTTGAATATACAAAATCCAGCTATAAAATTTACATTGGAAACAGAAGAGGATGGTGTGCTCCCCTTTTTGGACATCAAGATCAAAAAAATGAACAACAAACTCACTTTTGGTATCTACAGGAAACCGACACACACAGATAATTACATTAAGAACAACAGTTTCAACCCAAAACAACACCAACATGCCATTTTCAACAGTTTAATCTTTCGGATGATCAACTTTCCACTAAACAGAGAAGATTATCAAGAAGAATACCTACACATAAAAAAAGTAGCTATATCCAACGGTTTCAACCCAAATTTAATAGACAAAACTGTTAACAGACTCAACAAAGCTAAGAAAATAAAAGAAACCACCACCCTAGAACCTACAGGAGAAAAAGAGAAAAAACTTTTTAAAAAATTCACCTTCCACCCATCAGCCTATAACAAATTCCAAAAAATCTTCTCAAAACACAACATAACTCTTGCACCTCAAAACAGGTTTAATATCAGAAATTTGTTAAAAGGCCCTCCCAAAAATTCAATCACTACCAAAGAAAAACCAGGAATCTATGAGATCAAATGTGAAACTTGCCCTAAAATTTATATAGGAAAAACAAAAAGAAATATTAACATCAGAACTAAAGAACATATGAGAAACATTAAAAATGGTGAAACAGAAAAATCAGCAGTGGCTTTTCATTTTTTGAATACTAGACATGACATCAATTTGGAAACATCTCTAATAAAATACGTTAATCACCCCATAGACCTTTCCGTATGGGAAAAAATCTTCATTAACAAAAATCGTCATAGAGTCATGAATTTTGAAACTCCACCACCGGACATCTTTGACAAGTACATCACGCCATCTATTGACAATACGGAGAAAGAAGAAACCACTACAACTTGCACTAGTCGAGTATCAGCTGAGGATAGGAGCAAGAGCTCTTGAAACATGTCCTGTGAATAAACAGTGTGAGTGAAGCAATGTGTCAATATATTCTCGATTCAATTTTGTATTAAATATAGCTTAGGAGTTTGGTATCACATACAGCATGATACAGTAACAGACCCTCAAAGGGTCCACTACACTAACAGGGATACAAATAAGTTTATCCAAGGCTTGGTGAAGAAGCTATTTATTAGTCTATTAGTTAGGGACCATATGGCTGGAATCAGGGAACAGAGTGATAAAGAGACTCTTTACCCAGAGTTATCTCAGGAGCTCTTGTAGATCTTGCAAGAGTTATAAAAGCATACTTTTTTTTTTTTTTTTTTTTTTTGTAATTTACCTCCTCCAACGTTAAGTCATATTGGACGATGAGTGGAACGGGTGAAATGATGCTCAAATGTGTCCGGGGTCCATGGAGCTTAGAGTTACCCGACATTCGTCTTTCAGAATAAGGGAAAACCCCAGAAAAAACCTTATACAGGTAACTCACCCTGACTGAGATTCGAACTCAGGACCTCTTGAACGTGAGGCAGACCCTCTACCACCACGCTACCGAGGCGGGTAAGCATACTTAGATACATTTTTCAGGTAGAATAACGTCATCTGAGCCAAGCATGAGTAATTGATTGATTAAGACCTGTGATCTAGATTGCACAAGTTTATATATCTTCCGCCTAATGAATAAGCATCCTAATCTTCTGAATCTCTAATCTGAACTATTTTCAAATGCCAAAAGTTTTATATCTCTGGTTATGGTTTGAATCCTACAATGCTCACTACGTTGCTCTCAGGGCCGCTCTCAGAATCCAAGATAATGGAAAAGCATTAAAAGGTTTGAATAATTATGGGGATAGGAGGTTTGGCAGCCTGGTCAGTCAGTCAGTTTCTTAGCTTCCCTCTGACAATTTTCTGTGACTTGGGATGTAGTGATGTACAGCAAATATTCTCTTTCCACTGGTCCTCACTGTGGTGCCTGCCTCGGTCGCGTAGATGGTAGCAATACAAAGAAAATGAGGCTAGTTACAGTGAAGCAATAAATATTACACAAATATTTATATTTGTGTAATAAGATGGTAGCATGTCTGCCTCACGTTCAAGAGGTCCCGAGTTCGAATCTCAGTCAGAGTGAGTTGCCTGGATAAGGTTTTTCCGGGATTTTCCCGTATCCTGGAAGATGAATGTCGGGTAACTCTAAGCTCCATGAACCCCGGGCTATATGAGCATCATTTCACCCATTCCATTCATCGTCCGATATGACTTAACATTGGATCTCACTGTGGTGTCAGTGAAATCTAAGTGGCATTGCTTGGCTGTTGATGCTGCCTGACTATTGCCCCATGCTGATTCCTTGTGATTTGTAAAGTGAACATGTATCTTCAAGTTCATGATGCTATGCTCTTGAAATTTGTTTTATCCTATGGTTTGCTCTAATCCTTTTGTCCTTCTCTGCCTTGTTTCCAACTACTTCATTATTGACTTGATGCTAAGGAAAGCTCTGAGATAATGAGAGGAGTGCTCTATTATGGAGGGAACTTTTTCTTTGTTATTTTAAGAATGGAGATCTTATTACAATTAGGGGATCAAATTTTAACAAGTTCACCTCTGTCAAAATGTCAAGTTAGTCTCGAAATACTGAAGTTATCAAATATAAAAAGCTTAATTTTCTTAATTCTTACCAGAAGGTTGAATCAATATTTGGGTGTGCATTGGGACTACTCACTTTCTTTTAAGTCCAAAATCCATTTAGCCAAACCAACAATATGCATCAACAAAAACAAAAGTTATCTTGGCAGTATAATTTTTTTCTATCAAAACAAAATTTTTTTTGAGGAAGGTTTTCTTGTTTTTTCTTTGCAGGGTCAGAATGTATTGCCTCTCCTTTCCAGCCATTCTCTCTGGTCTACTATGGTTCTGCTCTGCACTGCTTTTGCATATGTCCTCTTCTGTATGATAGTTGTGCATGATATCTGAAACATTAATATGCTTGTATGAATATCCTGTTTTTCTTTTTTTCACACATGCACACATAAGCTATACGAGTGACTTCTGGCATATTACAGTGAGTAATATTTCAATAAAAAACATGAAAGAAAAACATTCTGTCATAAAACTCATACAACAGGCAAAGATGTGGCGAGGCTGAGAAAGCAAAAAAGTTAGTGACAAAGAAGGAAACTGAGAACACAAAATTGAGAAACTTATAAATCCAGAATTAGGTTAAAGAAAATAGTAACACTAAACCTGTGCACAAAACGGAGCAGACCGGAAGTGACACAGTGCCAGGACATAGAGCAGCATTCAGCAGGGAAACAAGGAGAAGCAAAGGTTTTTTTAAGACAAAAGGCAGAGCATGTAGTGGGTGGCGATCCTCTTGTAAATCTTGCAGCAGTTATAAAAGTAGACTTATATGCATAACTTTTCAGACAATAACGTCTTGAATCGATGTGAGTGAGCAATTAAATGAGACTTGTGACCTTGATTGCCAAGTTTATATATCCTTTGTCTGAATATTCTGGATCTGTGACCTGAATTATTTTCAACACTTTATGCTTAATGTTGTAACTCTTAAGTTGTGTTTGGAATCCCACAATTGTCACAACAGTATTATGACTTCTTGGGTTGGTAGAATCAAAAATCTTGTTTGCAGAAATTTAAAACACTCTATTGCAATAAAACAAACTTTGTACAACCCTTGCAGCAGCAAAAGGGCGTGACATTGAAAAACAGCAGTCTTCAAGGTCAACTTGTTGCTCCGCCGCACATAAACAAACAAAAGAAATCACTGCGGTACAGTTCAAATATCCACTGTCACAATAACCATCACATAACTTAACTCAACTACACAACTAACTGCCTAACACCTTGCGGGCTTTTTATACCCCAGCCATTGTTTCTAGAAAACTGCAGACTACTTGATAACAATCACAACAGCAACAGAAAGGCAGAAAATTCCAGAACCTCTCTCTGTCTGTTTCTCTCTCTTGGCAAACATCCAGCTCTCCTGCCTATGTGCCACGCTCTGTCTCTTTCTTTCCTGCCAATGTGCCCAGCTCTGGCTTTGCAGCAGCTCACAACAATGCGATCGGTGACACTATTATATGTATGGAAAGTCTTTGTAATAACAAACACAACAGTAAAGATTGTCAAGAGACAATCACATCCAATGGTCTGCTATACCTTCCTAACAACCAAGATGAACTGATGATAGACAAATGCAAATGAGCATAGAGTTCAGATTGTCACAGCTTATCATAGAAAACTACCCGCTGGATCAGAAAGAACACAGACTGTGCAACAATGAAGTGAAGTTCTCTTTACCAATTAATACTCAGCAATAAGACTCAGCAGTTAATTTACAAAAGACATAAATCTGGTATAGCCCCACAAATGCATAGAATGCATCAAAACGTACAGAGTTTAAATAATAAATTGATACAGTTAGAGGTACTATTGGATAGGGATTTTAAAGATGTTGATATATTGTGCTTTACTGAACATTGGATGTCATCATCCCAGTTGGCAATAAGTAAAATCAGTGACTTCATATTAACAGATGTATATTGTAGGGAAAAGCTGGGGCATGGGGGGTCATGTATATATGTTAAATCACATTTGAAAACTAAAAATATAACTAAATTTGATAACTTAAAAGAAGACAAAGAATTTGAGATGTCTATAGTAGAAATCAGTGATCATAATATAGTTATTGTTTGCATTTATAGATCCCCTGATAGTCATCTTGAAACATTTTTATCGAAGTTGGACACAATGCTTCATAGTTTAATACAGAAAACCAGAACTGTAATTTTATGTGGTGACTGGAATATAAATTTCATGCGCGAAACTACTAAACTAACTAAGCTTAAAGAATTGCTCGATGTTTATAAACTGACTAACACAGTAAACTCGACCACTAGATCAACCTCGTTATTGGATGTAATAATTATTAACAAACCAAAATTTGTACAGCAAGCTACGGTCACAGATCTAGGTTTTTCTGATCACTGGGCACAAATACTACACATTAAGACTCTAGTATCTAAAAGAATGGATAAACCCATCACCATTTATAAAAGAAACTTTAGTAAAAATAGTATTGTACTGTTTAATTCTTTATTGGAAAAGGAAACATGGGATAATGTCTTTGATGAAATTGACGTTAACTTAAAATGCGAGAACTTCATAAACACATTTTTGTATTGGTTTGATATAGCTTTTCCTTTAGAAAAGAAATGCTTTAAATCACAAAAAAAGAAAGGGTGGATTACAAAGGGAATAATTACATCCAGCAATAGGCTGCGGTTTTTGTCCAGGCTAGAAAAACACGGACAAGCAACTAATGAGACCAAAGAGTATATCAACAGGTATCGAAAGATCTATAAAGCCATTATAACTGAAGCCAAAAGAAGGGAAAATGAAAGATTCATACTAAACACTAACAATAAAACAAGGGCTCTTTGGACATTAGTTAACCAAGAAACTGGGAAACCTGCCCCAAAAAACAATATTAATCAACTAAATATCAATAATAATAATATCACAAATCCAGAGGATATTGTGGAGTCCTTTAATGCTTACTTCACAGACATTGCAGAAACCTTAGTAGCTCACAATATTAACCATATAGGGTGTCAAGAGAATGGTGACAATATAAGGCAATGCAGTCAATCAATTTTTATTTTACCTGTTACGGAAGTGGAATTGGAAGGTATAGTCCAGGGTATGAAGGCCAAATATTCATCTGGAGTTGATGGAGTACCAGATGTAATCATTAAAAAAGTTGTACATCCAATAGCTAAGCCTCTAGTCAGTCTCTATAATGCATCATTACAATCGGGTGTATTTCCAGATAAATTAAAAATATCAAAAATTAAGCCACTTCATAAAAAAGGGGAGAAGAATAAAAGAGAAAATTACAGACCAATATCGATCGTATCATCATTTTCTAAAATATTTGAAAAACTGGTTCATAATAGAATGATATCATTCATCTCAAAATACAATATTCTTTCAGAGGCCCAAAACGGGTTTAGAAAAAACAGATCTACCATATCAGCCATGGGCAGTTTAATAAATAAAATTCAAGAAGCTATTGATAAAAAATTAGCAGTTGTGGGTTTATTTTTAGACTTAACGAAAGCATACGACGTTTTAGAGCATGAAATACTACTCAGGAAATTAGATAAATATGGTTTTAGGGGTATTATGAATAATTGGGTTAAATCCTATTTAAGCAATAGAAAACAGTTTGTAGAACTTCAGTTTGAAGATAAAGGAAAATTAAATACAGTTCGGTCCAAAGTGAGAGAAGTTAGGCGAGGAGTTCCCCAAGGATCAGTCCTGGGCCCCTTGTTATTTTTGTTGTACATAAATGATTTGCCAACTGCCATTAATTCCACAGATGTTATTTTATTTGCAGATGACACTAACATCTTAATAAAAGGAGACAATCAAGTAAGTGTACAGACCAAGCTCAAGGAAGCTCTAGGTAAACTGCACACATGGTTTCAGACAAATGAACTAATTATAAATAAGGATAAGACTATTGCCATTTCATTCCATACTTGTCAAAATAGAAATGTGGTCAAACCTCCAATAGTAATTGATAAAACAACCATTAGCTACAATAATGAAACAAAATTTCTGGGATTACATATAAATGAGAACATGAAATGGACCACGCATATTCAACATTTAATAAATAAACTGAGTTCCATTTGTTATTTGCTTAAACATTTAAAAAGCTTAATTAATTTAGCTGCATTGAGAAATATATATTATGGTTATTTTCACAGCCAACTACAATATGGGATAGTGTTCTGGGGGGAAAAGGCAGATAGAGTCTTTAAACTTCAAAAAAGAGCAATAAGGATACTAAGTGGAGTAGATAACAGGACATCTTGCAGGCCATTATTCAGAAAACATCAAATATTACCTCTAGCATGTATGTTTATTTTGGAATTAGTGGTCCATGTAAAACAAAATAATCTACAAATACAAAATCACAAAAATGCAGATATTCACAAATATAATACACGTCAAAAAGATGACTTTCACATTCAAAGTTGTAGAACGGAAATCTTCAGGTCTAATGCTTTCAATAAAGGTATAAGATTATACAACAGACTACCAGAAAATATTAAACATGTGAAGAGTGTTATACATTTTAAAAAGGGAGTAAAACTCTTTTTACTGCAACATTCATTTTATTCTGTAAATGAATTTTTAAATGTTAATTAGTTTTAAGTGATTGTAAATAATGCAAATATGTAACTGACATACTATGACGTGTCTGATATCAATGTATGATCAACAGGACAAAATAAATTGAATTGAATTGAATTGAATTGAAATGCAGTTCTGGTATTCTTGTCCTTGGAGGTACTGTACTAGTAAATACAGCTTCAAATTTGGAAACATGACACTGTAATCAGCATGTACTATTGTTGAAAACATTTCCTCCCTTGTATGTTGCCCAAATTTTAGCTCATGTATGATAATGATAGGCCCTAGTTTACTGCAGTTCTTCATTAATTTAAGAAAATTAACAATTACAATGGTTGAATTAACCTGCATGTAGTCCTTGATTTAAATTCCATAGATTGTTTACTGGAACATAGAGGATATGTAAACACCTACTACTGATAAACAGTGGTGAAAGTGGAATTTACTATGTTATTTCCTCAAGAGTCCCATCCCAAGCACGAAGTAATGTAATGCATACATAGTGTGTTTGTTAGAGGTGATCTTCTGATGATCACTACTTCCTTATTTTGTCATAGATGTATCTGAATTACATCAGTAAGTGCCATTTAACCATTTCTGAATAAATCATGATTATTAATTATTATTGTTTATTATTTATCACTTTGACATGAAGTACATTAGTATTTGTTTCCATTCCCTGTAAGGCACTTGGAAGAAAATCGATTTCATCCTTGTTTTTTTTTTCTTTCAAATTTATGTCCTCCAACATAAGTCAAATCGGACAGTGAATGAAATGTGTGAAATAATGCTCAAATGAGACCAGGGTCCTTAGAGCTTAGAGTTATCCAACATTCATGTTTCAGGATAAGGGAAGATCTCAGAACAAACCTCCAGATAACTCACTCTGACCAAGATTCAACTCGGGATCTTATGTCTTGTACACGGCACTTATTAAACCATACTTAAACTTGGTGTAAATTCATTCATTTTACTTTTAATCATAAATTCATATATTAATGAAGTATACACAGAAATGAAATGAAATATATTAGCTTGTCATTAATGATTTTTACACTTATAAATGAATGAAATGGTTTTTATCTAGCATGAAGTAGCACGTGCAGTTGTATCAGGAAACATGGATACACCTGAAGGAGGATTCGATGCTCTTATGCAAGCAGTAGTATGCCATGATCAGATTGGGTGGAGGCAGAAATCAAGAAAGTTGCTCGTCTTTTCCACTGACAGCAGCTTTCATATGGCAGGAGATGGAAAGGTACACTGAAGTGCTGTGCTATATATTATATGATTGTTCTGACAATTAGTTTAGCTGCTTCTAAACTAGATCCATTGCACAAAGAAATATTCACAGTAACACTGATTGAGCTATTACAATATTTGTACACAAAAATGCTTTTCTTTTAACTAACTAAAGATGTTGTTTTGCATATGACTTAAAATTTGTTGAAAGTAGTAGTAAGTTAAAAAGGTTAAGCTTACATGAGAACTAAAAGCAAGAATTAAACCTCTTATGCATTTTTAAAAGATTTTAATAGAATAAACACACTAAATATTAAAGTATATTTAATAACTTTAAAAAGTCAAGTAATACATTGCCCATAGAAAAGTGAAAAGCAGTCTCGAGAAATAGAATCTTCACATCCATAGTTAAACCACAGAAAAATAAAGCTTGAAAAGACTCAACGGTTGTGTGCTTTACATTTTGATACTTCCTATTTAATAATATTGAAACAATTCTTATAAGATAAATTGCCTATTTTGGTGTTATGCATATTTGTATAAATTTAAAAGGCCGCACCGTGGCTCAGTGGTTAGACCGCTTGGCTCTCACCTAGGCGGCCCAGGTTCGATCCCAGGCGACCGCAAAGTGAGATTTGTGGTGGACAACACGGTGCTGGGGCGAGTTTTCTCCAGGATCTCCGGTTTCCCCCGCCATCTCATTCCACCGGTGCTCCATCTTCATCTCATGTATCATCAGTATCATCGCCTGCGGTGCCGTATTTAGTAAAAGCGGGCGTTAAACACTACACACATTGTATAAATTTAAAGGTTTATTGTATTATTTACTGATCTGAATTT
The DNA here is from genome assembly GCA_030765055.1 of Mantis religiosa. Classification (NCBI taxonomy): domain Eukaryota; kingdom Metazoa; phylum Arthropoda; class Insecta; order Mantodea; family Mantidae; genus Mantis; species Mantis religiosa. Next base: position 109,445,343 of record CM060949.1, read on the forward strand.
TAGAAAGGAGCATATATTCTTTTCCTCATTTTACCACTGGATTGAGTGATAGGGAGCAATACATTAAGTTTTGGGGAAGAACAAATATCATGTTTGCTCTGTAAAATGTTGTCTGATGTATACAGTGAACTGAAATATGCTTCAGTGCTCTATTACCTTTTCAAGAGAATCAGGAAAGTTGCGGAGGAGAAAGAAGAAAATAATAAAACAAATTATTAATAATAATAATAATAATAATAATAATAATAATAATAATAATAATAATAATAATAATAATAATAATAATAATAATAATAATAATAATAATAATAATATAATAATAATAATAATAACAAAAACAGCAACAGCAACAGCAACGACGATGACAACGACAACGACAATAATAATAATAATAATAATAATAATAATAATAATAATAATAATAATAATAATAATAATAATAATAATAATAATAATAATAATAATAATAATAATAATAATAATAATAATAATAATAATAATAATAATAATAATAATAATAATAATAATAATAATAATAATAATAATAATAATAATAATAATAATAATAATAATAATAATAATAATAATAATAATAATAATAATAATAATAATAATAATAATAATAATAATAATAATAATAATAATAATAATAATAATAATAATAATTAATAATAAAGTCATCAATCATCATCAGTTATCATTAATCATCAGTCATCAATCATCATTGCCACGATGATGATGACGATGACGACAACGATGACGACAACGATGACGACGACGAAGACGACAACGACAAGGATGATGATGCAATACAATAATGGTAATAGCAGTACTACATAGAGTTTAAAAATAGCAATTATATCTACATAGAATGTAAATAATAAGAAATGAGATTACATACATAGCATATTTAGTTCTATATATAGGTTATTGTTACCACAAAAAATATTTAGAGATGGTTTGTGCTGTGGTGTAAAAAATCTTCAGAATCATAAAAACAACGTTAATAAATAATTTTTAACCCTCTTTTTAAATTGATTCATGTTAGTTATTCTCTTTAAATCAATGGGTAGTGAGTTAAAGTATTTAGACCCAGCATGATGATATTTTTATTTCTAAACGTACCCCTGTATGAATTAAGATAAACAAAAAAAAAAAACAAAAAAAAAAAAGAGCATTTGGTCTAAGTGTAAAATTACAAAGAAAATTTCATTATGTGATTACTGTTGGAATATATTTTACTGTACACTCACTTTATTTGTATGTTCTTTGTTATGTATATGGCTTGACATATGTTTAAATCTCCGTTATTTAGTGTTATATTCTAAAAGTTTACAAAAGGTGAAGCAGAGAGAGCATTCCTATTGAAAACTTAACTGCATGTTTGTTGCTCAATTGGCCATACTCTAATCTCTTGAAACCTAAGTACTCACAATTAATATTACAAGATCCATCAGAATAGAATGAAAATACAATTTTGCTCTCGTTGTGGTGTGCCTAAATAATCAGTGTTAATTGTTTTTCACACATAGTTTGTTAAGGCTAAAATTGGAAAGGTAGGTTGAAAAATACAATCCTATAATCAAGATTTGAACCATAGATCTTTGACCTACTGTGACACTCATCAAGCTCTGACTGTAGTTTATATGCCTGCTAAATGTTAAATTATCCAGCTGATTCATGTTTTTCCAAATAAAGCACAAGGCATTCTCAGATTCATTTTTAGATACATACCCCAATAACAACTTACAATTTCATAAGTAACTATAAGACTTTATATTCACAACTATTAGACCAATCAGAGTTAATTTCTCTTTCACATCTTCCAAATATTGACTAAAATTGGAAAAGTAGAATTAGTGTGGAAAATTTATGCCAAAGGTAATCAGATGTGCTTCATTTTTGTGTCTAACCAAACATCCTTCTCTTGAAGATTGCTACCAAGGGATAATCAGAAGCTATGGAGTCATTCCCATGTTTCGTGATACCTGACTTTCAGTGTCAGGTGGGCTTGTTAAAATGGGTAACTGGAAATTTGATGTCTGGTATTTTAGCATTCAGCTAGTTAAATTTCACTTAATGTTTTGATGTAAAACATTCTGTCCACTTTTATTGTCATCATTTACATAGTTTACTTTTCCACAGTCCTTCTGTAAACACTTTAATGTCTTATTAAATCACAGTCTTAACATCAAAGTACATTTTGTGGGGAATTCAGTAGTATAAATATGAAATATGCCTAATATTTATTTTATGACATTTTTATGATTTCAGCTTGCTGGTATTGTAGAACCTAATGATGGGGAGTGCCACCTTGATGAAAATGGTTTCTATACGCATTCAGTTCTTCAGGACTATCCATCGATTTCATTTCTGAATCACAAAGTTCAAGAAAATGCTATAAATATAATTTTTGCAGTAACAGAGCCCCAACTGGAGATGTATACACATCTTAGAGATAGCATAGGAGGCTCTAAAACTGGAACTCTATCAGCAGATTCCTCAAATATTGTAGAACTGTTGGAACATCAATATAAGGTATGTACTTCCTGTTATTCACTTGAGATAATGAAGCCAATAAATATTACATACTTTTCTGATTATTGAAAATATGTTATTATAAAATAGAAAAAGAAATCTCAAGAAGGGAGGGAGGAAGAAAGGAAGGAAATATTAAAAAACTCTAATTGTATTACTGAATTTGTGCTTTTCTATTTTTCAAACTTTTGGTATCTTTTTCACAATAGATTACCATAAAATATTCCAGTGATCTTAAAGAAACTTTTTATTTAAATATTCATATTAAATTCCTTTTTCATTCACTCATATGTTAGCACATAATTTATGTACTTCACATATCATAAATTTTCTTTCAACATGTTTTGCCTCCACTTGGCATTATCAAGAAATTGTCGACTGGTGAGAACTTTGGTGTTCCAGCTGATCATGGATCTCTATGTGAAGCTTATAGTATGATTTTAAATATTTAAAAGATTTTGCCTTCATCTTCATCACAGATTTACTGCCAAACTCAGGGTAGGTGTATGTTGGTAGGGCAGTCAAATTTACCTGTATGTGACTAGATGTATGTGATAAGATTACCTGTATGTGACTCATCAAAATTTCCTTTGACTTTTTGGATGAATATATTTACACAAATTTTTAATGGCAGTCAATTTCAGAGAGATTTTAGTAGTGTAGATTAGTTGTGAAAACCATTATTTTAGGTCCAAAAATTAGTATGTTACTGGTAAATTATGTATCTGGTTATTTTTACTTTTTCATGTTATTTCATATATGTCTCAACATTTGCCAGAAGATATTTTTCTTTTGTATAGATGCATAGGACCCTTTTTAAGCTGTATTTATTTACAAGGGCTAATGTGATATTTCACTTTTACTTTCTACTATTATGCTGCCAATAGTTTCTTCTTCTTACCTACTATTAAGCACAGAAACTATTCAATTCAACCAAACATTTTGTGTAAAAATGTACTGGAAATACAAGTTTTGAGGTGAACTGAATCCAAAGAAAAGAAAGCTTTTTTAGAAAATAGGCTTCCGTCTGTCTTCCTGTCTGCCTACATGCCCTAACGCCTGTCAACAATAAGCATAATTCAAAAATAAAACATCTAATTAAAATTATACTATGAGTTCGACTGAAGCACTCTGTACTTCATATACCACAAATTTTCTTTCAAATGGAGGCGAAACGTGTTGAAAGAAAATTCCTCTCTATAGTCATTCTTTTTATAGACATTCTTTTGTGCAGTTTCTGTAAGCTGCTCATATTCTTATTGGTATTCCTTCTGGCTTAATGGTGATTTACCAAACTAAATGGAGGTTATTAAATAATCATAAATGTTATAACTAATGTTTTTATACAGAATGTTAATGAACTACACCGAAGTAATTTCAGCGATTGTAGACATCACTAATATAAGCAAATTGAGATAGACAATGCATGGCCTGGGGCTAAACATAACACAGTTGAGTTAAACCTAATAAGCATCAGATGCTGGTAAGCTGTTATTTAAACAAGGTGGGTGAAATTATTGGATTAGAATGTCTTTAAAATTGCTTCCCGAGAATAGAAATATAGATTCTTAGTAGCTCATTATTGGAGTTTTCAAGATTTAATGCCTCAAAAATCTCTCAAATCTCGAACTAATCACCTGCCAATGTGACACTGAACAGCGATTAACTGCTTCTTGCATATGTAGCCTAACCTAGTGGTCTTTCTATAACTGTAGTGGTGGCCCAATCTGTAACACCACAGTCTGGTATTCCAAAGGTTAGTGTTCAGTTCCTGCCATGTATTAATTTTTTTTAACTTTGTGTTTTTAATACATAAATGTTAATAGGAAGAAATGGTGTGATTTGTAACTAAGAACATGAATCTAATTGGCCAGTGCAATAATATACTACACTTTTCCTGGGGTCACCTCAAGTCACTGGTGTATGAAAAACCTTTCACTTCAGAAGAGGACCTAACTGCTCAAATAACAGCAGCACGTGAAGTTATTCTACACACAGAAGGAATTTTTGACAAAGTATGCCAGTCGATTATTCACCACTGTCAACTTTGCATTGAAAACGTAGGTTGTCATTTCGAGCAGTTCCTATAAACCTGATGTAAAGAATTGCATTTCCTTTTTATTTTATATAAGTTCGTTCACCTTTTAAACCACCTCCCATTTAAATGTAAAGCATGTGAAATTTTAAACAGGATTCAATCTTTGTTAGAAAGAATTGTAATTAATTGCAGTGACAAGGTGAAATTATGCCGTAAAATGCATACATTTATACAAAAATTAAAAGCTTAGACAAAATATTGAAAAAACAACCAAACAAACAAAACAGAAATAAAAGAAGACATAAATATTAAGGCAATTTGAACTCGTTAACTTTTGACTCGAAAGTGCCAGAGGGAGTGCTCCGGCATGTCTCTTCATTTTCATGTGTTGTGCACTAAGCGGTGCACTGGCATTTCAGAAATGTATAGCTGTAACTTCCACATTTGAACCAAAAGGCCATAAGTCTCCTATCTCAAATTACTTGTTTAGGATATCTCCACTTGATCTGAAAATATTTCGGTGTAGTTCATTAACACCCTGTATAGTTGTGTTTGTGGTGTTTTATTTCTCTCTCTTCCTTTAGTTTCCAAATTCTTGTTGATTTATATTTCTGCTTATAGTTAATGATGAGATTTCAACAGAAATGCACATTTTGAGACTTTCAGAATAAAAAGGGGAAAATAAATTAGAAACGTTGTGTGTGTGTGTGTGTGTGTGTGTGTGTGTGTGTGTGTGTGTGTGTGTGTGTGTGTGTGTGTGTGTGTGTGCGTGTGTGCGTGCGTGCGTGCGTGCGTGCGTGCGTGCGTGCGTGGGTGGTGCGTGCGTGCTGGCGTGCATGTTACATGAATATTTTCTTTAAAATCCACCACCCCTAACTACATTTACATTGAAAACTGTTGTTTTTTTTTTTTATTTTCTCATAATTGATTTTGACTAAAATACCATATGTTTTAAGATGTTTACAATTTTCTAGAACTAGCTTGTGTAGTCTCTTCATTCTGAATGACTTGTACAATTATTAAAACATTTTAGAGAAAATCTTACTATATAAAAACAATATATCTCATTAAAGCACACAATTTATATTAAATGTTTTCTTTCTTTCTTTTTTTTTTTATAATTTTTGTGGCATACGTTATTGGTTTACAGTTTGAAACACTTTGTACTTTCTCCAGCTTTAAATCACATTTGTTTCTTCTATTCTTTGTTTGTTTCTCTCTTTCTTTTTTGGTGTGTGTAAATAGTTTCTTTTAACAAGAAAATAGAATACTAGTGAGAGTGAGTAGAGAAAGGCATGTGTATGCAACACTTAAGATTCTCAATTGATGGTAATTGTATTTTATTAATTATTTGTTTTCTAGGAAATTTTATCATCTGTTGAAGTGAAAGATGATGCCCCAAGCTACATCCAGGTTTCTTATTTCACATCATGTACTAATTCTTCTGGTCCATCAAAGAAAACTAATAAATGTGACGGTTTATTACTTGGACAGGAAGTATCTTTCTTATTGGAAATTAAAGTGCCACAATTGCCATCCAATAGAACTTTATGGAACACTACTTTTCAAGTTTTTCCTGTGGGCATTAAAGAGTCACTCAGGATAGATATAGAAATTATTGGGGAATGTCCCTGTGAAAGTGTTGGTCATCCTGTAAGTAACTATTAAAATAATGAGAAATGAATTCATAATTATTTAAATATTCAGAAAATTTTGTTTAATGCAGATTTCCTCATTTTGGATTTTTTCCCCCTCAGTTATATGTGGAAAAAGCCAAACAATGTTCCCTTAATGGCACATATATGTGTGGAATATGTAAATGTGATACGCCACATTTTGGACAGAAGTGTGAATGCAGTGCCAAACAGCTGACAGGTTCAAGGGACACATTGGGTTGCAGTGCTGATAACAAAACAGATTGCTCTGGTCGAGGAACATGCCTCTGTGGTATGTGTAAATGTGACATCAGAGAAAATGAAGATGAGGTGAGTATTTCCAAATATGAAAAGAATCAGATTAGGTTTAATTTGTGTTCTGACAATAATTGTTCTTCCACAATAGCCATATGAGGTGTAATAAAAATGGAAGGAATTTTCTTTTTTCTTAAAAAATATTTATGTATTTATTCATCAAAATCAACTTTCCCCCCTTCAGAATAATCCTTCTTGAATGTAATACATTGTGCTAGTGCTTGTTCCAATCTTGGAAGCTGTTCTGGATCTGACCTTTTGTTATAGTGACAATTGTGTTTATCTCAATAGTAGTGACAAAACAATGTGTCTATGGTTCTCTTTGGTCTCAGGAATATAGAGAAGTTGCAAAACACTTTGTCCGGCAAATACATGGCAGAGACAATGTAATGGTAAACCTTTGAGGTAATCTTCAGTTTTAGGATCAAAGGAAACCTGCAATGTTGTAAATATTCCATATTTCTGAACTTTACAATTAACAAATATTAGAGTTAATGTGTGCTTTGATTGTTCTTCCATACTAAATGTATGTGTAATAAGTTGGAAAGTAGATTCAGACTTAAGAAATTCAATGCTATGGCCAGAATTTTAACCAAAGGTTTTAGGCTCTCCATTTTAGGCAATGTTTTTGCCTGTCATACTTCACTTACAATAAATATGTAAAAGCTCAGATATGATAATAACATTGTGTGTGTGGTGTGTGTTTATGTGTGTGGCCTTGTTTTTTTGTTAAATGAATGCCCTTCATCGTTGATCCACTTGTACAACACTCCATGTTCCTTAGGCCAACTGATCATAAGGAAGTAGAACACATATTGTCTCAATCAAAATCCAAAAATTCTCACGGACTCGATAATGTGCCAGACTCATTAATAAAGAAATGCGCTCATTTAATTGCACACCCTTTGGCAGACATATGCAACAGTTCCTTCGAGAATGCAGTCTTTCCAAGCATTTTAAAAATAGCAAAAGTAAAACCTCTTCATAAAAAGGGTGATAGGATGAATGTTTCAAATTACAGGCCTGTAGCATTGCTTTCAGCATTTTCAAAAATTATTGAGAAAGTGTTTTATGTAAGACTATTAAGTTTTATTGAAAAATTCAAAATTATGTCAAAATCCCAGCATGGTTTCCGCAGAAATAGATCAACAGAAACTGCAATATTCCAATTTGTAAATTGTATACTCAAAGCTTTGGACAACAAAGGGAATATCACAGGTATATTTCTCGATCTATCCAAAGCGTTTGACGTCCTAAATCATGACATTATGTTCCTAAAACTTGGGAATCTAGGAGTGCGGGGGAAATCATTAGAGTGGCTCCAATCATATTTAAAAGAGAGGAAACAAATGGTTGAAATAACCCAAAATGAAAATGGGAGAAACACACATTATTTATCATGCATGAAAGAGCTTAAACTAGGTGTACCTCAAGGATCCGTACTAGGTCCCATTCTATTCCTTTTATTTATAAATGATCTTGAGGGACAAATACCAGCAAACACTATAACTCAGTTCGCCGATGACACATCTATGACAGTAACTAGCACTAATTCAGAGATCCAGCAGGAGCTAGTAGATAAAGCAGCAACAGCAACATATAAGTATTTTGAAAACCACAAGTTTAAAATAAACACAGGGAAAACAGTAACAATTCATTTCCACACCAGTCAAAATAAACATTTTGCACAGCCAAATGTATTAATAAACAATAAGGTTATTGACAATGTAAAAAGCACCAAATTTCTTGGAGTCTGGATCCAAAGTGATTTAAAATGGGACGTACACATTGATCATTTAATGAAAAGATTGAGCACAGCGTGTTTTATTTTTAGGAAATTGGCTAAAACCGTTAGCATAGAAACGATGCGAAGTATGTATTTTGCATTTGTACACTCAATCCTGAGATATGGAATAGTCTTCTGGGGAAGCTCACCACATTGCAAAAAATTGTTGGTAATGCAAAAGAGAATTATACGAATAATATTAGGGGTGAATCAAAAACACACATGTCGTCCATTATTCAAGAAACTTAACATCTTGTCGCTCTCAGGCATTTACATTTATGAATCCATACTTTTTACAAAGAGGCTTCTAGACAGTGATTGTACCATATTCACCGTAAATGCAGACATTCATAATCACAATACCAGACAATGCAGTAACTTACACGTGACAAATGCAAACACTAAATTGTACCAGGACGGAATATCATATTCTGGCTCTAAACTATACAACAGATTACCAGACAAATTAAAAAGAATAAAAAAAGCAGCATCTTTTAGATCAAAACTACTGTCCTATCTGATTGAGCACTGCTATTATTCAACTGATGAGTTTTTACATCAATCAGTACAGCCATAGTATACAAAAATGGTGACAATGTAAATGTATTTAACCATAGATCCCTTAGAATAAGTGCTTATCTTAACCTGTATATATGTGTACAAACAATTTAGCTATTAAGTTATTTTAATTTGACGTGTCCAACATCTTATACATACAAATGTATCTATGATTTCCTGGATCAATAAAACTACTACTACTACGACTACTACAATGAATGAACTGGGTGAAGTGATGCTCAAGTGAGCCAAGAGTCCATAGAGCTTAGAGTTACCTAACATTCATCTTTCAGGAAAATGAAAACATCCAGATAACTCAGCCTGACCGAGATACAACTTGGGACATCTTGAACATGAGGAGACACATTACCATCTACACTACAGAGGCAGGCATGTGTGTGTGTGTGTGTGGGGGGGGGGTGTATGGGGGTTTGGGGGTGTGTGGGTGTGGGGGTGGAGGGGTGTGGGGGGTGTGGGGGTGAGGGTGCGGGTGCGTGTGTCCTCAGTTAAATGAGATAAAATTTAAATGAATTCATTTTACAGTATAGGTGTTGGTATCCATCTCACATTGAAGTGGTCCTAGTTCGAGTCTATAAAGGTAATTTACCTACAAAAAACTAGTGAAAAAGAAAAGCATGTAGTGAGTGAATTATTCCCTTTTTGGGCTTTGTTCTCACTGCACCCAAGGTTGCATAATGAAATTTTTTCATGTACACCTCATGGCATTATGCACTCTCCACCAAGATATTTATATACTAGTTCTTGATACTAGGTAATGATTTTTGTATACATGAAAAGTTTCAGATTGTCTGCTTAATAAAACTGCACTTCATGATACATACATATATTTGTACAGGGCAAGTTGGCCATGGTAGCTCAATGGGTTAGAGCGACTGGACGGAAACCAGGAGATCCGTGGTTCAAATCCCGGCCATAGCATTGAATTTTTCATGTTGACTCTATCTAACATATATTTGTATCTGTGGATTCAGAGCAATTCACTTCAATTCACTTTATTTGCTATGGAATTCACATAGAATTATAGACATTCTCAAAAAATTGAAAGGAGTGTTAAACAATATTTACAATCTATCTATAACTTATTTACAATATAAAGATCACAATTTACTTATATAAATTATAACTGATACTTGAATGCATTAGGACAATGTATACAATCATATCACAGCTCAGTTAAATAGAATATTATACAAACATTGACAGCAAATATTATACTTCAGGATCTTTGAAGATTTTTCTTTATTGGTGAACCTTGCATTCTCCATCACATGAAAAGAATAAGAATAAAATATATTAGTTTGATTAAGTGCACACTTACGTTTACATGTTTTTCTCTATTACAATCTAAATATTCATTTACTGAGTAAAACTGACTTTTTAAAGAATTTATGTAGTTCTGCTTTAAACCTATCAGAGGCAGTTCCTCCATAAGGTTGCAGGTTTGTGCCACACCCTCTGATTTTGAATGTACAATGTGACTGAAACTTCACCCAGAAGACTCAGATCACGCCACCACTGATGATGTTCACCACTGATGATGTTCACCACAGACGTGAAGGAAATGTATGGATGTTCCAACTCCATCAGACCACGGCTCCTGAGCCCGGAAAATTCTTCTATCTTCAAATTAGACTCTGGCCATGAAAGCTTATGATTATTTCAAAACTGTATACAGTTTTGCAGCTCATTTGAGCTGGCTTTGAGAGGTCATGATGTATCCAATACATCACAAAACCCTGGTATCTTTCGAGACCTAATAGATTTCAGTGCTGATCTTGATATTATCGTGAAGGGCCATCTGGAAAAAGCAACTGTTTTTAAGGGCACTTCAAAAACTATACAAAACTAAATTCTTAGGTGTATGTTAGAGGTACGCCAAGAGGAAATAATGAAGGAGATTAAGGATGCAGAATTCCTTGCTGTCATAGCAGATGAAATCACTTGTTACGGAATGGATTAAAACCACATTTAAGAAAGACCCTTTTATTTGGTTATGACGAAGCACGCATCTTTTTTCACTGAACAACAAAACAAAAGAGGTACTATACATTAGAGAATGTGTTACCAACTGTTCTAAAGAGCTACTAGTTTAGTGATTTGCATTTGTCATCATCCTCCCACCTTGCAATTTAAAACATTGACTTTCGAAATGCAACACAACTTTAAATACATGACATACATTAATGTGCATTACAATTCCAAACAGTGGTTGAGAGTTTATAATGGCTTCACAGTCACATAAAACTGTGTATAATTCCTCATACTGCAAGCAAGCTTGACCGAGATTTCGATGCAGGAGTTCCTTTACCATTCTGACCATTCTCTCCCACCATCTGCCCCACCATGCAGCAGTAGGTGGATTGAACTTCCATGATATTTTCTTAAGTTTTCTGCACAGCCCAATATCTGGAGTGAGTTTCTCTCAACTTGAGTTCCCTGAGCAGTCAGTTATCTGGATTGGGAATCTCCCATCTTGAGTTTGCTGTGCAGTCCATCATTTGGAGTGAGACTCTCCCATTTTGAGTTTTCTACACAGACTATTATCTGGATTGGGATTCTCCCATCTTGAGTTTTCTGTGCAGTCAATTATTGGATTGGGATTATCCCATCTTGAGTTTTCTGCGCAGTGAATTATTGGATTGCGATTTTCCCATCTTGAGTTTTCTGTGCAGTCAATTATCTGAATTTGGGTTCTCCATCTTGAGTTTTCTGAGCAGTCAGTTATCTGGATTGGGATTCTCCCACCTTGAGTTCTCTGCACAGTACATTATCTGGATTGGGATTCTCCCATCTTGAGTTTTCTGTGCAGTCAATTATTGGATTGGGATTCTCCCATCTTGAGTTTTTTGTGCAGTCAATTATCTGAATTTGGGTTCTCCATCTTGAGTTTTCTGAGCAGTCAGTTATCTGAATTGGGGTTCTCTATCTTGAGTTTTCTGAGCAGTCAATTATCTGAATTGGGGTTCTCCATCTTGAGTTTTCTGAGCAGTCAGTTATCTGAATTGGGGTTCTCCATCTTGAGTTTTCTGAGCAGTCAATTATCTGAATTGGGGTTCTCCATCTTGAGTTTTCTGTGCAGTCAATTATCTGGATTGGGGTTCTGCTCTTGAGTTTTCTGAGCAATCAATTATCTGAATTGGGGTTCTCCATCTTGAGTTTTCTGAGCAGTCAGTTATCTGAATTGGGGTTCTCCATCTTGAGTTTTCTGAGCAGTCAGTTATCTGAATTGGGGTTCTCCATCTTGAGTTTTCTGAGCAGTCAGTTATCTGAATTGGGGTTCTCCATCTTGAGTTTTCTGAGCAGTCAATTATCTGAATTGGGGTTCTCCATCTTGAGTTTTCTGTGCAGTCAATTATCTGGATTGGGGTTCTGCTCTTGAGTTTTCTGAGCAATCAATTATCTGAATTGGAGTTCTCCATCTTGATCTTTCTGTGCAGTCAATTATCTGAATGGGGGTTCTCCCATCTTGAGTTCTTCTGCGCAGTCCATTATCTGGATTTGGATTCTCCCATCTTGAGTTTTCTGCACAGGGGTTTTCTGAATTGGGGTTCTCCATCCTGAATTTTCTGAGCAGTCAATTATCTGAATTGGGGTTCTCCATCCTGAATTTTCTGAGCAGTCAATTATCTGAATTGGGGTTCTCCCATCTTGACTTTTTCTGCGCAGTCCATTATCTGAATTGGGGTTCTCCCATCTTGTGCTTTTCTGCACAGTCCATTATCTGGATTGGGATTCTCCCATCTTGAGTTTTCTGCGCAGTCAATTATCTGGATTGGGATTCTCACATCTTGAGCTTTTCTGCGCAGTCAATTATCTGGATTGGGATTCTCCATCCTGAATTTTCTGAGCAGTCCATTATCTGAATTGGGGTTCTCCCATCTTGACTTTTTCTGCGCAGTCCATTATCTGAATTGGGGTTCTCCCATCTTGTGCTTTTCTGCACAGTCCATTATCTGGATTGGGATTCTCCCATCTTGAGTTTTCTGCGCAGTCAATTATCTGGATTGGGATTCTCCATCCTGAATTTTCTGAGCAGTCCATTATCTGAATTGGGGTTCTCCCATCTTGAGCTTTTCTGCGCAGTCAATTATCTGGATTGGGATTCTCCCATCTTGTGTTTTCTGCGCAGTCAATTATCTGGATTGGGGTTCTCCCATCTTGTGTTTTCTGCGCAGTCAATTATCTGGATTGGGATTCTCCCATCTTGTGTTTTCTGCGCAGTCAATTATCTGGATTGGGATTCTCTCATCTTGTGTTTTCTGCGCAGTCAATTATCTGGATTGGGATTCTCCATCCTGAATTTTCTGAGCAGTCCATTATCTGAATTGGGGTTCTCCCATCTTGAGCTTTTCTGCGCAGTCAATTATCTGGATTGGGATTCTCCCATCTTGTGTTTTCTGCGCAGTCAATTATCTGGATTGGGATTCTCCATCCTGAATTTTCTGAGCAGTCCATTATCTGAATTGGGGTTCTCCCATCTTGAGCTTTTCTGCACAGTCCATTATCTGGATGGGATTCTCCCATCTTGAGTTTTCTGCGCAGTCAATTATCTGGATTGGGATTCTCCATCCTGAATTTTCTGAGCAGTCCATTATCTGAATTGGGGTTCTCCCATCTTGTGCTTTTCTGCACAGTCCATTATCTGGATTGGGATTCTCCCATCTTGAGTTTTCTGCGCAGTCAATTATCTGGATTGAGATTCTCCATCCTGAATTTTCTGCACAGTCCATTATCTGGATTGGGATTCTCACATCTTGAGCTTTTCTGCGCAGTCAATTATCTGGATTGGGATTCTCCATCCTGAATTTTCTGAGCAGTCCATTATCTGAATTGGGGTTCTCCCATCTTGACTTTTTCTGCGCAGTCCATTATCTGAATTGGGGTTCTCCCATCTTGTGCTTTTCTGCACAGTCCATTATCTGGATTGGGATTCTCCCATCTTGAGTTTTCTGCGCAGTCAATTATCTGGATTGGGATTCTCCATCCTGAATTTTCTGCACAGTCCATTATCTGGATTGGGATTCTCACATCTTGAGCTTTTCTGCGCAGTCAATTATCTGGATTGCGATTCTCCATCCTGAATTTTCTGCACAGTCCATTATCTGGATTGGGATTCTCACATCTTGAGTTTTCTGCGCAGTCAATTATCTGGATTGGGATTCTCCATCCTGAATTTTCTGCACAGTCCATTATCTGGATTGGGATTCTCACATCTTGAGTTTTCTGCGCAGTCAATTATCTGGATTGGGATTCTCCATCCTGAATTTTCTGAGCAGTCCATTATCTGGATTGGGGTTCTCACATCTTGAGCTTTTCTGCGCAGTCAATTATCTGGATTGGGATTCTCCATCCTGAAGTTTCTGAGCAGTCCATTATCTGAATTGGGGTTCTCCCATCTTGTGCTTTTCTGCACAGTCCATTATCTGGATTGGGATTCTCCCATCTTGAGTTTTCTGCGCAGTCAATTATCTGGATTGGGATTCTCCATCCTGAATTTTCTGAGCAGTCCATTATCTGAATTGGGGTTCTCCCATCTTGAGCTTTTCTGCGCAGTCAATTATCTGGATTGGGATTCTCCCATCTTGTGTTTTCTGCGCAGTCAATTATCTGGATTGGGATTCTCCCATCTTGTGTTTTCTGCGCAGTCAATTATCTGGATTGGGATTCTCCCATCTTGTGTTTTCTGCGCAGTCAATTATCTGGATTGGGATTCTCTCATCTTGTGTTTTCTGCGCAGTCAATTATCTGGATTGGGATTCTCCATCCTGAATTTTCTGAGCAGTCCATTATCTGAATTGGGGTTCTCCCATCTTGTGTTTTCTGCGCAGTCAATTATCTGGATTGGGATTCTCCATTCTGAATTTTCTGAGCAGTCCATTATCTGAATTGGGGTTCTCCCATCTTGAGCTTTTCTGCACAGTCCATTATCTGGATTGGGATTCTCCCATCTTGAGTTTTCTGCGCAGTCAATTATCTGGATTGGGATTCTCCCATCTTGTGTTTTCTGCGCAGTCAATTATCTGGATTGGGATTCTCCATTCTGAATTTTCTGAGCAGTCCATTATCTGAATTGGGGTTCTCCCATCTTGTGTTTTCTGCGCAGTCAATTATCTGGATTGGGATTCTCCATTCTGAATTTTCTGAGCAGTCCATTATCTGAATTGGGGTTCTCCCATCTTGAGCTTTTCTGCACAGTCCATTATCTGGATTGGGATTCTCCCATCTTGAGCTTTTCTGCGCAGTCAATTATCTGGATTGGGATTCTCCCATCTTGTGTTTTCTGCGCAGTCAATTATCTGGATTGGGATTCTCCATTCTGAATTTTCTGAGCAGTCAATTATCTGAATTGGGGTTCTCCCATCTTGAGCTTTTCTGCACAGTCCATTATCTGGATTGGGATTCTCCCATCTTGAGTTTTCTGCACAGTCAATTATCTGGATTGGGATTCTCCATCCTGAATTTTCTGAGCAGTCCATTATCTGAATTGGGGTTCTCCCATCTTGTGCTTTTCTGCACAGTCCATTATCTGGATTGGGATTCTCCCATCTTGAGTTTTCTGCGCAGTCAATTATCTGGATTGGGATTCTCCATCCTGAATTTTCTGCACAGTCCATTATCTGGATTGGGATTCTCACATCTTGAGCTTTTCTGCGCAGTCAATTATCTGGATTGGGATTCTCCATCCTGAATTTTCTGAGCAGTCCATTATCTGAATTGGGGTTCTCCCATCTTGACTTTTTCTGCGCAGTCCATTATCTGAATTGGGGTTGTCCCATCTTGTGCTTTTCTGCACAGTCCATTATCTGGATTGGGATTCTCCCATCTTGAGTTTTCTGCGCAGTCAATTATCTGGATTGGGATTCTCCATCCTGAATTTTCTGCACAGTCCATTATCTGGATTGGGATTCTCACATCTTGAGCTTTTCTGCGCAGTCAATTATCTGGATTGGGATTCTCCATCCTGAATTTTCTGCACAGTCCATTATCTGGATTGGGATTCTCACATCTTGAGTTTTCTGCGCAGTCAATTATCTGGATTGGGATTCTCCATCCTGAATTTTCTGCACAGTCCATTATCTGGATTGGGATTCTCACATCTTGAGTTTTCTGCGCAGTCAATTATCTGGATTGGGATTCTCCATCCTGAATTTTCTGCACAGTCCATTATCTGGATTGGGATTCTCACATCTTGAGCTTTTCTGCGCAGTCAATTATCTGGATTGGGATTCTCCATCCTGAATTTTCTGCACAGTCCATTATCTGGATTGGGGTTCTCCCATCTTGTGCTTTTCTGCACAGTCCATTATCTGGATTGGGATTCTCCCATCTTGAGTTTTCTGCGCAGTCAATTATCTGGATTGGGATTCTCACATCTTGAGCTTTTCTGCACAGTCCATTATCTGGATTGGGATTCTCACATCTTGAGCTTTTCTGCACAGTTCATCGTTTTCTGTAACTTTCATTCTCATCCAAATCTTGCGTTTCTTCTTCTTCACTTCTCTCAATTGTACGATATTCCTCTTGCAGTAGCTCATCACTTCTGAAAAGTTGTTCAACTTTATCTTCCAGTATTTTAAAGCTTGTGGCAAGATCATGCATTGTGGAATTCCTGTCCCTTAATTTCTCTTAAAATGCATTCGCCGCTCATGTAAACAATCTTCTCATGCTCGATTTTTCTTTCTTTAAATTATCCATCTTGTCCTATCATTGGTCGCCAAATGTTACGGGGTGGATTAAAACCACTTTTAACAAAGACCTTTTATTTTGTTACGATGAAGCACACATCTTTTTTCACTGAACAACAAAAGAAAAGAAGTACTATACATTACAGAATGTGTTACCAACTGTTCTTAAGAGTTACTAGTCTAGTGATTTGCATTTGTCAACAGCAATGATGTTTCCTCAGCATATCAGATGGTTATTATCTACAGATATCTTGTGAATGACAAGCCTGTAGAATGATTTTAGAGTTTTGTTCGACCTGTTGGTCATGATGCAGAATCTCTTGCTACGGTCATTAAATCTGTGGCTGCCAGGATGCCCGAATAAACTTATCGCACTGACCTATAATGGTGCATCTGTCATGGGAGGTAGGAAACACGGCATTCAGGCAACTGTGAAAGAGAAGTATCTTGTGCCTCTTGTATACACTCCCATGTGCATCAACTTAATTTAATTATGTTGAATACAGCCTCAGTAAACACCATGTGAGGATATTTTTATGCCAATTTACAAGGAATATGCACATTTTTTTCAAATTCTCCTCAAAGAACAGCTGTGCTTGATGAAGTTGTGCAGAAACAATTGCCCATTCTGTTCCGACATGATGGAATTTTCATTCACGGACCATCAACACCATTTCAAACACAGGAAGAATTTAATTAAATGCATAGAGGTTATTCAGAGCAGAGCTCTGTTAAACAACAACGCTACACTTGTTCAGACTTCTGGGTTTATGGCCACTTTGAAAGATGATAATTTTGTATTCTGGCTGTCTTTCTTCCATAAGATCATACCCCATGTGGACATTTTGTACAATCAGCTGCAGAAACGAGACTGAATGCCACATATGCCCTCGCCCAGCTAAATGCATTTGAAAGGGAAGTGCAAAAAGTAAGAAATAGTGTGGATATTGAGAAACACAAAGAAACTGCAATTAAGAGGAGAGGAATAGAAGATCAGGATGTGAAAAGAAGAGAAGCTCTTGAAGTCTGTGATGTTATTCTTAGAGAAGCAAAGGACAGATTTAGCATCACGGGGCATCTGGTAGCCTTGACTTAGTTTCATTGACAGAAGTCTCTGACTATGATAAGAAATTTCCAGAGGATTTGATTAGAGAAACAATAAGGTAAGATCCTTTTATCATTGGAACAAAAATTCGTACAGAACTGAATGCAATTTACAGTCAGGAGGAATTCCGTAGCACTTTGTGCTTGATGGACTTCATTAAGGAAAACAATTTATGTGCTACATTCAGCGAATGTGTCAAACTTCTGTGAGTGCTGTTAAGTAACTATGCCAATGTCTACCGATGAAGCAGAATGCTGTTTCTCAACTTAAAAAGAGTACAGACTTTCCTTAGAAACACAATGTCACAGGACCGATTGTCAGCATTAGCAATGCTTTCAATTGAGAAGGAGCTTGTTATGAAGATCAGTGACTTCAACACTAAAGTTAGTGATAGATTTGCCAGGTCTAAGGATATGAGAGCAGAGTTCCTGTATAAACAGATGAGTCACCACTACTCTGTATTTTATTTTTAATTTGTGCACCACCAATAATTTAATCCACCAGCCGCCACTGAAATCTATTTACAGAAGGTATGTTTTTTAATTGATTGGCAATTTAATTATACAGAATATTTCTATTGCTCTTATATTATAAGTTCAAATTTAGGTAGTTCTACACAATATAAGGCATTTCTAATAAATATAAAAATAAATGTAAAATATTCTTTACTGCTTTTTTGAAGTTCTTACTACTGAATTCCTCTATCTGCTCCCTATTCGATTAGGTATTTGTTTTATAGTTTTAATTACTCTCTTTTTAATCCTAAACATAAAACAGATTTTGGTTGACATTCCCCATATTATATTGCCATATGAAATTATTGAGTGGACACAACCTAATAATGTGACATAAACACTTCTACTGGTGTGACTTTACTTAGAACCCTAAATGCATAGAATAAAGTGTTTAGCTTTCATACTAAATACTGAATATGACTTTCCCAAGTGAGATTGAGTCCACCAAAATACCTAAAAATGTAGTGGTCAATGCTGCTTTAAATTGTACCACATTTAATAATAATAAACTGAAAAGAGCATTAATTGTGCATTGTTAGTTTTAAACTAGTTCTTCATTTTTGCATAGTTACATATTGATTTCAACCTTTTTACGCACCATTCAATGTGGTATTGTTTGCATATTTTATTGCACAGTTCACATATACATTCTTCAGACAGTTCGTGATACATCTTGTTTATGCATAAGAGGTGATGGAATCTATGAACTGAGTCTTGTTACTTTGTTTTGGAGTTTGAAGTTTGCTGTCGCCCATGTTCTGTCTGTCATTGCCTTTATAGTGAAGAACTCCAGCCACACATCTTTTCCTTCTTCTCTGTAATTTTTAATTGGTTACCAAATGCTTCAGTGTATTGCAGCAAGTACTTAAGTCTGATGTCTTCAATTAAGAATGGTTCTGTGGCTAGGAGGTATACCAATCTTGGTATTGTTGTTTTTTATAATCTGAGTGCAATTTTTAGGTACATTTCTTTCACTTTTTCTAATGTTTCTAGGTGTTTTTCTTTCAGTTGTTCCCACATAGCCTCAATTCCATATAGTGATATAGGCATAATATTTTCTTTGAATAATTTCATTGCTGTTTCAAGGGTTATTATCCGAATGTTGTTTATTTCATGCATTGCTGTAATTGCCTTTGCCGCTTGTTCTGATAAGTGTTTGGTGAGGTATCTCTCTGTGGGTTGTAATATCACCCCTAGGTATTTATATTCTGAAACTATTTTGAGCTTTTGCCCTCTGATGTTAATTTTGGCCAGTGCGGTAGCTTTGCCTCAGTTTCGGAAGATCATAATTTCTGTTTTCAGTATATTTATAATCATATTGTTCTTAGTGCATCATTTATCTATTTCTTTTACTGTCTTCTGTAGTGTTTGTATGTCTGATGAACCATGTGCTATGTCATCTGCATATGCATATATATGTATGTTTTTGTCTTTTCCTGTAAGCGTTAACAGTTCCTCAATTGCAAGGACATATAGTGTCCTATAGTAGACTATATGAACTATGTTTAGCATTACTGTAACAGGACTCTGTGAAGTTTGGTACCTGAAACGTAGATACACAGTTTTATCAGCATTTAATTTCAATTTATTCTTTGCAAGCCACTTCTCTTATTCAACTGAAGTTTTATTTATTGTGGATTGTAACTCAGAATCAGAACATGTTCTCCCAATGTAATGCTTTTTTTAGCCGAGGGTGGACAACATTTTCAGCATCTTCTATATGGCAAGAGTGTTACATATATGCTTTAAGCATGGAGTTTATGTAGGAGCAATGCGGCTGTGGCAATTGCACACAGACAAAATGATGTGCACCCATTAGGTTTTATATGAAAAACCCTGTGTATGAAAAAAACCAAAGTAAATAATGATAAGATTTAATAAAATTCAAACTTCATGAGCAGATGCTTATTTAATGGCTGAAGCTGCTAAAAGAAACTTCTGCAACATAGCAATTTTTACCACTGCTGAAATGTTCAACTTTCAGGTTATATATGGAAAATTCTGTGAGTGTGACAACTTCTCATGCAAACAAAGGGATGGAAAGTTATGTGCAGGTCATGGTATCTGTGAATGTGGTGAGTGCAAATGTGAAACAGGATGGTCTGGTGAGGACTGTGCTTGCTCCACTGCCATTTCAAGCTGTATGGATTCAGAGGAAGACATTATTTGTTCTGGGCATGGCAACTGTCAGTGTGGTCAATGCGTTTGTGATAAGGGCTATTTAGGAAGATTCTGTGAGCGAAATGAGATGGATTTGCTGGTAATTATAATCTAAAGTTTAGTCAGAAATCATATGAAATTAAGTTTTTATACAAAAAAGATTTAAGATCTTATCAGTAACATTTTAAAGTAGTATAGACATATACAGTAAAACCTTTCTAAAATGGAACACGATCATTCTGGGATTTATTTTCCATTTACATAGGTTTCCATCTTACAGATGGTTGTCCTTGTATACAAAGAAATTACGAAATAGTCACACAGGTTTACAGTGAAGGAATAATTGAGAATGAAGTGTAAATAATAATAATAGGCTGATATGTATTATGTAATATATTTTCAACTTACCTACAATAATTGTAATTTATTGCCTAGTTTCTCTGCCTATTTTCAATTTTCCCTTTCCAATATGCAACTAACTGTCTGCATATCAACATCATTTGCTTCACCACACACATCATTCAAAACAATGTTATGGTGATGTTTGAAACTCTTGAGGCATCCATTGGAAGCTGAAATTGTCTTTGCCTAATTTTCTTGTTGTCTCTAAAGCTAAAGCCTAAAGCAGTTCCAGAAATGGGAATTTCTTTAGCATATGCACTAACAAACCACACAAACACAGCACAATTTAGTTCATCATACTCTGTAGATTTTGTGATGTGTTTCGCATGTCCTGCTGTTCCCTTTAATCACTCGTCTGTAATTTTTATTTTTTCAAAATCTCATAAATCTGAGTTTTTCCCACTTTAAACAATGCAGTTAATTCTTTAGCTGGACGTTTATTCTTTTCATGTTCTTCAATAGCCTTAATTTTTTCCTCCAGTGATAATGTCTTTTTAGAACACATTTTACAGAATTTGTGTATATACAAACTATGTTTTTAAAAATCACCAAAGTTCACAGTTTTCTTCCACTCATACTTGATAACTTGTAACAACGAAACTGAGAAGAACACATTACAAAACAGTTGTACCCTTAGCATGTGTGTTGGAAGAGAGTTGAGAGAGCTAATGGTCTGTTTTTCCTTTTCCTTGAAGGATTACAGTTTATGACTATGGTTCATAGAACGTATATGTAAGTACAGTTGCCCTCAAAATTATTGCACTTTTTAAAATACTTGCATTGTAACCCATTACACATAAAGTAATCTGTTTTAATCAGGTTATTTACGCATACAGTTTCTGAAAAATATTTTAGTATTTGTATTAGACAGTTTTCCGGCTTAGGGTATAATTTTATATGGGAAATAGCTACGTTTCTAAATTTATTTTCTGTTTTTCCAGGTTTCCAGCATATAAGGGGTCTGTTTTAGGCAGGTTTTACTGTATTAGCATTTACATTCTGTAGGGTTTTCAGATATGTGTAAACAAAATGTCACTGTAGCATATACTCATAGTCAGATTGCTACTAATTAGTTTTGCCTTTAGGAATATACTTCATGGTATGTGTTGTGTTATGCAGATTTTAATAAGAAAAACAGTAATTTTAGGTGAAGGAATATATAAAGAATGAACTTCTAACTTCATATCCAGTAGAGAGAATATAATGCTTCTCTTTTTAACTCTTAGAAAGTGATCTTTCTTAAAATCCTGATCAAGGATAATTGGAAGTTATTTTCAATTCTCAGTCTGTTTGTATAAAGGAATTGTCTATGCGGCATAGCTGGTAATATCATCAAATAAGTGCTCCATCATAAGAGAATTATCCATGCAAATTGTTAGAGCACTTTCTTAGCTAAATACAGATCAAGAACTTAATTTTTGTTTTCCTTCGTTCTTCTTCAGATTTCCAATTTTTTGAACATCTTTAGCTTCAATTAACTTCAGTTTATTTCATTCATAGTATCAGTACATTTTTGGGGATTCATCAAAACAGCAAATAATTCTGCAACATCAGAGTGATCATTGATATTGAATGTATGTTGTGATATATATAACATGGTATAATTGAAGTGACAATATAGGCCTAGCTTAAACTAACATAATGCATATGGCTCAATATAACAATTTTGTATAGTATGCACAAGACTAGGAATTCAGCCCTTTGTCTTTAATGCGGAAGCAAATATAACAGCAGCACAGCATATGTGCATTAAGATTGTTAAATACATATTTTACATAATTATATACATTCATATATCTTAGCAGCAATAATTCATTGAATTCCTGATTCAGATGAATAGGACTGATTTAAAACCAGGAATTTCTTTAATTAAATTTTAAAAGTTTTACACAAATATAAATATTTGTTACAAAGGCTTCACTTATCTTAAGAAATTGGTGTTAATACGTCTTTCTAATGGAGATCGATTTAAAAAACAGATTGTTTTCATCATCAGTCAACTTCATAGTCAAGGCCATGGTTTTCTTATATTTTTTTAGTATTACCAACATCTGAAAACGAAACAAACCTAAACACAGAATCAAATGTTGGTATTTCAAAATTCATTACACGATATATCGAGATTTAACTGTATTGGAACACCACAGTGAAGCGAAAAATTATTAAATTATAGATGAGTCGTAAAAAAATTTACATAGGGAGGACAAAAAGAAACATAGGCACTAGAAAGAAAGAACGAACACTTCAGGCACTTAAGATACAAAAATATTGATAAGTCCGCAATAGCAGCTCATTTCTGGTCTGAAAATCATGAAATTGAAGATAACACAGAATTACTAAAATACGTACAAAAACATAGTGAACTCGTCATATGGGAGAGGATATACATAGAAAAACATAAAAACCAACTAATGAACTTTGAAATCCCGCTAGAAGAGAATCCCACATTCAAGTTCATCACTAAATCCACAGATGGCAGCAACAACCCCAGAATTACCCACACCGCTGGATCTAACTTCAGTCGCACAAGAGCCGTAGATGCAAGCAATGATTTGCGAAACATGTCCTCAAAATAGGTACGAAAGTGAAGCAGATGTGTAAAAAATATGACTCATCTATAATTTAATAATTAATCATTACGCGATGTTTATTTTTTTAAAACAAATATCTTTTCCCAAACTATTAAATCTATCAGACCATTTAATTGTTTTAATAATTTAACTTCAGGATTTATTTCGTGGTTAAATGACCAAAAATGATCTGCTACGGCCGATTTATCAGTTTATTTATGCTTAATGTTATGAAAATGTTCTTTTGTTCTCATTTCCAAATTATGTTTCGTCTTTCCAATATAAACCTGATCACAATCTAAACAATTAAATTGATAAATACCAAATTTTTTATTATTAAGAATTTTATCTTTTTTATAAAAAATGTAGTAAATTTTTAATACTCTATTTATTTCGAGGAACTAAAGTTATACCAACTTCTTTAAAAAAATTTGAAAATGTTTATTAACCCAAGGATGGTAAGTAAATTTTTAAAATTATAATTGTCTTTTATTTTTTTAAGGGTAGAAATATCATTAACAGTTTTTTACTATTTAAATTTTTCAATCTTGTTTTGTATAAAGTCTTTATTAAAACAATTAATTAAAGCAGTATTAATAATATATTTTCTTTATATTCTTTATTAAATTCTTCTTTATTCAGGGGTATATTTATTAATCTATAAATCAAACTATTAAAAAGAGCAAATTTATGTGAAAAAGGGTTAACACGTTTGTTTTTTATGTAATTATCAATATGAGTAGACTTCCTATAAATACTAAAATCTAATTTGTTATTATTTCTTATTATCTTCAAATCTAGAAAAGGAAGAAATCCTTTAATTTCAGTTTTTAATATGAGTGTTACAGCTTTATCTTGTAAATTTAGTAATTTTAAAGCATCGTTAATTTTTTTATCAGGAACAATAGCAAAAATATCATCAACCTATCTATACCATGTTTTAAAAATCAAAGGAAAAGCTTTAGTGACTTGAATTTCGAAAAAAACTCATAAAAAGATCAGCAAGACTTCAAGCTTTCATGGCAAGCATTATTGATTAAAGCTTCATGGGTGATCAGCCATGTTAAAGTAATTTAAGTTTGAGCTTTTGGCAATTTTAAGCTCCATGGCCTTCTTCAGAAACTGTCCCAGATGGCCATGGAGCTTAGAATGCCCAAAAGCTCAAATTTAATTACTTTGACATGGTTGATCACTTGTGAAGCTTAATCAACAAAAGAATGATTGCCAAGAATAATTGTGTTTTTTTCTGAGCACATAAAAAACGGTCTTTCTCTTAATAGTATTATCTAGCGCAGAAAACAAATGTTCTTAAGTTTGTAACTACCAATTAAAGACATTCTTCTCCACAATACTTTTTACAGCGAGCAGAGTGTGAGGCTCAGCAAAACTGCATCCTTGCTCAAGTACACAAACAACTGGTATCAGAGGAACCAAATGTCAGTTGTTCACAGAATATTCATACTGTTGAGAAGCTTGAAGGTAACTTGTGTTTAAGTTTTACTATGATATGCTAATATTTCTCCCAAACAAGGAACAAAATATAAAAATAAGTATTTAAAGCAGAACCTATATATATATATATATATATATATATATATATATATATATATATATATATATATATATAACTTGTGTTCTGCTTTAAAATTTAGTATCTGTGTGGTATAACTGTGTGTGTGTGGGTGTGTGCAGGGAAATGTTTCATATATAGCTGTGCTGCTTTTGTACCATTTTGATAATAATATCAATAAATTATTATGTCAGCTATTTCTTCAGTTGTGAAACCATTTCAAATGTCTAGAAATTATGGGCAGATTACAACAACTCTACTTTTAAAACATTGATACCAAATGTTGCAAAATTGCATACGTGGAGGTAGGTAGTGAAGATGCTCTCGATGCTCTGCATTGCACCAGGGTTTGTGGGATGTCTCCTGCCCTCTGGGATGGCAATGAAGCTGAGGGTGGCTACGTCTTCTCAACCCGAGTCTTTAGCTCAGATCTGACACTCAGTTGTATTGATGCCCCTAGAAGATCTCCGGTGCTGCTCCAGTCAGTGCATGAGAACTCTGTTTTCAGGCATGGTCTCGAACGAGGGAATTAACTTTTTATTTACTGAAGAAATAATTTCATTTTTCTTTTTAAATTAATATAATTTAAATCTTTTAATTCTAAGTAATAAATTTACAGAACACATCATAATGTAGAGATACAATGAGCTTGATCAATGTAATTGAATTGCATTTATGCAGAAATTGTGAATAAACTCTTTAGATTTTTTCTACATGCCATTCTGACACAGAATTGTACATCTGTTCCCTTCGACGTTACACAATCAAAATGTGCTATCTTTCTTAGCTACTCATCCAAGACTCTTTTCATTGCTATAACCACCATTGGTCCACGACAATTTTAATAACCAATACCAAAACATTACATCATATTTTTGCAACCAACAATACTAACACATTTCATCATATCATATACATATTGCATCATATCATATACATATTGCATCATATCATATACACATAGTATCATATCATGACCCACTGAATTTCCTACTTTCATTTTTTATGCATATTAACTTCTCCATACCGATCTTTAAACTATTATTAAACATTTTCAATTCTTGGGGTCTACACTAAAACAATCGTTACACAAATAATGTGTACCAGTACACTAGAGACATTCTCACACAGAGCACACAGATCAACGTGCTAAATAGAGATTCATTTTCAAACTTTGTACTTATTTCTTATTGTTCCATTGACCAATACAAAACTAAAGGGATAAGAAATATATTGGATAGCGAACCATGAGTGTGTTCTATCTTTAATTTTATGTCAAGAAATAAAGAAGGATGCAGAGCCAGCTCTGCCAACAGTGTAACAATGTGTGCAAAAGCACCATAAAATTCATATATATTTTTAAAATCAGACATTGTTGTATTTTTGTAGTTCAGACTTGTGAGATTCTACTGAGATTCTACTGTGCGGTTCACTACACTTAGTGTAAATCCTAAGCTAATAAGATGACAGTGGTATTTAAATCCAAATTATTTGGGATTTATAGATTAGAATTCTTTGCTCTGAAACTATAGGATAGTGCTATAATGCATTTTCAGATTATGATGATTAGTTAGGTTATCTATATCTCACATAATATTGGGAGATACCTATAAAAATGGTGTAATTAGGAGATATAGCCAGAAAAAGTGATAGAATCAGTGCTGTGGTAATCATCATAACATTGCAAGGTAGGTAAACTACATTAAACCACTAAGGCAGGTTTTCTTTATTGCATAATGGACTAGTTCTGAAGGACATCCAGTGACTGAACCATTGTATACAGTGCCAAATGGTAACATCAGTTACTGCTAAAGGTACTTTATTATCATCTTCATCATCATCGTCATCGTCATCATCATCATCATCATCATCATCATCATCATCATCATCATCATCATCATCATCATCATCATCATCATCATCATCATCATCATCATCATCATCATCATCATCATCATCATCATCATCATCATCATTTTTTTTGTAATTTACGTCCTCCAATGTTAAGTCATAATGGATGATGAATGAAATGGGTGAAGTGATGCTCAAGTGAGTCCGGGGTCCATGGAGCTTGGAGTTACCAGACATTCTTCTATCAGGGTAAGGGAAAACTCCGGACTCAGCCTAACCGAGATTCAAACTCGGGACCTCTTGAATGTGAGGCAGATATGCTACCATCTACGCTACCGAGGTGGGCACTTTATTATTCTGTTAAGCAGTTAGTGAAGCGGTAATAGTACACTTAAATCACTGTTGTGCCAACCCAAAAGACTGCTTGCACCTTATATAAGCTCCTGAACCTGGACAGATCATTCTAGATTAAATTCTGCCTGCTTTAACATGTTCTGCCTGTCCCAAATAACAAACTTGGAGACTAGAAAAGTAGTATATTTTAGTTACTTTCATTCTATCATGTAGTATGGAATAATTCTCTGGGGTTATGCAACAGGCTGGGAATCAATATTCAACACCCAAAAGAAAATAATCCGCATAATAAAACACACAGGTCCAAAAGAATCTTGTAGACCATTATTCAAATGGTCAATATTAACTTTCCCATCACAATATGTACTAGAGCTTTGCAAGTATATACATATAAATTTTGACAACCTGTATAGTACACAAAAACAACACGGCTATCAGACCAAAGCCAAAAGTAATTTAAAACCACTAGCACATAGGTTAACACTATTTGAAAAAAGTCCACTATTTGCAGGAATAAAAATGTATAATAAATTACCCACTAAAATAAGACAGACAAAAGATATAAAAACATTTAATAAAGCCGTCAAAAACATGCTGGTAGAAAGGGCATATTACTCAGTAAGGGAATATCTAGAGGATAGTTTATAAACATTAATTGTACTCTCCCCACTTTGTAAAGGCATTTTGCCTAAATATTGTACATTATTAGTTGTAAACACCTGTCTATATTAACTTTAAAGAGAGTTGATTAAAGACACTAGACAACACTTACTTTTAAATTTTTCCGGAACTAGTTTCAGAGGCTTTGCCTCTATCATCGGCCGGCTCTCGACTGGTTCTCATTGGTGTAGCTGACGATACCTTGTCACAGGTCTCCTCTGGTGGCGGCTCAAGGAACTTGCTGAACAAATCCTTCTGGGGGATGTCGAAATTGAATACTTTGTTCCTATTTTTTGAAATGAAGATTTGTTCCCATGTGGATAGTTCTTGTTTTCCTGATGTATGTTTCAGTAGTTTTGGTTCTGGATTTATGTTGTGGTTTTTTTCCCAAAAATGTGTGGCAACTGCTGATTTTTCTAATTGTTTATATTTTATGTTTCTAAAGTGTTCCTTTGCATAAAATATAAACAATTAGAAAAATCAGCAGTTGCCACACATTTTTGGGAAAAAAACCACAACATAAATCCAGAACCAAAACTACTGAAACATACATCAGGAAAACAAGAACTATCCACATGGGAACAAATCTTCATTTCAAAAAATAGGAACAAAGTATTCAATTTCGACATCCCCCAGAAGGATTTGTTCAGCAAGTTCCTTGAGCCGCCACCAGAGGAGACCTGTGACAAGGTATCGTCAGCTACACCAATGAGAACCAGTCGAGAGCCGGCCGATGATAGAGGCAAAGCCTCTGAAACTAGTTCCGGAAAAATTTAAAAGTAAGTGTTGTCTAGTGTCTTTAATCGACTCTCTTTAAAGTTAATTTATCATAACAACACTGTTTTCAACACTTCCAAGAAAGTACCTGTCTATATGTAAATAATATTTGTTATTTCATTGACGTGTCACCTGTTTACGGAGCTAATGCTCACTTTGTAAATGTTTTTTATGAATAAAGTTATCATCATATCATCATCGTTGTCATCATCATCGTCATCATCATCATCATCATCATCATATTATCATTATCATCATCATTATAGAGGCGAACCTTCAAGACAAAATCAAAAGAACTCCTCCAGAGGTGCCAATATCAAGGGCATTGGCTATTGCATTTCCTGGCTATTGTTTGACAAAAGGGCAAGTCATTAGGAAGTAGGTGCTTGGGTCTATCTGGTGTTGGTAATTAGATGCAGCTGTGGTGACACTGCTCCCGCCTCAAGGCTGGTTATCCCTACCAGCATTGTCATAGTGGACCAGATAATCTAGGTGTACCACCAGTAACTTCCCTTGGGACAGGCTCTAGATTTGGAAACTTGGGTCAATGCCCCTTTGTATGGGTAGGTCAATACGTCACACAGATCACCCTGTTGGAAACCTTGGCTGTTGGCTTGCCAGATTAATATAAAATAAATAATAAATACATTGAAATTGAATTAGGTATGTTAAAATACATTAATTTAACTATAAATTAGAAGTGATATAATGAATTATTAATTTGTTGAATGATAATATGATTTAAATTATTTATAATAAATTTAAATTAATAAAAAAGTAAAATGTTTAAGAAATACAGGTAAATATATGAAGAAAATTTAATTTTTGAGTTTGATTTATGAGTCACTATGTTTACACTCAAACTTCACTTACTTGTTGTATAATTGAAACGTTTTCAAGATCATTCGATCTCATCCTCAGCTGTTTGGTGACTAAATGAACATTCCTCTTCTTCCACTACTACGGAGCTCCGATCACTCTGCCATCTGGTATTAGGGGCACTAAGTTTTAATATTTCATTTAATGCCGGGATTTCAAAATTTATAACTTTATCACGGTTTTTGGTTATGAATATTTTTTCCCAAATATCCAATTCTATGAGTGTAGTTGTGGCCACTGTTAAAATCTTAAAAGAGGGCTACGATCTTCGGAGATGAAGTCATACTCTTGCAGCCTCTGAACCCACAGATTGTCTAGTCTTCCAGGTTCCTAAAGCTGAGTAGCCAATAGAGGGCGGAGTGGTCAGTCCTCAGGTGGAATAACTGACCGTTTAGGTACTTGTGGAAGTGCTCCAAGGTCTTCACTACCGCCAATAACTCTCGCCGGGTGACGCAGTAGTTCTTCTCTGCTTTGGTCAGCGTCTTTCTGTAGTAGGCTATCACTCGCTCGTGGCCGTCCGTCCGTGGGATAGGATTCTTCAAGTGCAATGGTCGCTGGCATCGGTGTCTACAATAAAGACGCCTCATGGTTGTGGGGATCCTAAAATAGGATCACTGCAAAGTTCTTCGGCTGCTGGAAAGCGTCTTCGGCGTCCTCCGTCCACGCATAAGGCCGGTGCTCTTCTTTTAGGCGGGTGAGGGGCTTGGCAATTTTGGAGAAGCCCTTTAAGAAACGGCGGTCATAACTGCACAGCCCCAGCAAACTGCGCAATTCTCGCTTATCCTTTTGGCGAGGACAATCTCTCATGGCCTGTGTCTTCTCCGGGTCTGTGGCTACTCAGGTTGGTGATACTGTGTGGCCCAAGTTGTTGACTTCCTTGCGGAAGAGGCACTTCTTCGCGTTCAGCTTTAGGTTGGTCACCTGCAGTCGCTGTAGCACCTTGCTGAGGTTGTCGAGATGGTCTTCGAAGGTCTTGCCGACGATGATGATGTCGTCCAGGTATAGCAGGCAGGCGTCATAAGTCAATCCTCTCATTATTGGCTCCATGAGGCGTTGGAAGGAAGATGGTGCGTTGCAGAGACCAAAGAGCATAGCTGTGAACTGCCAAAGCCCTTGGCCTGTCAGGAATGCGGTCCTTCTTCTTGTCTCTTGGGTCTAGAGCCACCTGCCAGTAACCTGATTTCAGATCCAGGGTCGAGAACCACTGTGCACCAGCAAGCGCGTCCAGGGTGTCGGCAATCCGGGGTAAGGAGAAGCAGTCCTTCCTAGTGACGGCGTTCAGCTTCCTGTAGTCTACGCAGAAGCGTAGCTCACCGTTCTTTCTCTTCACCAAGACTACAGGGGAACACCAAGGGCTGCCAGACTCTTCGATCACTCCCCTAGATTTCATGTCCTCCAACATGTCCCGTACCGCCGTATATTTTGCCAGCGGAATGCGTCTGGGTGGTTGCCGAAAAGGCCTTGCGTCTCCGGTGTCGATGCGGTGAAGCACTCTGTCCGTGTGGGTGTAGTCGCTGTTACTTTGGCTGAAGACGCGCTGGTATGGTCCCAACAGTTGTCGAACCTTCTCGAGCTGTTCTGCGGTCTGGTGGTTGGCCGTCCTCTCCAGTAAGCCTTCCAGCCGGGGTCACAGGTATTGCGTCAGCACTGGTTTCTTGGTCTGGACGATTGGCGTTACGCTGACAACGGGTACGCACTCCTCAAGTCCGTCCCGGCTTGGATGTCTTTATCGGTATCCGTTGGGTTGAGCAACCTCACCACTACCTCCTCTTGGCACGGTAGCAATGTCCTGGCTACACAGAGTCCGTGAACAGCCGTCTTCTGGTCCAGCATCAAGTTCTTGGTCCGCTGGCCTTCTAGTTGCGCCGTCACCACCACCTCGCTTCTCGCGGAGACAACCACGCCTTCTCTCAGAAAAACTCTGCAGATTCCAAGGCGTTCTTCGTGATGCCGGAGTATCACGTCTTCTCCATTGAGCAACAGGACCTTCCTGCCGACGTCGACCGTTACCTCGGGGCTCCTGAGGGCATCCAATCCCAGCATCACCTCCTCAGCCACCTCCGCGACGAACACCCACAAACGCACGGCACTCCATCCCAAGATAAACTGCAGCAGGGCCTCCCTCTCCACGGGCAAGGTGTCGCCCGATGCCGTCAATAGCTGGTATGGTCGGCTCGGTTTTCTCGACGGCAAACCCCTGGCCACGTCAGGTCTTATAATGGTCACGACTGCTTTGGTGTCCAAAAGCACGTGACACGGCCTCCCCTTCACCCAAACGTCCGCGTTGAGGCTGCCACCCATACGTCGGCTGACAGTGCAGTGTCACTCGAGGGGATGGTGGTGATGGCGCCGACGTGCCTCTCGCCACGTCGACCCTTACTCGTTTTCTAGCTGCTCTTCCTGGTATGGACAGTCTCTCTCCAGGTGTCCCGGTTGGCCACACCCTCAACACATGCCACTTGGTCTTCGCTGAAGTCCCTCGGCTGGTTTTCGGTCTCCATTGTAGCGGATACTCTTAGTTCTCGAAGTCGGGGTAGCCGTCACCTTGGCCGCCTCCATCCTTAATGCGTTCGTTAGGGCCTCGTGGATGCTCTTGTAGTAGTCGAGCATTAGGTGCTGACGTATATTGGCGTCGCGTACCCCACCCACAAAGGTGTAGGCGGTCTCTCGAGATACGAATTCGGGTGGGAAGTCGACCAAGGCTTTGCTGGCTAGCTGTTCGATTGATAGGGCGAACTCCTGCAGCGCCTCCCCTGGCTGCTGCGTCCTAGACTTCAGCTGGCTGCTGTAGGCTGCGGCCAAACGTAGTTTCCGAAGCGGTTCTTCATGGCCTCCTAGATGTCCTTGGGTGCCGCCGCTGTCTGGATCACGTTCAGCACCTCTGCGGCCCGTCCCTGGAGGCTGACCATTAGCTGTGTGGTCCCTTCTGCTGGTGACCACTTGTTGGCTTGGCCACTGGTGATGGAAGACTTCGAAAGTTGACAAGCCGTCGTAGATACTTAGGTCTTGTAACGCGCGCAGGTGTTGTGTCGCGTTGGCCTTCAAATCCTCCAACCTTCTGTCGATGATGTCCTCCACCATGGCGTTCAGGGACTTGGTGTTGCTTTCGGCCTTTCCCTTTAGGTCGTTAACGCGGTTCGCCAGGTCTTCAACGCGCTCGCCCAAATCCGTGACGTCCTCCTTCACGCCGGTCAACTGCTCTTCAAATTTAGCGGCCAGGGCCTGGTTCGCAACCTTCATTTCGTTTAATTCGGCCTTCATTTATGTAGCCAGGATCTCGTTCGCCGCTTTCATTTCCATGGATAATTCGGGTTTCATTTCTTTCAGTTCGGCGGCGAGGTTGTCGTTTGCCGTCTTCATTTCTTCCATCTTTTGCAAGATCGCGGCTAATGCAGCTTCCATCGTCGTATCCCACTTCTGACACCAAATGTGACTTTGTGGGTTCGTAGAATTAAAAGTCTTGTTTGCAGAAATTTAAAATGCTCTTTATTGCAGTAATTAATAACTTTGTACAACCATTACAGCAACAAAATGACGTAACATACACAAACACAGTCTTTAAAATCGGTTTGTTCCACTGCCACACGTAAAAGAAACAAAAGAATTCATTGCGGTACTCTTCAAATATCCACACACTCACAATTACAGGTGCACATTCAATTAACAACTCACTAGCAACTGACTCTACTCTAACACTTGCGGGCTTTCATACCTCCAGTCCTTTTCTAGAATGTAATCGATCGTTCGATAACGATCGCGACGCAGTGAGAGAAAGACGAAATTATCTCTGCTCTTTCTCTCTCTGTTTCTTTCTCTGTCTCAGCAAGCATCTAGTGCTGCGCTCCACTATCTGTCTCTGCCCACGCATAGCTCTGGCTTTGCAGCGGCTCCAACCAACATTGCGATCGGCGACTATATATTATATAGCTACAGGTATATATAAAATTAGTATTTATATAAGTATGCAAATTTGAGTGCAATTATATTGTTAATTAAATAACTTACAACATTTAATCATTTAATTCTCTTGTACTTGCTTTTATGAATGCTGTTAAAATTGTGCAATTGTTCTGTTTAATGTTGCAGAAGGAATTATTGTTGTTGGACAAGACTCAAATGGCTGCGTGTTTGAATATGCATGCAAGTATAATGAACTGAATGATTTTCTAGTAGAAGCCTTGGGCACATTAAATTGTCCACTTAGGATAAGTTCTGCAGGTAAATATTTCCATAAAAAATGAATGTATTTCTAAAAAAGTGAAATAAAGAAACACATAATACAAATAAAATATTTAGTGATTATTTTCCACTTATCTTAAGAAGTTGATGACAAAACTTCTATCTTCTATTTAAAATTAATTTCGTAGACATTTGCCTACATCTTCAGTCAAACACACTTTGTTGTCAAACAACTTCTTAAGATAAGTGGAAAATAATCACTAAATATTTTATTTGTATTATATTTATTATTCCACTGTAACTAGCTTAATTTTCTGTGTAAAGAAACACATATTAAAGATTTCTAGAAGAGTGCAAGCTGCCATTTTATTACCTTGGTAACTGCAGTCTGCTTGCTGTTCTTATACTATATATACATAATTTATCTTATAATTTATTAATTAGACTAGTATATATCGTATGTAATTTACATCAATAGCTATTCACAAATTACCAGTTGTAGGTATATTTGTCTGTTACTAATAGCTCCTGACACTGTTTTGGTGGACTGTACCAATTTACTGCCATGTGCATTTGTTTACCACTTTATACAAGAACTGTCCTAGTTTTATACAGTATTTGCTAAGCATTTCTTTTAATTTAATTTGTATATCCATTTTAAGACATTTATCTTTAATGTATGTGGTTATTCCTCCATTCAATACTACTATCACTTCAAATATTTTACATAGATTTTCTCTTTCTCCATACAGTAAACACAAACCTTCTATAAAATAATACCATTATCTTTCAAATGACATATCCGTCTTCTCATCTCCTTCATACTGTCAAAATGTTTTCCCTTTTCATCTGTTTTTCATTTCAATATAGAATTTAATAAGCTTCAGTTGAAGAAATGTTGTAGATAGGTATTTCAGTATCTGTAAATCCTTTTCCTGCTTTGTTCGAAATATCTTTAAATTATTTTTCCTCATTCTATCAAACCATTAATTACTATATTATAAACTATATTCTAAACTATAAATCTATAAACGCACTCCTACCTCTCATGTACAGTGGTGGCTGGTGAATTAAATTATTGGCGGTGCACAAATGAAAAATAAAATACAGAGTTGTAGTGACTCACCTCTGCTCTTCTCTCCTTAGACCTGGCGAATCTATCAATAACTTTTGCATTTAAGTCGCTGATCTTCATAACAAACTCCCTCTCAATTGAAAGCATTGCTAATGCTGACAATCGGTCCTGTGACATTGTGTTTCTAAGGAAAGTTTTTACTCTTATTAAAGTTGTGAAACAGCGTTCTGCTTCAGCAGTAGACATTGGCAAAGTTAGCAACACTTACAGGAGTTTGACATATTCGCTGAATGTAGCACATAAATTGTATTCCTAAATGAAGTCCATCAAGCACAAGGCGCCAGACATTCCACGGAATTCCTCTCAACTGTAAATTACAGTCAGTTCGGTACGAATTTTTGTTCCAATGATAAAAGGATAGAACCTAATTGTTTCTCTAAGGGAATCCTCTAGAAATGTCTTATCATAGTCTGAGAACTTTTCTTGATGAAACAAAGTTGAGGCTAGCAGATGCCCCGTGAAGCTAAATCTGTCCTTTGCTTCTTAGAGAATAATGTGAAAGACTTCAAGAGCTTCTCTTCTTTTCACATCATGATTTTGTATTCTTCTCTTCTTAATTGCAGTTTCTTTGTGTTCCTCAATATCGATGCTATATCTTACTTTTTGTACTTCCCTTTCAAATGCATTTAGCTGGATGAGGGCAAATGTTGCATTGCAGTCTTGTTTCTGGAGCTGATTGTACAAAATGTCCACATGGGGCATGATCTTGTGGAAGAAAGCCAGCCGGAATGCAAAATTATTTTTCAAAGTGGCCTTAAACCCAGAAGTGTGGCATTGTTGTTTAACAGAGCTCTCTTCTGAATAACCTCCATGCATTTAATTAAATTCTCCCTGTGTTCGAAAATGGTATTGACGGTCCATGAATGAAAATTCCATCTTGTCGGAACAGAGTGTGGCAATCGTTTCTGCACAACTTCTCCAAGCATAGCAGCTCTTTGAGGAGAATTTGAAAAAAATGTGCATATTTCTTGTAATTTGGCAAAATATATCCTCACCCTGGTGTTTACTGAGGCTGCATTCAGCATTATTAAATTAAGTTGATGTGCATGGCAGTGTATATAAGAGGCACAAGGATACTTCTCTTTCACAATTGCCTGAACACCGTGTTTTCTACCTCCCATGACAGATGCACCATCATAGGTCTGTGTGATAAGTTTATTCAGGCATCCTGGCGGTTGCAGATCAAGTTCAGATTAAATGATTATGGCAAGAGCGGATTGAACAAAACTCTAAAATCGTTTTACAGGCTTGTCTTTCACAAGATATCTGTAGATAATAACCATCTGATACACTGATGAAACAATAGTGGTTTCATCTGCTATGACAGCAAGGAATTTTGCATCCTTAATCTCCTTCATTATTTCCTCTTGGCATACCTCTAGCATACACTGATGAAGTGCCCTTGAAAACAGTTGCTTTTTCCAGATGGCCCTTCAGGACACTATTGAGATCAATGCTGAAATCTATAATGCCTCAAAAGATACCAGGTTTTATTTTATGTATCCGATTCATCATGAACTCTCAAAGCCAGCTCAAATGAGCCGCAAAACCGTATACAGTTTATTATGATATTTAGGACATATCTATTCTGCGTAACTTTATCGTTATGTAGCTGTATGTTACTTCTGTATGTACTGTCCATTTGTGCAGCAATATTAATATTGCCATACATTGCTAAACCTTATGCATTTTTTATATGAGACAAAGAGGACTCATGCTTTTTAACATGGTTGTGCATGTGTTGTATGTTTTTCATTCCTTGCTTCACCCAGGAATCGTCTCCTCCAAAGAGCAGGCATGGGGAACAGTATAAAGAGTTATTAACTTCACATCCACATAACCAGTCGGGCTTCTTGTACATGTCAGGGTTGAACTTCCTATTGAATATATCGAGATTTAACTGTATTGGAACACCACAGTGAAGCGAAAAATTATTAAATTTTAGATGAGTCGTATTTCTTACACATCTGCTTCACTTTCGTACCTATTTTGAGTCGCACAGGAGCCGTAGATGCAAGCGAAGATTTGCGAAACATGTCCTCAAAATAGGTACGAAAGTGAAGCAGATGTGTAAGAAATAAGACTCATCTAAAATTTAATAATTCCTATTGAATGTTCTAGCTTTCATCTTAATTGTTTGAGTTATAGAAATGTTTGGTGTTTGTTTTACTTCAGATTTTTCTTCAGCACTCCGTTGCGAAAAGGGCTTTTCCAGTAAAGACTACACGGTATTCATTCTATCAGAATTTTAAAAATGCACAAAAACAGCACCACACAATAAGCACTATAAATAAACTGTTAGAATACTCAGCTTAAACTTAAAAAAGCTTTCTCAATGTTCTGCAAGCACGAAACCACACCACAAAACAAGCAGGCACACAGATACAAACTAAGCGAAGCCCAAAGGTCAAGTTATAGCCGTTGCTAGGAGGAGGAGGCGCTAGGTTGATAAACCTCCATTTAAGCAATGTATAAGAAGCCACTTCCATCTCTTCATCTTCCCGCAACCCCCTTAGAGAGCCAAAATTTGGCCAAATGGTGAGGTTAACATTTCGTAGTAAACTGGGACTCCTACAGCTAACATCTGTTTATTTCAACTACAGTGGTCATGGGCAGCTACAGACGATAAGCGTAATTGAAACATGTTTGTATATAAAACAATGTAAACAAGTACAGCTTTAATGTGCAAAATGCACCTGTTGTACATTCAAAATCAGTGGGTGTAGCGCAAACCTGCAACCTTATGGAGGATCCGCCCATGCTCAAGCATCCTTTCCTTATTGTTTTAAATTGATTTTGGATTTGCTTTTCTGTTCAGTGCAGCAAATTGGTTCAAATATTTTGGGCATGCCCTCCCAAATAAAAGCAAAAGAAAAAGCAAAAAGGTAAAGAAAGTTCATATGAACATAGGCTTGAAAATATTTTAATACTGAGTTACAAGACAAAATTGATGGCTGCTAAAATTGCTTGCAGTAGCACTCCCTGTGAGTTCTATGTTATCATGTACTTTGCTGTAAAGCCCTGGAGTATTTCAGACAAATATATTGTGGGTACACTCTTTTGGATTATCAATATCTGATAACAAGAGTTGCATAAACCAGGGGAAAATGTCCATAGATGAAGAAATACATTGGAATCAAATCAGGAAGTTGAGCAGGCCAAGCACACATTTATCAATAAAAAATGTATCATCCAAGCAAAATGAGCTGACATATCATCGTGAAAAGCCACATTCTTAGACAATGTCCAGAGGCACATCATCAAATGAATCAGTCAGTGGAAAAAGGAACTAAGTCACTCTTAAAATGCACCCACTAATTCTTAGCAATTATTGCAAAAATTGATTTTGAAAAAAATTGATTGAGTTCCTTTCTCCACTCGATGATAGGTTTACCACTGTTTAATGTGTTTACACACTTAAAAATATAGTTTTTATTAAAATAGTGATTTTCAGCATCTTAATTAACATAGCTACAATATTCTTTCTTATTGCATAAAACAAAACAAAATGAGAAAGCACATTAATGTTTGCAGTGCATTTAGAAATTTTGGATAAGCATTTTGAAAATTATGCTTACTTGACTCATTCAACTCTACATAAAGAATGATTTATGATATCACTGGCCACTGCAATAGATCTTAATAAAGTTTTTGTGCATCTTTTGCATGCACATATTTCACCAACTTTTGTATGTCCTCCATTTTCTTTTTCCGAATGGGCACTTTGAGTTGTGGATATACTGGCTCCAGGTCCATGAGAAAATTTGAGTATGTTTTCAGGAAACAGGATGTATCTGTCAGACAACTATTGATAAATGGACAAGTTCTTATATACTGGGAAATTGCAAATGATTCTTTCTTATTCTTGGAAAATCGTTATTTGCTGTTTCTGTAGACATCACATTTCATAAAATTGTAGATACATAGATGACATCTTTGCAATAGTGCCCTACAAACAAATAGATGATGCTTTGAAACTACTCAACCTGCAAGAACCCAGCATATAATTCACAGTGGAAACTGAAGAGGACTGTACTCTACCTTTTTTAGACCTTAAAATCAAAAAAAGCAATGAAAAACTAGAATTTGGCATCCATAGAAAAGCAACACACACAGATAATTACATCAAAGCAAATAGTTTCCACACAAACATGCAACCATCAACAGTCTCACACACAGATTAGTAAATCTACCTCTCAGCCAGCAAGAATATCAAAATGAATACCATCAAATCTTAAAAACTGCAATTAAAAATGGATATGGAAAAAACCTTGTAGATAAAAAACTAAAATCATTCAAACTTCAAAAGAGATTAAAACACATCACAGCTCTCACACCAATAAAACAAGAAATTAGATTTGCTAAATTTACTTACCACCCCTGGGCCACAAAAAAGTTCCAAAAAATATTCAAGAAATACAATATAACATTGGCACCAAAAAACAATTACAACATTAAAAACCTACTTCACAGTAATAATACTGATAAGATAAAACCAGAGGAAAAGTCAGGCATTTACAAGATTAAGTGTAAAGACTGTGAAAAAATTTACATAGGGAGGACAAAAAGAAACATAGGCACTAGAAAGAAAGAACACTTCAGGCACTTAAGATACAAAAATATTGATAAGTCCGCAATAGCAGCTCATTTCTGGTCTGAAAATCATGAAATTGAAGATAGCACAGAATTACTAAAATACGTACAAAAACATAGTGAACTCGTCATATGGGAGAGGATATACATAGAAAAACATAAAAACCAACTAATGAACTTTGAAATACCGCCAGAAGAGAATCCCACATTTAAGTTCATCACTAAATCAACTGATGGCAGCAGCAACCCCAGAATTACCCACACCGCTGGATCAAGCTTTAGTCGCATAAGAGCCGTGGATGCAAACGATGATTTGCGAAACATGTCCTCAAAATAGGTACGAAAGTGAAGCAGATGTGTAATAAATACGACTCATCTAAAAATTAATAATTGTTTGCTTCACTGTGGTGTTCCAATACAGTTAAATCTCGATATAAGATGATCATTAATTACTACACTGCATATATTTAAGCAGCATCACTGTTAATATCTGTGCTGTCATACTTCATGCCCAATTATAAAAATGGAAGATACATTGCAAGTAAATTCAACATCAGTAAACAAGATGTATGCTAAGAAATTCATGAACATAACACAATTCTGTAGCATACAATAACAAAGTTCTTCTTGACTCCATCATGTTTAATTCTTGCAACTACTGAAGGTTATACAAATTATTTTCATACAAAATTCTTCAGATAATCATGACTAATACCTTCTCTTGCTACATGCTATCTGATGAGTTGTGCCCACATCATGAACTCCTGATCAATACTTTGTACCTTTCTTGATCTCCCAACATCTGAAACACTCCTCTTAACTGAGCCTTAAATGAGACTCCTCTTGAATCACTCTCTCTCAAGCATTGATGAATTCTTGGGAATGCTCATGAATAAGGTAACTAACTGCCTGACAGAGTACCTTTCTGTCTGCCTCTGTAGCATAGGTGGTACTGTGTCTGCTTCTTATTCTAGAGGCTCTAAGTTTGAATCTTGATCAGGGTGAGTTATCTGGATAAGTTTTTCATGGGTTTTCCTTATCCTGAAAGATCAAAGTTTGGGTAACTAAGCTCTATGGACCATAGGCTCATTTGAGCATCGTTTCACCCATTTTATTCACTGTCCAGTATGGCTTAACATTGGAAAATGTTAATTAAAAAAATACCTTTCTGCATAAACAAGAGCTCATGAGGCATTCATATCTTCAAGTGTATACATGTAGTGCAAATTGGTCTATTCACTCACAGAATACATTTTCTTCTATCTTCTATACTCATAAAAAATTGAACAATCAGCACACAACAATTAAATTAATTATTATTAGTGCCAATGATGAGCAAATCATTCAATAAATTCCTATCAAACAGTGTCAGACTCATGTTCATATGAACTATTTTTGTTATTTTAAAGTTGGGAGGGCATCATCAAGTATTAGATGCCAATAAAAATACAATCTGCATTATTTCAGAATTACACATTTAGTTTAGCTTTTTAGTGAAGTATGATATTTATCATTTCTAATATCTTTTTCAAATTTATATAATTAAGTAAATTTTCTATTCTATAGTCCATGATGTCAATACTATAGTAGTATGAGAGAAAGATCTCTCTGATACTTTATGGAAAAATAAATCAGCATGAAACGACATAAGAAAATAGGTCTAGAAGGGTTTTCTTGGGCCAGAACTGGAGTCATAAATTTAAAAGGTACAATATATGACAATGATTTAGAAAATGGTAGTCTGCAATACCAGAGGTCCCAGGTTTGACTCTCTTTAGCCAGGATTATTCCCTGTCCTCCCAGAATCTGGAATTATGAAAGAGAGTATGAATGTGTATGTGAATATAAAGAATTCAAAAAACAACCTGAATCAGCTGAGTGTACACCATCATCATGAGAAATTTTTCCAAATTTACAGCTGTCGAAGGTAGCACATAAACTAAAAAGAAGGAGAATATTTAGGAAAATGTCCAAAGTATGAACAAACAAACAAAAGTTTTCATTGTCTGTTATACTACAATCAAACAAAAGTATGGAGAGAATAGATTGGCAACATAAATAGGGTAATTTAGATAAACAAATATCATACAATTCGATTTTGACTGTAAAAGAAGAAAGACATAAAACCTGCAGAAAATTATTTAGGTGAAGTTAAAGGGAAATGAGTAAGAATAAATAAGAAAAAGCTGGAATTAAAAGAAGGATTGTAACAAAGATAGGCTGGGAAATTATAAGTAAAGATAGAATGATGTAGTCAAAATTATTGGTGTCACCGACATTCTAATAAGCTGGCTTTGTGTATAATGAAACCAGTATATGTAAAAAGCAACTTCAGAAAGAGAATAATTAAGGGAGAGAAGTAACTTTAAATTGTATGTTACAAATGGTAGGTATCAAGTTGGATAATTAATATACCAATGATAGATAAATGTTCTGTCTAGTATGGTAACCTTACCTTTATAGCCTGCAGGTTTTGACAAAGTGAAATGGTGCTTTTTGTCTGTATCTTCATTCATTACTGTTATTGTGAAACTTGCAATGGGTACATTGTAGTCTTTTTTTCTCTACCCAGTTATAATTTCCAGTGGGATTGGTGCAGTTCTAATTGTTGGTATTCTAACTCTTCTATTATGGAAATGGATCACTGCAACTAGAGATTATTTTGAGTACATGCGCTTTCAAGAAGATAGAAAACAACTTAAATGGGATGCTGTAAGTACATTATTTGTGTAGAGACATTTTTGTGATATATCTTAAATGCTCCATTTTCTTTCTTTCCTCTCCTCTTTTCTTTCCCATCTCCTCTCATTGTTTTCTTTTTCACTCTTCAATTAAGATTTTAAAAACATTTTCAAGAGAGTAAGTCTAGATTTCCGAGCAGCTATGCATTTTTTCACTCCTATATTCATTTGTGAAATCAATGAATTTGTTCAAGGTTTTGCTAATGTTTATTCATTTCTCATTTGCCAATAAGGATTAAGGAATTCAGTCTTCTAGCTTCAGCTGAAAACCAGTGAAAAAGGACCATTCAAATAGAAATACAGAACTGTTATATCATGTAAAAATACCTTCAATCAAATTGGATTGCATAGGGACACAGGCTACAAAAATAGAGGACAAATATCGATGCATGTATTCTTAAATTTGATAGGAAGCAATTACAGCTTTTTCTAATTACATTTATGTACAAAGTTTAGGAGATAAAAACCAGCTACAC
Organism: Mantis religiosa; assembly: GCA_030765055.1. Lineage (NCBI taxonomy): Eukaryota > Metazoa > Arthropoda > Insecta > Mantodea > Mantidae > Mantis > Mantis religiosa. Next base: position 109,487,906 of record CM060949.1, read on the forward strand.
CTAGACTGATGCTACACATAAATATATGTGACAAAAATGACATTATGAAGTTGCACCAAACTCACTTTATTTGTCACTAGAATTGTTAGTCCAATGCCACTTACACTTTTTATAAATACACAGAATAAGCATATCAGTTCCTTCATGCCTCTGTTGTATGCACCAACTTGTACTGCTTAAACTTCTCAATGTTCCTCCTCGCCAGTATTCGCTGCCACTGTGACAATATACATCAGGTGGATCAGTCTAGTAGATCAGTAATTTCAGAAATGATAAAAAAATTGCACAAATTTTTATAGACATCAGTACATGCAGTTGTTTGATGATATGTTCTAGCAGTTGTAAACTCCCACAAAACAAAAGCATATTTAAACTTTCACATATAGTACACAGTCTAATTCTAGCTTAAATTTATAAGCTTGCACATGCAAGGGGTAAAAAATCTTAATCTGCTACCTTAATACTAATGGAAAAACATTTCTATAAAAGTATTCTACCCTTAGTACAATAATTGATTAATTTTTACTTAAATGTGTTACTCTGTTAAAATGTATAATGTACCTAATTGGCACTATCAACTTTTACATTCCCTTAACTCTTCCTTCCTAGAATTTTCTAAGTTTGAGAGTTATTGTCTTCCTTCAAATGATAAAATGAAAACAGAAGCACAGAAACGTGCTTGTATGAATCCAGTGACACTATTATATGTTTCAAATGGGAAGAGTTCTTGCCTGTAGCAAATCAGATTCGTTAGCACATTCGACATTGCGACCTCATTATCCCCACTCTTTTTATATTTCACTCTCTCTTACACACTTGTGAGTGTTCTTGGCGCTAAATGTAAGAGAACACAAACTGAATTTTCCGAAGTTTTATAATAATGCAGTTGTTGAAATTACAATTACAACATGGATATTAGTATATTACACACATGTTTTAAGTATATAATTTAAAAATAATTATAGTTTATGAATTACTTATTTTTCTAATCCAACAAAAATGCCAGTGGTGCAACCATATAACTGTTAATGTTACTTACGTTGAGCGATAATTCATCATTGTATTCATCATCTGAGTATTGCAAATTTATGATGATAGGTTCCAAAATCCTGTCACACGCTATTTCTTTCCAAAAGTTGTCTTCTTCTAGTTTATCTGATGTCTCTCGCAGTTTTTCCAGCCTTGTTGTGTTCCTTGTCAATTTGTTCATGAATGAGTCGTTCAACTTCAGTCAGTTTAAAAGTATTATTTCTGTTTGCAATATAATTTGAGCCCACATTAACTTAATTGGATTGTTCTGGCAGTGGTAAGGGGGAAGGTCGGCTGTGTCTCATTTCAATTGCAAGCTGATCCAGCTGATCCAGCACATACAGTTTTACATGGTTTGTAAACGGAACAACAATTGAATAGTGCTGCTTTGAACTCTCTAGAGTAAATAAAGAATACGAAACCATTCATAAACAACGATATAATGTGACCAGACATGTTCTGCCAGGCCAGTAGGAAGTGTATTGTTTCCTCTTGCTCGAATTTAACAAACACGTTGGCTTATTCAAAGTAGTTCTTTTATCATGCCATGTAAAATGTTTACGTTTCAGTTCTGAGTAATTAAAAATTTACGTACATGCATACATGCCTGCCAATAATGCTATTCATTACATTGCTTACAATGCAATGTATTGTTATAATATAATAGTACTTTACAATTTCTTTCTTGGAAGTGTTGAAAACAGCGTTGTTGTAATAAATTAAATTTAAAGGGAGTCAATGAGTCAATGTCCGGTTGACGATGGAGGCAAAGCCTCTGAAACATGTTCCGGGAAAATTTAAAAGTAAGTGTTGTTTAGTGTCTTTAATCGACTCCCTTTAAATTTAATAGTACTTTATTTATTTGTATTAGGAAAATATATGAGCTAAAAATATGGGGTTTTTATGGTTATGTTAAATACATGACTCACTACCTTCCTCATGGATCAGTTTTTTAAAATCTAAATTTTTGTCTTAGCACAGAAAGTATTTATTAGAGATTGATTAGGGTGGGGCTCGTCACACACCACTTAGGGGAATGCAATACGACAACACTGCAGGACTCCGATTGATTGTTCACCTAGTAATGCTCAAGGACAAACATCATCACATTTGAAACACATAATAGCAACCATTTATTAAACATACTGCTAACTACAAAGATTATGTAATACACAGAAAATCCCATTAAATCTGACGTTTAGCTATCAATAGTGAATATATGCATGTTTCACCTGGAAAGGGTTAATCACATAAAACATTTATTTTGTTTTGGTGTGTTCCTGTAATTTAGTGTAATATATGTATGTGTAGCAGTTTCTTGCAATGTTCATAGTTTATTCTGTTTCTTGCTATGTTTTTCTTTTAATCAGTTATCAGTTTTTTATGATTAGGTAATGATGGTACAAATCCTTAGTATTATTTTCTATAACGTTTATTACTTAGTATTCCTGTTAATCCACCGGTTCCTCAAACTTATTAAAGTTTGAGGAGAAAATGGCTAGGGGAAACACGGGGGGGGGGGGGGGGGGGGACCATACAATAAACCTCAGGTTTTGCTGCAGGCAGGTAAGGATTGTGTTCCTTCCTGTTCAATTCTTCCTGATCAAAACCTAATCTAATCTAGTATTGCTCTTAGTCTGTCATAGAAAAGGCAGTGTCAGAAGAAGGAGATGAAACAGAACTGACATTTCGTATTAATGTAGGTACCATTAAATTAAAGCTGCTGACAAGAGTTGTTATGTGTAATGTTATTCAGAATATTTGTATATTTACTATTCCTCATCTGTATAAACCACCTTTTCCTTTTTATTACATATCTAGTTCTATTTCTGACCTTATCCAAAGGATAATTGTAGTTTATTTTAAAAGGCAGGCTCAATAAATATTTAAATAAGGGAAAGTTTTTGCCACGTTCCCCTATTATATTTTACATATATTATACTTTATGTATGTTATAGGCACTGTAGAAAAGCAAACTTTATCATGAATATCACTCACATCTATGCATAATTTACTTTTCAGTCTGAAAATCCACTGTACAAGGAGGCCACAACATACCATCAGAATCCAACATATAGCCAGTTCCAGTAAGCAAGGTTCAAGACTGGCAAAAGGTCTGGCAAGGTTCAACCTGCTGGAAAAATAAGAAGTCACAACTGAATGGGATATAGCAGTAATTTTAGCACTTACTTAACAGCTAATATTGTACTCATATGCAAGGAAGTAAAAGATTCTGTCACATAAGCAAAATTAATTCAAATTTATGACAAGAGTACCATCTATTGCACGGGCATTTGGATGTCTTTCATTTCCTTCTTGCTTCCCAATATAATTTGGAGTATGGATGCAGGAGGTTAGGTGAAGACATTTCTAAAGATGTTCTAGATTCATGCAAGAGACTTTCATATTCCTTAGGCTGCATTTTAGTGAAGTACCATTAAGTTCTAATTTGATACAGGTGAGCTGCTTAACAGTTTTAACCAGTTTTAAAATATTGCTATAACATGGAGAGTAAGATTCACGTTCACATTCTTTTCTACAAGTTATGTGAACTATCTATAATTTATTAGTCTCCTTTGTTGATAGGATTTTAGAGTTTCTTTTGTGTGAGCAATTTGACTTAGTGATATATATATTTTTCATTACTACCTATAAAATCTATTTACTAAATAATCTGCAATCTCATAATTCCTAAACCCACACTGAGGGGATACAATAGAAACAATGTTTATTTTGTTTGTAGTATAGGAAGCATGATGTTGAGTGAATTTGTGTATTATTTGGATGCTATGGCTTGTATTACAGAGATTGAAAAATTGAATGTAATTAATTGTATATTTGAAAGTGTTGAGTTGATAAAAAATTGTGCTAATACCCTGTTAATTGAATAGCTATAAATAAAAGCACTGTTAAAAGTGAAGCTATTTCATATTAAAAGACTTATTGAATCATACTTTATTAAAACTTAGTAAAACTTGTTAATTGCTCTAATTTTTCTGTTGAACTGAGTGGAAAGGGTGCACACAGAAAACAAAACTGACACTCTAATAGCAGATCCATCATTCTTATTTTTAAAACCATCTGTGAGGACGACGAGTTACTGGCAGGCTGTACACAGTCTGAAGGTTTTTGCTGCGTGCCCATCCAGTTTTTGGGTTTTACCACAGGTTGAAAATGTTTGGTATATGCAGGATGGGATGGGATATTAAAATAAAATAAGGATTATGGGGTAGTTTATTTACTCCTCTAATTTTGAACAGGATGCAAAACGATTTTGTTTCGCTTTTGTTTTTTGTTTCAAACCTGGTGTTTGTAGGGTTTAATTGTGGGGTAATTTTGAAGCTAAATAGCTCATTGGAAGATTATAAATGGAGTTCAGCTTTTGCTGCAGCTTGGAATAGCTCCAGTGTTATCTCGGGTGCCCACAAGCTATGCGGAGTACCTAGAAAAGACTGAAATGGTGTCTTGTAGGGTCGTAATATCCTAGAGACTGAACCAGGTTGCTTCTATGTGTTGTTAAGTGACTGTAGAATTTTGCTTCCCAGTGCCTAATTTCGACCTCCAAATAAGGGGGAAGAGAGGCTTCATGAAGGAACCTAATGGGGAAGGAACGTTCTACAGAATAGATGGATTAGAGTCCTCTATTCTGCGTATGCTGAAGATATGTGAGCCAGTTGTCTGTAGCCATGCCCCAGATCTGACAGGTATATAGCTCAGAGTGGGACTCTGAGCACTCCAAAGAGGTGCTACTTCAAGCGGATAGGCATCGAGACCAGCCCAGCATTGGGTAGAAGGAGGTAATTGCCCCTGAAACCATGCCGAGAGGTCTCAAATGTATCGGCAAAAAGTTAGGCCTCTATCAAGTTGGACACCCAGGTACGTGATGGAATTAGTCCATTCTATCCTATGGCCTCTAAAGTGGAAGTTGGGGCGGTCAGCAGGGTGTGACACTTTGTGAGAAGAACAGTGTGACTTTTGTCCAGATTAACGGACATCTGCCAATGCCTGCACCACTCTTATATGAGACAGAGGTACATATCTCTGTATAGGGTTGAAGGCTCTGAGAATGTGTCTCTCTTTGCAGAACAACACACATCGTCAGCATACTGTGTCATTTTGATATGCGGCTAAGTTGGAAAGTCTGCCATGAACACACTAAAGAGTGTGGGACATAGTAGAAGATTTATAACCAATTATTATTTATAATTTGAAAGCAACCTGTTTTAATTCCTGTAGAAGAAATTCTGCTGTCTTCAAATTGTTGAGTAAATGTATATTGCAATAGTAGATAATTGAAAAATAATTATATTTGAAACAAGTAGAGTAAATGAAGAAATAATCAAGAGCACATAATTTTTATTTGAAGTTTTTTATCTTGTGCTGTTCCACATTCTTTAAAACATCCAGCTACTGTCCTCTTCACATGAGTTTCGTTTTATAATGATAATGATGATAATAATGATGATGATGGTGATCATCGTCGTCATCGTCGTCATCATAATCATCATCATCATCTTTTGTAATTTACGTCCTCCAACGTTAAGTCATATCGGACGATAAATGGAGTGGATGAAATGATGCTCAAATGAGTCCGGGGTCCATGGAGCTTAGAGTTACCCGACATTCGTCTTACAGGATAAGGGAAAACCCTGGAAAAAACCTTATCCAGGTAACTCACCCTGACCGAGATTCGAACTCTGGACCTCTTGAACGTGAGGCAGACATGCTACCACCACGCTACGAAGGCCGGCCATCATCATCATCATCATCATCATCATCATCATCATCATCATCATCATCATCATCATCATCATCATCATCATCATCATCATCATCATCATCATCATTTTGTTTTTGCTTTATTGATATCAACAGCATGCTCCATTACATAGTAATACTACATGCTTTATAGT
>CM060949.1:109494847-109567347 GCA_030765055.1 Mantis religiosa
AGAAGAAGAGAGAAGAAGAAGAAGAAGAAGAAGAAGAAGGGGAAGAAGAAGAAGAAGAAGAAGAAGAAGACCTTATGTAACTGTTTGGTCGTACGGAGAAAGAGATATTCCAAGAGTTTCAGGATTATTTGATGAGGAAAGAATAGGACTGCAACCCTCTTACCTCTTTCATTGCAGTGAAATGTGTTCTCATATCCACTAGTAGTGGATGCGAATAGACATGGAAGTGGAAGCGGTAGCGCGACCATGTGTGGAAAGTGTAACAGAAATGTGAACAGAAGGTACGCTCTTGGTTTGTGAAAGGGACACCTTGCTACTGATACAGAGTAAAGTAAGAAGGCACGAAAACTACGCCCGTGAACTGATTTAAATTTGGAAACTAGTGTAATGCTGGCAGTGTCGAAGCGTGCAATGAAGTGCTGAAAGCGCCGCTTCCCCCTAGGAATTTCAGAGAAAAATAAGAGCAACTCAAGAAAATTCATACCAAACAATATTTTATTTCCTCTGGATATATTCTCAAAATTTATTCGTGAACATCTGCGGTGCTGTCAGACAGTCTGACAGCTGCTTAGATTCAAGTGACCAGTTTCGAGAGCTCATTCAATACTGAATATTTCTGTATTTAGTTTACGCAATGCATTACCTTTGAAAACCATGCTTCGTAGGTTTCAGGAGGCAATCGCGACTCTTCGTTAGTTAGGAACACTGACAGATTTTGTCACGTGAAATCTCTGTAGGCGTATCAGAAAAGTTTTTGTTTTGTTTTTGTTTTATGTGGCACTTTTAAACACAGCTGTAGTACATTTCAATGGCATTAGCAATAATATTTTACGTAGATTGGTATATAGTGGTGACAGATAGGAAATTCTTGTGAAGTTTTAACTTATTGGCAAAAGTGTGTGAATTGTATACTTTGTCCATTTTAGGCTAACAGTTTTCACACGGTGTGGGCCAACTGTAGGGAAAATTGGAACGCCTGAATGGAGAGGGGAAGCAGGAATACTGCTTGTAATGTAAGCAGTCTTGTAATGCAAGAAGACCCTACGTGTGACTGTACAATAGAAAGAGTACTGAATAATTGCCTTAGTTCTTTGAGACATTATTCTCTTTCATTTTAATGAAAATTATTATTTGGTGTTTCCTTGCTTTTGGAGGTCACGCCTCGCCACTGAATGCTGCGTAATCTTAACTACAACGTAGTTTCACATTTCTTAGTTCCACGACTAAAATAAATAATCAGCTATACTGGAAACTTCAGCAATTGCCGCCGCGGTCAAATTAGTGTGAGGGTGCCCACAATTTTTGTAAAGAAAAAATAACTGGTCATAACCACATTGTAACGGACATGATAACAATCCATTGGCGATTGTGACATTCTGCATAAAGTGGTGTAATCAATCCGGATCGGATATGCTTATGTATCAGGCAGAAGCTATATTAACTCGATCTAGGCCACGCTGTCCTTCGTTTTTGGACTTTTCAGTTCAGCTGACTCAATGAGTGTATCAAGATGTATATTTTTATTAATGCTAGAAGATCTCTTAGAGCTTCTGAGGTAGTAAGGGCGTGGTACTTAAGATTCTGGCCCTTATTTTGGTCTCCGAAGGCCTTAGTAAATGACTAATGCACTAAGTTGGGGTTTTCCGCTCTAATGAGGGTTATCACCCCCTAACCTCTAGATGAATACTCATAATCTTTCTCAGCTTGCCTCAATCCTGTTGTAAACAATAAGGCGGAGCTGACCCATTTGCCACGTGTTGGACGCTACATAAGCAGGAGTTCCTTTCAATAAGGTGAACCATCGAGTCTTCAAGGAATTAATTGAAAAATACACAAAGATGTCAATGCCGGATGAGAGTAAGAAAAAGCTACATGGAGCCTGCTTTTTAAGAAACTATACAAAGGAGCAAGAAGAAAACGTCTGGTGCAATGTGAGAATCATTGCAGATGAAATCATAGACTCAATGGAACGATATGTTGTTAACATTTTAATTTTTCCCTTAGCAGGTTAGATAGTTATGCCCATGAGTAGTAGAATTTCCTTCCTTCCAGATCAATTTGCATAACGTCGCGACGCCGCCGTCGGTGGGAGGGGGGAGGGGAGGGGGGTGTGAGGACCACCCAAGATGTTGCAGGTGGTATGGAAGGGACAGACACGTAACGACTTGCATTCCCAGGGCTTTTTTTAATGGAAGCCATAAATTATTGTAAATGTATGTTGCAGATACAGGCGTCGTGACATCTGACGTCTGTGGAAGGGGGAGATGAGATCGGCCATCTGTTACTTGACAAAGTTTATGTGTTATGGAAGGGGGCATACATGTCTCGAGAGGTTTCTGTGATATGTTGTTGGATTGAACATCTGTTAAGGGTTAACCGGCGTCGATGTTATGTGAAAGGATGCAGCCATGTTTAATGACCCTCATAAATAAGGGGCCTGAGATTGCCCTCCTGTTACTCGACAAAGATTATGTGGGAGAAAACACTGAAAGGCATCCCCAGAGATTTTTAAGGGTGTGAGTGCACCGACAAGCAGTCATGTTAGCGATCTCAGTTCCTGACATGGACATAGGTTACATGAAGGTTATTTAAAGTTATTTATTATTAAATCCTGTGCGACAGTCTTCTGAAAAAAAAACTAACAAATGCTAGTGAACCCTTTTGGACATTGTTAATAATGTTGTGTTTTCCATCGGCACTCGACATAAATTGTTTCCAGGTAAGCATAGCGGAGAATGAGGGTCCCTCTCTTCCGAAAAGAAATCGCCAAACTGTGGGTTGTAACACAAATTAGTGTCACATAAAGTTTACCCAGCCCACACAACTGGAGTAAGGGGTGATGGTTCTCTATCCTAACGGTTGTTAACCTGCTTCGCTACACCTGTCGTCTGTGGAAGGGGGAGATGAGATCGACCACCTGTTACTCGACAAAGATTATGTGGGAGAAAACACTGAAAGGCATCCCCAGAGATTTTTAAGGGTGTGAGTGCACCGACAAGCAGTCATGTTAGCGATCTCAGTTCCTGACATGGACATAGGTTACATGAAGGTTATTTAAAGTTATTTATTATTAAATCCTGTGCGACAGTCTTCTGAAAAAAACTAACAAATGCCAGCGAACCCTTGTGGACATTGTTAATAATGTTGTGTTTTCCATCGGCACTCGACATAAATTGTTTCCTGGTAAGCATAGCGGAGAATGAGGGTCCCTCTCTTCCGAAAAGAAATCGCCAAACTGTGGGTTGTAACACACATTAGCGTCACATAAGTTTACCCATCCCACACAACTGGAGTAAGGGGTGATGGTTCTCTATCCTAACGGTTGTTAACCTGCTTCGCTACACCTGTCGTCTGTGGAAGGGGGAGATGAGATCGACCACCTGTTACTCGACGGAGATTCTTTATTTGTGAAATTATGGATAACTAAGATAGACACACCCACACATACTTTAAACTTATTTTCACTTTGTTTTTAATCGCGTTACGAATGTTTTCTTCTCTCGTTTACTAAGATTACAATGTGCGCCTTCTTAGAACTGCTTATGACAAAAAACGTTTTTTATTTTCTTCATGGGCTTAAAGATACAGAGTTTGAATTTAGGTGGAACACTTCATTTACGTATACATTATTCTTAATACCTGCTAATATTCTAAAAGCATTTGCGCTAGCTTTTTTTTCTGATCTATCTGCGAACTGATTTTCGTGAGATAATTAGATAGAGGATTACTTAATATTTCAGACTCAAAAGTATACTCTGGAAGCGGTTGCTACACACACACACACACACACACACACACACACACACACACACACACACACACACGCACACACACATGTACAAGCAAGCACCAAGGAGAGGGAAAGAAAGAGAGAGAGGGAGGGAGTGAGAGAGGAAACAAACAAATTTTCGGAGAAAAGACCAAATTCTATGCAAAAGTTACACACAACCGTTTAACCTCGCATGTGGCCAGTGATGACCAACTGGGCATTTAATTAACTACATTGATGGTCTCCAAATAATCTCCCATTCAAGGAAATATTTAATGTATTTCTTCATTTACAGTTGCTTGCAGGAGAACATTCTTCAGTTTTTGTAAAAGGGTTTTAGCGCTAAGAATGAAAAGATAACCGTAATTGGTGAACCGTAATAACGAATGTACACCGCTTAGAGAAAATTTAAATTGATCCCACTTGGAAATCAATTCCATTCTTTTACGTTCAATGTTTATGACCAATGCAGGGCGCCAGCAATTAATGCTAATTTTTAAAAATCATTTGAAATAAATAGTCCTCTGGCTAAGAACGTAAATAGTACTCCATCTATAGAATAACATGAAAATTGATGGGAAAATAAAAAGTAACTTCGATGGTTAATAGCCATTGGATCCAGGTTCGAATCTCATGGATGTAACTCAAATAAATCTGATTATAAATAGGGTGCGCATGAAACAATTGGTTTAAAAATGAATATATCAGACATACACATACACACATACACACACACACATGCACATACACCGGAGAAAGGATGTAATTGTGTTCTCGACATGAATAATGTCGCCGAAATAATTAATTGTTATACATAATCTGCAATTTACTTCTAAGCCTTGTAAAAACACCATCTAGGTACTACTGTAAATGCCTCCCTCGTCATTGGCCTGCTGATGCCAAGAGCCTAATCGTAAGGTTGAGAGGTAGGGGAGGATGCATAAATGCCATTCGCTATTTCCTATTTGGGGAGGGGCAGGGTTCTAATATTTACCCCGAATGTACAAACTCCTCCCAAACTTGAAAGCGTATATATATAGCTTTCCCGAAATAAGTGCAATGGTATTCAGTGCAATAGTATTGAAATTGTTGGTTTGTGTCGCAGCATTTTACTTCAGTATAGGAATTATCGGGAATTACCACAAAAATGGCAGGTGAGTTGTAATATTTTTATATCCTTAATATGAAATGCATTCTTATAAAATTATATAACTTTGTTAAACAAGAATAACAGATGTTATTTAATTTAGTTTCATTTTCTTTTCATTTCAGATTCAGTTATCATTATTGAAGAAGGTAATAGATCGAATATTCATTTACAGAGTCTAGAAGCTAAATTAAATCATTGATTGTTTATAAATCTTTCTTTCATTATTCCAGACAAGGAATCAATCATATTCCTAGAAGAGTTAATAACGATTAAAGAAGATTGCAACTGGGATAAAGACATAATGACTAGATTTTTATCCTCAGAATGGAACCTATCAGAGGCGAGCACAATAAGCATTGAGTGGTTTCAGGGTAAATAATAACTTCACCATAGGTTCGCGATTTATATCAGGGTCCTCTAATCATCAATTAAACTTGTACTATTCTTTTTATTTCAGGCGTAGGACTAACTGCGAGAAATAACCCTGACTACCCTCATGGTAATAGCACACTATCAGATGATGCTTTCATGTTTATCATTCTGTTAATTGATTAATTTTTTATTTATCTAATTCCGTTTTTTTTTGCAGCTCGTGCACACTCGCGAACGAGCAGCGGGGAATTGTTTTCACGCAGGCAACCATCTTCCGTTGCCAATGAAGGAGGTAAGTGCATACAGAGCTTACGTTGCTTTCATGTTCATCATTCTGTTAATTGATTAATTTTTTATTTATCTAATTCTGTTTTTTTGCAGCTCGTGCACACATGCGAACGAGCAGCGGGGAATTGTTTTCACGCAGGCAGCCATCTTCCGTTGCCAATGAAGGAGGTAAGTGCATACAGAGCTTACATTGCTTTCATCTTTATCATTCTGTTAATTGATTAATTTTTTATTTATCTAATTCTGTTTTTTTTTTTTGCAGCTCGTGCACACATGCGAACGAGCAGCGGGGAATTGTTTTCACGCAGGCAGCCATCTTCCGTTGCCAATGAAGGAGGTAAGTGCATACAGAGCTTACATTGCTTTCATGTTTATCATTCTGTTAATTGATTAATTTTTTATTTATCTAATTCTGTTTTTTTTTGCAGCTCGTGCACACATGCGAACGAGCAGCGGGGAATTGTTTTCACGCAGGCAGCCATCTTCCGTTGCCAATGAAGGAGGTAAGTGCATACAGAGCTTACATTGCTTTCATGTTTATCATTCTGTTAATTGATTAATTTTTTATTTATCTAATTCTGTTTTTTTTTTGCAGCTCGTGCACACATGCGAACGAGCAGCGGGGAATTGTTTTCACGCAGGCAACCATCTTCCGTTGCCAATGAAGGAGGTAAGTGCATACAGAGCTTACATTGCTTTCATGTTTATCATTCTGTTAATCGATTAATTTTTTATTTATCTAATTCTGTTTTTTTTTTTTTTTGCAGCTCGTGCACACATGCGAACGAACAGCGGGGAATTGTTTTCACGCAGGCAACCATCTTCCGTTGCCAATGAAGGAGGTAAGTGCATACAGTGCTTACATTGCTTTCATGCTTATCATTCTGTTAATTGATTAATTTTTTATTTATCTAATTCTGTTTTTTTTGCAGCTCGTGCACACATGCGAACGAGCAGCGGGGAATTGTTTTCACGCAGGCAACCATCTTCCGTTGCCAATGAAGGAGGTAAGTGCATACAGAGCTTACATTGCTTTCATGTTTATCATTCTGTTAATCGATTAATTTTTTATTTATCTAATTCTGTTTTTTTTGCAGCTCGTGCACACATGCGAACGAGCAGCGGGGAATTGTTTTCACGCAGGCAACCATCTTCCGTTGCCAATGAAGGAGGTAAGTGCATACAGTGCTTACATTGCTTTCATGCTTATCATTCTGTTAATTGATTAATTTTTTATTTATCTAATTCTGCTTTTTCCATATAATAGAACTTATCCATGGTTACTATATTGTCATACAGTTTTTTTTTTTTTTATGTGTTAGACCAAATGAAAATGGAATGTCAGCTCTATGCATGTATTGATTTCAGATACAGAACGCTTCTCCGGATGCTAAATCACCATCCATTTATGTAACGAGACCGATGAAATGGAATTATAACTGTTTGCATTTCTCCATTTTAGATTGCAGAACATTTCTACACGCGTTATAACATCTCCCAGCAATGTTTTTTATATCAGCTGATTACTGAGGCAATATAATAATTGATTTTTTTTGTTATTCCAGGTATCCGACTATTCATGATTTGAGGAGAGGAGGAGGAGGAGGAGGAGGAGGAGGAGGAGGAGGAGGAGGAGGAGGAGGAGGAGGAGGAAAAAAGCCAGAGGAGGCGCCTGCGGTGAAGAATTCTGCTACAGAAGAAAACACACCTGCGCGCACACGCACACACACACACACACACACACACGCCCGCGCGCACACACACATACGCGCACACACATACACACACACATACACACACACACACACTCACACTCACACAGGCACACAATATTTAGGAAATCTTGATATAACGTGTATATTATAAATTTAATAAATATCAGTATTTTCTCAATTTATAATAGCCTTATTATTCACCTAAAAATTTCCTCATTTTCCTATGCTCCATATCCCATCAAATTCAGCTTAATTGCTAGATAAAAGCCCTCTTCTATACCAGCGAGCAGGCATGGCAATCGATCTATAGGGCAACCTAAATTATAATTCAAATACAATCTCTAATATAAAAGTTAATATTCTGATGCTAAGAAACCTCATATATATAAAGGAAATATACAACTTTATAATGGAAAACAGCAATATAAAAGTGTTGAAGCAACTCATAGATGCATTAATAAAATAGAAGTTAGATTAATTAAAAAAGAGATATAATAATAAAACCTTGCTTAATGCGGAACACAAGTTTGATATTTTCATTATATCTTGCAATTTACTCTTAAGGGAGCTTATATCACGGGTAGACCAAAAAGTATAGATTTCATTATCATGAATCATTTGAGAAGTTAGCATGATTCGAAACTCTTAGTCAATGTTAATCGATATACCTATTTTCCGATTAGATAGCTTCTGCGCTATACCGTCATTAATTTCAAATTATCCTAAATAGTGACAGCTATCCACTCAATGACTGGAAAGGGATATTAAATAACGATCAGAAATTTTTTTAATTTTTACATCAGTTTCCTTTATTGAGTTATCATACATTTACACCATTTTCCAGTTACACACGCTTTTTTATTTCTCTTACACATACAATTAGCCAAAGCTTCTTGTAACTACTTCTCCTGCGAAGAGGTGAAGGACTCGAAGATCATTATGATGAAACTGTCTTGATCGAATGCTTTCTCGGCTTTGGCGACCCTAGTTGAGGCACATCGAACATGAGATGTGACTGTATTAGAATGTGAAATATATTACAGATCGCTATATGTATTATTCCACCACATGTTTCCAGCGATGTTCCAACCAGTGTTTATGCAATTCTCCATAACTATATAAAACCCGCAGACTACGATACCGCTTTTCAATTATAGATACTGTTTCTCTGTTCATCTTGATGCTTCGTAGCGAACTAATTTTACACGATATTCTGCTTATGGTATTTTATCACTCTATAACTCTTGCATCCTTCAATTCTTGAATAATTGATCGAATTTCATCTTCATGAGTTTTGATTCCTTTGCATGCCTGAGACATCATTATCAGCCTTAGTCGATTTACGAGCTCATTGGGGTCACGCTGAATATTCGGAGACACAAATTCAAAGCACTTAGAACCACGATTATTTTCAGTTCGCGAATCTAAACTCTGTTTACTGATACTTTCATTTTCATTCAATGAATCGACGTAGGGTACCTGTTTTCCCTCTTTAGCGATCAATGATACACTCTGTTCACAAACAGGTGTTACACCGCCAGCGATTACTTCATCACGATGTACCAACGATTTTGTATTTTCATAATCAGGTGATCTTGAATGTTCTGCTTGATCGTCCTTCAGCGAAAGCCAGTTCGCAGAATTTATTTTATCATTACACCACGACCGATGCGCTTTCAGGCGTCTAATGGACCTATTCCGTAGAATTTCTTTACATAAACAACACTGAAGATAACGTTCCTTTCCATTTCTAATATATGAGAACTTAAGATTATTATAATTTGATTGAAAAGTTCTTACAGAGCAGTCGCTCATAGTGATACCATTCACACATGGATGATGACGCAGAAGTAAAGAAAGTAATAATATAAATACACCTATATACACACCTGTAACCAAATTGTAACCACCTCCTGTAACCACATCCTGCAACCAACCCCTGCAACCACATCCTGTAACCAACCCCTGCAACCAAACCCTGTAACCACCTCCTGTAACCAAAATTGTAACCACCTCCTGTAACCAATGCTGTAACCACCTCCTGTAACCAAATTGTAACCACCTCCTGTAACCACCTCCTGTAACCAACCCCTGTAACCACAATCTGTAACCAACCCCTGTAACCACATCCTGCAACCAACCCCTGCAACCACATCCTGTAACCAACCCCTGCAACCAAACCCTGTAACCACCTCCTGTAACCAAAATTGTAACCACCTCCTGTAACCAATGCTGTAACCACCTCCTGTAACCAAAATTGTAACCACCTCCTGTAACCACCTCCTGTAACCAACCCCTGTAACCACATCCTGTAACCAACCCCTGTAACCACATCCTGCCACCAACCCCTGCAACCACATCCTGTAACCAACCCCTGCAACCAAACCCTGTAACCACCTCCTGTAACCAAAATTGTAACCACCTCCTGTAACCAATGCTGTAACCACCTCCTGTAACCAAAATTGTAACCACCTCCTGTAACCAACCCTGTAACCACACCCTGTAACCACATCCTGTAACCAACCCCTGCAACCAAACCCTGTAACCACCTCCTGTAACCAACCCTGTAACCACACCCTGTAACCACATCCTGTAACCAACCCCTGCAACCAAACCCTGTAACCACCTCCTGTAACCAAAATTGTAACCACCTCCTGTAACCAACCCTGTAACCACACCCTGTAACCACATCCTGTAACCAACCCCTGCAACCAAACCCTGTAACCACCTCCTGTAACCAACCCTGTAACCACACCTGTAACCACATCCTGTAACCAACCCCTGCAACCAAACCCTGTAACCACCTCCTGTAACCAAAATTGTAACCACCTCCTGTAACCAAAACTGTAACCAACCCCTGTAACCATCTCCTGTAACCAACCCCTTTTATCGTGAGGTAACCTAGCCTAACCTAACCTAGCCTATCTTCTGAGCTGCCCTACAGGTGTGTATATAGGTGTATTTATATTATTACTTTCTTTACTTCTGCGTCATCATCCATGTGTGAATGGTATCACTATGAGCGACTGCTCTGTAAGAACTTTTCAATCAAATTATAATAATCTTAAGTTCTCATATATTAGAAATGGAAAGGAACGTTATCTTCAGTGTTGTTTATGTAAAGAAATTCTACGGAATAGGTCCATTAGACGCCTGAAAGCGCATCGGTCGTGGTGTAATGATAAAATAAATTCTGCGAACTGGCTTTCGCTGAAGGACGATCAAGCAGAACATTCAAGATCACCTGATTATGAAAATACAAAATCGTTGGTACATCGTGATGAAGTAATCGCTGGCGGTGTAACACCTGTTTGTGAAGAGAGTGTATCATTGATCGCTAAAGAGGGAAAACAGGTACCCTACGTCGATTCATTGAATGAAAATGAAAGTATCAGTAAACAGAGTTTAGATTCGCGAACTGAAAATAATCGTGGTTCTAAGTGCTTTGAATTTGTGTCTCCGAATATTCAGCGTGACCCCAATGAGCTCGTAAATCGACTAAGGCTGATAATGATGTCTCAGGCATGCAAAGGAATCAAAACTCATGAAGATGAAATTCGATCAATTATTCAAGAATTGAAGGATGCAAGAGTTATAGAGTGATAAAATACCATAAGCAGAATATCGTGTAAAATTAGTTCGCTACGAAGCATCAAGATGAACAGAGAAACAGTATCTATAATTGAAAAGCGGTATCGTAGTCTGCGGGTTTTATATAGTTATGGAGAATTGCATAAACACTGGTTGGAACATCGCTGGAAACATGTGGTGGAATAATACATATAGCGATCTGTAATATATTTCACATTCTAATACAGTCACATCTCATGTTCGATGTGCCTCAACTAGGGTCGCCAAAGCCGAGAAAGCATTCGATCAAGACAGTTTCATCATAATGATCTTCGAGTCCTTCACCTCTTCGCAGGAGAAGTAGTTACAAGAAGCTTTGGCTAATTGTATGTGTAAGAGAAATAAAAAAGCGTGTGTAACTGGAAAATGGTGTAAATGTATGATAACTCAATAAAGGAAACTGATGTAAAAATTAAAAAATTTTCTGATCGTTATTTAATATCCCTTTCCAGTCATTGAGTGGATAGCTGTCACTATTTAGGATAATTTGAAATTAATGACGGTATAGCGCAGAAGCTATCTAATCGGAAAATAGGTATATCGATTAACATTGACTAAGAGTTTCGAATCATGCTAACTTCTCAAATGATTCATGATAATGAAATCTATACTTTTTGGTCTACCCGTGATATAAGCTCCCTTAAGAGTAAATTGCAAGATATAATGAAAATATCAAACTTGTGTTCCGCATTAAGCAAGGTTTTATTATTATATCTCTTTTTTAATTAATCTAACTTCTATTTTATTAATGCATCTATGAGTTGCTTCAACACTTTTATATTGCTGTTTTCCATTATAAAGTTGTATATTTCCTTTATATATATATGAGGTTTCTTAGCATCAGAATATTAACTTTTATATTAGAGATTGTATTTGAATTATAATTTAGGTTGCCCTATAGATCGATTGCCATGCCTGCTCGCTGGTATAGAAGAGGGCTTTTATCTAGCAATTAAGCTGAATTTGATGGGATATGGAGCATAGGAAAATGAGGAAATTTTTAGGTGAATAATAAGGCTATTATAAATTGAGAAAATACTGATATTTATTAAATTTATAATATACACGTTATATCAAGATTTCCTAAATATTGTGTGCCTGTGTGAGTGTGTGTGTGTGTGTGTGTGTGTGTGTATGTGTGTGTGTGTGTGTATGTGTGTGCGCGTATGTGTGTGTGCGCGCGGGCGTGCGTGTGTGTGTGTGCGTGTGCGCGCAGGTGTGTTTTCTTCTGTAGCAGAATTCTTCACCGCAGGCGCCTCCTCTGGCTTTTTTCCTCCTCATCCTCCTCCTCCTCCTCCTCCTCCTCCTCCTCCTCCTCCTCCTCCTCCTCCTCCTCTCCTCAAATCATGAATAGTCGGATACCTGGAATAACAAAAAAAATCAATTATTATATTGCCTCAGTAATCAGCTGATATAAAAAACATTGCTGGGAGATGTTATAACGCGTGTAGAAATGTTCTGCAATCTAAAATGGAGAAATGCAAACAGTTATAATTCCATTTCATCGGTCTCGTTACATAAATGGATGGTGATTTAGCATCCGGAGAAGCGTTCTGTATCTGAAATCAATACATGCATAGAGCTGACATTCCATTTTCATTTGGTCTAACACATAAAAAAAAAAAAAAAACTGTATGACAATATAGTAACCATGGATAAGTTCTATTATATGGAAAAAGCAGAATTAGATAAATAAAAAATTAATCAATTAACAGAATGATAAGCATGAAAGCAATGTAAGCACTGTATGCACTTACCTCCTTCATTGGCAACGGAAGATGGTTGCCTGCGTGAAAACAATTCCCCGCTGCTCGTTCGCATGTGTGCACGAGCTGCAAAAAAAAAAAAAAAAAAAAACAGAATTAGATAAATAAAAAATTAATCGATTAACAGAATGATAAACATGAAAGCAATGTAAGCTCTGTATGCACTTACCTCCTTCATTGGCAACGGAAGATGGTTGCCTGCGTGAAAACAATTCCCCGCTGCTCGTTCGCATGTGTGCACGAGCTGCAAAAAAAAAAACAGAATTAGATAAATAAAAAATTAATCAATTAACAGAATGATAAACATGAAAGCAATGTAAGCTCTGTATGCACTTACCTCCTTCATTGGCAACGGAAGATGGTTGCCTGCGTGAAAACAATTCCCCGCTGCTCGTTCGCATGTGTGCACGA
Source organism: Mantis religiosa (assembly GCA_030765055.1). NCBI lineage: Eukaryota > Metazoa > Arthropoda > Insecta > Mantodea > Mantidae > Mantis > Mantis religiosa. The sequence continues at coordinate 109,507,949 of CM060949.1, forward strand.
GCTGCAAAAAAAAAAAAAAACAGAATTAGATAAATAAAAATTAATCAATTAACAGAATGATAAACATGAAAGCAATGTAAGCTCTGTATGCACTTACCTCCTTCATTGGCAACGGAAGATGGCTGCCTGCGTGAAAACAATTCCCCGCTGCTCGTTCGCATGTGTGCACGAGCTGCAAAAAAAAAAAAAAAAAAACAGAATTAGATAAATAAAAAATTAATCAATTAACAGAATGATAAACATGAAAGCAATGTAAGCTCTGTATGCACTTACCTCCTTCATTGGCAACGGAAGATGGCTGCCTGCGTGAAAACAATTCCCCGCTGCTCGTTCGCATGTGTGCACGAGCTGCAAAAAAAAAAAAAAACAGAATTAGATAAATAAAAATTAATCAATTAACAGAATGATAAACATGAAAGCAATGTATGCTCTGTATGCACTTACCTCCTACATTGGCAACGGCAGATGGCTGCCTGCGTGAAAACAATTCCCCGCTGCTCGTTCGCGAGTGTGCACGAGCTGCAAAAAAAAAAACGGAATTAGATAAATAAAAAATTAATCAATTAACAGAATGATAAACATGAAAGCATCATCTGATAGTGTGCTATTACCATGAGGGTAGTCAGGGTTATTTCTCGCAGTTAGTCCTACGCCTGAAATAAAAAGAATAGTACACATTTAATTGATGATTAGAGGACCCTGATATAAATCGCGAACCTATGGTGAAGTTATTATTTACCCTGAAACCACTCAATGCTTATTGTGCTCGCCTCTGATAGGTTCCATTCTGAGGATAAAAATCTAGTCATTATGTCTTTATCCCAGTTGCAATCTTCTTTAATCGTTATTAACTCTTCTAGGAATATGATTGATTCCTTGTCTGGAATAATGAAAGAAAGATTTATAAACAATCAATGATTTAATTTAGCTTCTAGACTCTGTAAATGAATATTCGATCTATTACCTTCTTCAATAATGATAACTGAATCTGAAATGAAAAGAAAATGAAACTAAATTAAATAACATCAGTTATTCTTGTTTAACAAAGTTATATAATTTTATAAGAATGCATTTCATATTAAGGATAAAAAAATATTACAACTCACCTGCCATTTTTGTGGTAATTCCCGATAATTCCTATACTGAAGTAAAATGCTGCGACACAAACCAACAATTTCAATACTATTGCACTGAATACCATTGCACTTATTTCGGGAAAGCTATATATATACGCTTTCAAGTTTGGGAGGAGTTTGTACATTCGGGGTAAATATTAGAACCCTGCCCCTCCCCAAATAGGAAATAGCGAATGGCATTTATGCATCCTCCCCTACCTCTCAACCTTACGATTAGGCTCTTGGCATCAGCAGGCCAATGACGAGGGAGGCATTTACAGTAGTACCTAGATGGTGTTTTTACAAGGCTTAGAAGTAAATTGCAGATTATGTATAACAATTAATTATTTCGGCGACATTATTCATGTCGAGAACACAATTACATCCTTTCTCCGGTGTATGTGCATGTGTGTGTGTGTGTGTGTGTATGTGTGTATGTGTATGTCTGATATATTCATTTTTAAACCAATTGTTTCATGCGCACCCTATTTATAATCAGATTTATTTGAGTTACATCCATGAGATTCGAACCTGGATCCAATGGCTATTAACCATCGAAGTTACTTTTTATTTTCCCATCAATTTTCATGTTATTCTATAGATTGAGTACTATTTACGTTCTTAGCCAGAGGACTATTTATTTCAAATGATTTTTAAAAATTAGCATTAATTGCTGGCGCCCTGCATTGGTCATAAACATTGAACGTAAAAGAATGGAATTGATTTCCAAGTGGGATCAATTTAAATTTTCTCTAAGCGGTGTACATTCGTTATTACGGATCACCAATTACGGTTATCTTTTCATTCTTAGCGCTAAAACCCTTTTACAAAAACTGAAGAATGTTCTCCTGCAAGCAACTGTAAATGAAGAAATACATTAAATATTTCCTTGAATGGGAGATTATTTGGAGACCATCAATGTAGTTAATTAAATGCCCAGTTGGTCATCACTGGCCACATGCGGGGTTAAACGGTTGTGTGTAACTTTTGCACAGAATTTGGTCTTGTCTCCGAAAATTTTTTTGTTTCCTCTCTCACTCCCTCCCTCTCTCTTTCTTTCCCTCTCCTTGGTGCTTGCTTGTACATGTGTGCGAGTATGTGTATGTGTGTGTGTATGTGTGTGCGTGTGTGTGTGTGTGTGTGTGTGTGTGTGTGTGTGTGAAACAACCGCTTCCAGAGTATACTTTTGAGTCTGAAATATTAAGTAATCCTCTATCTAATTATCTCACGAAAATCAGTTCGCAGATAGATCAGAAAAAAGAAGCTAGCGCAAATGCTTTAGAATATTAGCAGGTATTAAGAATAATGTATACGTAAATGAAGTGTTCCACCTAAATTCAAACTCTGTATCTTTAAGCCCATGAAGAAAATAAAAAACGTTTTTTGTCATAAGCAGTTCTAAGAAGGCGCACATTGTAATCTTAGTAAACGAGAGAAGAAAACATTCGTAACGCGATTAAAAACAAAGTGAAAATAATCTTTGTCAAGTAACAGGTGGTCGATCTCATCTCCCCCTTCCACAGACGACAGGTGTAGCGAAGCAGGTTAACAACCGTTAGGATAGAGAACCATCACCCCTTACTCCAGTTGTGTGGGCTGGGTAAACTTTATGTGACACTAATTTGTGTTACAACCCACAGTTTGGCGATTTCTTTTCGGAAGAGAGGGACCCTCATTCTCCGCTATGCTTACCTGGAAACAATTTATGTCGAGTGCCGATGGAAAACACAACATTATTAACAATGTCCAAAAGGGTTCACTAGCATTTGTTAGTTTTTTTTCAGAAGACTGTCGCACAGGATTTAATAATAAATAACTTTAAATAACCTTCATGTAACCTATGTCCATGTCAGGAACTGAGATCGCTAACATGACTGCTTGTCGGTGCACTCACACCCTTAAAAATCTCTGGGGATGCCTTTCAGTGTTTTCTCCCACATAATCTTTGTCGAGTAACAGGTGGTCGATCTCATCTCCCCCTTCCACAGACGACAGGTGTAGCGAAGCAGGTTAACAACCGTTAGGATAGAGAACCTTCACCCCTTACTCCAGTTGTGTGGGCTGGGTAAACTTTATGTGACACTAATTTGTGTTACAACCCACAGTTTGGCGATTTCTTTTCGGAAGAGAGGGACCCTCATTCTCCGCTATGCTTACCTGGAAACAATTTATGTCGAGTGCCGATGGAAAACACAACATTATTAACAATGTCCAAGAGGGTTCACTAGCATTTGTTAGTTTTTTTCAGAAGACTGTCGCACAGGATTTAAGAATAAATAACTTTAAATAACCTTCATGTAACCTATGTCCATGTCAGGAACTGAGATCGCTAACATGACTGCTTGTCGGTGCACTCACACCCTTAAAAATCTCTGGGGATGCCTTTCAGTGTTTTCTCCCACATAATCTTTGTCGAGTAACAGGAGGGCAATCTCAGGCCCCTTATTTATGAGGGTCATTAAACATGGCTGCATCCTTTCACATAACATCGACGCCGGTTAACCCTTAACAGATGTTCAATCCAACAACATATCACAGAAACCTCTCGAGACATGTATGCCCCCTTCCATAACACATAAACTTTGTCAAGTAACAGATGGCCGATCTCATCTCCCCCTTCCACAGACGTCAGATGTCACGACGCCTGTATCTGCAACATACATTTACAATAATTTATGGCTTCCATTAAAAAAAAGCCCTGGGAATGCAAGTCGTTACATGTCTGTCCCTTCCATACCACCTGCAACATCTTGGGTGGTCCTCACACCCCCCTCCCCTCCCCCCTCCCACCGACGGCGGCGTCGCGACGTTATGCAAATTGATCTGGAAGGAAGGAAATTCTACTACTCCCATGTTGTTAAAAATGTATGAGCTGCAGAAAGCCAATGGCAGTACAGTAATGCATTCAATTATAGACTTATGTCAAAAACTCGAGCCTGCTGGTAACGAGTTTGAAAATTTTCTTCTTGTAGTTACGGACCAGGACTATACATGGATTCAGCTGTTAACGTGGCATGCTTGGTTCATGCCCTTCACAGGGTTTGTGAATCCGTGAGGAATGGATACGACATTGCAAATCAGTTCATCTTTGCCCTGACGAAGATTCTGCTGAACGGTCCGAATCCTATTGTGATCTACAAGAAACCACAGGCCTGCCCTTTCCAAATTTAATGGTCATTACTCGCTGGGGATCTTGAATCGAGTATGCTGTTATGTTGAGAATTTTAACAAAATTAAAGTTTGTGCTCTCTTTGGATCCAGCAGGTGCAATTTCCAAGGAACAGCAACTTCTTACCGGAGAAAATGCATAATTTGCAGACAGAAGTATATCGTGTGCATAGTTACATGTACTTGACATCAGCTATTGGACTATTAGAAGAACAAGGTTTAGGAAAGGAGAAACATGGGATATTTTTACCTCCGTAAGGTAGCAGTTTGCGCCGTGGCGTGGCGGGCTAAGGCAGCATGCCTTGGTCCCTGGCCACGGAAATTGGCCTGAGTTCGATCCCCGACATGTGGTGGAGATTTTAGGTCCCGGGCATAGGACCGGTGCCCACTCAGCATCGTGAGGAAAGTGAGGAGCTTACGCTGGGTAAGCGGCCCTGGTCCCGGAAACCAACATTCTGGCAGGGAGATGCCGAGATGCTGACCACATCTCCTCCCCGTATCGGTTGGACGATCGTCCACCTCTGCCATGCGTAAGTGGGCGTGAGGCCGGCAGTCGGGTTGGTAGGCCTTGGCCCTCTAAAGGCTGTCGCGCCAGTGGTTAACATTCTTAACTAAGGGAGCAGTTAGATGGCTTTGCCAAAAACAAACTTGAGTTTAGTCTTCCGAAGAATCCAGACATTGAGGGTTTCGCCACAGCTGTAGAATTGCCATTCCGAGTGGATACAGGATTTGTCCCACTGTTTTCTGTGGATGTCGAAAGAAACTTTAGACATTCTATCTCCTAACAGAAACAGACTTTCTTTTCAAAATGTAGAGATTTAGAGATTATATGTTAGAGGTATTTAGAGATTATGCATATTTAATTTAGAGATTATATTAAGCATTAGAAATTCATTTTCTGTTGGTACTAGGACCGTGTTTCTTTGTTATTAATCATAAACCCAAAAAATGTAACATCTTCCACTAGAAGTAAGTAATAGTTCATCAAATATTATAAACACCAAACTGGAATGTTACCTGTTTCGACCGGGAGGTTTTGGGCCTATGTAATTAACGACTAAAACCGGGAGGCTTGGGGGCTATGTAATTAGGAACCTTTAAGAGTCCGGGAGGACTCGGGGCTATTTTCCTGACCGCGGGAGGCTTCGGTCCCGCACCCGCCAGAAGCTGCCCATTCCACTATATACTGTTAATGAATTTTATCAAATAAGGTTGAAGCGGATATAATGTGTGGCGCACAGTTCCACATTTGCGGGACAGTTTGAAACAAAGTGTTTACCTCAGGGTAAAGCAATGAGCTTTATCTCAAGCTATGCGTGGGTATGTATTAGAAGGGATAGTTCTAATGACACTGGAATGCCCGTTTCAAACTGATTTAATGACTGCTTCCTTTTTATCATAACATCAAACTCGAAGTAGCCGACCAAGGGTTACCAATATCACTGTTTAGAGTTATTGTATGTGGAATACTTATTACTCGATAAAACTTAATTCGTTCTTCACGTACATATGAACCGACAAATATCTTCCCTCATCACTTCTGGTCTGCCCTCGACCAAGACAGAAGAAGAGACTGCCCTAATCGGCTTCACGCCACAGACTGTCTCCCCTCACACTATCCACAGCTGTGCGTGGGTGTGTAGCTTCACTTCTGGAAGCCCTCTTTTCACATAAAGATTCCTTTTGTGACAATTTTGTCCATTGTGATTATGAGTCTCGCTCATGCCATTATTAAGGGTCCGAAGAATATCCTTTTCAAACAAAGTCAAGTGCTATTCATTCAGGATTCTTACTAAGAGAACCCCTTTTCTCCCGTGTCTTTTGTTAAATAACTCAACCAACTGCGCCTGTTCGGGTCGTAACACATATACAATACTCCTTTGAAATTCATTGCGATTCTTTACTCCTTGCAATTCATAATTTCGGTATCAAGGTTTTAGTGATAAGCCTGTTGGTATATTTTCTGACAACTGTATCTGTACCTTGTATGGGAAAGAGACAATAAACACAAATCAAATATCACTGTTTTACCGTCTACTCTTTAAATATGTGGAGACCTTGGTGCATAGCTAGTTTTTCTGACAGTGATACTGATAACGATAAAGTCAGTAGTGCAACTTGTTTTCGTCGGAGTGATAACAGTAAATGCTAGTCACTCCTTCAAGTGTCGCTAGTGGGGTAGCAAGCATAGGTGATGAACAGGAAGAAGGCAGCAAACCACATTTTGGAGCACTGACTAAAAAATCCTGACTGATAAATATGTAATGTGATCAGTAGATGGAAGCTAATGAAATAGGGGCTGGACCTATCATTGAAATTGCTAAAGTAGTAGTAGGCTTAAGTAAAAAAATAGCCAGTAAAGTTGCGCGGTACCGAGTGGGATGGCTCAGGCGGTTTCATCTGTGGCCCGCACTTGGTAGGTCCGGGTTCGATTTCCGTAGCCGATCTACCTAACATGGGTTTCCCGGGTCGCCAGGCGAATGCTGGATAGGTTAATTACATACCCTTCCATGTCATCTCCATTATCGTTTCACATAATCTCTCATCTGGTGATCTCTTTCAGGGAAGAAGTGCCGGCGGCTGCCTCGGCGGTGCATGGTAGGATGATATGCTCTGAGTAAAACTTCCTCCTCTGGCAGGACGGTCTTCGGCCTTCGAGCCCGGTCTGGTGGAGCTGTTTCAGAACCATGGTGGGTGGGATTCCGGTTGTACTGTCCTGCCGGGGAGTTTCCGACTGGTCAAGTGTACGGACTCTGCACTGTCGTGACTCCTTGGGTCGGCCACCCTCAGTCTGCTCTCGCCTCATCCTCCTGGGGATGCTCCACATGGGGACATAGGTACAATAGATCAAGTCTAGTCGCAATGCCGAATCCCCTCGTAGCAAAAACCAAAAGTTACGTGGAGGTTTCCCTTAACGCCAACAAATAAAGGGAACGGAAAACCGAAGTCAGAGAAGGTTGATTCGTAGAAAGGTGTATAGGTTAAAAAAGCGACAAGGTCCAACAGTGCTAGAATTGCTGAATGCACTTAAACCATGTACGATTTTCCTTACAAAAGGATTCGCTGGATGTGGTTTGGGTTCAACTTTCGCATATTAAATAAGAGGGACGTGGTTATGGAATCACACGGCCAATTTCACTTGGTCTTAAATAAATGTCCACGCTTACTCTGAAGAAAAGGTGACAGCGTTGCTTTTCGCGTCACCGAATACCTTCATGTTCTCACCCGTCTTTCATATACAGCATGCTAATAATTAGCGTAGCATTATAATACTATAACATGTGTACTATGGCAGAGCATTGAGGCGTATTGACGCTTGTTATTTTGTTTGTTAGAATGGTGAAATATTATTACTACATGGCAAAGCGTGGGAGCGTATCTGAATATATGTGTAACAACAGAGTTATTTACGCAAGCCTTTCGCACATACTGTCTGCCCACCACAAGAAAACAAGTGGGGAATGAAGGGGACGGGAGATTGAACTGTTTATCTGATCTGTTTACTACGAAATGAGCGCATGAGAGTGCATATGAGTCACTCATGCTGCTAGATCTAAAGCTCGTTTCAGTAACTGCAGTGATAGGTTTGTGCATGGGTGAGTTATGTGACAAAACTGTGTATTTTACATGAATCTAACATCCATATCATATCCGGAAGGCGAGCACAAACACAGCAAAAGGATTATGTTATACGTTCCTCTGCCTTGCCTTCTTCTGGTGGACAGACAGTACACGGCAAGACAGTGTATGTACACTCTGTTCAGATGCAATCTCGGCAGGCGCGAGAAATATATATAATGTGACAGAATATTGTGATAGGAGAGAGAAGAGGGATTCAAAATCCCTTTGCATCAAGAGAAGAGAACGCGTGGCTGCAATGGTAATTTACATTTGCGTAATAATTAATTGCTTAACCTTTCACATTAGACACACAGCTCCCAAGTGCTCAAATTGTATTCCTTCACTTTCTGTATGTCAGGTTACTAATATTTCGCTCTTATATACCGGAGCCGTCCTTAGTTTATATTATGTAAACAAAGCGGGAAAATATATTACTCCGCCGGTGACTGTGATTGGAGGGAATAGTCGCGCCATTTTATCAATCACGTGTCGAGCATGTTAGCTGTCAGCGGACGGTTTTGATGTTGAGTAGCTGATGCGATACCACGTAATGTATTTTTCCTTTTGCACGCTAAAAGGAGACCGATTACTTACAATTACTCAAATATTTGATTTCATCACATAACCTCACCTCATTTATACATTAAAAATTAAGCCAATGGTCTTTCTGCAGAGTAACTGTTCTAAATAACTGCGTGTAGTCACTTTGACAATGACTTGATAGTTCTACTGGCATGCAACTATATATTGCGTGCCTAATTGGATTTTGACAACGGATGACTTCCTTGAACGATTTGCACTCCCGAACTTTCCTTTGATGATTCCTTCGCCACATTATACCTATCTTCATGCTCAACAGTTACATTTTTCTGTTTCTTCTCACAAATTCAAAATCTTTGTTGGAAAGAATGGTGTGGAAGCTCTTTTTCAAAACTTGCTAATCGGGATCATTGTTTACTGCTTGAAGCACTTTTGTAATTGTGCTACCTCGTTTCTTATAAAGAAGCTATGAACCGCGAGACGAATAGAACTTTTAACAAAGTCATCATATTCAACATCATATTCAACAACTGGCTTCTTTATTTTTCGATGATTTCCTGGAGTGGAAAATCGGCCCGTTTTACAGCCTCACTTCGAGCGGCATTGATACTTGGCGCTGAAATAGTGGTTAATTCTGCTAACAAATTAACGTCCTCAATTGCTAAGGCTGGGTATTTTTCACAAAACTTGCAAAACACGTTCAATATAATTTGTTTTTCGCCATCACATCACCTGTGACGTTTTATATATTGCACGGAAGCTGCCATGTTTTAAACTCTCTTCCAGTTTCCTTTTAAACAGCGTAGGTGCAGCGTGCGCTACGATTAATACATACAAATTACACTTACATTTACCCAATAAACTACTAATTAATTACTGTTTGTTGCATTTGTAATAATGTGATGTTGTTTATATATTTTGCATTAGATGTAAATTCCTTGAAATGATATGCGAACCATATTTTTCATCCGCAGAGAGATACAAGGCTAAACAGCCAATGATGTCGCACACGTACACGTGCTTTTGTTTACATTGTCATATAAACTAAGGACAGCGCCGGTACAGTAAACAAGATATTAAGCGAATACAGCGCTGCGTCATTGAAGCTCACTTCGCCTCAATGTTTTGTCATGTAGTAGTATGTAACATCAAGTTGGTTGTTTGATTTGAAAATACTCGAGCCGCTCAGCTGATCTGTCTCCCCCTGTTACGTAGAAAACATGGACGTAATTTCTATTAAGTATTTAAGTATTTATCACATACTAATACATGCACTGTTTACACTATGACGTCGACTGAAACACACATGCATGCGAAGGCTGTCAAACATTGTAAACAAACGTGCAAACTGAGTTAGCGATAAATACTTGTCTCAGCTCTAGTATCACAGACGGGTGTCTCTGTAGCACAGCTCTGTAGACACGGTCGCTACTGTGGTAATCACGAAGTGGTACGTCATTTACAGGTCACTCTAGTCAAGGATTGCAGCTTCGTGCTTATCACTAAGTGACGCGACGTTTAAGCAGTTGATATTTTTTGAAAGCGATGTTGTGAGGTTTAGAAAGTTTACTTGCTTCTTTGCCAAACTTGTCTTTGTTCACCAGTATTACTAGGGATGCAAATTAAACTAAAAATTAAATCATTATTAGGATTTTACCCATAAAGAAACTATCAGTGATAATGTGACGAGTGATTGCGATGTTATTGATTATCTAAGGAAGTTCACAATCACGTATTGCATTTGTTCAGACTATTACACGAATGAAAGAGAATAATCTGGATACCCATCATTGTTCACTGCAAGTAAATTCTGATGAACTGAGAAAATATAGTAGGCTTTCATTTGCATAACTACAAGAGACCTCTATGAGAAACAGAAGAACTTATATTTTATTACTCCATGCAGTACAGACATTTGCTGTGTACAATAGAGGTTAGAACGTATTAATTTATCCATAACTATGTGTTCTGAGGTTTTGCCTCTAGAATTATTTTATCAACGTCAGAGAGAGAAATGTCACCAAAATTTCAGCCATTTTGACATTTGAAAGTCGCGCTAACAGTCGACGTTCCATGAGATGTATAATCCTTTGCCTGTTTGTAAACATGCTGAATGTGTGGTTATCCTGTCTGAGGGTGCGATAACAAAATTGTTATCACTATTGTGTATGATTTCATGAATCTGATTGGTCGACTTAAACTCGGTCAATATAGGGTGGCGTCATATGAGGGAAATAGTCAAAATAACACAATATAACCTACAATTTGAAACTAAAGGTCAGTACAAAATAACTTAATAGCACCACTAAAAGGTTGCAAAACACAGCCATATAAATATTTTGTAATTCGTCACTCCTGTTTAGCCAATTAATGCTCTCTTACGAAGCATAGGGTGTCTCATATAAAACCGTTTCGACTCACTACATTCATTGCATTACATTATATTATATGTGGGTTATTCTGCGACCAATATCTGCAACTATGTGAGTTAAAATAACCAGATAGATGAAACCAGGCTTCATCTGTGATAAAGAAGAGTATTGGGTCCAAGAAACTGCCAGCGATCAAAGTGCCAGTTGCAATAAGTAACTCGTTTCTCTGTGTCTTGTCCTCGTAACTCATGCACTACACTGACACGAAGTGATCGGAATTTGATATCTTTCGTTGGCACACGATGACATGTCGTATGGAGTACACAGAGTTGCTGAGACAATCTCCTTATCGATTTACTGTGGCTTCTCGTTTGTTCTTCATATTCACGATGGAACTTTTAGCCCTCCATTTCTTGTACAAATTTTGAATTGTGCTGGTTGTGGGTATCTTGTCACGAGGGTATTTATCCCCAAACATTTCTTTAGACTCCTTAATGGAGCCTGTTCTTATGTAAAATTCTACTATATCAATTCGTTTTTCACCTGAGAACTCATCATTTCTCTATCAATGTTCCACGATATTCTAGACAATTGCTGTCGAACTAAAATACACAGCTCCAACAATGGGTCACGCAGTGTAGCCAATATTATTTATAAAACAGGCGCCAAATATGAACAAAATGGGCTACTTGCAGCGAGACTATGAGGCGTACCAGTTTTATATGAGACGCCCTGTATATAGTGCTACACCTAAACGTATGTATTGGTTGGTATAAATAAAAATCTGTTTTGTTGTAATCAAATCACTTTCTGCACTCTTGAATAAATCCCTGTTACAAACGTTTATTCGTTCATCAAAATAAACATGTATAGTAATTGCTGCATATTTCCTTGTAGGTACAATGAGAGTAAGGCTTAAGCGATAGTCAAATCTTTCAAGAGCTACTCGCTATGTAATGGTTTTAAATTCCATTCTCATTGCATGGAGTACTCTCATGGCTTTCTCTGTTCACTATTTCTGGAAAATCGTATTCTTGTACTTCGTGTTATTATAGATAAACCTTCATTAGAGATCGGTAATGTAAGAAGGGTAAGCTAAAGCGATACACATCTTTTTTTTCTCAAAACCGGTGGCTATGTAATGAGTAATGACGTTCTCCGTGCATGGCCAAGGGGGAGAATGAATAACGACATATCTCAGGAAATATAAGTACGTTAAAATGCAAACAAATAACAAGGAATATCTCGGAAATGGTTAACTCTACACACACAATGTATATTTGACGTAACTTACTACACTTATTTTTGTAAGATTATTTATTACTCTCTTTACCACCTACCAGTAGTGCAAGTCTCTAAAATGAAGAGGACTTCAGAGATTATACCCAGAAAATTCAAGATATACATTTCATTTGTTATCTTTTAAAATTTACGTCCTCCAACGTGAGTCATGTCGGACGATGAATGAAATGGATGAAATGATGCTCAAGTGAGTACAGCGTCCACAGAGCCTAGAGTTACCGACATTCATCTCTCAGGATAAGGGTAAACCTCGGGAAAAAAATCATATGCAGATAACTTTCTCTGACCGAGATTGGAATTCTGGACCTTCTAAACGCAGGGAGACATATTACCATCTACGCCACAGAGGCGGACTTCATTTGTCATAAAAATATTTTATACGAAAAAAGTACAACCTTTATTGAGAAAAGCAGCATTTTCGAAAACTTTTCTGTATAAAGTGTGGTTTAGAGTGGGACAATATTATTGAAAATCGTGTTATGTTCCTAGTCTCTGAATTTCAATATCAAATTTGGTATTTAACCGACTGTTTTTGAGTTATGCTGTTCAGATACACACACACACACACACACACACACACACACACACACACACACACGCACACACACACACACACACACACACGCACACACACACACACACACACACACTACCACCAGCACCACCACCACCACCACCACCACCACCACCACCACCACCACCACCACCACCACCACCACCACCACCACCACCACCACCACCACCACCACCACCACACCACACCATGCATGCACGAAATTTTTCTAAAAATGCCCTTTGTATTCAAGGGACCTCAAATATGTATTTCTAGTTGTTTTGTAAGGAATTTTTGTGCTTGAATGCATGCAACTACTTTTGCACTGCAGAGAAAGTGAAAACAAGATCGCAGCGAACGATGAGATTCAGGTCGCGGCGAATTAGGCTTCTTGATGTACATGCAAAATTGCTTCTATGCTCGGGATATTACTAAACGTTTAGGTCGTGCCCTGCATTCAGAAGGTCCGGGTTCGATTCCCGTGGCCGAGCTACCTGACATTTCTAAACGTTTAGGTCGTGGCCCGCATTCAGAAGGTCCGGGTTTGATTCCCGTGGCTGAGCTACCTGACCTATGGGTTTTTCAAGGTTTTCCCGGGTTGCGAGGCGAATGCTGGGTGGGTTAATTACATCCACCGAATTTCCTGTTCCTCCATCATCATTTCACATAATCTCTCATCTGGTGGCCTTCTTCAGTGTAGAAGTGTTATCGGTTGTCTCGGCGGTGCATAGCAGGATGATATGCTCCTGGTAGATACTTCCTCCTTTGGTATGATGGTTTCCGACCTCCGGGCCGACCTAGTGGGCCGTTTCCGGGCCATAGTGAGTAGGACGCCTGTTATTCTGACCTGCCGGGGAGTTTCCAAATGGAAAGTAGTAGAGACCCTACCCTCTGTACTGTCGTGACACCTTGGGTCGGCTGCCCTCTGTCTCTTCTGGCCTCATCCTTCCTCCCGGAGATGCCCCACTTTGGCATAGGTTAATAGATCAAGACTGGTCGCAGTACCGAATCCCCTCCGTCCCGTAATCCAATCCAATCCAGTCCAATCCAGACGTTTAGGTCGGTATCTATCAACTAATGTCGTTGATCATCGCCTAGCAAGGGAAGGATTTTAAGAGCTACAACGCTCTACCACAATCTTTTAAATTTCATCTGGTTAAATTCACTTTAAAATCTTAGCGATGGAGGAAGTTAGTACAAAATTTGAGGTGCGTTTCGTTGTTAGAAAATATGACTTCATAAAGTTGTTGCATTATATATTTCGGCCTCTAGGGTGCCAGGAGGAAAACTACCGCATGGGTCGCACATGCAACTGGTGTCGTGACATTTTAAAAACCGAGTTAACTGTTTGCCCGCCAAAAGAAGGCAAGGCAATGTGTATAGTTGTGCTGCTCAAATGGTTACCCTGGCTTTATTTTTGTTAATAGAAACCTCTCAGATAACTCACTGATTACTGCATGTGGACATAACATCTATCTGTCATTTGTGATTCCTGAGCATTCCATTGGCTGAATTGATGCGTTCCTTGGTGCTCAGCACACGTCCGAGAGGCGCGCAAGTTCACCTGTCACTCCTTCAAGAATAAACCAGTGCGTTATCTGAGAAGTTTGTATTAACAAAGATAAAGCCAAGGTAACCTATTGAGAGGCACAACAGTAACGTAATCACTTATGCTGTGTTTATTCTCACCTTCCGGATATGATAGGGATGCTAGGTTCATGCAAAATACACAGTGTTGTCACATAACTCAGACATACATAATACCTATCACTGCAGTTACTGTAACAAGCATTAGATCTTGCAGAATGGATGACTCACATGCACTCTCATACACGCATTTCGTAGTTAACAAATCAGAAGATAAACAGTTCAAACTCCTCTCCCCTTTCAGGCCCCGCTTGCCCTCCTGTGCTGGGCAGAGAGTACCTGCATATTATATTCAAATATCCACCAAAGAAAATTCTTTCCCGGTAGAAACTGTCTTCCAAACAAACTTAAAATGTTCTTTTTATTTTAGTTTTTAAATTATTTATTGCAAAGCAATGCATGGCAACTTAAATTTCAAACTTAGTGTATAAACCGTCTAATTTGCAGATATTTAAACTTTTTGAAATTATAAAAAAGTTGATAATTTTTTCGTTGTTGATATAATTTGTACACAATATCATCTAATTGTTTAATAATTATGATTTTCACTAGCTGAGCACCAAGCAAAGACTGTGGTATATTAAACAAATTCGTGATATGGAAACCCTTCTTTCAAAAAAACATTTTTAGGGAATTTAAAATATCAAATTTTATCTTCAGGGATCTAAAACTAGTTAGCAATACTTAAATGATTTTAATTATTTTAACGAATAGGGGGTGTTTAATTTGCATTTTGGTCTTCTTTTTCTACTAGATCCTTGCTATAAGAAGAGGAAGGTTTGCATACCACCAAATATTTGATATTGAAGTTCCACCGGAGGATTTGAAACTTCCTCGCATAAAACATATATTTATAATACGTCAATATTATTTGTAAGCCCGCCTCGGTAGCGTGGATGGTAGCGTGTCTGCCTCACGTTCAAGAGATCCTGAGTTCGAATCTCGGTCAGGGTGAGTTACCTGGATAAGATTTTTCCGGGTTTTTCCTTATCCTGAAAAGACAAATGTCGGGTACCTCTAAGCTCAATGGACGCTGGGCTCATTTGAACATCACACCATCCATTCCACTCATCGTCCCATATGACTTAATGTTGGAGGACGTAAATTACAAATATATATATATATATATATATATATATATATATATATATATATATATATATATAAATGAATGAATTGACGTTTGTTAGGCTCACAAAAACTCGAGAACGGCCGAATCGATTTGTCTAATTTTGATTTTGAAGTATTTGTATAAGTCCAAGGAAGATAGTTGAGAAAAAACTTGAAGTCATAATGGGCCGGGTTATTAACTAAATATAAAAAAGTTACGCACGAAAACATTTACGGATTACATACACCTTTTATTTTCGACAAACAAAATCATCACAAAGTAGAAAGATATTCCACTCCTTGCCAAAGTCTTCAGAGCTATTTTACTTACCATATATTATTAAATAACGTTCATCGTTTGTTATCACTAGTAAATTTTTTTATGTAGTATTATGATATACCTTTTGAAGTTGTGACACAAAATTAATTTCTGATATATTAAGTTATTGATTTTAATGGGAAGAGCATGTTGCTCCTCCAGGTTGCTGTTCAGGATGCCAAGAGCTATTCGACACTGCTGAAAGAATTAAGTGCAAACAATGTTGATCGAGTTCCTCCGTCCATGGCTGCTGGCAGGCTAAGGTTCAGCCTGAATGTTGTTACTGCGTGCACACCCTCAAATAGGTCTAACGGCAGAAAGTATTATTTTGAGTAGGTAGCTCTAGGGTGACTCTTTTGTTTAAATTTGGAAGACAGAAAACGGGAGAATGTTGCACCTCAAAGCCTGTGTGTCAGAACAGGATTCACTGCAACCTAGTGGGAGTGATAAAAAGCTGCAATTTGATTGAGGTTTGAAAAAATTTAGAGGCCATACAGAGCCCAGCTTTGAATTTCATTCCGTGTTATCTCGATTGTTCTCAAGCCTTCAGGGGGATCCGATGCTGCCTGAAGCGGCGTCTTCGGGGTCGCAATCGCCTAAAGAACTAACCAGGGCGCTTTGATATAGTGGTAAACTGATTTTATACACATCCTTTGCAGTGGTACAGGCGTATACCGAAGCTGAGATTAGGGGGTTGCAGTTGGCTTAAGTGAGCTTTGGCAGCTATGTGGTCACTATATGGTGGCCTTTGAAACTCCGTTTTCTTTCAAAGAGAGGGAGGGAGGAGAGAAGGATGGAAGAGAGAAAGGAAGGACTTTCTAAAAACCTTGATGCATTGCATATACATGACTGTTTCTACCTCTAACGCTTATTAGCGAGTATACAAATTATTGTTACGAAAGTTGATTCTCCTATCCACTAAATTTAATTCAGATAAACCTTTCCAAAATAACCACACTACACATTTCGTTATAGATGCATAGGGAACAGTGTTAGCGAAATGTTTTAGAAATGAATTATATAGATATCTGGCCTTAAAATTCCACTCTTTCCTGACATCACGTGAAATAACTAAAACTCAAGGGGGAGTTTAAAGACTGACAGGGTATTGAACAATTTGAACCACGGATATTTCGAAAATGGCTGGTACCACTAAAATATATTTGATGTTTTAAAACTGTCTACATATTTTGCAGTAGAGTAGGTCTTTGTTTAGTGCTTAGCATTTACAAATTCTGCATTATTGTATAAATAATTTGGTATTTTAGTGAAAATCCTTAAAAGCCATATTTGTGAGCATGAAAATATCAATAAAATCTTCCGTGTAAAGGGCAGTTCCGAATGAGTGATATGTTTTTTCTTTTTTGAAAATCCTTGTGTCGTATCTTTGGAAGGTGATGAATTGAATATCAAGTTTGGTATTTATCGGAAGTTTTCGTTGTTTTTTGTTTGTTTTGTTTATGACTCTCTCTCTCTCTCTCTCTCTCTCTCTCTCTCTCTCTCTCTCTCTCTCTCTGGTAGACAGTAATGGTGTAAATATATATTTAAAAATTCAAGACAGTAAACGAGGAGTATTAATTGCACAATAAACAAATGAATGAATGAATGAATGAATGAATGGCATTTTCATGAAATACATTCTGTGTATTTTTTACGACTTACCGAAATGCTATTCAGAATGAGAGCTGTTTTGTTATAAAAAATATCTTAAACATACTTACACTGGTTTAATAAAAGTCGTTAGAGCTATTTTGATGAAAACAAAATGTTACAGCATTTTCCCCATGAAATTATAGTTTCGGATGCGTATGCCGGATTATCTTGACAATATTGAAGTCCCGTCTCTTATACACAACTTAAATACCAACTTTGATTTCTGAGTTTATCTACACACACACACACACACACACACACACACACACACACACACACACACACACACACACACACACACACACACACATACACACACACACACACACACACACATCCTCTATCACTTGTTAGTGTGTATAGCAGTGGCGGCTCGAGGCCGAAATGTTTGGGGGGCACGGAAACGGTTTTCCTTGCTACTTATTGACTACAATAATTTATTGCATCTGTAAATTTTAAGAACATTTTTCCTTCAAATTCTATCCCTATAACGAATGGAAATAGTGGTTCTTAAGTTGTAATATATACCTCAGAAATAAGTACAGGAAGCATAACACGATCTTTGCCCAAAGCTGCTATATTATAATGCATGCAACATATAAAAGGATGGTATTAGAACAAAATTCAAACTCAACCAAATCCAGAAGTAATGTTCGCCACATAAGCTACCACAGATTCACGCACTGTATGTACACACATTAATACTCGTATTTTGCATCTGTTCAGTTTATCATGAATTATACTTTTGCTCTACTTATATACAAAATCAAGTCTTCTGTTCTTTAATTTAATGAAATTTTCCACCACTTTCATCAAAATCATGCATGTTAAGGTCTTTATTTATTGAAAGTATTGCTAAAACATTGAGTCTGTCGTTTGTCATTGTATTTCTTAAACGCGTTTTTATTCTTTCTAGAGTGGAAAAACAACGTTTAGCCTCCGCAGTCGTCATTGGCGTTGTTATGACAATTTTGGAAATTTTTGTGACTTCGCCGAACACTGACGAAAGGTTATTTTCGTATATGAGCTAAGCACGTTTGAATGCTCGAATGTTCAAGCCATTTCGTCTGTAAATTAGCTCAAACTGTGTGTGCAGTTTTCCTTGCTGTAGAAAAGGACAGTATTGCACCACTCGTGTGAAAATTTCTTCTGGGAAACGTTCACAGAAATTCTATCAATAACAATAGTTGTGATTATTTTACACACCTTGACATTTCTAATCCTTGCACATTTTATACCTTTCCTTTTCTTTGGCGGCTGCTGAAACTCTTCACATAAGTTGTTGTCTATTTCATCAATATTTAGTCTTTCCTTTTCTATTTGTTGTTTAAATATAAGGATGTCACTCCGATACGTTATGCTATCTTTGCTCTTCTTTTGAGTTGCTGGTACAAAATGTCTACATGAGGTACGATTTTGTGGAAAATATTAGCCGAAAAATAAAATTTGGATATTCAAGAGCTCTTGTATAGCTACTGGCTTCGTTTATTGTGGCTGTATTAGTGCAGCTCTTTTCAGTAATTTTGAATTTTCTATGTTTTCGTACACAACATTGACGGTACGAATATAGTAATTCCATCTTGTTAATGCAGCTCGGGGCGATCTAGCCTGCACAACTTTCTCTAAAATATCAGATCGCAAAGAGGAATTGGAAAAGAATGCTGGAGTCCCCGACAGATTTGAAAAGAGCACGTGTACCTGGGAATCAGTGTTTGTTTGTTGCCTTTTGTATGATTAAATTCAACTGGTGTGCATAGTGCTGGATAAAGTACGCATGTGCATATGTTTTCCTTATTTTGGCCTGCACTCCACCAGTTCTTCCACTAATAACACTACCCCATTAACGGTTTGAGCAATGAGCTTGTCTTTGGTATTTCCAAGAAGCGGGTTGATTTCATTCCTTATGCACTTTGTCAAAGATTCCACAACTCATCTTTCAGGATTCAAAAAAGCCCAAAATCTCTTATGTACGAATTCCTCATATACAGAACGGAATACGAAAAGCATCTGACAGTGATTTGAAATGTGAGTTGGCACATTACACTGAATGGCAACAAACTCAGAAGCCCGTATTTGTTGCTCTATAGTTCAGCTTTATAGTCAGTGAGACTATTTTCATTTTTATCAGTTTTTATTTTTTTCTATCAAGAATTCGGGCGTTGGTCTACCCGACGATTTCAATTGTGCTTTTTCTTAAATAGGTCAACCTTGAAAATTGCACTTCTATTAGTGATTTTGCAGTTATCCATCATTGGATTTTATAAAGTCACCTGTTTCACTCTGTTTATGTTCCTAACTCCACATAAAATAAGAAACCGTGCATTTTAACACTATAAAACTACTCTGCGGACTGCTCTAGGCGCGAACAGAACCGCGCCGGATAAGCACACGCGTGTTTCCCCCACTCTCTCACCAGCTTCAGAGCTGTATGCGCTTCGTTACGTGGAAATGCAGCAGGCCAGCGCTACTCCTACCGCGCCGAACCATATATGGTAGGTGTGAAAACAATACTTTTACACCCTATGAAGCTTTCTCATATTTTAAAAGTAAATTATCCATAAAAATATCCAAGGCCATAGTTCATTTAATTCCACAATATTTTTTTTTTGGGGGGGGGGGGGGAGGAAGCGCACGCCTTATGGTGAACTGTCCCTGGTGTATACAAACTGTTCTTGGATTGGATTGAATTGGATTGTACTACGGAGGAGATTCGGCACTGTGACCAGTCTTTATCTATTGTATGTACCTATGCTCCAAGTGGGGCATCCCCGGGAGGAAGAACGAGGCGAGACGAGACACGAGGCGGTCGTCCCAAAGAGTCACACAATGCAGAGGGCAGGGTCCCAAATATACCAATTAAAAACTCTCCAGGCATCCCACCCGCCGTGGTAGACAAACGGCTCATCAGGTCGCCCGGGAAGCCGTCCTACGAAGCATATCATCCTGCCATGTAGCACCGAGACACATGCCGATACTTCTACCCTGAAAGAGACCACCAGATGAGAATGAATGTATGAATGTGTAGTGTTTAACGCCCGCTTTTACTACATACGGTACCGCAGGTGGTGACATTGATGATACATGAAATGAAAATGGAGCACCAATTGAAAATGCTTATTGGCGTTAAAAATTCTTAGTTTCTGCACGCAATTGCGAGAAACAACTGAATCTCAAAAGGCTATATAAAAGAATGACCCAGAATGACCTGGCCATTAATAAACAATATCTTGCAAATAGCATATGCCACATAAAAAGTTATTTTAAATCAGTTTGTTTTAGACACATTTACATTTTTTGTGCAGCACGCTTTTATATATCGATTAATTTTTGCCACTGTACAGGATTCTACCTTCCAATTGAAGACATTTCCCGAAAGCTCAAAATATAGTTTTATTTATCATGTAAATGTTTTAATGGTGTTTTAATTAAAACCAACAGAGATGCTTTGAAAAATATAGAAAATTTCAACAACTTCATTTAAAGGACAGCTTGCTGGGGAGCTATTCTTGAAAAGCTTCGTATTACTTCTTAGGAAGAAAGTGAACTTAGATCCCAAATTTGGCAAGTAATCCACTTTTAGTTTTAGAACTGTATATTGTGACTTTGTGGGTTCGTGAAATAATAAAACGAGGTTACGAAACACAAAAACTACACTTTATTTCCCTAGCAAATACATTCGTCGCCATTACAGTTTGCTAGCTAACCTTAAACTGTTTATTTTTCCTAACAAATACGCTCAACTGTCTCTAACTTCCGGTAACGATCGGCCATCATTTTTCATCGGCTTCGCGAGCCTACCACCAGGGTGACACTGCTCCCTCCTCAAGGCTGGTCGTCCCGAACAGCGCCTTCGTAGCGGGCCAGGCGATCCAGGTGTACCACCAACATCTTTCCTCGGGGCACCTTCTGGATGCGGTAGACCACGTCGTTAATCCTCCTCATCACACGGTACGGTCCTTGCCATGGCTGCTGAAGCTTCGGGCAGCGTCCCTTGGTCCGGGTCGGGCGGTACAACCAGACCAGGTCACCTTGCTGGAACCCTTGGCTGTTGGCTTGCCTGTCATACCTGGTCTTCATGCGGTCGCTCGCCCTTGGATGTTCTGGCGAGCGATCTCGTGCATGTCGTGGAGGTGGTCCACCAGGTTCTCCACATACTCGGTCACCGGCTGCTTCGCCTCCGGAGGGCTTCCAAAAGCCAGGTCACAAGGGAGGCATAGCTCTCGACCGAACGTCAAGCTGGCTGGCGTCATCCCAGTTGTGTCGTGTGTAGACGAGCGGTAGGCCAGCAAGAACAGTGGCACCTTGACGTCCCAGTCTCGCTGATGGCTGGCCACGACCTTCCTCAGGTATTCCTCTAAGGTCTTGATGTATCTTTCGACCATGCCATCCGACTGGGGATGTAGAGGCGTCGTGCGGGTCTTGTTCACCCCAAGCCTTTGTAATGCCTCCTTCAATAGGTTGGACTCAAAGTTGGTACCCTGGTCACTGTGTAGCTCCAACGGCACCCCAAATCGACAGAAAACTTGCTCCACGAGGCAGTCTGTGATTGTCTTTGCCTCTTGGTTTGGGATGGCATATACCTCCGGCCACTTGGTGAAGTAGTCCACGACCACCATGAGGTACTTGTTGCCTCGGTCGGAACCTGGGAACGGTCCAGCAATGTCAACGGCGATCCGTTCGAATGGCGCTCCGACGTTGTACTGCTGCATGCGACCCCGGCTCCTAGTCTGGGGGCCACGACTCGCCGCGCACACGTGACACTGACGGCACCATCTCTCAGCATCTGCTCGGAGTCTCAGCCAGTAGTAGCGCTGCCGAAGTTTGTCGATCGTTTGGTTCGCTCACAGGTGACCTCCCGAAGTACCGGCGTGCACTTCCTCCAAGACTTCCGGGACCTTACTCCGGGGAAGTACCAACTGTTCTCTCTGCGTCTTCCCATCGGGTGACTCCCATACCCGGAACAGCACGCCCTCTCTGGTCTTCAACGAGTCCCATTGGGCTTGGCTAAAGACGCGCTCGTATCGCCTCAGTAGTTGTCGAACTTTCTCCAGCTGTTCTGCGGTCAGGTGGTCGGCCACCCTCTTCAGTAAGCCTTCTAGCCGGGGCCCCAGGTGCTGCGTCTGCACCGGCTCCTGCGTCTTGTCGATTGCTGTTACGCTTACCACGGGCTCGCACGTTCCCAACGCTGTCCCGGCCTAGACGTCGTGATCGGCGTCCGTTGGATTTAGCAGTCTCACCGGCACCTCCTCTCGGCACGGCAGCAATGCCCTGGCTACACACAGTCCGTGTACAGGCGACTTCTGGTCCAGCATCATGTTGCTGGTTCTCTGGCCTTCCAGTCGCGCCGTCACCACCACCTCGCTCCTCGCGGGGACAACCACGTCGTCGTCCAAGACGACCCTGCAAATTCCAAGGCGCTCTTCTGGTTGACGGAGTATAACCTCTTCTCCGTTGAGCCTCAGGACCTTCCTGCCGACGTCGACCGTCGCCTCGTGGCTCCTGAGGGCATCCAATCCCAGAATCACCTCCTCAGCCACCTTCGCGGCGAACACCCACAGACGCACGGCACTCCGTCCCAAGTACAGCTCCAGCAGGGCCTCCTTCTCCACAGGCATGGTGTCGCCCGATGCCGTCACAAGCTCGTATGGTCGGCTCGATTTCCTCGTCGGCAAACCCTTCGCCACGTCAGGTGTGATGATGGTCACGGCCGCCCCGGTGTCCACCAGCACGCGGCACGGCTTTCCTCTTACCCAACCGTCCGCGATGAGGCTGTCATCCATACGCCGGCTGACGGCGCGCAGTGTCACTCGAGGGGATGGTTGTGATGGCGCCGACGTGCCCCTCTCCACGACGGGCCTTATTCGTTCTTCCGGCTGCTCTTCCTGATGTGGGCAGTCTCTCTGCAGGTGCCCGGGCTGTCCACACCCCCAACACAGGCCACTAGGTGTTCGCCGACGTCCCACAGCTGGTCTTCTGTCTCCGGCGTAGCGGACACTCCTCGTTCTCGACGTCAGGATAGATGCTACCTTGGCCGCCCCCATCCTTAATGCCGCTGTCAGCGCCTCGTGGATGGTTTTATATTCGCCGAGCATTAGGCGCTGACGAATCTCCGTGTCCCATACCCCGTCGACAAAATTGTAGGCGGCTTCCCGGGATACGAACTCCAGTAGCAGGTCAACCAAGGCCAGCTGCTCGATCGCTATGGCGAACTCCTGCAGCGTCTCCCCCGGCTGCTGCAACCTTGCCTTTAGCTGGCTGCGGTATGCTGCGGCTAAGCGGTGGTTCCCGAAGCGATTCTCCAGGGCCTCCCAGATGTCCTTGGGCGCCGCCGTCGTCTGCACCGCGTTTAGGATTTCCGCGGCCCGTCCCTGGAGGCTGGCTGTTAACTGTGTGGCCTCCTCCTCCGGTGACCATCTGTTGTGCTTGGCCACTGTGTCGAACTGGCGGCGGAAGACCTCGAATGTTGACGCGCCGTCATATTTCGGAGGTTTGACGCGCGTCGATGTTGTGTCGCGTCCCGGTGCGTCAGCCTTCAAATCCTTCAGTCTCCTGCCGACGACGTCCTCCACCATGGCGTTCAGGGACTTGACGCTGCTGTCGGCCTTTCCCTCCAGGTTGTTTACGCGGTTCGCGAGGTCTTCGACGTCTTCAACCATGGCGTTCAGGGACTTGGCGTTATTGTCGGCCTTTTCCTCTAGGTCATTGAAGCGGTTCGCCAGGTCCTCGACGCGCTCGTCCACTTGGCCCATCCGCTTGCCCAGCTCCGTCACGTCATCCCTCACGCCGGCCAACTGTTCCTCAAATTTGGCGGCGAGGACCTCGTTCGCCTCCTTCATTTCCGTGGCCAGACTGTCGTTCGCTGCCTTCATTTCTGTGGTCAATTCGGTCTTTATTTCTTTCAACTCTGCGGCCAGGTTGTTATTTGCCGCTTCTGTTTTTGTTGTTAACTCGTTCATCTTCGCGGCCAAGTTGTTATTTGCCGCTTCCGACTTCGCTGTTAATTCGTTCATCTTCTGCAAAAGCATTTCCAATGCCGATTCCATGGCCATAATCTTCGGTGATGTTGTCCCGCTTCCTGACACCAGTTGTGACTTTGTGGGTTCGTGGAATAATAAAACGAGGTTACGAAACACAAAAACTACACTTTATTTCCCTAGCAAATACATTCGTCGTCATTACAGTTTGCTAGCTAACCTTAAACTGTTTATTTTTTCTAACAACTACGCTCAACTGTCTCTAACTTCCGGTAACGATCGGCCATCATTTTTCATCGGCTTCGCGAGCCTACCACTGGGATAATTATCTAAAACTGTACTTTTTATTCAGGACGTTTCAGAACGTGTATTTCTAGTAAAATCACAATATCATATTTTTGGATGGAATACACTTCCTTTGCAGAGTTAAATTTTCAAAATGTGTTTTAATTTTATGCTTGGTACTCCAGAATTGAACATCTATTTACTAACGTATATTATGCACAATTTATTACATGTATGCCACCAGCAACAAGGAAATTGTTTTGATTAATTCTTAACTATAATATTATTAAGAGAAGGTACTGTACAGCTTACTTTATATAAGATTAAAAGCAATTTGGAACATTTTGAAGGTATACAAATTAGATGATATATAAAACGGAATGTTGAAATTATACAACATACATTCAAACTACTACTTTATATGCAGAAATAATTGAAATAGTTATGTAAGAATTTACTAAATCCGAAATGTAATTTTTCATGCATTACTTATAAACAAAAAATTTTCTAACAAACATTTTTATAGGGAAAGCCTTTCCATATTTGTCACCTTTCTCGATACTTGGTCCTCCCAGCTGGGGTGGTTTTCCCCCTGCGTAATTCTGAAAGCTGAGACATGTGCAACCTCGTAAAATTATATTTTCTACCAATGAAACATGCATGAAATTTGCAATCTTTCTTCCGTCACTAAGATTTTGAAGTAAACTCAACCTGAAGAAACGTAAAAGATGAACCGCAAGGAGCTTATAAAAGCTTTTCCTTGTTTAGTGTCGTTGGTTATACCATTGGCCACAATCTCTATGCACAGTGTGAATAGCAGGTCGTGCAAGTTTACCCATTGTACGCCGGAATAGTCTGCCGTGCACTACGTAGCCTTCAGAGCAGTTACGGAATGCCGATCTCACAATTTAAATGCACAATTGACTGTGCAAGAATAATAATCGAATCGTAATATGAAGGATATAATTGTTATATGAATTGTTTTAATTGTTTCTTTCATTATCATTCAACCATGTACTTTTATTTTAATGAAAAAAAAATTAATTGATAGTTTAAACAAAATGAAAATAATCGACAATCTACTTATAATATAGCAGTATTAAATAACAGCTCGAAGAAGAGCAGTAAGCACAACATATTACTCAGAAGTAGAACCTAGTTTTCTAGATTTTTGTTGTCTCTTTTGACACATTAGTTTTTCAAAATTAGGTATCAATGTTTGTGCAGCAGCTAGTCTAAGTTGACATTTTAACTTCTGATCCGAAAATTGACTTCTGCAGTGGTTTTTGTTTAATTTCATTAGCGAAAAAATTGTTCGCATATATATGTTGATCCGAACATACAGCGAACACGAACGGCATTACTATGTAGTCGAGGAAATGTATTTCTTGGAAAATGTGAATAGAAATCACTCAAACTAATTCTATTTTGGAATTTATTTTTCATTTGACGATTGCATTGCAAATCGATAAGTTCAAGTTGTAATTCAGATGGAACATTATTAACATTAGTAGAGTAAGGCTCAGCAAATATTTGGAAAATTGGCTCTAATTGCACCACGTGCAATGTGGAATGCATAAATGTAGGAGTAGATTTCCTACGTGTCACACTACAGTCACCAACCGACATATTTACGAAAACAAACCGCAACAGACGAGACAACACTGCTGTCTAGCAGACCAGCAGACCAGCAGAATAATCGAGTCGTCCAAGTTTACCTGGACGGAATGGTTTCGCACAGCACCTAGCCGCTTTCTGCGGCTTTATCTGGGTGGTGTAGAAGTCTTTTGTCTTTTGTCTCAAGCGTTTATGTCGGGGCATAGGTTTCTCTGATCTGTTGGGTTAAGCCGCTCAGGCTGCCGCCTGGGGTATATATTCCCAAGGCCGCCCTCACCCGACTCTCCGCTTGAAGAAGGTCGGAATGATGACAGCACGATCAGAGGGGATAGGAAGCTATGTGGGGAAATTATCTAAACCCATTTCTGGTTCTGGTGTTTTCAGTGTGATGGAGAGAATCCCATCTGGCTAATAGCCCATGGCGTCCTTTGGGAGTTTGTACCTCCTCCTCCTGCGAGGAGCTCTGTGGTCATACCGACCCAGGGTGTTGACCAGCTGGTTGGAATGGGTAGAAAGTTTTTGATGGAGGGTTCGAGATCTCTCTCTTACCATGTCCTCTATGTAAGGGATTTGGGAATATTCATGTAAGGTGTGCGTAGGAAATCTACGCCCAGTACCATAGATCATCCTTAACGCCCGATTCTGCACGATTTGCAGTCTGCGGATTGTGGTCGGAGCCGCCAATCCCCATACCTCGCACCCATACAGAATCATGGGTGGAATGATCGCACGGTACAGACGTAGTTTGAGGTGTGCCGGCATGTTGGACCTAAAAATGGGGTACAACTGCCTGAGTGCAACATGGCCTAGCCCCGCCTTAGCCCTGACATGGGGAGTGAAGTTTAGCCCGCGATCAAGTAGGACACCCAGGTATTTAGCCGAGGAAACCCATGGGATTTGCCTCTGCCTCAGCCTCAGCGTTCCCGTCGGTCGCCAGCGTCTGACCTTAGCCAGCAGAAGAGCTGAGCTCTTCCCTGGACTAATTGCCATCCTCCACTTCTCACTCCATCGGCCGATCGCTCGGAGCTGTCGTAACACTGCTGTCTAATTCCATGTCTTGTCTCAAACTGAAGTCGTTCGGCACTCGTAGCAGTGCACAGTGCTCCGTCATTTGCTCTAGCACAAAATCGATCCAGTTGGTGACCGCTGGTCTATACAATCGCCGGGAAACGCATACAGAAACATCCATGGATTTCCCTCCACCAACCAGCAACCTAAGAGCGTTCCGTTAAAGCATATGTTTCTCTCTTTGTCCCCTCTCATGTGTTTACACGATCGTTTTAGTCTGAGACATATTAAACTATAAATTTTTCGTATAAAATTTGATTGATCTATTCACATGACTTGCTCTTCGTTTAGTTTGTATAACCTCTACAAACTATTTTCGCAAAACTTATTCTACTATTATTTCAGGTAACTGAGATAAAGATTTACATAAATAGTTGTATTATACATTTCGTCATAGGGGCATGCAAATGCAATAACGATAGTCAAATTTTGAAATCTGATATACCTAACTATTCTGATCTTGAAGTTCCATATTGTTTCCATGACGTAGAGAAACAACAGAATAGCGACAGAGCTTTTGTTAAAAAAAAAGCAAATTTTGTTAAATCAGAGGAGGAGAAACCAGAAATTTACTGTAAAATGAAAAACAAAGAAACTTTGTGCAAAAGAAAAGAGAAATACAGGATAAAAACAAAATAATGCTTGCTCTCTGGATGACACGTATTCTTATATGTTATATGTATGTCTCATATGTTGCAATCATAAAATTGCTCAGTTTATTTGCTATAACCATCCTTTTTGTTTTTGTTTTGTTTTTGTTTTTTTCTTTCAGTGTCTACCTTACTTCCGCATGAACATCACCTTGGAACTAATCTTTGTCATTTCAAGGCGTTCCCTTTGTTGACTTAAGACCCACAGGTACCTTCAAGGGTAAAGATAAGTCATTTAGGAGTGTGAAGCGGCTTTAATGACGCATGCACAGAATCCTTGTGAGTTTCCTCAAGTGCATATCCTAACAGGTACGCATCTTAATGCAGCAACTTGATGGGCGGATTATACATATACAAAAATAATTCAGAGCGAACAGGATTTCCAGGCTATTCAAAGAAAATTCAAAAGAGGTGACCTTACATACCAACATTAATATTTAACTAGTTCTTCGTTTTTTGAACTATTCTGTTCACAGACAGAAATGTGATGTGTTATATCAACTTTCTCAACACATCTTTTGGAAACCCGTTCTTAAGGAGGGTTTTTTGGGAGGTAGGTTTTTTTTTTTTTTTGTATTTATATGCCGTTTTTAACATCTAAGGTCAGGGCGCCGGGGTAGCGCGGTGGTTTCGTTCGCGGCTCCCGTTCTAAGGGTCCCGAGTTCGATTCCCGGCTCTGGGGTTGGCGATTTTAAGTCGGCCCTATCCACGCCTTCACCTCTGTCTAGCACACGTGAAGTATCCCCTATGCCCAACGTGGTTCGGAGTCCACGGTAAAAACTGTAGGTCCTCTCACCTCACCGCCATCTTCACTATCACCCTATCATCGGACACCGCCCTCTGGGTGCCTCCACCTGAGAAATGGGTCCGGTCATCACTTGGTGGGGTGAGGTTACCCCGAAGGCCAAGGTTGCCATGTGGGGAGTGTTAGTAACTAACTAACATCTAAGGTCATTTCGCCGGCTTTGCCTTTGGAACAATTGCTCATCGGTAATGATGTTCATTGTTTACTACTCTGTTAATCTTTGTGTTTGTTTACATTGGCTTTGCTTTACAGACGTTAATTTACAGACACACATACACTTACGTTTTCTACTTAGAGACTCTAGAGAGGAGAGGATGGGGAATAATTTTGAGGAAAGAAAATTCTCACCCTCCGGACCAAAATCAGCTCGACTCCGCATCTGGAAACTAACATTTTAACCACCAGACGACAGAGGCTAACAAAAGTGTATTCCTCTATCTACCGACATACACATTAATTACGTAGTTACACATTTCTTTGTGGGTATAAGAGGGTTAAGACCACAGCAGATTTTTAAAAAAGTAAGTGGCTATAGATATGTTTTTTATTCCATCTTTCCACCAAATAGGGTTCAACAAATAATCCATATCATTGAATACATTAGTTTCTTGGAGCAGAAAACAGATACACAAGAGATAATTAATGTTAGCAACTTCACCGTTCTATTAAATTGTGATTGTGTTATGTTTGGCAGAGTGGAAGGGAACTTATTCCATCTAAAACTTCGTAGACGTATTATAAGCCAAAGGTGTAGTGGCATTTGATTCTATGATCAGCGCTTTCTAACAAACAAATAGTTGCTTTCCCAACTTAGAACTTAGATGATTAATGCCACGAGCACGAATGATGATAACAGTCTGTTAGTTGTGAAATGGAGGGCAATCTGTTTCTGATATATAGTTTCGGTAGTAACAATGTGACAACATTCAGCTTATTAATCACTATAGCCCGGATTTGTAAGCACAGTCAAATGGTGAAATGAACAAGTATACAGTCACGAAAAATAAAACAAATAAGCAGCAATAATAAGCAAGTAAACTATAACAATTTAATCATAGTATTCTTACCTTAAGTAAGCTTGTTACACTTCACGAGGGAAGTTATCTTGAGATTTTCTTGTGTGAAGCACCTGCGTTTGTCAGTGAACAATTTTTATAAAGTGAAAAGGTTCTTTCAATGTGTATGACATTACTGGAACATGTGAAAACCACCGCAGTTCTTCGTGAGTGACTTCAACATGCGTTTCTGTAGCAGAAAGCTTTTTAGAAATTTTCAGTGTTTCGTAACCAGGATTTTTCGTTAATACCTTACTGAGTTTCTCTTTGGTAATATCGCGAGTCTCTGAAGACAACGTTACTGAAATTCCATCTTATCAATGTACGTCAATGTTCCCAGGTGTAATTTCTAGCCTCCAACTGTGTTATAATAGCAGATATTTTGGAGAAACGATTATGGATGTACTCTATCGTATCTTGGATGCCAATATTAGCAAAACATACCTGTGCAGTGGCAATGCTGCTTTCATCTTCTGCATCTAAGGAGTACAACACTGTATTTACTTCATTGAAATATTGTTAGTAGTATGACACAGCCTTTAACCAAGAACCCCATCGAGTTAAAACTGGCTGAGGACGTAAAGACAAATTATCAAGAACTTCATGAAACTTTTGGATTCTAGTTGGCGACAGTACAAACACTTTCTTTAAGCTAGAGACAAGATCCACGTCTTTATATTGGCTCCTGTTTCTGTGACATGACGTAAACAGTCTGAATGATAAAATGATGGCTAGAAGTAAAAATTAACTTTCAAATTTGCATGATTTGGATAAAATGAGCTATTTTAATTAAAATGCACAAAATTAGCACGCAAACCACATATTTCAGCAAAACACATCATTTATAAGCATTTTGCTTACAAATCCGGGCTCTATTAATCACTTTCCGAACATCATTTTGCACTCAGTGTGTTTGGAAACATGCGATGTTGCTAGATCAAGGTCGATCGCATGACAATCGTAAACAAAACAGCATACTTGAACAGGGAGGTTGTTTACCACATTACCCTTAATCCTAACAAACACGACGAAATTGTAGTGTAATGTTTTGGCGAAGTGCCAAGTATCGTTTCCAACAACAGGTTCGGGAGGTGTTTTGCAGGCCTTCACAGGTGGAGCGTCTGTAGCAAGGAAGTGTGTTTATCTGTTTACATTTTGGCGTCATATTTGTGAGCACAGTTCTAGATTATATACATATGAGCAATGTCTTCCTATGCCAAATTGGCTTCCCACCTATTCACAATTTTACTTTTCCCCGATGCATCTGCGCGTCAGCTACAGTTTTAGAACAATGGGACTTAAGTTTCTAACCTGTTTTAAAGATATTTATTTAAAAATTGGCACACGCAGTATGTATAAGTAAACAAAGAAATGACTGTTTTAAAGCTCAAACCTATAGCTTAGCTTGTTTCTCAGATAATAACATTAATTTTTAATTAGCGAAAGAGAAACCTGTTGTTAAAGCTGTATTACTCATTGACATTTTACAGTATTATAGTGGCACTTTTTTGATATTTTAGTAAAATGAAAATAAGCTGGGGTATTTAGTTGAAAGTGAAATTGTTACTTGCAATGATATAACGCTTAGTTTTTATGAAGCGGTTAGTGTTAAAGTTTCACTTTTTCAGTATAAATTAACTTCTTGCGAGCCAATGGATGTAGCGATCATAAAATCTATATTTGAACACCTGGCGCTTTAATACCTTTTATGGTATGTATTGAAACTATTAGAAATATTATCCGTCCTGGTACTCTAGCAATTCGAAGTAAAGCATGGAAGTAAAGGCTTCATCGTTCATTAAGCGTTTGAAGGTCGCTATGTTACCTCACTAGAAGATAAGCCATTATTAGAGTAACATCGTAAAAGTAAGCATTGAAACTCACAGGCTCGATAATAAAGAACCCGAGCTGTTTTTAATGGATAATCATGTGTACACCACAAGCTTTAGAGATGCCAGCTGTTTCAAGTCGTGGATGTATATGGTTAGTGTATAGAGACACTACTGAGAATGCTGCAATTGCCACCAAATTGTTCCAGCCAAGTTTTAAACCCAAGAACGTTTGTACAATATCCTAGATATATAAGCGTGCAGTCACAAAAGTGGGCAAACAAGAGGCACTGTCGCCGCAGAGGAAGTAATTTTAAATCAAGGATTATAGAAGTTTAATTTTTAAGTAAACACATTCATTTGGATGCAGAGGAAATGCGCATCAATGAAAGCATATTTGCTAGAGTATACGTTATTACTTATCAGTTAAGAAGGTGAAACAGCTGAACTAGCTAATTATTCGTAGAATCTAAATTTGGGTTACAAAATATGTCATTGAAAGATAAGATTGAATTATTAGAAACTTGTCTAAACGAGTGTTCCTAAACAAAAAGTCCATCTACAGTTACGAACTACCCGCCACAATGAAAGTGAAACCTGTTTACCTGCTGACCCACTTCTGCGATTGAAAGGAAGAGTGCCAACTTCCAACAACGTTGCCAGCACGTGACTTTATATTGGTCTAGAAAATCTTAAAGTATCTCCGCAGAAAATGGTCATAGAAGAAAACAGAAAGACACAAACTATGTTGTAAAGAACGAGGTCTATAACTGGTTTAAATGTATGCGATGACTACAGTAGTGGAAATCAGTATAAAGACATGGACATACGTAGGAAAATAAACATTTACTGTTGGAATAGTTACGCACAGTGTATATAGAATAATATGGGATCCAATAAACCGACAAATGCATTCAAATGGTATCGTATTTTATGTCATAGTATAGTATATAACAAGACATCAACAATTCAGGTGGTAGAGGGTGGACTCGGTATAGAGGCAGTCAGCTCTGTGTGTTGTTAGTGTTACTGTAGATAGGAAACAGACACCATTAGTATCAGTGCTCTTTGTGTACATACGGAGGTCGTTTGACAAGTCTGGTAAATTTCCATGAAGGGATGGAAATTGCTGCAAATTTATACAGAAAATTTGAATGTGCTACAATATATAGTTCATTGTTGACAGTCGTATGAACTGTGATAGTTGATATTGAAAATTTAAAAAAACAGAGCTTCGTGCTGTTATTACATATTTTCATTTTAAGAACTCGACTACCACGCAAGTCAAAACTGAACTGGATGAAGTTCACGTGGACTCTGCACTAACATTGAAGACCATTTACTTTTGGATCAACGAATTTAAACGTGGCCTTAGTCGTAGAAGCACCGAAGATGAATCGCGCTTTGGTCACCACACAGGACACCATTGAAAAAAATCCATGATCTGGTTTTACAAGACTGCCGAATCAAAATTCGTGAGATTGCTGACGCTCTAGACATCGCAATTGAGTGAGCGCATGATATTCTACATGAAAAATTAGCAATTAAAAAAACATTGTATGCAAGTTGGGTGCGCGATTGCTCACAGTCGACCAAAGCGCATCCGGAACACTTCTACCGAGTGTGTCAATGTTTAATCGCAATCCGCAAGAGTGCGCAAATTTGTGAACGTGGATGAAACTTGGCTCCTTCATTACACACCAGAGTCAAAATAGAAGTCAAAATAACTGACAAAGGCTGGTGAAAGTGCACCAAAGAAGGCAAAGACCATTTTGTCAGCTGGTAAGGTGACCATTGTCTTCTTTTTTTGGGGTGGGGGGGGGGGATTCTCAAGGAATAATCCTGATAGATTGCTTGAAAAAAGGCAGACCCATAACCAGAAGGCAGAGCCTGTTATACTTCATTGTTGGATCGTTTGCAATATGAGTTTACTGAAAATAGACCGATATTGAAAGGGACAAATGTGCTCTTTTACCAGGATAATGCACTATTACCCACATCAGCAATCGCAATGGTAAAAGTGCACGAGTTTGGCTATGAATTGGTTCCTCATCCACCTTATTCAACAGACATAGCCCCAAGTGACTTCTTCCTGTTCCCAAACTTCGAAAATTTGGCTTGGTGGTAAGAAATTGACATCAAATAAAGAGATGATAGTCACCGTCAATGAGTATTTTGCAGACCTTGATGGAACCTATTTTTCCGACGGGATGAAAAAGCTGGAACATTGCTGGACCAAGTGTACAGCCATCAATGTTAAAGTTATTCTTGGTTATTTACTAGACTTATCAAACGACCCTCGTAAACCACTTTTGTGACAATGCCTCACGGAAAACAGTTATCATGTGACGAAAAACAAAAAATCGGTGGGTACAAGGAAGTTGAACCGTTCAAGTTCAGTGATTGATAATTAGGTTAGATTGAGTGCACAATATGGGCAAAGTGGAACATTTTCGGAGGCATCGAAACGGTTACTTTTGCTCAAAACAAGGGTGAGCAATCGTTATTCTTCTCAACTGCCAGACGTGTACGAGAAATTTTGTCACGTGATAAACATCTTACATTCAGGAAACGACTGCAGAAACCAACTCTAACACCCTAACATTAACAGACTAGCTAGGCGGTGGTTTGCTGGAAAACATCTCATGAACTTCAGAACGGGATAAAGTTATCTTTAGTGATGAGACGAAGTTTAATTAAGATGTGCCAGATGGATTTCAATATTATTGGCATGATCTGAGAACAGAGCTGCACGTAAGAATGAGCAGAAGTTTTGATGGTGAAGTGTTATTCTTTTGGCAGCTTCCTACGCTAAAAGTACATCACGCATTGCTTGGCTGAACACTAAAGTGATCTCTAACATGTACACTGCGCTGCTAGGGACAGAATTGATTATAATGTTTGAGGACCTAGGGGACAAAAGTCTAATTTTTTAACATAACAATGACTCTGTACATGTTTCTGCTACAACCAAAAGTGGTTTGGAGAGAAAGATAATGATGTTTTGCCCTGGCCTGCACCCAGCCCAGATTTAAACCCCTTCGGAAACCTTTGGGGAATACTTGCAAGGCATGTTTATCGCAATGGAAGGCAATTTAAGGCCACATGTGTGCTGAAAAGAGCGATACAAGAAGAGTGGGCGACAATTTCACTGCAACAACACCTAACAAGCCTAAGAGAGTTGTTTAGGTAATTTGGTAGAACGGAGGTTCGACAAAGTACTAACAATGCAATAGCACAACAGGACAGTGAGTGCCCTTATATCCAGGGCGGTCGGTCAATGGAATGAACGGAATGACTCATTCCCTTCGATTTCGACAGAAGTACTCTTTAAAAAAATCCGGAATAATAAATTCAAATTCAATTTCATCAGTTTTATGAATGTGATGACGGATTTCCTATGTTGCATATATTGTAATATGACGTTAAGCAACAAATGTATTAAACGGCACGACATGGAGATAGCTCACACATGCATGCAGTTGATCTGTTCGGAACCTGAAGTCGGAATCTTCCGTGTAGCCTCGTGTCGCAAGGGGAATGAAATGTGTCAGTTCATTCCAATCGCGTGCTTCTAAAGTGTGATTTATAGGTGAAAAATCTGTTTGTAATTCTTTTCATTATACTTTTCATCGTCATTTGGAACCTCATTGTCATACCTCATTGTAACGTAAGAAAATATAATTAATTTTACTAATTATTTTCCCTTATAAGTATAATTGCCATAGCATCAAGAGATCACTGTCCTCCGCAGATTGTGAAGAGAATGAATGTCGAATGTTCATTCTACACGCTGAGGGGCAATAGGGCTGTGTGGATCAGTCAGTGAGCGACAAGGATGGAAACTGACTGGAGCGAGACACGGAAGGGAAGGACATGTGACTACGTGTTAGAAAAAATTTTAAAGCGGGGACTAAGTTCGAGGAAATTTGAAGAATAGGTGCCCTTAATTTCGGGGGGTAGATCGATGGTTGAGTTACTTGATGTGAAAACTAAGACCAAATGATGTGTACGCCACTTCAATTCAGTGGTTAGGTATCTGGTTGCAAGAAAACATTAAACCTTTCTTTGCCTTGTATTTTATTTTCAAACGAAAAGGGATGTGGAACGCTTCAGGTTTCGATGATATGAATAAATCTGCTAAAAGCAACTCGGCGCCACCAGCAGGCACAAGCTCATATCAAGACTGAAACTGTACTTTCGGTACTCGTAGGATAGATTTTAAATTAGATTAGCATCGGAAACTTGACGTAATAAGACATAATGAAATTAACAAAAATAATAGAAAAGATATTTAACGTCTCATTGATGTTATATAATTGGCAAGATAAGAACTTCCCTTCAGAGGGCATGCCGAAGACAAAGATTCCGCGTACCGTGAAAAGTACATAGAAATACTGCATTAGGCTAGTACGATGAAACCCTGATATTTACAGAAATCTGCTGTATTCTCGGGTCTGTCAAACCATATTCAAAATGACCTTATTAATGGAATAAGCACGGTATTGTTGAATTAAATATAAAAATAAATATTTTAGTCTGCAGCAATTATTATTGATGAAACCACTGACATAACTGCTCACTCTCAACTCTCAACTGGTATGTGGCAATGGAGAATACCAGAAAGCTTTCTGGGTTTTACAGATATAAACAGAGATCGTGTGACTCTATTGGTCGCTCAATGATGTCGGGGGAAGTTAGTGGTTTACAGAAACGAATAAAAGAAAAATATCCTGATGCTGTATTTATATATTGTTTTGTTCATAGATTCAATCTCGGCCTTTCACAGACAACATCGAACATAAAAGAGTGCAACATTTTTTTTCATGGCCGTAAGTAGTTTCTTTTTTCTCCAAATCTACAAAAAGAACAGGTGAATTAGATGTGCAAGGAAATAAAAAAGTTTTCCAAAGTATGTCCAACACGATGGAATTATAATGGAAGGCTTCTTGAAAACTGTTGGGAAATATAAAACAAAGTTAGTTCAGTTGTTCGAGAAAGCTCAAGGTTTTAAGAGTGTTCTTTCTGATTTCGAATTCAACTTTCTTCTCTTAATTTTTATGAAATATTTTTCTTAACTGATGCCCTTTCTGAAATTCTGCGGACAAAAATATTGGATATAAGTTACTGCATTACCCAAAGTAAGGGAAACAAAAGACACTCTACAAGTAAATAGAGACGAATTTGTTACAGTATGGTAATTACGAACTGCCAAAGAGGAGAGAACGTCAAAACAACGACTTTTACAAAGAAAAAAAATAGCTACAGCAGACTATATTATGAAATATTTGATAATATATAAATTGAAATTCAAATTATGTTTGAAGGTTTTAAAAAAATTAAGCTTGTACAGTTAATTGGCCAAACAAACAAATTTCCTGAGGAACCATTCTCTTCACTGAATGAAAGTTATGGTCAGTATTTTGACTTCGCTCGCCTTAGAAGTGAACTCAGTGTAGTTTATACCTCAAATGAACATCTGTGAATGGGAGTCCAAAAACTAATGATTTATTTGAAATCTAGTGGTTTGTCACGGTCCCCTTTCTGTGAACTCTTCAAGTTGTGCGCACTGATTTCCACAATCCCAGTATCCAGTGTGAATCGTCGAATTCATTCTTACTTTTGTAGAAACATCCAATGGTAGCAAAGACTCCAAAATTTGTCTGTGCTGCTTTAGCAGAAAAAAAACTGCTAAAGCTGAAATCATCGGAAAATGAAGAGGATTTCTACAGACTAGTGACAGATAAATTTATCAAAAGGAGAGACGGATTGAATCGGTTTTCCAGTGAGAGAAGAAGAATTTTAATTTGGTTTATTACGTTATTACTATTATTATTTTATTATTATTATTATTATTATTATTATTATTATTATTATTATTATTATTATTATTATTATTATTATTATTATTATTATTATTATTATTATTATTATTATTATTATTATTATTATTATTATTATTATTATTATTATTATTATTATTATTATTATTATTATTATTATTATTATTATTATTATTATTATTATTATTATTATTATTATTATTATTATTATTATTATTATTATTATTATTATTATTATTATTATTATTATTATTATTATTATTATTATTATTATTATTATTATTATTATTATTATTATTATTATTATTATTATTATTATTATTATTATTATTATTATTATTATTATTATTATTATTATTATTATTATTATTATTATTATTATTAATATTATTATTATTATTATTATTATTATTATTATTATTATTATTATTATTATTATTATTATTATTATTATTATTATTATTATTATTATTTTTATTATTATTATTATTATTATTATTATTATTATTATTATTATTATTATTATTATTATTATTATTATTATTATTATTATTATTATTATTATTATTATTATTATTATTATTATTATTATTATTATTATTATTATTATTATTATTATTATTATTATTATTATTATTATTATTATTATTATTATTATTATTATTATTATTATTATTATTATTATTATTATTATTATTATTATTATTATTATTATTATTATTATTATTATTATTATTATTATTATTATTATTATTATTATTATTATTATTATTATTATTATTATTATTATTATTATTATTATTATTATTATTATTATTATTATTATTATTATTATTATTATTATTATTATTATTATTATTATTATTATTATTATTATTATTATTATTATTATTGGTGACGGTGGAAAAATTTAGTTGCAATAATAATGGTGGTTGTATTTTTGTAAACTTCCCTTGTTATAAAATTCACCGACCGCCACTGCTTATATCAATTTCTAGGAAATGCAAATGCCTTATTTTGTTACGCGTGCTATGAAAGAAACTATTTTTGTGTCCTATAGCTACTACTTTCATAATAAATTAGATACCTGTGTGCTACAGACATTGTACCTATAACGGAAACGTAGTGCCTTTGTAATGATTTCCATTGTTTTCAACTTTACCTTTCCACCCAGTAGTTATTAATTCTGCTGGTTTGATACCCCATTAAATATTATCATCCAAGCCACTAAACGCTGTATTCCACACAGATGATCTTAGTTGTATTGTCGCGTATAATTGAATTCAATGATATAGTTGTCTTTTGGAATTATATATATTCTTGGTACTGCATTATCCATTCTGATATTTACGTTGGTGACTGAAGAACACAAAAAACGATACTCAATGACATTGACCTTGAACATGATTTTAATCGATTTCCTCTCGATTGCAAACCATCTTGCTTCTACATGAAAATGTGATCTTCGCACTAAAGTATGTCTTAAAATAAATTAACGATTCAGGTAAGTATACCTATAGTGAGTATCTGCAACTTCGGTGTTAATTTGGGTGGGCGAAACATTTCGAGAAACTCTTAGTTACAATGTGTGTAAATAACTACTGTAACTTATGAAACCATTCATGATGGCTGTAATTAATTAAGAAATGTATTTCTTGAATACTATTTTGCGTATTCCGTTTATATTATTTAGGAGAATCGCTTGTACAATTTTGGGTGGATTGTCTTCACAAGTTCATATCCAGGATTATATAGATAGGACGATATAAAAATTCCCGCTACTATTTAGTGTAGACATGTATCTAATTTGTTGTGCTAGATGTGTTACAACTTGGCAGATGACTAATGTGCTCATATTTATCAACATCTGGAAACAGGAAGGTTATTCAGAAACCTCAGTCAAACGCGCTAAGTACTGTTTGCGG
Organism: Mantis religiosa; assembly: GCA_030765055.1. Taxonomy (NCBI): domain Eukaryota; kingdom Metazoa; phylum Arthropoda; class Insecta; order Mantodea; family Mantidae; genus Mantis; species Mantis religiosa. The sequence continues at coordinate 109,547,400 of CM060949.1, forward strand.
AAGTATCCCTTTCTATGTAGCTACCCGTATTGCAATTTTATTAGCTGTAACCAGTAAAGTGTGCATTTTTGGATGAACGAAATTTGATGAAACAAATAAGTAAATAAACTTCAGTTCTGGAACAAATAATTGCATCATGTTTATCTATTCAGGACAAGAGATTTCGAGATGCAGTGTACTAAGGTCTAAGGGCATACAAATCTGCAACACTGATTAATTGACCTACTATCTTCCAAGACCTTCATATTGAAAAATTTTCTAGCAATGTTCGAGGTCATTGACCTCGTGCTAGATTTTTATTTCCCGTTAATCAAGAGCTACCAGAAGACCAGAGGTCTGTACTTCATGACCCACTGACTGTGGCATTGCCACAAATTGTTATACTTTATAAAATCCATGAGACACTAATTGCATATAGCCAACAGTAATATTTAGGTATACTTACGTGCTCGTCAGCAGGGAGAGCAAACTACTGTTTGGTTGGCATAGAGCAAAACAACCCAAGAACTGCCCACCTCTGTAGTGCAGGTACAGCGTCTCCGCCTCACGTTCAAGAGGTTCCCAGTTCAAATCTTGATCAGGGTGAGCTATCTGGACTAGGTCTTTTCCCTTATCCTCAAAGATAAGTGTCGGGTTCCATAGACCCTGAGGTCATTTCAGCATCATTTCAAACAATTTCAAACTTAACGTTGAAGGACGTTAATTGAAAAAGGAACATTAAAACGGCATAAGGTATCGATAGCTTTATAGGCATCTGTAGAAATAGGTTATTGATAGCAAGTTCGCTGAAGAAACAAATGAGATTATACATGAAATGAAACTGGCACTTTCACTATTCCTACCATAATTTGCACAAACGTATTTCAGAGCGATTCAGAAGTACCTGTATTAGCTATGACGATCTCATTTTTTCCAACAGACATTATCATTTATTCCTCAACATAGTCTGCTCTTAGGCATATACACTTCTTATAGCGTTTTTGACACCTTTTAACCCTCCAAAGCTAGGAATTATCAAGCTTTACGAAATAAGTTTCGGTTTCGAGATGACTTCATTTAATTTACATACATTTTGTTCCTGGAAGAAATTTCTTCATGTTTGAGAACAAACAGAAATCGCAAGTGATCAAATCGGGTAAATATGGTGGAGCAACAGCAATTCATAACGCAGTTCATGCAATGTGGAGACATAACACTAAATGCTGTGCTAGTCCCTTAGCATGGTGAAATAGCACTTACATCTTCACCAGACGGGACCGTGTCTCCAACTTAATGTCCAATCGGACTAATAACTCACCGTGGTATTGTCCACTTATGTTTTTTCTTTTCATCTTTGCCTTCTTTGGAGGAGATTCAACCGCAGGAGCCATTGTTTTGATTGTTGCTATGTTTTCGGGGTATAAGATGAATCTAGGTATCATCGATCGTGGCAATTCAACACAAAATGTCCGGCTCTTGATTACACGGTGCAAAACACAGCTTCGAAGTTGAAACCACTTAGCAGGCATATGGATGAAAATCGGCCTTTTTCAGGGCCACCAACTTATTCGCTTCAGATATATATATTTGTAATTTACATCCTCCAACGTTAAGTCATATCGGACGATAAATGAAATGGGTGAAATGATAGCTCAAATGAGTCCGGGGTCCATGGAGCTTAGAGTTACCTGACATTCGTCTCAAGATAAGGGAAACCCCCGGTAAAACCTTATGCAGGTAACTCACCCTGACCGAGATTCGAACTCGGGACCTCTTGAACGTGAGGCAGACACGCTACCATCCACACTACCGAGGCAGGCTTCGCTTCAGAGGTCTTAGTACTGCCTGATACGTTTCTAGCGTCGAGGGTGTGCGCTTGCTCTGATGTGGAATGTTTGTAAACTGCCGTCTGTTGTTAATGTGGGCAAACGTGGCCCCCGTCAACCGGTAATTTTACTTTCTCATCTCGAATCCATTCTTCAAAATATGTTTTGCCGTTCCTATCCGTACACTGATGTCTCTTTCCACTTCGCGAACATTTCTTCGACGGTCGACGAAAATCATATCGAGAACTTTTTAGATGACTTCGTCGGTAGTTGCTTTCGGCAGAAACCTGAATCTAGACTAGAAAGACATCGAACTATAGTGAAAGCATAGAAACTACTATACAACGAGAAAAATTACTGAAAATACAGTGTTATTCTAAATGATTGTCGAGGTTTCGTGAATTTTTTTATTTGAAAACGTGGAAAACATGCCATTTTTACTGTTGCAGTAACGGTTAGACAACAACTGTAGCTCATAAGTTACCACCAGATGGCAGATATAGCAGTGTTTAACAAATTGGCGTTTAGCAGTAATGAGAAAGCTTTCTGTGCTCTTGAATATCATCAACACCGATGCACTGCCAAAGTCCAGCGCCATTTTTGGACAAAGTACGGGAAGGAACCTCCTTCCGATAACTCTATTCGCAGATGATACTCACAATTTCTGGATACAGGTTGTTTGTGCAATGGACGTCTGGCTGTGTTAGAAGCGGACGGGAATCGAATTAGGAATGTTTATTTCCGTAGTCCTAAGAAATCAACTACGAGATGTAGCAGGGACTGCAAATTTCTCAAACCATAGTATGGCATGTGTTAGAAGGCACCTAAAGGTAGCCATACAATTGCGTCAGGAAGTGAAGCAGCGCATCCAAGATGCCATCGTTGCCATGCTAACTCGTGTGTGGGAAGAGACGGACTATCGAGTAGATGTGTGTAGAGTGACAAAAGGCGCACATATCGAGCATTTGTAATGTACGCAAGAAAACTTCATAAGGTACAGTACCCAATAAAACAAGATTCATATTAATACGTCAATTGCACTGTGAGTTACGAATTTTTGTAACACCAACAATAATTTAGAATAACCCTGTACACCTCTAGCAGTGATGAAAGCGCCCATAGCAGGCACACTGAAATAGCCTGAGAAAAAGGCCGGAGCGAAGTGCGCTCGCATGCGATACAAGTTAGCTGGACACAGAGTATGAATGACGTCAGATGTACAGCACGACTACCAAATGCGCATACGTCCAAAACAAAGTAATGTAGTACTCTGCAAACTATTATGTGTTTCAAATGGGAAGAGTTCCGGAGTCCAGCTAATCAGATGCCGTATCACACTCAGCGTTGCCAGCTTGTTACCCCACTCCTTTTATACTTCCCTCTCTCTCGCACACTCACACAACATGCAGGTCTGCTTGGCGCAGACGTAAGTGTAAGCAATTTATATTTTGGAAACTTTTACAATGATGCAGTTGCCAAAATGAAAATTGGAAAAAGCATTTTCGCAAATTATGTATATTTTAAAATATTATAACTATAATTATAGTTTATGAATTACCTGTTTTTCTAATCCAATGCAACTGCCAGTAGCTCATCCATATCGCTGTCAGTGTCACTTCCGTTAAGAGACAATTCGTCATTGTCACTGTCTTCATCGTCTGAGTATTGCAAATTTATGATTATAGGTTCCAAAATCTCGTCACGTGCTATTTCTTTCTCAGAGTCGTCTTCTTGAAGGTTTTCCACATGCCTCACGCAGTTTTCCCAGTGCTGTTGTGTTACCTTGTCAATTTCTTCGTAAACAAGTCGTTTAGCGTCCGTCAGTTTAAAAGTATTATTTCTGTTTGCAATCCCCCTTTTTATTTGAGCCCACAGCAACACAATTGGATTGTATTGACAGTGGTAAGGTGGTATTGAATTATCAATCTTCCTTAAATTTAATTGAAATAAGTAAGAAGCCATATTACCTCGTGTCCCATTTCAATTGCAAGTTGATCCAGCTGATACACTTTTTCCGTGTTTTTAAACGGAAATACTCTTTGCAATAACTCATTTTTAGTTTCTGTTTCCGAAAATTTTTTGAATAACCTGTACACCTTAAAAATAATACTTCGAGCCTGACTTCGCAATACCTGCCTTTTTGACTCGCCACTAAATTCACCGTAAGAAGTCATTGCACTGTTTAAGTCTTACTCTACTGTTGTGTAAAGAACAACTGAATGATATTGATCTGAACTCTCCAGAGTAAATAAACACTTCTTATCCAGCATTCATTCATAAACATAAGCATACAACATTCCACAGGCTAACAGGAAATGAAGTGTTTGCTCTTTCTCGAATTTAACACCTTGATTTATTCACAGTAATTATTTTATCACGTCATGTCAGTAGTTTAAATTTCAGTTCTGAGTAATGAAAAGTATATGTGCATACATACACACCAACCACTTTAAACTCTCTAGAGTAAACAGAGATTACGAACCATTCATAAACAAAGATATAATGTGACCACACACGTTCTGCCAGGGCAGCAGGAAATTTACTGTTTCCTCTCGCTCGAATTGGAAAGAGCTCAAAACTACTCTGATATTGCATCAAAGACCTATGAAGTACCAAAAATATGTCTTAAATAGCTGTCCAATATCTCAAAATGTCCTGTAAGGCACTTATAAGGGCACTCAGAATATCCGAGGAGATAGAGTACCTTCAACAAGTTACAGAGTAATACCATAACTCAGATATATATCGTGGTCGAAATGAGGGGGGTACAATAGATGACTAGAAAAGTGCGATTAGGTTAGGTCAGTTTAAATATAGTCAGTACGGAAAAGGTGTGGTGGACAACAAGGAACTGGGGCGGATTTTCTCCGGGATCTCCGGTTTCCCCCGCCATCTCATTCCACCTGTGCTCCATCTTTATCTCATGTATCATCAGTTTAACCCTTGCGGTACCGCGTGTAGTAAAAGCGTGCGTTAAACACTATAAGTCCATTTCATTTCACGATATTCATAACCGAAAACTTGAGCAATATACAGCTAACATATAAACAATTGTGCTCGAATATCTACTGCTCTATCACTCCTCCTAGTTTTCTCTAAATTACCATGGCCGCCACATTACCCTTAAAAGTACACCTACCTACTCAATGCATTTTAGCCTTCGAAACAGGAAGCTGAGGGATATCCTAGAAGCAACAAGGATACATTCTTTAAAAATCTTCAGAGCATTTTAATTTACATTTTTAAAAGTTAACCATGTGTTTTAGATTTCATGATGCGACGAATAATAATTAAAACCGTAATATCAGAAAAAGCTATCAATCCAACATTACTTAAAATAATTAATTGTATTATGGATTCCGGCCGTGAAAGCTTACGTTATCTCATGACTTAATATATTGTTTTAAAATATCTTCTATGTATATATTGACCGAGCGGAATGGCCCAGGCGCATTCTGTGCACTTTTGCCATTCAGAGTGCAAGAGGGAGGCTCGGGTTGGATTCCTGTGGCCGACCTACCTGACCAATGGGACTTTTTCGGGGGTTTCCCGGGTCGCCAGCCAAATGCTGTGTAGGTTGATTACATCCCCCGAATTTCCTGTCTCTTCATTTCATGTCCATCATCATTTCACATCATCTATCTGGTGGTCTCTTTCAGGATAGAAGGGTCGGTGGTGCATGGCACCGAGTACCATGCTCGAGTAAACCAGTTCCTCTTTCGGCAGGTCGGTTGACGGTCTCCAAACTGATTGCTAGGACCGTTTCCGAACCACTGTAGGGGGTATGTCCTGGCCTACAGGGGGAGGTTTCTATATAAGTAAAATGTATGGAACCTGTCCTCTGTTCTGTTGTGGCTCCTTAGGACGGCCGCCCTCTGTCTCTTCTCACCTCATCCTTCCCCCGGGGATGCCCCACTTGAGGGAATAGGTAATGTCTGCCCACCACAAGAAGGCTAGCGAGGAATGATGTGGAGAGAGTTTTGAACTGCTTATCTGCTCTTGTAGTGGATCTGTTTATTACGAAATGAGTGTATAAGAGTGCACATGAGTCATCCATGCTGCCAGTTCGAAATGAAATGTGTAGTGTTTAACGCCCGCTTTTACTACATACGGCACCGCAGGCGGTGACAGTTCGAATGCTGCCCGCTTCGGTAGCGTGGTGGTAGCGTGTCTGCCTCACGTTGAAGAGGTCCCGAGTTCGAATCTCGGTCAGGGTGAGTTAACTCGATAAGCTTTTTTTCCGGGGGGTTCCCTTATCCTGAAAGACAAATGTCGGGTAACTCTAAGCTCTATGGATCCTGGGCTCAGTTGAGCACCATTTCACTCATTCCATTCATCGTCCGATATGAGTTAACGTTGGAGGACGTAAATTAAAAAAAAAAAGATTGAATGCTCGTTTCAATAACTGTAGTGATAGGTACTATGCATGGGTGAGCTATATGACAACACTGTAAACCTAGCATCCACATCATATCCGGAAGGCGAGCATAAACACAGCAAAGGTGATTACATTAATCATTCCTCTGCGTTGCCTTCTTGAGCTGGGCAGACAGTACAATAGATCAAGACAGTGCCAAATCGCCTCCTATATTGTAATTCTGTCACTCTAGCATCCCTTAATATATTGTTTTAACATGTATCTACGTGTGTATTACGTCACCTTATGCGAAATATCTTTTGTTGGTGTAAATACGGTGGTCTCTGAGGGAGCATTCATTATATGATAAACAAAATTCATTTAAGTTAATGAACACTGAATCCAACACTAAATGTTGTCAAACATAGAACCAAACTTTATTATTTATGTGCTTCCTTTTATCCTTTTTTTTTTCTTTTGTTGTTATAATGTGTTAAAGGGAATGCACATATGTTTTTCTTTAATCTTATACTGTAGAGTTCAAGGATGTTGTATTTGCTTAGTACTTGCATGTTTACTTTGCATGTAAATTGTTCAGACAAACTGGTAATCTAAACCTATGCATGTAATTATCTATAAGTAAACTTCAGTTTCTGCAGGAATTAGGTGGAAAACATGCTTAGAAGCCGAAACTAATCGGGAATGTGTAAGCGAATTTAACAGTTTTACGTGTAAATTGTGGCACGAGTGTTATTGCGTAGGCTATTTTGGATGTCATGAGGGTATGTCTATGGTACTGCCGCATGGCATTCTACGTCTCTGTATGCTCTTGTATTGCGACATGCTTTTAGAAGGCCATGAGTTCTTGCGAAGTCTTTGCGGGCATTTCTCCAAAACATGTCACCCGAACGTTAACACGTATCTATATTTAGTCAGCAACGGTTTGGCTTCGTGAATTCAGATCCAATGACCTCCTACTTGGTTCTTTCATACATAAAACCTCTTGCTTGCGTGTGCAGCATTTTCCAAAAGGAGGGAAGAAGGCAGTGATCTCTGCCTCAGTACACTCTTTTGCGGAAAATACCATTTTTATTGCAAATTATTTGCAAGGTTATGAATAGTTATGAGACTTTTGTACAGTTGTTTTTTTTATTTTTTTATTAGGAACATTGTTTTGAAGTATAGATAGCTGTTTATCAATTTGGTTCGGTTCAGTAGTATTTTAGAACCAAATCGACTTGAATCCGTGATCAGTTGATTATATAACGTGGCGTGACCGGATATATGACATTAATTTCAATTGGCAGTGACATCACTGTTCAACAAATGCATTCATTGCTCCGACCAATACGCTTTTAGTTTACTATTGCTATAATGCATTTCATCAAAGAAACTCGACACCGAGATTTACCAGAAATACCCATTTTGAGGTCCCTTGACTCAAAATATAAAGTTTATTATTCTTGTATCTAGAACGAAATGTGTATCAAACTATTTCTGTAAAGGTTTGTCAAGGAAAAATACAGTTTTCGAAAGAATAGTTTGCAAGAGTTATTCTGAAATAAATGATAATGGTAGAGAGCGGCAAGTTATTTTTGTTTCCTAAGATTTATATAACTTCCTCAAGACATAACGCAGTAGTGTCATCCACTGTCGCAGTAGAACCTGCATAACGAAGGAAAACTCATGAATGACTTGTATAACCAGAACATTTTGGCGAGACATTAAAATCTGGCCCATGTGATGACGTAACCCGCATTGCACAATTTACAACTGATCTACCTCTTTTATTAGAAAGTCTCCTTTAAGCTACAAGGAGGTGGTCTAACCTTAAATTATTGTGTTATGGATACCAGTTGCAGAAGAGGAAATTTAAAATTGTAGGAAACAGGCTTTCCTAGTTTGTTATATTAATTAACACTTGTAGTAGAAATGTAGATTTGAATTATACTGTTGGAGTAGAAGTGAAGTAGAACAAAGACTGCTTTGGATAGATTAGATGAGTCGATTTGTAAGGTCACTGGAATCCAAAAGGTTTACAAATTTTGTTAACTACTTTATGTAATTCAATTTGAAAATTGAATAAAGGTAAAAGTAAGGTTTGCAAAATAAGGTCTGGTATAGATTCAAGAAACTAAGCTATTAGATGCGCAGAGTTTTTTTTTTTTTTTTATTTCATTGTTTTGTTATGGTGTTTTGCGTAGGACTGATACCTGCTTCCTAGAATACTGACCAAAAGCATTTTGAGTGTTCCAAACAATAACTAGCAATGTCTTATACCCTTTCACAAAAAGATTCAAACAAAATTACCCTAGAGTGAACCTCATACTAGCTAGGTCATGACCTACTTTCTCTTACCGTGCTTAACAGTTCGATGTATTATTTTATTATGGAACTACTTCTTCAACATGTAAGACGGGCAATTCCAATTTTAAAATGTTTGAAGTTGTCCTGTATCATATGCTCACTAAGATGAACAGTGCTCTTCAGGGGTTATAGAATTATCCAGATTTGTTTAGTGCAGTTAAAAATTACCCTGAACACAAGCACCACATACGCTCGCGTGCTCACAACGCACACAGACATACGCTTCTGCGTAGAAATTGATGTAGATAGTATTATGGTTGTAATGTTCAATGAAGTAGCTGTATCAAACAAAACCCCCAAAAATTTGGGAACGTCTACATGATTAATTAATGGTCAAAGGTAGTAGAAGGATATTTTCGCTATTCGTGGTACATTTTATTCATTCGTGGATGAATAGCTAATGCTAATATATATATTTTGAAACGTGTATCGGTAGCAACTATTTCATATTGATTATAGTGTGGGCCATATTAAAACCGCAGAAACATCACAATTTAACTTAAGTTTACTACGTTTGAGTTAATGTAATTATATGATGTATGGGTATTTCTTTGGCTTTAGGCCATGTCCCAATGTATTTGCCACTTAAAAATACAGGATATCCTAAAATTAGACCGACAAGGTTTGGAAGCTGATAGGTAACATTATTTTAAACACTTTGCCCGCCTCGGTATTGTAAATGATAGCATGTCTACCTCAGTTTTTTTTTTTTTTTTTTTTTTTTTTTTTTTTTTTTTTTGTAATTTACGTCCTCCAACGTTAAGTCACATCGGACGATGCATGAAATGGGTGAAATGATGCTCAAATGAGCCCAGGTTCCATAGAGTTTAGAGTTATCCGACATTCGTCTTTCAGGATAAGGGAAAAGCCTTATACAGGTAACTCACCCTGACCGAGATTGGAACTTGGAACCTCTTGAACGTGAGGTAGACACGCTACCACCATGCTATCGAGGCGGGCGTACCTCACGTTCAAAAGGTCCTAAGTTCAAATCTCGGTCAGGGTAAGTTATCTGGATAAGGTTTTTCCGGGGTTTTCCCTTATCCTGAAAGACGAATGTCGGATAACTTTAAGCTCTCTGGACCCTGGACTCATTTGAGCACCATTTCACCCATTTCATGCATCGTCCGATGTGACTTAACGTTGGAGGACGTAAATTACAGAAAAGAAAAAATAAATGTGAAAGCAAATGTTGAAACGCACGCCCATTATCGATTAACACAAACAGTGCATCGACGTGCTATATTCTGCCTTAATCTCGCAAAGACACCAGTCACTTCTCTGATTTAGCTAGCTGCGCAGGTTATTCATGCAACAAGGACCTCTTAAGATTCAACAGGGTTCCATACACTACACTCTTCATGTGCCCCCACAAAAAGAAGTCAGGGGAGCGTGCCAGCCAGGCAATGGGTCCATCTCTGCCTATCCAGTCATTGTCCTATGTAACCATAAGATAACGTTCAGCACCAAAGTGAGCTGGTGCCCCGTCCTGTTTAAATCACATATCCTGTCTGATATGAAGGGGAACTGTTTCTGTTAGATCAGGCAAAATCTTTTGCAGAAATAATAATTAATTGTAAGCATTGAGCCGGGCCGGCAAAATATATATTCCTATTAAGAAGTTATCTACAATACCGCCCACACATTAACACCAAATCACAGTTAATGGGAGCTCTGAAATGTAGAATGGAGATTTTCGAGCGCCCAAACATGTTAATTCAGAGAGATAAATAACTGCTGTCGTGTGAAAATTGCTTCATTGGTGAACTTGGGATGCAAACAGTACATCGTTTTCAATTTTGTCCAGATGCCAAGGCGAAAAATCTGCAACATTTCCTGCAGAGTTCTTTCCACAGTGCTACGACATAGGTGCAATTGTCGAATGATGGCGCGAATTGTTCTCAATGCATTACAACACATCTTTCTCATTCTCAGGAAGCCGTACAGAACATGGTCGTCTTTGACCTTCTGCTCGTCTATCCAAGAAGATATGGCTGGTGCCTTTGCGAGAGAAAGGCACATGTCACAGCGATGCACTCTTTGTGTTAATCGGTAATGGGCGTGCGTTCCAACATTTGCTCTGATATTAATCGTCTATCGCTTAAAAGAAGCACCGCAGCAAAAAACTTCCCTTAACAAAAGATGTTTAAAATTGTTTTATCTATCAGCTCCCAAAGTTTGTCGGTCTAATTTTGGGACATTCTGTATACTAAAACCCTACTAATGTACTAATACTTTTCTTTAACATTATGGCTAGCAAGTTAACGTTGTTTCTGTTCATTTTAAAATAATAAATGCTTTATCAGCACATTGAGACACTTGTCAAGAAATATATTGATATATTCATTCCTTATTGGTTCATGAATACCAATTGGGTTCTGCTGTAAAACAAATATTCTATGAAATTAGAATTAAATTAATAGCAACCAAATTATATACGAACATATGGCATTTATATAATGAATTTCTTCATTATAATCTCCTTGCTCCTTAAACAAAATATATACATTATAAACGTTACTTAGCACAATTTTACTTGCCAAGGCATTACATCAGTTCTCATTTGCATAACTTCCTGCAACATATCACTTGAACTCTGCTCAAAGACATCAATAACAGCATCTTGATCTTTACCTGCGGTAGGTACCTGCATTTATACTCAGAGCATGAGCATTCTAAAATCTGATATCATTAGCAAGGATTTACATACATCAAGAGCACTATAGCACTCCCTTCAGATGATCTATTTTAGTAATAAGTGATTAATGATTGCTAACCTAATTGTAGACTTAAAATCAAAACAAATAGAAGTCACATAATTCCTAGCTTTATCTCTGATTACTGGAAAAACACTATCTAGGCAATAATTTGTTAATCGCCTACCTAAGAGATATTCAAACCATTTTTAGATCGTTATAAAACTTTTGCAAGGGAAGAAATATTCTCAATTCAGCCCTTAACATATTGTGGCTGTAGTTTTTTTTATTATTTTTCAATAAAAACAGACTCACATCCTGGAAAACCAAGTGGGATGGCTCAGGTGGTCTCGTCTGTGGTCCGCATTCCGGAAGTCCGCGTTAGCTTCCCGTGGTCGACCTACTGGCCCATGGTTTTTACGCGGGTTTTCCGCGTAGGGTAGGTTAATTACGCCCTCCGAACTTCCTGTCCCTCCATTTCATTTCTATTATCATTTCAAACCATCTCTCATCTGGTGATCTCTTTCAGTGTAGAAGTGTCGGCGGTAGTCTCGGTGTTGCATGGTAGGATGATATGCTCTTGGTAAACACCTCCTCCAGTAGGTCGGTCTCCGAGTTGACCTAGTGGACCTTTTCAGTGGGTGAGCTGCCGGCTGTACTGGCTTGCTGGGGATTTTCCAGCTGGTGAATAGTATGGACTATACCCGCTGCACTGTCGTGACTCCTTGGTCGGCCGTCCTCTGTCTCCTCTCGCCTCATCCTTCCTCCAGGAGATGTCCCACTTGGGGCAGAGGCACAATAGATCAAGTCTGGTAGACGTACCGAAACCCACATACTGAAAAACTAATATCTCACAGAAAGTAGGTAATCCGTTTGTTTTCGGTCATCACTGAATACACAAGAAAGTTCATTGCCATTATAATTTTATCTCAGTTGAAGATGTCAAAGACCTTGTCAATCTAACATAAAAAATCTATGTGCAGTCATATGACTTTCTCTACTCTTGTACCAGCTGTTCTCACAAAAGGTTACCTACTTCACGTAGAAATGCAGGTTTTCTTGTAATTGCAAAGGGAGTATGGGAATACATTAATTTTAAGCGATAGTTAAAACCTTTATGAACTGGTCGCTATATGACAGCCGTTCTGTTTGCGTCGTCAGGATATATAAAAATGAATACCCTTTTCATTTGAGAAAAGTATAAGAATTTTAAAATTCAGAGAAATAACAAAGAATATCTCCGAAACCGTTCACTTCACAAAAAGTGTTTTAGACATTAACTGTGCTTTTTAATGAGATCTACGTATTTTGTGTAGCAAGATTTTTTCTATCCCTTACGTTTAGTAAGGTCATGTAAAGGTCGCCCATAAGGATGAGGAAGACTTCTGAGGACACTCACAGAAAATTCTAGATATACATTTCATTTGTCATGAAAATGTCTTTAATTAATTACAATATATATATATATATATATATATATATATATATATATATATATATATTATAGTAATTTTTGAGAAAATCTCTACTTTGCAAACATATTTCATGTAAATGGCAGTCTGGGTGATTTTCAAATTTGGTATTTAACCGACCTTTCTTTCGTTCAGAACTATGCTGTTTTCAGGCACACTTACAGAGAAACACGTGTACACACATTCTTTTAATCAACGTCCTCCACGTAAGCTACGTCGGACGAGGAATGAAATGGGTGAAGTGATGTTCAAATGAGTCCAGGATCCATAGAATTTAGAGTTAATAACACAACCCATGACGTAAGAGCCCAAAGTGGGCTAGAGCCTGTCAACCCGACTGCTGGCCTTACACCCACATTCACAAGGTAGAGGTGGGCGATCATCCAACCGATACGGGGAGGAGGTGTGGTCAGCATCTCGCTACCCCCAGCTGGTAAGTTGGCTTTCTAGACTATGGTTCACTACCTAGCGTAACTCCTCAATTTTCTCATGATCTTGAGTGGGCACCGGTCCTATACTGGGAACTTAAAATCTGCACACCTGCAGAGATGCCATCGATCCCGGGTGCATTTCGTGGCACGGAACCAAAGCAAAATCCTCTAGTCCACAACGCCACGGTACTGGAGAGAACTTAGAGTTAGCAGAGAAAAACCCGGGAAAAGCCTTATCTAGATAGCTCACCTTGACCGAAATGTGAACTCGGGACCTCTTGCATCTGAGGCAGAGACGCCATAGTGACACACACACACACACACACACACACACACACACACACACACACACACACACACACACACACACACACACACACTCACTCACTCACACGGTCAGTGAATGGGATATAACTGGTTCTTATTATTATCATCAGTAAGTCCATACCCGATTATTTTCCTGATTCCAACAAGCGAAATATCACTATGCTCATACCTGTATTCACTTCAGAGTTTGATGTCATCTCTGCTATGTGTGGGGCCTATGTGCCAAACATCGGGTGTGGAAGTACCCGAAAATGAGTCCAAAATAGGCATAATAACACAGCATTGTATGGGAGCAATTGTTTACCTCTGACGGGCAGTGCCCTACACATGGCATACATAAGGAGCGCCGTCCGTGGCACCACCCACAGAGCTGACGAGAGATGTCCAGTAGCTACTTGCAAGTGGTCACATGCGGCACTTTGCAATTTCAGTTTTGGGCGTTGTAGTTCTGCTTCGCAGCAAAGTTTTGGTGCATATGGTTTATATACATCAGGTTTCCTTGTAAGGTTGCGGGTTCAAACCCAGGTTGCTTAAAAACGACAGATCCATTATCATATGTTTACTGGCATGTAAAACAATTGCGGAATAAAATTCCGGTACAGCGAAATGGTATGACACTGGATGCGTCATAAGAAATAAAATTATTTAATATCAGGGTTATTAACGTAAGAGTGAGTGGAGCGGAGGAGGACTTCTGAACTTACTTAGTAATTTAGACAACGATTTTCAAAGAAGAATTTTTCAGATAAGCCTAAACTGGCTAGCTATTATTTTGAGAATAGTACAGATCAAATCCTCGCGAAAATGACGCAGTCACACAGACGGGCAAGTCTCAGCCTAGGCTGTCTCCATGACACTGTCTTTTTTCTTTTGATTGGTTTTGTGTTACTTCTAGTTTATAGGCATAACTTTTGTTGTTCTTCTTTAAAGCTGCAAATAAAAACAGTTTTGCTCACTGACTTTAACTAAGGTTGAACCCTCATCTGTCATACTGAATTTTTCGACAATTTTAAAAATAATTATGTATTGCTCTCGTACTACTTTCTCTACTCTTATACAAACTATACTTAAAACACTTATTCCTCCACTATTTCATGTTAATCAAGATAAGCATTAGCAGGTTTCGTCTTATTGGTAATATTCCTGTATGGACAAGGGGAATATGGAAAATAGGAAGCTGTAGGCCACAATCAAGTCTTTCAGAGCTATGTGACAGCTTTGACATTTTTATGACCGGGACGTAAAAGATAATATACCTATTCTGTTTGAGAAAAGAATTGGAAACTTAAAACAACAAACAATATCCCGATAATGGTTAATTCCATAAAAATAGTATTTGATATACATTTTGTACTTCAAATAATTCTACGTGTTTTATGTAGTAAGACATTGTCTATCTCGTACTTTTTACCAATTGTTTGGAATGCAGAAAACTTCTAAGGAATTTCCCAAAAAATTCAAGTTAGGCATCTCATTTGGCATGAAACGATCTTACACATTTATATTTTAATCAAAATCGTTGTAGCCATTTTTGAGAAAAACAAAATTTTGAAAAAAATATACATGTTTTTGGAATCAAGAAGTCTAAACACGTATTTCCAATGAAATCTAAGTATGGAGTTTTTCAGTGGAATACAGTAGAACCTCTTTACCCGAATTAACTGGGACCAAGGCCGATCCGAGTTAACGAAAATCCGGGTTATCCAGAGAATGACGGAAAAATGATAAAAAAAGAAACATGTACAGTACCATTAAATATTTTAATGGAGTTAAAAAATTACTAGCGGCACACTTTCACCTAAAAACACATATTCTGTGTGTACTGTAATAGCCTACGTTTTTGCACTGTCCATAATATAGCTACAAACAAGTCGATAGTAAAAAAGGTAGTGAGATTATACTCTCAGTTTAGTGTATAGCTTACGAACAGTGCGATCTCGCATCCGCTTTAACATTAGTAGTTCATTTGACAATGTTTCGGCTTGAGTCTTGAAATAAATCATCAATTTCTCTATGTTTACCACTGCTTGTGTGTGGGCCATAATCACAGCTGGTTCATCAACACTGTCTGAATCTGAATACTCCTCGTTTTCATTTTCACTAAAACTTCATGGTGCCATAATGCCCTCCTCTGCAATCGGTTTATAGCCTCCGTCATTGTCAATGTATTCTCCAACAACATCGGAACAGCCATCGGTATTTTTAAAAACGCCAATAAAATATGTTTTTACACTTATTTTTTCTTATTCTGCAATCTTGCTTTATGGTAAGTCACACACCAAGCCACAACTTTTTCCATGACTTTATCAAAGTTTCTCTCCCGACCTGGTCAGGTGGGGTGAGTACAATGAATTCACCCGCTGGCAAGAGAATTCAAGTAATGCACCTATCGAAAATATCAATTTATCGTCTGTAGAACAAGTCCTCATTTACTACGCTAAACAACATAAGTTTGTTTTCAAAACTGGTCCGGATTATCCGGATGTCCTGGTTAACGAGGTTTTACTACATACGATATTTCCCGTATTTATACGGACCACAGAAAAGTAAAATGTAATATTAGTTCAGTATTTTTTTTTCAAAATAAGTATGACATCAATTAGTATTCTTAAACGAAAACTATAAGTTAGTATCCTCCATGTAACCGCCCCCCCCCCCAACTGTACTTCTGTCCTTATTCGCGAGGAACTTATTTTGAAAAAGAAAACTATTAATTTGCATGTTTATGTTTTAGCATAAATAGCTTGTAATTCATCGCTCATCTATTAGAGTACCAGACTGGAATAATATATCCTATTGTATGAAATATCTTTAGAAATTAATTTAGATTTGCATTTTATTGTGAAGCAAATGCTTCTAAAGTTTTTGGAATCGCGCTCGCTTTCTTGTTTGATATTTTTATGTCTAAGGCATTTCGCTGTATGTGGTGGATGATATCACAGTATGCAACATGGGGTATCAAACATTTTAGAAAAAAAAAAAAAAAAAAAAAAAAAACATAACATACAGGCAGTAATGAATCATAAATAATTGTTGTGACACTTTACTGTCCCCACTACGAGAGACAGAAACGTAACTAATGTAGGTTACAGCACAAGAATCTGGTCTTTGACCTGGGTCAGGTATTTGGCACACATATTTACAGAATTCTACGTTCTTGGCAAATCAAGAAGGAAGTATTTACATTGTTAACTCGTCTGGGAACAATCATTAATTGATCCATTTTTGGGCTATTTAAATTTGTTCAAACTGCTTAAAAATAAGTCATTGGCAACAATTTTATATAGATCTGATTTCCGAAGAAACTCTATGACTTTAAAAGTATATATAGTCTTTTCTATCACATCAGCCATTATTTTAAACTATATAAATCATTCCTAGGTACGAAGGACTGTCTGAATAATAAAATGTAGAATCACTTTTATATTTAGAATGACAAGGAGTGCAAATTTATCATCAGGAGAGAAAGTCCTATGAAATCTTGTATCAGATTTGTATCAGATTTTTAAATTTGAATAATGTTGGAGTGTTGCCAATTTAAATGTATAAATACGATGATATTTTTGCGTATTAGTAACTAAAGTGTTAAGTATTCTCTTTCATAACTTCAAATAACATTTGACGGACGTCATTAAGTTGCCACACAAAGCTAATTGGGTTATCGCTAGTTATCATAGACTGTCTTCTGTTATACCGGAGATGCGAGAGGAAAGCGTGACGTAGATACTCCGAGATAGCAGCTGCTCGTTGCCTAGATTCTGATAATGTAGCAGCTGCTCTTACGAGATTGCTTCTGTGACTTTGACACATTGATTAAATGCAAAAGCCAGAAAGTGTGGAAATGATGCTCCTTGTTGTCGACTTGACACTCCATTTCATTGACCTGAAAAGAGCAAACATTTTATAAGCATACAAAAACTAAACGCACTATTTTGTAGACATAATTCCCTATCGAATAACCTATTATGTGTTTCAAATGGGAAGGTGTTTGTCCTTGAGCACTACTAGGTGAGCAACCAATCGGAGTAGTGCGGTGTTGTCGTATTGCATTCCCGCTAAGTGGTGTGTGACGAGTGCCAAACTAATCAATCTGTATGAAATACTATTCGCGCTAAGACAAAAATTCAGATTTCGCCAAAACTGATCCACGTGGAAGGTAGAGAGTAATGTATCCAACATAACCATGAAACCCCCATATTTTTAGCTCAAATAGTTTTTCTAATACAAATAAATAAAACACTATTACCTGTATTATAACCATAAATCGCGACGTAAACACTGTATGAATATCATTATTGATTGGCATGTATGCGAGTACGTATATTTGTAATTACTCAGAACTGAAACCTAAATATTTGACATGACGTGATAAAAGAATTACTTTGAATAATCCAATTCGAGCGAGAGGAAACAATAAATTTGCTGCTGCCCTGGCAGAACGTGTCGGGTCACATTATATCTTTGTTTATGAATGGTTCATAATCTCCATTTACTCTAGAGAGTTCAAAGTGGTTGGTGTGTATGTATGTACTTATACTTTTGATTTCTCAGAACTGAAATTTAAATTGCTGCATGACGTGATAAAAGAATTACTGTGAATAAGTAGGTGTTGAATTCGAGAAAGAGCAAACACTTCATTTCCTGTTAGACTGTGGATTGCTGTATGCTAAGTTTATGAATGAATGCTGGGTAAGAAGTGTTTATTTACTCTGGAGAGTTCAGATCAATATCATTCAGTTGTTCTGTACACAATAGTAAAGTAAAAGTTAAATAGTGCAATGGCTTCTTGCAATGAAATTAGTGGCAAGTCAAAAAGGCAGGTATTGCGAAGTCAGTCTCGAAGTATTATTTTTAAGGTGTTCACGTTCTTCAAAAATTTTCTGGAAACAGAAACTAAAAGCGAGTTAATGCAAAGAGTACTTCCGTTTAAAAACACTGAAAAAGTGTATCAGCTGGATCAACTTGTAATTGAAAAGGGACACGAGGAAATACGCCTCCCACCTTCCCACTGGTGTGGGCTCAAATAAAAAAGGGGGTTGCAAACAGAAATAATACCTTGACGGACCTTGAACTACTTGTTCACGAAGAAATTGGCAAAGTAACACAACAGGGAAAACTGCGTAAGGAATGCAGGAAACCTTCAAGAAGACGATTTCAAGAAAGAAATAGCACGTGACGAGATTTTGGAACCTATAATCATAAATTTGCAATACTTAGACGATGAAGACAGTGACAATGACGAATTGTCTCTTAACGGAAGTGACATTGACAGCGATATGGATGAGCCACTGGCAGTTCCATTGGAATAGAAAAACTATAATTATGGTTATAATATTTAAAATATACATAATTTGCGAAAATGCTTTTTCCAATTTTGATTTTGGCAACTGCATCATTGTAAAAGTTTGTAAAATATAAATTGCTTACCCTTACGTCTGCGCCAAGCAGACCTGCGTGAGTGTGAGTGTGCGAGAGAGAGGCAAATATAAAAGGAGTGGGGTAACAAGCTGGCAACGCGGAGTGTGATACGGCATCTGATTAACTGGGCCGCAGAACCCTTCCCATTTGAAACACATAATAAAACGCGCTGACAATACATTTTAACACTAAACTTTCATTTAAAAGAAAAACGCCAGAGCTTGTGGGCCAACCCATTAGTTGCTTATTATTGGAATATAAAATTTTTCTAAGTTGCTTCTTGAAATTTTGAAACGTCGAAAATTTTCATTGAATTAACTTTGTAATTTTAATTTAATCTATTAATTTTGCTTCTGTTTGTATAGAGCATGATTAGTTTTCAAAATTATGTAGATGTAATTAATTGATTTGTAGCCATTCGGATTTTCTTTGCCCCATATTAAACCGATTCGATATGTGAAATTCTTATCTCCAGATCGTGGTCTTGATTAATGCGTTCTTTTAGGGTCAATATGCTTAAATAATGTGGCAAGTTCTTTTCCGCAGATAATAATTTATCTTAAAAACACTTATTATTAACAGAACTATTACACAAAATCTTTTTTAAACAACAAATACGTGCATTCCCGTGACTATATCAAACTTCTACCTTTAAGCTTATGGAGCATCCTTTTTTTTTCGGTTTCTTAGAAGCCGTTCGTTTCCACAAACTTGAAACATCTATAGCCTACTAAGTATGTTTTATCTTTCACTTGTTGATTATACACTCCCACATTCACAATACGAACATTTTAACATTTCCAGTTTCTAACGACACTATAAAATAATATAAATAATATCGCAAAATCTGTAAACAATAATTATGTCCGGAGCCAAACAGAAATAGCTGTTTCATGATATTTGTTATATTTATAATACTTATATTCATTAGCTGCAGATATTATTGTTCTTGATTGTTGTAATGAAGGGGTATAAACGTAACAAATCCTTCAGCTCGAAGAACCTCAGGGTAACATAAGTTTGTTGATAATTAATGTACTCTTTATATACACATTTTCCATCTATATTTGAACAG
>CM060949.1:109577347-109579847 GCA_030765055.1 Mantis religiosa
AACTACTCAGAAATATTCATAGGAATGCTACAAGCTCAACTGCTTTGCACAGGCTTTCAGTAAAAGTAGGCAATAGTGCATCTGAAAAATTGTGATCTGGATAGTAACCTAAGGACCAAAGAAATATTAAATCATAAATATACAGTTTATGAGCTGAAATACCACAAACCAAAGGGAAACAAGTAGAAGTATAAATTGTCACTCCTGTTTATCCTGCTTTTAATGTTGATGAAACCAACATAATGAGATTTCCAGACATGAACTTATGGAATAAGAGAAGTGAATGTGTTCAGTTTTTTATTTGTTTATGGTTTTACTGTTACTAATGACATTTTCAAATTACAGCCAAACTAAAATAACCATTTAATATATAAAGCCAGCTAAAGGTGGCATTGTATACTATTGTGTTGTACTTTGTTCCTTCATACCTAGAGTTAGGTTCAAAATGTAGAACATGTTATACAATTATGTAATGTCACCCTCTGTGGTCTAGAGGTAGCCTACTTGCTTCTGAGTTTGTGGCTGAGAAGGATGAATTTTTTGGGGTGTAAAAATCCATAGTATGGTTGCCTTCTTAAGGGACGCTGAGAACCACTGCAGTTAAAGAGTGTTCATAAATAAAAACTCAGTTTCAGTTTTAACCAATTAATATTTGTAATTTTTCAGTTTTTTACCCAACGTCTAAGCACAAATTATAGTAGAGGAAGTTTAATACTTTGGAATAAAAAGGTTGTATTATATAATGAATGTCAGATTATTCCAATCCTGATGTAAGCGTCTGGGAGGGAAGAGAGAGATAGCAACAGTGGGTAAGATGATCATTAGAGTTTTGATTGGTCAAGGAAGGTTTATTAGGGTGTTAATTGATCAGGAAACATAATGGATATTAGTTTTTATTTGTATATCTGCCCCGACCCAATCAAAAGGCTAAGAGTCATCTGTTTCACTATTGCTGCTTCTCTCTCTTTTCCCTCCCAGACATTTACATCAGGATTGAAGTAGTCATATAAATTATGTGTTCCTTTTAGTTATAAATAGTATGCATGAGCAATAACTTTTTCAATTCTTTCTTAAATCAACAATCTTTAGGTTTTCACAATTATAGGGCTAAAGATAGGCCATTATATACTTAATTGAAAAAAAAAACTATTTGTAGTCACTTTTTTTCAATTAATTTTGACGTCACTGTTAATAAATTCCTCCATCACGCATTATATGCACACTTATATGGCAGAGTAGCAAGGACTATATTATTAAATGTACAGCGTGTTAGATGGTCTAAGTAAGTGATTTCTTTGTCTAGTATATTATGGCTGTGTACCAGAGAATTAAATTTAAAGATATTATAGTTATTAATCACTTAACAAATAAGTGAATATACGTATTGACTTTTGAGAGTCAAAATATCAATTTTCTTGAACAAAGACTTGAATAATTGACAACCTCCGCCATTTAAAATTTGCAGTGCTCTTTTTTGTATGATGATCTTTGTATTGTGTACTGGATTACCCCAAAAATTAATACCATAGCTCATGATGGAATGAAAATAAGCAAAGCATTTTGATCTGACAAGTCCTACATAGATATTAAGACAAAACAGACTGAGCTGAGTGTAGGAAATAAGTGAAGATATGCTTGCTTCAGTTTATTTCTTCAGTTCGTAGCCCTAGAAACATTACACTTTATTTATTGTAATGTCATGGTATATAACATTCATTTCTGGAATAATTATATTTCTAGTCTTAATTCATTAGGATGGAAAGGTAGAGTTAGATTGAAAAGTTCAATGTCATTGTCAGGATTTTACCACAGATCTCCCAGTCTCCATCTAGTTGCTCTAACCACTGAACTACCGTGGCAACTTGTCAGCATATTTCCTGGTAAACCTCTTAAGGAGTTCTTATATACATTAGGCAACATCTTAATGGCAACTTTTTCTAAAAATGCCTTTTTATTTGGATTCAGGAAACTTCAAATATATATTTTTAGTGAAATTTTCATATATCAATTTTTTGATCGAATGCAATAGCTTTTCTGCCTACTTTGCACATAGAAGAGAAAGTAAAACTGAAATGTATATATGTATATTGAATATTTCCGAGATTATTAGTTTCAAGTTTAAAATGTACTTTTTTAAAAGTGGAAGTTATAATTCTCATTTTTATTTTCATTGCTTTTCTTAGTCATGCAAAGCCTTCACATAGTGACCAGCTCTTAAAACAATTGAGTATTACATATTCCCCTCTTCCTGCTGTGCATTGGGCTGGATGGCTCGATGTATTAGGCACTGGCCTACTGATGCCAAGGTTGTGGATTCAATCTGGTCCAGACAGATGGTTTTCAACTGTGCTTAAAAACAACAGAACTACGTCACTATACTTACTGGCAAATAAAGAACTCTTGAAGGGTGAAATTTCGAAATTATAGCAGTGCTGATATAAACCTTGAATAAACAGCATTATTAAGATACAAAATGTTCATTTTTCTTCCATTGTATTTA
>CM060949.1:109584847-109598709 GCA_030765055.1 Mantis religiosa
CATTGGCATTGGAAAAAATAAAACAATTATTACGTTTAGAAACCTTTAATACCATATTAGAATACTTACTAAATTATTCTTTTGAAATAAAATGTATTACAAAGATATTTAATGTTACAGGTGTCTCTCCATTTTTTGAATTTTTAAAGTGT
Source organism: Mantis religiosa (assembly GCA_030765055.1). NCBI lineage: Eukaryota > Metazoa > Arthropoda > Insecta > Mantodea > Mantidae > Mantis > Mantis religiosa. Next base: position 109,585,000 of record CM060949.1, read on the forward strand.
GAGTGTGGTTTTGGACAGTAATTATTTTCATCGTGTATTGCATTTCTAGAATACATTTTGTTTACTTTTCTTTGCAATGATCACACTTGTGGAATAGGACATTCCCTTCAAGATTGGCACAGTTTTTGTGAGCCCAACATTTCCCTATACAGCAGTGATCTAGTCTTCAGTGAACGATTCTTCATTGTTATCAAATGATACAATTGTTTTTGCTTCATTCTGGACAAATTTCAGTGTTTTCTTAACAATTTTCGATTTCTTTGCAGTTTTAATTGTTTTCAGTTCTGGTTGTTTCTTCTTCCCTCTTTCTTCTGAATGTATTCGCTTTTCCGTATTTAACTTAATTTTACTCCAGTAGTTAGCCAGCAAGCTTATTTGTGTGCCAGTCTTCATAGCACTCAAACAACAAAAAGCACAACCACTCACAAACATTGCTCTCTCTCAACTGAATAACACTAACACTTCTGGGAAGCAGAGGGACCTGCTTGTCACTTTATAGGTGCTGCCACATTTTTGTAGTGAAAAAAAATGAACTATCTGATACCATACAACCTTCCCCTACTAAATCTTTGGAAATTAAAAATAAACCAAGCACATGAATTCACAATTTACATAGGAGGATCTAAACAATAAGATTTGTATAAGATGAAAATTTGGATTAAGATGATAAGATGATATGAGAAATCCTGGCATTAAATGAAGTATTAAAACTTCGTGCCCCTAACACCAGATGGCAGAGTGATCGGAGCTCCGTAGTAGTGGAAGAAGAGGAAGGTTCATTTAGTCACCAAACAGCTGAGGATGAGATTGAATGATCTTGAAAATGTTTCAATGATACAACAAGTAAGTGAAGTTTGAGTGTAAACATAGTGACTCATAAATCAAACTCAAATATGAAGAATACTTCACTGTTAATAATGCTTCTGCTTTTAATATTTAGAAATTGTCTTGTTCAAGCTACCAAACCTAATACTAAAAAACCATCCATAAAATGTAATCATGGAATTCAAGATTATCCATTGAAGTCAATGAAGAGGGAAATTAAGGAATGCAGAGTAGGACGTCTGACATGAAGACATTAATGATTTCCGTAGTAAAATGAAACATCTAAATAAAGTGGACCAAGACAAATTCCTGCTTAAGGACAGGACAATTAATTAGTAAAGGAGGAAAATTCTAAAAAAAAAATCTGTGAGTATTAAATATAGCATCAGAAAGAAAAATGGAGATGTTTTACCAATCTGCTGTAAGTTTTCAGGGAATAGAAGGCATATCTAAGGATAGACTGTCCCTATTTGCAAGAAAACTTTATTCTACTGGGAATTCACCTAAAGAAAATCGAGGAGGGGATAGAACTGGTGCAAAGGACAAGAAGCTTATCATTGCTGTGAAAAATGATAATAAGAGCTACAGGTGCAGAGAAAGCCACTACAGTAATCTAAAATCTCCAAAGAACTACCTACCACCAGAATTAAATATTAAAAAAATGTGGAAAATGTTTTGCAAAATAAGAGAAAGGGGAAAAATATCCACATGCTCTTTATCCAAATACAAGATCACTTTTTATAAGTGTTTTAATCTCTCATTCAACACACCACACACTGATACATGCTTCACGTGCGAGATGGGACTAATTTTATAAAGCAAGAGGCAGATTTGGAGAAGAAGACATCAAAATAAGCATACACATTATTACTTACTAGTTTAATCACTTTGTATTCTTAAATTTCTGTATTTATTAATTTAATAATTTTGTAACTTTTTATAAATGTCTATTATTTCATTAAAGTAACAATGTTTATTTAGCCATTTATTAAGTTTGTATACTGTACATAAAAAATTATGAAGAAATTAAAATAAAATCAAAACAGTAATAAAAACAATAAAACTAGTAGCAAATTAAGGTTCCGTCAAATTTGCTTGTTTCGTAGTCCTTTTCCTCTATTGAATTTTGAAAAAACAAGCACATTTTAACTGGCCAATACTATGAAAAATTGGTTATCCTCTAGGAGCTTCACTGTTGTCTGAAATTGTCCCATGGTAATGTTTATTATTGCCAGGAATAAAGTTTGTGTAATAAAAGGTTATGTACTAGAATAAAAAAATGAAATTTCTGTAAAAACATCTTTTTGTCCTTTATTGAGTTTTGAAAAAATGCTCCTCTTATACATTGCAAAATGAGCTTAAATGAAATAGAGAATTTAATGTCGTGATGGCAAGTTGGCCATGGTAGCTCAATGGGTTAGAGCAACTGGATGAAAACTAGGAGATCCGTGGTTCGAATCCCAGCCATGGCATTGGATTTTTCATGTTGACTCTATCTGTCAGCTGTCTAATTACAAATATACTACAGGCGATGCAATAACATCTATATTAGTATTAATTTCATTGAGTGTTTAACATCCATGTTAAATACGCGGGTAGAACCTAGTAATGGGGTTGATGTTTTCATGTTGGAGAATAAAATGCAGACTGGGTTACAGCGACTGGATGGAAACCAGGAGATCTGTGGTTCAAATCCCGGCCATGGCATTGAATTTTTCATGTTGACTATCCGTCAAAAACCTTAGCCTATATACGGCTAGTGTGAAGAAATTATTAATTTCCATCAATTAACTAAAAAATAGACAGCTGACGTCTGCACGTCTGCAAATGTTCATGGGAACCAGCAAATAGTATATGTTAAACGGGATGTTTGCCTCACACATTGCTAGGTAGCTCAGTTGGAATGAGCGCAAAACTGTGATGTCATCTGTCTGCAGTGAAGTTGGTTCGAATCCTCTGCATAGGTATACTAATGTATTCACCATGGAATATTCACAATTTACAAGTATTATTCTGAAAATTTTTATTATTGTTGTTTTTAATTGTTTTATTTATGTTTTATGGCATTTTTTATGTTTCTTTACTGATGAACTACAAGTAGGTAGTTGTTTAAACACACCTATAGGTAGTGCAATTGAAATAAGGATCATTTATACACACTTGAACACAGAAAACAAGGAAATTGCAGTGTCAGAGTTTAATGTGGAAGTTAACACATAATTTTTTTTTTGTTGTTGTAATTTACGTCCTCCAACGTTAAGTCATATTGGATGATGAATGGAATGGGTGAAATGATGCTCAAATGAGCCCATGGTCTATAGAGCTTAGAGTTACCCGATATTCGTCTTTCAGGATAAGGGAAAACCCCGCTTAAACCTTATCCAGGTAACTCGCCCTGATCGAGATTCGAACTCAGGACCTCTTTAACGTGAGGCAGACACTCTACCACCTCGCTACCAAGGCGGGCTAAACACAATTTGGCAGACACAGAATTATTGTGCTATTAAAAATGTCGTTTAAAATTGGCATGTTTTGTGGCGCTCGAATGACCCTTTTTCTATTCCTGGAATGCGACTCCTCTAATAAAGCAAGTGCTGGAACTGATTACCTTCTTGGGTAATGCACACCCTAAAGGACTTTATAATTAAATTATTGTGAATTTGTTTCCAAGTTTTGATGAACATGAACAAAAAATAATTACAATGCTGAGACTCGAACCTGTGTCATTGGGATACAGAGCCCAGGAGAGGTCATAATCCTATTCAGCTATTTCAGGACTTGACTGAAAGCATGTTTTGCATTCAATAGTATGACTTGTATGCCTAGCGCTATGCCATTGCCACCTCATGAGTTTTTATGCTTGATTTAGCCTTTTAAAACAGTTTTAATCATTTGCTGAGCATTTTAATACTATTACTTAAATGGCAAAAGCTCTTATGTGTGTTAACTGAGATGCACCAGACGTAGTTTACGCAGAAATGTAAATAAACCGTTGTTTAATAATATATCCGTTTTGACTGTACGGGTCCATGATGGATGAGGCGTGGCTCTAATTCTCTCCTAATGTTTGGCAGCCAACCCCTGCTTTAAGTACAAGAATCTGTCATTTTCTGTTTAGCTGACGTTAGTGTACTTATATGATAGGTTTATTTTTTCCGAGGCTTAGTAGTAGTGGTAGCGGTAGAGGTAGTTTGCTGAGGTTATTAGCGCCCGTCCGAGGCATTTACTGAAGTACTTTGCCATATATAACTCTAGTAAAAGGTTTGTAAAATCAGCTGGAAACCGGGATTTTTTTCTTGGTAAAGGAGTCGTAGTTTTGGAGGTGTACTTTAGCGAGCAATACATTGTCTCTTAAGCCACTATTCCTCTGAATTTTGTGCAATCCTCTCTAAGAACGTCAAGCAATACAGTTTAGTGAGCGCAAAACTGGACTAAGGTACACATGCCATTTGATGGGTGGCCTACCTTCCAAAAAAAGTAAGGTGTGGCTGACTCACCTGGTATAACAAGAACAGTTTCGCAAATCCATTGTTTGCATCAGCCAGGTTATTGTTTACTGTTGTCATAGTTACTGCCCCTAGGTGACAGATTTTGTTTTATTGTCAACCCCAGAACATAAAACAAATTTATTGACAGAATCTGTTGGCAGCTTTTAAAAATTCATTTCATGATCCCTCTTTTTCAAAATAAATACTTTTTGCCAAACCATCAAATCTATAGGTCCATTTAATTTTTGTTAATTTCACCTCTGGACTGTGATTAAATGTCAGCTATAGCTGATTTATCAATCTGTTTATATTTAATTTTTCTAAAATGTTCTTTCAGTTGGTTTTACCAATGTAAATACGAGGCCTGTTCTTTAAGTCAGTACCGTTTTGGAATTAAAAAAAGACGTGCATAGATATCGCAATAATTTTATTTTTACATGAAAGCCTGTACCGTAATCTACTTTTCTACATAATTTCCGTGAATATTGAGGCTCTTGTCATAACGTGGCACCAGTTTTTGAATACCCTCCTCATAAAATTCTGCCGCCTGACGTGTTAACCACTGTATCACCTCTGTTTTTACTCCGTTATCGTCTTGAAGACGTTGACCGCCCAGATGTTTCTTCAAGTGCAGGAACAAATGGTAGTCACTGGGCGCCAGATCAGGACTGTATGGAGGATGATCTAGAGTTTCCCATTGAAAATATTTGATGAGATCTTTGGTCCGATTAACCACATGTGGACGGGCATTGTCATGCAGCACAACGATACCCTTACTCAACTTGCCATGTCTTTTGTTCTGGATTGCACGGCGCAGATGATTCAGTGTCTCACAATAAGACGCTGCATTGATTGTCTCATTACGAGGCAGAAACTCCACTAGCAATACGCCTTTTCTGTCCCCAAAAAACTGTGCACATGATTTTCCGGCAGAAATTGTTTGCTTAAACTTCACTTTTATGGGTGAAGATAAATGTTGCCATTCCATTGATTGTTGTTTCAATTCTGGTATGACGTAGGCCACCCTTTCGTCACCAGTAACAATTTGGTCTAAAAAATCTTCACCTTCATTGTGGTACCGCTCAAGGAAAGTCAATGCACTGCCTAAACGTTGGGTTTTATGCAAATCCGTCTACATTTTCGTTACCCAACGTGAACACAATTTCCGGTCACAGTGCGATACAAAACACTACGAGAATATTGAGGAAAATAGTCACACAATGATGAAATTGTAATGCATCTGTTTTCTCTCACCTTTTCGTCCACTTTCTGCACCAAATCTTCAGTAACGACCGAAGGACACCCACTCCGTTCTTCATCATGCACATTTGTGCGGCCATCTTTAAATGCTCTCACCCATTTCCGTACCATTCTATCACTCATAATGTTTTGTCTGTAAACTTCACAGATCTCACGATGAATATCTTTCGGTTTTACGCCTTTAGCACTAAGAAATCGTATAACAGCCCGTACTTCACAATCGGCGGGACTCACGATTGTCGGAGGCATCTTAAACACTCAGTAACCAACATATGCAATAAAGAATCAGACTGTAATGGCGTCAGTGCGTAGACAAGAGATGTAGGTGCGCGGAACGCCGACCATAGCGCTGCGGTGGCGGAATCGCAAAACGGCACTGACATAAAAAACAGGCCCCGTACTATCACAATCCAAACAACTAAATTATAAATGACAGATGTTTTGTAATTTACCATGCATAAACACATTAGTATTATGAATTCACTGTTCAACTAAATACCCCGAGTTACGAGAGACAATCAAAATAGGAAATATAAAATCAATAGCATGTATAAAAATATTTAAACAACTTAATTGCATGTTTAAAAAATTCCAAAATATATAAATGAAAATTTGGTTAATTGAACTGAAATGCATTATGAAGAAATATTTTAGCAGCCATAATTGTTATTGCATAAGAGTATCATTAACTATAAGTGCAATGTAGTTGACAAAAAGATTTCTTGATGAAATGAAAAAAGCTAAACTAAAAACCACGAAGGAAGCAACCACATTCACTAAAGAAAGCAACAGCATATTCAATGAATTCACGTGTCACCCAAACATTTAATAAATTCAAAAAGATCTTTAGAGAACAGAATATCATCTTGGCACCTTTAAATAGGTACTCAGTATTAACTTTCTTAAATTCAAAAACAAAACCTGAAATCCCAGCAATGAATAGATCTGGAATACACCAAATAAGTTATAAGGATTGTGAATAATTCTGCATAGGTTAAACTAAAAGAAATCTAAACACCAGAATCAAAGAACATTTTAGAAATATTAAATTGAAAAAAGAAGGCAAATCAGCAGTAGCGCTTTTGGAACAAAAACCATTATCTTGATCCAAATGCAAAAATAATAACAGTTGTGATAAACCATGATAGACTGATGTGGAAGAACATCTTAATATGGAAATATAAACACAAAGTAATAAACTTTGAAATTCCACCAGTCTGTAATTTGATAAAGAAGTTTATGGTTCCACCACCAGAGAGAAGACTGCAGGCAACAACAGATGGCAGTTGGACCTTCGAGCTTCAAAAATGGAAGCAAAAGGTCCCGAAGCAAATTCCTCAGAAAATTTAAATATAAGTGACGTAATGTGAAAAACCAACTAGAAATAGTATTATGAATTAAATTATGTTTACTTAAGAAAACTCGTTTACTATTAATTCAAGCCAATTATTTTATTCCTAACATATTTGGTGTTAGTAAACAAATCTCTGGGCTTTAGGCCTTGGTCCACTGGCTCCTTCCCAGACATTTTGTCTATGCCTGTGGTCAGTGCCAGTAGCGAAGTTGGTGTTCTTACAGAAGTTCTGAAAGCGATTGTGGCTATAGCTTGCTGGATGGCCGTATTTATACTGACGATGGATAGGATTACCTGTGGTGATTGGTTTGGGTGGACATTGGGCTGGACTTGAGTTAATGAAGTGCTGTGCTGTGTTGGTGTTTGATGTCTACAGCAGAAGTTACAGAATACTGTGTTTATGCAGTAAAGTGTACATAGGAACCACCCAAAGGAGCATCAGTACATACTAAGTGGGGTGGATAACAGAACATCTTGCAGGCCATTATTCAAAAAACATCAAATATTACCTCTAGCATGTATGTATATTTTGGAATTAGTGATCCATGTAAAACAAAATAAACTATAAATACAAAATTACAAAAATGCTGATATTCACAAATACAATACATGTCAGTAAGATGACTTTCACATTCAAAGTTGTAGAACGGAAATCTTCAGGTCTAATACTATCAATAAAGGTATAAGATTATACAACAGACTACCAGAAAATATTAAACAAATGAAGAGCCTTATACATTTTAAAAAGGGAGTAAAACTCTTTTTACTACAACATTCCTTTTATTCTGTAAATGAGTTTTTAAATGTTAATTAGTTTTAAGTGATTGTAAATAATGACAATAGCCATTAATGTAATTTTTATACTATGACGTGTCATATCAATCGAAAGGACAAAATAAATTGAATTGAATTAAATCCTGAAGTAGAGTAAACTCCACATTTGTGAACAATTACTTTTATATAGCATTTCTCTATGGTCTTTATATAGTTTATATTTATATGCTTTTTCTAATTTAGACTTTTGTTGGATCCTGTATCTGTTACAGTTTTTAGTCTTATGTAACTTTTTATATTTATCTTTGTATCTTGAACTGACGTGTCCTATAACATATGTATTATGTTCCAAAGAATGAAATAAATACAAATACAAATACATCACTGAACAGAAAACAAATTGTCATCCAGGCCAAACTGATAGATCCCAATTGCAGAGTGTGCCATACTCAAGGAAGGTGAGCGCATCATCTGTTATGCAAACACAGATCTCCTGTCATGAACTTTTCACTATCATAGATTTTTATACGTGAAGCCATTGAAATTCTTAAACTTCTGGATAGCATCAACAGGAAGGAAGAAGTTGTAAAGTTAAAATATTGTGACTTTGTGGGTTCGTAGGATTAAAAGTCCAAGTTGCAGAAATTCAAAATGTTCTTTATTTCCGTAGAAATACACTTACAGTAGCAGTATTACATCACATACACAATTACAATCTTCCAAGGTCGTTGACCACAACAAAGAGTTCACTTCCAAAGCACCAGTTTCAGTTACAACTCACGTCATGACTCTGTTTACAGCTGTTTACGACTGCTCGCTGGCATGTCATGATCTCTTAAATATACCTGCATTGATAATTCTAGACTGTTCTCAAACAAACAAGAAACAGTGTCCTCTGCCAATCAAGATGTGACTAGAATGTTCCATTTATCTCTTTATTTGTTTCTGCAGACCTTTTTATCTCTGCGCTATGTTTATCTGCTTAGGCAAGCTCATTATCTCTGTGATACACTATCCGTTCGTTATCTCTCTGTGCTGAACCTTTGTGCGTGTCGCTGCGACAATGTGGCAAACAGCACTGACAAAAGCTAAAGAGAAGCATCCAGCCTGAAGTAATCAAATGCCAACACAGTCCAGCACACCACTAACTCAAGTCCAGCCTACTGTCCTAAAGCTGTCCTCATTGCTGGTATAAATATGGCCTGCCAGCAAGCCGTAGACACATTAGAACAATCTGTAAGAACACATCAACCTTGCTACTCCACTTAAGATATTGTGACTTTGTGGGTTCGTGGAATAAAAAGTCCAATTACACCACTCAACAATGTTCTTTATTTCCACCGACTTACAGTTTAACTCTTGCCGATTACACAAAATTACTTGCTGCACACAATTACAATTTACCCGTTCGTCCGTTACAACTTCACTTGTACTCGCGATTACATAAACTCCGATACTCATACACAGTTCGTACAGTCTTCCGTTGCACAATCCTTTCGTTCATTAACACGTCACTGACTAACTCTTACACCAAGAACTGCGACTGTCTTCTCGCTCACACTCACTAACCAACTGATTGACCAACTCAAACCAACAACTGACTGACTAACTCTGTCTGTCTGTAACCCTCTTTATAAGAATACTGCCGGTTTCTAGTGACCGGGAGAATGTTCCAGTAAACGAAGGATCGAGAAACAGGTGGAAGGGAAACAGACGCACAATTATGTTTCTTTCCGACCACTGGCTGTCACCACTATAAGACAAACGAGGGAGAGGTGTGGCTAACGCGGTCCTCCCCTACCTTCCGTTCCCAGCTGGTTACAGGGTGCTCCAACGCTCCTGTTACACTGCTCCCTTCTCAAAGCTGTTCGCCCCGAACAGCCCCATCGCAGCGTGCGAGGCGGTCCAGGTGTACCACCAGCATCTGCTCGGAGTCTCAGCCAGAAGTAGCGCTGCCGTAGTTTGTGAATCATTCGGTTCGCTCCCAGGTGTCCTCCTGAAGTACCGGCGTGCACTTCCTCCAAGACTTCCGGGACCTTGCTCCGGGGAAGTACCAACTGTTCTCTCTGCGCCTTCCCATCGGGTGACTCCCATACCCGGAACAGCACGCCCACTCTGGTCTTCAACGAGTCCCATTTTGCCCAGTGCGACTTGTAGGTGGCGCTCCTCGGTGCGATGTCCTCCCAGGTTGGTCTCGTCCCTGCGTCCACTTCCCTCAAGAGTGGCCCCAAGTCTGCGCCCGCCAGCTGCTCCCTCCTCAGGCCTGCGCTATCCCAGCCTTCAGCAGGCACTGCCACAACTACTCGGACTGCTGCGGCACGCTCCTTCTCTTCCACTCTTGTGCGCTCGTGGCCGTCCTGGATCTGCGATAGGACACCTCCAATGCAATGGTCGCTGGCGTCGGTGTCCACAATGAAGGCGCCACCCGGTTGTGGGAAACCCAAAATTGAAGCACTGCACAGGGTCCCCTTCGGGTGCTGGAAAGCGTCTTCGACGTCCTCCGTCCACACATAAGGCCGGTTTTCCTCCGTCAGGCGGGTGAGGGGTTTTGCGATGTTGTCGGCCTTTTCCTCTAAATCATTAAAGCGGTCGTCTACTTGACCCTTCCGTTTGCCCAGGTTCGCGACGTCATCCCTCACGCCGGCCAAACGTTCCTCAAACTTTGCGGCGAGAGCCTCGTTCGCCACCTTCATTTCGGTAGCCAGACCGTCATTCGCTGCTCTCATTTCCGTGGTTAACTCGGCCTTCATTTGTTGCATCTTCTCGGTGATGTTGTCTTTAGCCGCTTCTGTTTTTGCAGCGAGCTTTTCAGTTGCCGTCCTCATTTCTCTCAGTTCCGCCGTCATTTCCATCATCATCTCTAAAATTTTCTCCAATTTCGCGTCCATGGTTGTAATGTTCGGTGATGTTATCTTCCCGCTTCCTGACACCAGTGTGACTTTGTGGGTTCGTGGAATAAAAAGTCCAATTACACCACTCAACAATGTTCTTTATTTCCACCGACTTACAGTTTAACTCTTGCCGATTACACAAAATTACTTGCTGCACACAATTACAATTTACCCGTTCGTCCGTTACAACTTCACTTGTACTCGCGATTACATAAACTCCGATACTCATACACAGTTCGTACAGTCTTCCGTTGCACAATCCTTTCGTTCATTAACACGTCACTGACTAACTCTTACACCAAGAACTGCGACTGTCTTCTCGCTCACACTCACTAACCAACTGATTGACCAACTCAAACCAACAACTGACTGACTAACTCTGTCTGTCTGTAACCCTCTTTATAAGAATACTGCCGGTTTCTAGTGACCGGGAGAATGTTCCAGTAAACGAAGGATCGAGAAACAGGTGGAAGGGAAACAGACGCACAATTATGTTTCTTTCCGACCACTGGCTGTCACCACTATAAGACAAACGAGGGAGAGGTGTGGCTAACGCGGTCCTCCCCTACCTTCCGTTCCCAGCTGGTTACAGGGTGCTCCAACGCTCCTGTTACAATATCTAAGACAGGAATAGACAAAATGTCTGGGAAGAAGAAAAACAGTAGACCACAGTCTACAAGCCCAGGATTTTTTTAATTAATAACATATGTTTTGCAGAAATACACAAAATGTGGATGATTTAGGAATAACTCTATTTGAACACTTTTAATTAAATTTGGTAAAGCATTTTTTCCATATTGTTTGAATGTTTATGCAGAAGTCTAATGGATGATTTCTCATTTTTCTGCATATTTTCTTGAGCCTATGAGGTGTTGTATATTAAAACAGGCTCATTACCTCATTTTACTCTAGTTATGTGGTTTCAGAAGGTACATAATATAAAACAGTTGACATTCTTGATTTTGCATTACTTTTTAATTTAATTTTATATTTTATTTATTTTACATACACAAGTACTTCTAATATTCATACCATTCTAATTTAAATGTAGCCTGTGCTTAGCATTGCAATCTTTACCTAAACTTCTGCAGAATGTAAATTGTTCAGTTCACCTATAATTAAACCACAAACAAATTGCATTTGGAACCGTGGCTTACCAAAACTAAAGCACTCTAGCTTTCCCTCTCTGCTGTCATTTAAGGTTGCCTCCTCCCCATCGTGCAGGCTGTACTGGTCAACTGTATCACTCGCTTTCACACTCACTGTTAGATCCACTCTCTGCATTTTGTTCCAAATCATTGCTTTGTTCCTCATGGTTTAAAGAAACTGTGATTCTATTTCTTGATCGACTGTGAGATCGAAACAGCATTAAAATACACATGTTTCATGTGGTTTGTGCTCTGTTGCACGATGGAAGGGAGGGGTGGGAGTCATGAGATGCTTGGACGGTGAGGAAAGGAGAATGTTCTGTTTACACATGCGCACACTGACTGCAATTTGTTCGTAGTCTATTTATAGTATTTTTAGTTTGTCTAGTACAATTAATTACTCCATGATTGATACAGGCATTATTTAAATCATACCTTTTTGTCACATAGATTGTGATTATGTTAAACTGAATTCAACAATTGAATTTGAAGTCTCTGTGCACATTTTTCTTGTGAAGTTGCCACTATTTTAGCTTTGTTCCTTGCAATAATGTTGGTTCCCCAAATATTATAACAAAGTCATCTTTCAGATGCTCATAGTCTGTATAATATCCTTGTTGCAGCTTCAGTTGGTGCTCCTGGTTTCACAAATTTTAAAAGTCCACTGGTAATTCTTCCCATAGAATATTGCCTATATAAATCCCTGGCTGTCTGCATATATTCTGATTCCTTCCTGTTTCATTATCATTTGATAGTGTTCAGTGTTAGAATTATCTTCTGACGAACATTAAATCTGTTACAGTGTTTGATTATGGGTCCTTAGTTAATTACTGGAATAAAAATTTTCTGTATATGTTACGTGAAATGTTTAAGGATGTTCTCTTCAGTCTGTTTTACGTACATTTTACATCGGATTATAATCAACACATCAAATATATTGACTTTTTTTAACTTTATATGACTTCTAGGTTAAAGGGAAAGATTCATATTAAAATAGAAAATGATTAATTAATAACACTCACTTTTAAATTTTCTGAACATGTTAATATGATCCAACAACATTATCATCAATTTCCAGTATTCATTGTTTGATAGCTAAAGATGCATATTTACAGACAACTTGCATTGCAACATGAACTATGCATTGAGGATAATTATCTGTCCAAAGTTATTCAGTCACAAGTGTATCTTATTAGTATTTTGTCAAGTGGTTTTCCTGGATACACATTCAGTCTTATAACATAACTCGAAGTTAATTAGTATGCATAAAATCCTATTGTAACTTCAGAAATACATGTGGCAAATTTAATTTGAATGTTTGTTTCTCTGCCTTTGCAGTTCTGTTGCACAATGAGTGGTTGCTTCATACTGCTGACATTTATTGGTCGTGCTGTACCAGGAAATGTGATCACGTATATAATCATTATGCTTGCCATGGTAGGTCCTGGAATTTGCATACATTTGATACCTCCATCAGTGATTCACAAACTCCGAAGTGTCACTTTACTGCTCAGATCAAAAAGTAAAGGTAAATTATATTAAAGGTTTTAAATTTAAAATATCTTATATAAATGTGTTTAAAAATTCTTTAAATGAATTTTCTTTTCACTATCAAACATAGATTGCAAGAGGTTTAGTTTCATTCATTGAGGTATAGAGTGAAATGAACAACTATCAAAAAATCTTAGTGATAAGTTATAGTACAAGTTTGATATTCATTGTGTTTTAAAATTCCATGTATAGAAATTTTCTGTTATTACCTACAAATAATTTCTCAATTAGGTACAGTTGCATGCTTTACAATGATGATTCATGTTATTAGGTTTCCCTGAAGGGCTTCTGGAACTTTTCAATTTAGGGAAATGAATATCTATAACTTAAATCACTCTGTAATTAAAGGCTTGTTTGTGCATTTATTTACCAACATTTAGGTGTTATTGTTTAAACCAACACACATTTGCATCCAGTTT
>CM060949.1:109599709-109740937 GCA_030765055.1 Mantis religiosa
TTCCCCTTTTCTTTTTAGGGGTTTTACAGTTCATGTTTGTTTAATTTCAGTTCTCACATATTAAACAGCATTCACAAATACACCAGTTGCTTCAGACATCATTTGTCTTTTACAGCCAGGGTGTAATAACGTTGAAAGAAAAAGTTACACATGTTCAATAAAATATCCTTTTCACCACTTTTTAGAGGCTTCCCACTCTTATGTTTCTGTACACTATTCTGAGGAACAGCACCCAGCAATACTTCACATGCAGTACTAATATGACGAGTGGAAGAACATCACTTTACTGCAGTAAACAATGTACTAAAGGAAATACCAAGTATTACATGACAATAAATGGAAGTAAAATGTTTAAGTTCATGTTTAAATGTTTTGGATGTTGAATTATGGTATTTTTTCACAACATTCATTACTTGAATATAAGATATAAGCAGTAATATATGCAATGTAGTAACAAATTATTTCCATGCGCTTTGTATTTCACTCGCTCTAAAAGTTGTGCTATAACATAATGTTGACATCTGCACACATTTTAAGGACTCTGAGAAGCTGCTCTTAATGGTTTTGATTAAAGTGTAATATCTTTAATATTTTGAAATAAAATGTAATGTAATAGCCTAATATGACTTCTTTGTTTTATTGAATATGTATAATTTTGAATTACAAAGAAAGCTTAAGATTGACCAAGACTTACTACAAGTAATATGTAGAAATGATTAAAATACACAATTGTGTCCAATAAAATTTTTTGTAGTACTGTTTTTTAAATAAGCTTAGAGTAGTGAAGTAAAGTCCAAGATATTGGGTAACCTCTCATGTATCTAGTTGGATATTTGCTATTTTACGCATGGGTACCTTTTTATGGGGCACTCTGTGTTTGTCCATGTGTGACAATGATGTATCAGTTTGTCATCTGTTGTTGGAGTGTGCTTCTCTAGCACATCTTAGGAGCTCTCTGCAACTGCCTATCAATGTTGCAAGTGTCATAGCAAATGATAACCAAGTGGCCGACAGAGATTTTAAATTTTTATCCAAAGTAAGGATTCAGTTAATAATTTAGTAATATAGAATTCAAGACTCTGTACATTTTGACTCTTTTTTTTCTTTCTTAATTTAAATTTATTTCAGTCTTTTGCCATGATTGTTCGTTGAAATATATCTGTGACTTTTGCTAGTATTTTCATTTTGTATTCGGTTTTAACCTTAGCTATTGCCATGATTCCGTTTACAAGTGGACTGTTGACCTTGTAGTTGAGTGTTCTAAAATACACATCACATCAAAGTTAAAGATTAACTATTTTTAAATTGTGAATCATTACAACACTAACAAACGATGTAATTATGCACATTGAAAATATTGCAATATTGCATATAAATTTCACACCAAAACATGAAAGCTTTAAGAGAAGATATTAGATCTTGTAATCAAAACAAGTATCACTAAAATTATATGTTATATGTGTTTGGAGGAATTTAGTAACAGTGACGTCAAAATTAATCACAAAAACTATTTTTAGTTGGTTTATTGATACTCGTCACTTACTTTTTTATATTATTGAGAGACTAGTTTCAAAGACAATCGCCTCCATTTTCAATCTCTTTCCAACTGGCATCTGTTGTCTGCTCTCTCTCTCTCTGGTGGAACTATGAATTTTTTTGTCAAATTATCTACTGGTGGGATTTCAAAGTTCATTATGCGATCCTTATTTTTCCATATGAATATGTTTTCCCCTGTTGTCAATTTATTTTGGTTTGTCACTCCTTTTAACAATTTTGGATTTGGATCAATGTCATGATTTTCATTCCAAAAATGAAATGCTACTCCTGACTTATCTTCTTGTTTCATTCTGATGTTTCTAAAGTGCTCTTTGACTCTGGCTTTTAGATTTCTTTTAGTTTAACCTATGTAGCATTTTTCACAATTCTTACAACTTATTTGGTATATTATGGATCTGTTAACTGATGGGATTTCATCTTTTATTTCTGAATTTAACAATTTTAAAATTGAGTATCTATTAGTAGGTGCCAAGATGATATTTTGTTCCTTGAAGATCTTTTTAAATTTATTAAATGTTTTTGGGTGATATGTGAATGAACTGAATATGCTGTTGTTTTCTTTATCTTTTGTAAATGTGGTTGCTTCCTTAATGATTTTCTTTAGTTTAGCTTTTCTAATTTTCTTTCAACACCAAACTTTTGTTGTATCCATTTTCTTCTGCTATGTGTAGTATTGCTTTTTGCTCTTTGAAATATTCTTCTTTTTTCATGGGTATGTTGACACTAAAATTATTAGCTAATTGACAAAGAGGTATCACTATGTGGTAACACTATGAAAAAATAATTTTTATAACGTTCAAGAAACATGAAAAATACTCCAAAAATAGCCAAAGGCCAATGAAATAAATATAAGAATATGAATTTAAATTAATTTAAAGTATTTCAGGAACAATACTGCCAGCCTAAACCATAAAGAATTTGTGTACCTGGCTAGACAAAATACTATTAGTTTCACAGTGCTTAGAAAGAATTACATCATTAAACTTGAAATTTCACCCAAATTTTGGTAAAATATGCCAAAACCTAATACTGCACACTTTTATAGGGACACAACAAGAACCTCAAAAATAAAACCAAGATGCTTGATATTAAGCATGTGGTGGAGGCAAAATATGTTTAACATTATACTGCTTTTCATATGAGAAAAAAATTCAACTATCTTCCATTTATCAAAACTAAGTCAGATATTAACAGCACAGCCTAACCAGAAAACTCCATTATGCTTGATACAGAAAGTTCAACTAAGAAACAAATTATATTACCCATCCAAAATAGAACTTCTCATGCCTAACAACCCATTGAACATCACTGAACTAGAATATAACCTTGATCTAATTGCAGATTTTAAAAAGAAAGAAAATTAATCTTTAGCAATTAAAGCAGATGCCCTAGAAACCGTAAATGTAAGATATCCAGATGATGAATGGAGTTACATCTATTTACAACCAAGAAGATGGTTGTAAATAAAAGCAGGAGCTACCTGTAAATTTTTTGCTTTCTATAAGCATGTTGGAAATTATTGCACAGGCTTTGATGGAGTAATTAATGCAGTTTACTTCCTTACAAAATCTATTTTCCTGCACGAATAAGTTTTCCAACATCATTTTCTTAATATAATTTTGTGCTTTATTGTATCATAGTCCTTACACATTGGAATATAATTTTATTATCAGAGTCCAAAGCAGTCATTCAGGCTATTATTTCTACGACTGCCCTAAAATGGAAAAATAAATGAATGAAATTTGTAAGATGATTAAACATCTCCAGAATTTAAATAAACCTAAAGTTTTTCAATATATTCCATTTCACGGTGGAATTTCTAGAAATGAGCAAGCAAAAGAAGGATTCCAAAATTGCTCAAAAAATGTATTTATTTTTTATTTCTGTTTATTTATTTATCTGCCGTAGGAGTCAACCAGACTCATGGCATCGTCAAAAATACAGTTAATGTACAATAATTTTCAAAAGTATAAATATGAATTACAATATAGTTGAAAATATTACAAATAACTTACGATACAAATGCCAATAGACTTACAATTCTTCAGTCGTGTACAATGCCTTATTTATTAGGTAAATCTTAAGCTCCTTTTTAAGAGTGTTTTCTGACATAGCTTGCTTTACAGAATTCAGCAGTTTATTGTATAAAATCAGTGACATTAGTTTGGATCTTTAATACTACTATTTATTGGAAAACCCTGTCTAAAAAAAATCATTGTGTCATGGGATATAATTATGCATATCCCTATTTCTTAAGTTATCTTTTCCCAATCCATATATTATAACCCTATATACATATAATGAAAATACTGTAAGAATTTGTTTGTCCCTGAAATACTGCCCACAAGACTCCCTATAATTTATATGATACATTATTCTAATGAAATAAGAATGAAAAAAAGTATCCCCTATGAAACAGTTAAAAGATTACACAAATATAAATATTTGAAAAGGCTTCACTTATCTTATGAAAATGGTAATAATAATCACTTAAAAGATTAATTAAAAACATTTTCACAACCAGTTATCATAAATATCTTACTTACTCTGCAAAACTTAATTAGAGGATCTTTAAAATAAACTTAAAACAATACCAGATCTACCAAGTTGTTGGTTTTTTTTTATTTTTTTTTTTAAATTTGTTTTCCAACGTTAAGTCATATTCAATGATGAATGAAATGTGCTCAAATGAGCCAAGGGTTCATGGAGCTTAGAGTTACCAGACATTTGTCTTTCAGGATAAGGGAAAACCCCAGAAAGAAACCTTATCCAGAAATTAAGTTAATTGGGAGTCGATTAATAACACAAAACAACACTCACTTTTAAATTTTCCCGGAACCGGTTTCTGAGGGCTTCCCTCTATCTTCAGCCGGACATCGACTAGTTCTCATTGGTGTAGCTGGCAATATTTTGTCTTCGGTCTCCTCTGGTGGCGGTCCGAGGAACTTGCTGAACAAATCTTTCTGGGGGATGTCGAAATTGAATACTTTGTTCCTATTTTTTGAAATAAAGATTTGTTCCCATGTGGACAGCTCTTCTTTTCCTGTTGTATGTTTTAGTAATTTTGGTTCTGGATTTATGTTGTGGTTTTTTTCCCAAAAATGCGTGGCAACTGCTGATTTTTCTAATGATTTTTTTCAAAATGGCTAACAAACAAATTCAACTCATTTCCAAAATTCGATAGCCTAAGCATCAAAAACACCTATGAACTTATAGAACACATTAAGGATACTGAACTAAATGAAGAAGACACACTAGTCTCATTTGACGTTAAATCACTGTTTCCCAGCATACCAGTTAAACAACTCCCAACATTGATAGAAAAATGGCTCAAATCACTTGGAATGTCATCACTTGAAATTTCAGATTACATCGAACTTACCAAATTATGCATAGAACAGAATTTCTTCCAGTTTCAAACAAAATATTTCCATCAAACTTCTGGTTTAGCAATGGGCAACCCCTTATCACCCTTCCTGGCTGATCTGGACATGAGTGCACTGGAAATAAGGATCACTAAAGGTTTCCCATGGATGTTCAAACTCTGGCAAAGATATGTAGATGACATATTTGCCATAGTGCCAAAAAAACACATCAGTGATGCACTAAAACTTTTAAATATTCAAGAAAAAAGCATCAAGTTCACTGTAGAAGTTGAAAAAGACGAGTATTTACCATTTTTAGATCTAAAAATAATCAGAAATAAAAATAGAATAAACTTTGGCATTTACAGAAAACCAACACAGACAGACAACTACATAAAAGCTAATGGCTACAATCCAAGATCCCACAAACAGGCAATCTTTAATAGTTTAGCACACAGACTGGTCAACATCCCTCTCACAGCAGAAGAATACAAAATAGAATACAACAAAATTATTGAAATAGCACAGAAAAATGACTTTCCCAAATCACTAGTAGACAAAAAAGTGAACTTAGCAAAAAAGAAGAAACTACTAAAGGAAACCACAACCCTCTCAGCTACAGAAACTAAAATGATCTTCAAAAAATTCACTTACCATCCATGGGCCTTTGATAAATTCAAAAAAGTCTTCAAAAAACAAAACATTCAACTAGCTCCAGTGAACCATTACTCCTTAAAAAACCTAATTTGCTCAAACATCAAAGATGCCATTCCATCTAACAAAAAATCTGGTATATATCAAATTGAATGCTATGACTGTAGTCAAATTTATATTGGAAAAACCAAAAGAAATTTAGAAACAAGAGCAAAGGAACACTTTAGGAACATAAAGTACAAACAATTAGAAAAATCAGCAGTTGCCACGCATTTTTGGGAAAAAAACCACAACATAAATCCAGAACCAAAATTACTAAAACATACAACAGGAAAAGAAGAGCTGTCCACATGGGAACAAATCTTTATTTCAAAAAATAGGAACAAAGTATTCAATTTCGACATCCCCCAGAAAGATTTGTTCAGCAAGTTCCTCGGACCGCCACCAGAGGAGACCGAAGACAAAATATTGCCAGCTACACCAATGAGAACTAGTCGATGTCCGGCTGAAGATAGAGGGAAGCCCTCAGAAACCGGTTCCGGGAAAATTTAAAAGTGAGTGTTGTTTTGTGTTATTAATCGACTCCCAATTAACTTAATTTATACAACAACACTGTTTTCAACACTTCCATGAAAGGATTTACTTATCCAGAAAACTCACCCTGACCAAGATTCGAACTAGTGACCTCTTGAATGTGAGGCAGACACACTACCACCTACACAGGCGAGCATAAAATCATCTGTTGCAATGTTCAGATTAATCACAGGCCATGATTGTCTGAGAGAATTTCTCTATGGTGTTGTTTATGTGTTGAACATGACTATGAACACTGAATACCTAACTATCTGTGAAATTCTCAAAAATCTACAAGATTGGTCTCTAAATACTGGGAAGCAAGAATAATAATAATTTTATCATCAAATTCTGATCATTAGACACACATGCGCACACATTTAAAATAACTAATGTACTTTTTATATTAATACACAGCATTTTTATACACCACAAATTGGTATATATTACATGCAACCATGTGTTAAGGAGCATTTAAATTATATTAACATTTCTGAGTAAAGTATAACTGTTGAAACAATATTTGAAGTTTATATAAGTGTAAAATACATAATTTTAATTCCTTTCTTGGAAGTGTTGAAAACAGTGTTATGATAAATTAAATTTAAAGGGAGTCGATTAATGACACTAAACAACACTTACTTTTAAATTTTTCCGGAACATATTTCAGAGACTTTGCCTCTATCCTGAGTCGATGGCCAGCTGAGGATAGAGGCAAAGTCTCTGAAACATTAACTTTAAAGAGAGTCGATTAAAGACACTAGACAACACTTACTTTTAAATTTTTCCGGAACATGTTTCAGAGGCTTTGCCTCTATCATCGGCCGGCTCTCGACTGGTTCTCGTTGGTCTAGCTGACGATATTTTGTCACAGGTCTCCTCTGGTGGCGGTTCAAGGAACTTGCTGAACAAATCTTTCTGGGGGATGTCGAAATTGAATACTTTGTTCCTATTTTATGAAATGAAGATTTGTTCCCATGTGGATAGTTCTTGTTTTCCTGATGTATGTTTCAGTAGTTTTGGTTCTGGATTTATGTTGTGGTTTTTTTCCCAAAAATGTGTGGCAACTGCTGATTTTTCTAATTGTTTATATTTTATGTTTCTAAAGTGTTCCTTTGCTCTTGTTTCTAAATAAAAAAAAAAAAAAAAAAAACACAACATAAATCCAGAACCAAAACTACTGAAACATACATCAGGAAAACAAGAACTATCCACATGGGAACAAATCTTCATTTCAAAAAATAGGAACAAAGTATTCAATTTCGACATCCCCCAGAAAGATTTGTTCAGCAAGTTCCTTGAACCGCCACCAGAGGAGACCTGTGACAAAATATCGTCAGCTACACCAACGAGAACCAGTCGAGAGCCGGCCGATGATAGAGGCAAAGCCTCTGAAACATGTTCCGGAAAAATTTAAAAGTAAGTGTTGTCTAGTGTCTTTTATCGACTCTCTTTAAAGTTAATTTATCATAACAACACTGTTTTCAACACTTCCAAGAAAGGAATCTCTGAAACATGTTCCGGAAAAATTTAAAAGTAAGTGTTGTTTAGTGTCATTAATCGACTCCCTTTAAATTTAATACATAATTTTAATTAAAATTTAAGTATCAATCCATGTTCACAACACAACTGTGCAAATTCCCAAAATAACAAAGAAAAAGGAGAGGATAAAGTAAAAAGTAGGTCAAAACAGAACATTTGTAGATTGTGATCTTGATATGAATTATTAACTAATAGGAAAGAAAAAAGGATTATATATTCTTAAAAGTTATTTGCAGTTTTTTTCCACTTTCTTTATGCCTAAATTAAAGTGTGCAACAACTATAACATAAAATACCTCATTTCTATAGGTTCCATTCTGCAGCTTAAAAGCTTTCAAATCATTTTTAATTATTTTCTTTTCTTTTAATTCTCATATCTTGTTTTAATTCTTATTCTTACATGTCAGATTTCTGTGTAGTGATGATCAGAATGTAAGCTGTTTTTGTTATATATATATATATATATATATATATATTCTAAACTTTGTTGTAATTAAAATTTTATTGATTAAGACTGTTTTATTCAGATACTGATAGTGAAGTGGAGGATTATCTGCCAGATCCAACTGGTGAAAATCTTGCAGTATTACAGCTGGCTGGAGAACCTGTAGAAGTGGAACGTGATGATGAACCTTCACTAATTGGCACTGATGATCTCTGCCTTGACACAGAAGAGACAGGAGGTAAGCTTTCTTTTGTTCTAACTAGAAGGATTTTGAAACTGCTTTGAGAAAGATGTGAATGATCCATTTTATTAGGGAAAGAGTAGAAAGCATACCATATGAATATAATGGAATAGAATGCCAAGACACATGAAATGGAAATGTTTGGATAAAGGAGCCACATTTAATCTTTTACCCAGTACATATTTTTGTAGAGTTAAAGTGAAATTTGTTTGAGCAATATACATGTGTATATGTAGATGTCGGGCAAGAAACTACATTATGAACAAAAATCTGTTTTTTGACATATATTTAAAAAAAAAAAAATTCTCAGCATGTCTAATTCAGATTTTCAAATAACATCTGTGGGAATAATCATGCTAAATAGCCTTTAAATCTTATTATGTCTTACATTGGTTTCAATAAAAAAGTGTAATGAAAAACTCAGTTGGTTGGCCACTGGGAATGAGTTGTATTCCGTAAAAGTGTCATTTTGTGCCATAATTGGTTTATGGGTAACCTTCTCTCTGTATTAACACCTGCAGGGACAGTTCACATCCTTCATTACTGCCCACATCCTCAACTCCAGGTTCAAAATCAGAAAACTTGTCAGTATCCAAATAAATGTAACACATAAGCTCAGTGTTCTCTGAAATTATTTCAGAAGCTCCAATACTTTCTAAGTAAGCTAATTTAGAAGCTATGACTAATTAAAGTGGTGATTTGAACTGGGAGTAATAATTATGTGTATTTGGTGGAATTTAATAATAGTGACATCCAAATTAATTGAAAAAACTATTTGTAGTTTTTTTAATTAATTGATGGAAATTAATCATTTCTTCACACTAGCCGTATGTAGGCTAAGGTTTTTGATGGATAGAGTCAACATGAAAAATTCAATGCCATGGCCGGGATTTGGACCACGGATCTCCTGGTTTCCGTCCAGTCGCTCTAACCCATTGAGCTACCATGGCCAACGTGCCGTCCTGACATTAAATTCTCCATTTGACTCGTATATTTGCCCGGTAAACCACTAGGGGCTCTCGCATCCGAGATACACCGTTTGTGGCGACTGACATTTTATTACATTTTTTATTTTTAAAATAAACATGTAAGTGATGGAGAGTAAGAAACCTATTGAAAGTTTTTTTTCATTGGGAGTAATAAGTTTAGGATTCCTACCCAAGAGAATCTTGCCTCATTAGTATTTAGCTCAAATATATGAACACAAAAACCATGTGCCAAGAAAAGATTTTAGTACCAAGTTGCATAATAACGAAGAACATAGATGTCTGAAAACCTATTATTAGTCGGATTTTTGACACTTTGTCACTTACATTTTTATATTATCGAGGGACTAGTTTGGGACACTTAATTTTGACGTCACTATTTAAGTTAATTGGTGGAAATTATTTCTTCACACTATCCGTATATAGTCTATTCAAAATATAGACTAAGGTTTTGGATAGATAAGAGTTTACTTGAAAAATTCAATACCATGGCCAGGATTTGAACCACAGATCTCCTGATTTTCGTCCAGTCACTTGAGTGTGAAGAAATGATTAATTTCCATCAATTAACTTAAATAATAAGAGTTCAATTATGAAGCCCGGGATTTAAGTACTTACGATAATAGATTGCCACAAACAGTGTATCTCGGATACGAGAACCCGTAGTGGTTTACTGGGAAAATATGTGTCCAATGGAGAATTTAATGTCAGGACGGCATGTTGGCCATGGTAGCTCAATGGATAAGAGCGACCGGATGGAAACCAGGATATATGTGGTTCAAAACCCGGCCATGGCATTGAATTTTTCATGTCGACTATCTATTTGATGTCACTGTTACTAAATTCCTCCAATCACGCATAACATACATGTCTGCTATCTTCCATTCAAATGGCTTAATTTGCATTCTTCGATCCTGAATTTTCTTTTTCATATTTTATTTTCCTGTTTCTGTCTTCCTCTAAATTAAAAAAAATTGTCTTTTTTGCTTACTTGCACATTTCCTATTATTTCCAATCTCTCTATATTCTGTTTTTAATGCTGTATACTTTTTCCTCAATATTATCATGGTCATTTTAAACTGCTATGTGTTCTTGTCCATTTTGTTTTTCAATTTTGCTTCATTTTTCTTCACATGCCAATTGGTGCTATTATTCCTTTTTGTAATATCTAATTTTGATCAAGATCTGCTGTCATGGATTCATTTCTATGCCACCATTATCAGTAATATTGCTAACACCACTGCTATTCATCTGCTTTTCCTCTTCTCATCTCTTCCCTTCTTTTTATTGTTTTCTCTTCCTTTTAAACTATCTAGCTAAGATAACTGTGTTAAAATAACCTTCTAGTATACGTGATTGGAGGAATTTAGTAAATGATGTCAAAATTAATTGAAAAAAAAAAAAACGGTTTGTAGTCAGTTTTTTAACACTTCGTCACTTACCTTTTTATATTATTGAGGGACTAGTTGCGGAAGCCTTTTTATCCATTTTCAATTTCCATCCAACTATCGTCCGTTGTCATCTGCTATCTTTTTTCTGGTGGTAAAACTATGAACTTCTTTGTCAAATAATCTTGTGGAGGGAGTTCATAGTTCATTATTCAGACCTTATTTTTCCATATGAATATGTTCTCCTATGTCTGTTTCGGTTTTTTTATCACTCCTTTTAATAATTTTGGAATTGGGTCAATGTCATGGTTTTTGTTCCAAAAATGAAATGCTACTGCTGACTTACCTTCCTGTTTCACTTTGATGTTTCTAAAGTGCTCTGACTCCAGCTTTTTTTTTTAATATATTTATTTATTTATTTATTTATTTATTTTTTGTTAGTTTGGCCTATGTAGCATTTTTCACAAACCTTGCAACTTATTTGGTATATTTCAGATCTGTTAACTGGTCGGATTTCATCCTTTTTTGTTTGTTTTTTAATTTAGCAATTAATAACCTCAGCCATTTTACCTTTATTGCAACGATGATTATTCTCAACAAATCATAAAGACATTGGAACATTATATTTTATCCTTGGTGCTTGGGCTGGTATATTGATTTAAATTCATTTACTTTTTATTTAAAATTAATTTTTATTGCTTTTATATATATTTGAGTATCTATTTGTAGGTGCCAAGATGATATTGTGTTCTTTAAAGATCTTTTTGAATTTATCAAATGTTTTTGGTTTGGCATGTGAATGCACTGAATATGCTGTTGCTTTCCTTTTCTTTAGTAAATGTGGTTGCTTTCTTAATGGGTTTCTTTAGTTTAGCGTTTTTAATTTTCTTAAACACCACAGCAGACCTAATTAATGGACCCAATTAATGGTCATTAATTGATCTAATAGTGGTACGAACTATGAATCCCAGACCTTAAAGAACTTACAGCATAGTAAGTTGCCATTAAGGTAGTTGTCTCACGTGTTCATGAGAACTCCTAGTGGTTTACTGGCTGAATTTAATGTCATGCTGGCACATTGGCCATAGTAGCTCAATGGTTAAGAGCAGCTGGATGGAGACCGGAAGATGTGTAGTTCAAATCCTGGCTATGGCATTGAATTTTTCAGTCTGACTTTACCTTTCCAATTAAAAAACTGCCTGGAATATTACTAAACAAAAACCGCAGAAGCAGAGGAATGAGTTAAAAGTTAATAATCTAACAATACCAGACTGGGATGACTGGGCCTACAAGTCTGAGAAGCATTCTCAGCAGTGGTGCTTTTATACTTTTTATTCAAGATGGAGGACCAACAGGTAGTAAACATGTTTTCCTCTTTCAATAATGATTTTGAAGGTATGAAAAATTATATCAAACTTTTTCAGAAACTAAACCAAAAGAAGAGAAATATCTCTGGAGACATACATTTTCTAGATAAATGCTTGAAATTTAATACAATACCAAATTTCGCCAGAAAAATTATTAAGCACAATTAAATAGTAATCAACAATAAGCAGCTGAAAAACGTGTAATTAAAATGGAGATAAACAATCACTATAATTCTTTGCATATCACAGAGTTAAAACTATATTACCTACACCTAAAACTTTTGAAATCGATGAACCCCGCCATATGGTCTAATCTAGAAAACAATCCAGTTCTTAACATAAAAATGAGTAAAAAATACAGCCACTTTGAAACAAAAATTTATCAACCTCCATAAGAAACAAGGATCAAACCCACACAAAAACAAGATATGTTACTCTCAACTCAAAAACCAAACAATGTAAGAAATCTATCTACATGCAAGTTCACCAAAAAAGAAATAAATTTTTTAGACAAGGTCTAAAATCGTGTGTAGATTACACACAAAAAATAGAAAACCGTATTGCAGACATTGAAATAGGCATATATAATTTGTCTGAAAATCAAAATTCTACGATTAAGGCACAATATATAGAAATTTTAGATTATATTAAAAATGCAGATTCTAAAGGAAGCTCATATAAAAAATTACTTAAAAATTTAAATGAAAACCTGGTAGTTTACACAAAAGCAGATAAAGGTAACAAATAATGATAATGTATGAAGAGGACTATTTCAGTAAACTGGACAACCTTTTAAGTTAGAAGGAATTTGTTAAACTGGAAAAAACCAATAAAGAAAGCATGTAAATCTGTGGAATTGGCTATTAAAAATAGTAAAATGATGACTAAAAAGGAGAAATCCATCAATGAAATAGACAATCCAAAAATAACATAATTTTTTTTTTTTTTTTTTTTTTTTTTTTTTTTTTGCGTCCTCCAACATTAAGTCATATTGGACGATATAACATACATATACGGTTTACCCAAGATACATAAACTCGAAATTACCCTCAGACCAATAATTAATAACATTGATGCACCCACTTACCAGTTATCAAATTGGCTGGTTCAAATCTTCAGATCTTTCACAAAGTTCGAAAATTTAAGTATCAAAAACTCACTTCAGTTGATAAATCTCTTGAAGAACAACTATCAACTCTATAGATGCATTGGTTTCTTTTGACATCACTTCTCTATATCCAAGTATGCCTACCATTGAGCTTATCCCACGTCTCAAAAATTAGCTGAAATCAAAACAGATAATCTCCAAAGAAATAGAAGAACTTTCACAAATTACAGAAATTTGTATCAATCAGAATTTTTTCAGTTTTAATGGACAGATCTTTAAACAAGACGAGCCTAGTTGTGGGCAACCCAACCTTCTTAGCAGATTTATTGATGAGTGCTTTTGAAAACCATATCACAAAAAGCTTTCCAAGTTATTTCAAAATTTGCTGTCATTATGTTGACAACATTTTTGCAATAGTACCTAAAAAACTCTTACAAGAGGCTCTTAGACTTCAAATATTCAGAATCCAGCTGTAAAATTTACATTGGAAATGGAAAAGGATGGGGTTCTTCCTTTTATGACATTAGGCTTAAAAAATGGATAACAAACTCGCTTTTTTTTTTTTTTTTTTAATTTACGTCCTCCAACATTAAGTCATATCAGACGATGAATGAAATTGGTGAAATTATATTCAAATGCCTCCAGGGTCCGTGGAGCTTAGAGCTACCCGACATTCGCCTTTCAGGATAAGGGAAAACCCCGGAAAAAACCTTATCCAGGTAACTCACCCTAACCGAGACTTGAACTCGGGACCTCTTGAACGTGAGGCAGACATGCTACCATCTACGCTACTGAGGCGGGCTCTTTTTTTGTAATTTACGTCCTCCAACGTTAAGTCATATCGGAAAGAGGCGGACTCACTTTTGGTATTTACAGGAAACCGACATACATGCATAATTATATTAAGAACAATATTTTCAACCCAAAACAACACCAACATGCCATTTTTAACAGTTTAATCAACTGTAATCAACAGTTTGATAAACTTTCCACTGAACAGAGAAGATTATCAAAAAGAATACCTACACATAAAAATTTTAGCTATGTCCAACAGTTTCAACAGGGCTAAGAAAATAAAAGAAACCACCACGCTGGAACCTAAGGAAAAAAAGAGAAAAAATTTTTAAGAATACGTAAAATATGAAGCTATTAACAGTGAAGCAAACAAATATATACAAATATAATAATTTGTAACCTAAAACTTCACTTATCTTATAAAAATTGATGAAAGTTTTTTTTATTAATTGATTAGGATTGCAATTTCATGGAAAAGCTTTTCACATATTCAGCTAAAGCCTCAAACAGCCTTGTTGTCAAGGTCACATTCACTAGAGATTATCATGTTTCTGTCAGTACTATCAAAATCTGAAAATGAAACAAATTTAAAAACAGAATCGACTACCGGTATTTCAAAATTCATTACGCGATATTTATTTTTTAAAATAAATATCTTTTCCCAAACCATCAAATCTGTCGGACAATTTGTTTTAATAATTTAACTTCTGGATTTATTTCATGGTTAAATGATCAAAAACTGATCTGCTACGGCCGATTTATCAGTCTGTTTGTACTTAATGATACGAAAATGTTCTTTCATTCTAGTTTCCAAATTACGTTTTGTCTTTCCAATCAAAACAATTAAATTGATAAATACCAGATTTTTTATTATTAGGAATTTTATCTTTTTAGAGAAATGCAGTAAATTTTTAATACTATAATGTGTGTGTTTGGAGGAATTTAGTAACAGTGACGTCAAAATTAATATAAAAATTATTTGTGGTTGGTTTATTGACACTCGTCACTTACTTTTTCATATATTAAAGCTTATATATGATAATAATATATAATATATATAATATATTATATATGAAAAAGTAAGTGACGAGTGTCAATAAATCAACCACAAATAATTTTTATATTTTAATACTATATTTATTTTGAGGAACTATAGCTGTACCAAACTCTTTAAAAAGTTTTGAAAGTGTTTACTAACCCAAGGATGGTAAGTAAATTTTTAAAAATTATAATCGTCTTTTATTTTTTAAGGGTAGAAATATTATTAACAGTTTTTTGATATTTAAATGTTTCATTTTTTATGTAATAAGTCTTTATTAAAACCATTAATTAAAGCAGTATTAATAATATGTTTATATTTATTACATTTTTAAGAAATTTACCTTCCACTCATCATTTCATAATAGATTCCAAAAAATATTCTCAGCACACAACATAGTTCTTGAACCTCAAAGTAGATTCAATATCAGAATTTATTAAAAGGTCCCCCCTCCCCCAAAAAATAAAATTCAATTACTGCAAAAGAAAAACCAGGAATCTACAAGATCAAATGTCAAACTTGCCCTAAATAAATATATATATATATAGGAAAAACAAAAGCAAATGACATCAGAACTTAAGAACATATGTGCAACATTAAAAATGGTGAAATAGAAAAATCAGCAGTTACTTTTCAGTTTTTAAGTACCAGATATGATATTAATTTGGAGACAGCTTTAATAAAACAGGCTAGTCATCCCATAGATCTTTCCATATGGGAAAGAATCTTCATTAATAAAAATCATCATAGAATCATGAATTTCAAAACTCCACCACCAGACATCTTTGACAAATACATCATGCCATCTACCAATGACACAGAGGAGGAAAGCACTACAATTTGCACCAGACAAGGCTCAGCTGATGATGGGAGCAACAGCTCTTGAAACGTGTCCTGTGAAAAGCAGTGTGAGTGAAGCAATGTGTCAATATCTTCTCGATTCACTTTGATTTTAAAATATCTTGTGTCTAAATAAGGAGAAGTATTCATCTGTTGGATATAATCACAAAAATAACAAATCCCAACATACAGCTAGAAGAAGTAATGTAAAATACTTAAATAGGTGAACATTTCTCGGAATATCTATCAGTGAAAATGTGAGCTACAAACCACCAATGAATTAATTTAAAAACTAGGCCAAATCTGTTTCCAAATTAATATAATAAAACAAACAGTGCATAAAAAATGCAATACTTAGTTTCAGATATTTCTCAAAATTTAATTCTCTATTTGATATAGAATATCATAGTATGGAACTAATAGCAAAGCAATTAAAATGTTCAAATTACAAAACAGAAAGAGTTATCAAAATTATGCGCATTAGCTGCAAACCATACTTTAAAGAATTATACATTTTGCCATTAATTGGACGAATAAATTTAATTTAATTGAATACAACTATTCTAATGTTAATTTTTATTTTTAATGTTTTTAGATTCATCCAATACACAAACATCTTTTACTACAGGTGTGAGCATGATGCCATCTCATGATGAAGGAAGTACAGATGGCATGGATGTAAGTGAATTTGAATTGGCTGCGCCATCACCACCAGTAGAACAGCGCAAAAAGACAGCATCACAACGTCAGAGCCTGAGACAGGCACTGGATCCAGATATCTCGGACTCTGATGTGGAAGAAGAAGCTGCGGGAATCCATTTCCAGAGCTCACACTTTAATGGTGATAGCTCTGAGGATGAGGAAGGAGACTTTGCTCGTGGCCTTGCTTTTGATAATGGCAGGGAGGTGACAGAAACTATAGGTACAGCACCGGAGAACTCTTCTCTTGGCGAGATGCTGTCTTCTACAGTAATGCAAACTGTCACCAAAAACATCAGCTCTCTTGGTGCTATGGGACAAAGTCTGCTTTCCACTATGATAAGTACAGGGTCAACACAGATACCAAAAAAGCAAACAGTACAAGGAGATGAACATTTGTTTTCAGATGATAGTGAAGAAGATTTTGAAATGATATCTCAAGAGGACCTGTCATCATGAAGTGGCTGTAAACCTGAGGTGGGTACACCATAGGAGAAGCAGTTAATATGTGGACCATTAAGAAAATTTTAATTAAGTATAATGTAGGAAGATTCAAAATGTTTTATCTCTTTATATCATGGAATGTAACCATCAGATTTTACTGGACAAGATAAATTATTTGTAAACAAACTTGGAATTTAGGGCATGCATAGTAATATTGTACTGTGCATTACGATTATGTGCTGACATATAATCTTAATGTAGTTCATTAAGTTTGAAGTTTGCCAAAAAAAATCTATTAATATGTTAATGTTATGAACATGAAACAGTATGTTTGCAGGTGAAGCTAAGTTGATAGAAGATATATGTGATTCTCATGATTGATATGTGGTGATGTTCCTTTAACTGTTTTCTTGAAGTTTTAGAAAGTAGTATTTAAATTTTTGGTGTAGCTCACACATTATGTGATTAGCAGCTTATGACTCAGTTCTTGTGTATTTTATATGTGTTGTGTGTATATGTACTTGCATATATTTAACAGTGTACATTCCTGTATTTGATACTCTAATTTCCTCACCAGGAGTCTACTTGGCTTGTGCTGTACTTTTAATTTATAATCTCCCTGCACATACTAAGCTTCTGCTTAGTCTGCAGATACTCTCTTATTTTAATGCAGATTTGAGCTTTTAGGATTTACTATTTCAAATGTGTGGAGCAAATTTTTATTCATATCTATTACAACAGTACTTAAAATTATTGATCTCATATCCTTGTTCTTCCTTTCCTCTTTTTATTAAATCACTAAATGGTTATTTTATTTATTGTACAGAGGTACATTTTATGCAGTATTGCATTCTGTTTAACTCCTTATTTTTTGTGATATATTAAATCGCAGATAGTTTGAAAGGGACTGGTTTTAGATGAATGCTAAAAGTTTGGCAATATTAGAGTCTATATTAAATAGAAGTTACATGATAGCAGTCATTACCTTATTTATGTATTTATTTATTTAGTTTTGTTTGCCTCATTATTTTAGCTTATTGACTTATCTGTCATTGTATAGAATCACAAGCAATTATGCACTCAAGCTAATAAAAGTAATTCAGAATTTTATGTTGCAGAATTCTCTGCAGTATTATGAATACATCTAAGGCACATTTTAAATGTTTCAGGCCAAACTTGAGAGTGAAGTAGTTTTAGATAAAATATAATATTTCATTTATAGACAAGCATTCAGATCATTGTTCGTTTTGTTTCAGAGAACTGTTACAACATGCTGATATATTTTTGTCCTGTTGTTTTTATCTCTCTCCTCAGCATCATCTGTACAAGGGCAGTGCTGTCATGCAGTCAATATTATTCCAGTAATAAGATTTATGTAACTGATTATTATAATTTGTGCTTCACTGTGTGCTGCCCTTTTCTTTTTTTTGGGGGGGGGGGGTGGCTTTGAACATTATTATTCCAGTTGAAATTAAATAATTCCCTCAAATGTATTATTAAGCCTTTTATTTTCAAGATTATTTTAATATTACCTAATTCCTTTTCATAATTCCCTTTATGAAAGTATTAACCTCATTGGACTGATATTCTTTTAATTTTAAGGCAGAGATGTTTAGGTTAAAAATGACAGAATTTACAATCGTAAGATTTTTTAGATGAGTCGTATTTATTACACATCTGCTTCACTTTCGTACCTATTTTGAGGAGATGTTTCGCAAATCATCGTTTGCATCTATGGCTCTTATGCGACTCGCATAAGATGCAAACGATGATTTGCGAAACATGTCCTCAAAATAGGTACGAAAGTGAAGCAGATGTGTAATAAATACGACTCATCTAAAAATTAATAATTTTTCGCTTCACTGTGGTGTTCCAATACAGTTAAATCTCGATATAATCTTAAGATGTTTGAAAATAAATTAACTTTGGACTTGAATAAACAATTTTATGCTTCACCAGTTTTTAAGGCATTGTAACATATTTAAATCTTCCATACACGTCTCCATGTATTGCATTTTTCTATACTTTTCTGTAATTGGTTCTCTGTATGGAAGTCATGTCACAGGACATCAAAGTTACAAAAGAAATATTTTTGGTTTCATTTACATGGGTGCATAGTAATCAAAAATACTAATGTTAAAGTGGCATATTTTATTTAAATGCTATATTTCTGCACTGAAGCTATTATTTTATATATAATTGTTTCATATTTCAGGACACTACTTTTGTTTTGAAAACAAA
This sequence comes from Mantis religiosa, assembly GCA_030765055.1. Classification (NCBI taxonomy): domain Eukaryota; kingdom Metazoa; phylum Arthropoda; class Insecta; order Mantodea; family Mantidae; genus Mantis; species Mantis religiosa. Next base: position 109,618,993 of record CM060949.1, read on the forward strand.
TAATAATAATAATAATAATAATAATAATAATAATAATAATAATAATAATAATAATAATAATAATAATAATAATAATAATAATAATAATAATAATAATAATAATAATAATAATAATAATTTATTATAATTTATTATTATAATTATTAAAATATATTCCTTTCCTTCAAGATACAAACCCACATACATTTCAATAATGGTGGGCAAGGACTCTAGGTGTTTGTTCACCTTTTAACTACTAAGAAAGCATGTTGAAAGAAGCAAAAATTACAGAACCTTTGGTCCATTTCCAAGCATTTTTTTCAAAATTAAGTGATAGGGAGCTTTGTAGAAAATCACAAAAGGATATAGGCAATCTGCAGCAGTTGGTCCTGCTAGATGAAGGAATTGAGTGGCTTATAATATGAAAAATGCCAATGAATTGACCTTTCTGACTCTTGCTTGCAGGCCAAAATATATGCCAGACTTATTGCCAGCATTTTCAGATGACTTACACAGTCACTAGCCATGGGATAAAATGAAAGGAAATTAATTACAGCATCAGTCAGCTCTTTTCCTGTATGTCATGGGTTCCTTAAAAAAATATCTGCATTTGGACATTCTTCTTTATGCACAAATGAAACAGTTGATCATTGTGGTTATGTCAGATGCGGAATCCACAATAATTGAATAATATTTGGAATCCTTTACTTGTCTTAGTATTTCACTGATTACTGTTTTTGCCATAATCTTAAACAGCTCCTTGTAGCTACCATACAATAATTACGAAGTCTTACCTTTACCAGATTTTCCATAATGTGCTATCCTTTCAAGAATATGCCAAAATATATTAGTTCCATTGAAAATTTCCATCATTAACAGATACAAACACTTCTTTACCCCACAATACTAATCAATGAGAGAATAATTCCTTCACTACAGCTATTATCTGGTGTACAGCTCTCCAATACTCAGTTCCTCTTCTGAGACAGTAGATGCATGTCCACTTTACTTAGATCATGGCCCCTTTTTTAAATGTTAATGTTGGTTGGTATCTAATGTTGAGCACTTGATAATAAAATCATTCACTCATTAATTCATTGTACATTAAATGTTAATGTACAATCACACTAAGTGAGAATTCTGTGGTTCTCTCATGTGTTGAGTCACAGCTTGCCATCACTGAAGCCAACTGTCACAAATTGTGATGTCCCACGAAAAGTTCACAAGGAATACAAAAACGCAACATTAGCTGCAGAAGTAAATGCCCAATGCTACCTTAGAATCACTTTCACGTGTACAAACACACTAGTCTAATGCCTCCGTTAAACACCAGTTTGTGCTGCTCGTAGCTTTCAACACTCACTGCCTGCCAACAAATACTAACTTTTACACTGCTCTGCTTGCCAATTCTGATAACTCTCAAAAACCTTGGCTGTTCACTACTCTGACTGGCCGACTCATTCACAACAGCTCTGATTGCCGGTCATAAAATAAATTTATGGCAATGAATGAAACATTGTTAGATTTGAATCTTCTAGATCTGCCAAAATCAGTGTGGAACATTCATTGTGGTACAATGAGGCATATATTTCTGGTTTTGTGATGTTATACTTGTTGCCAATCTAGAATGTGATTGACCTTTACTATCCATATGCACGAATGTTTTAAATAAATGGGAGGGGATGGATACATCTAATGGTTGTCATAGCAACGATTAGAAGGACCATTTAAAGTCAAAACATTTCCATGATGTTAGACACTAAATCCTTGTAGCCGATATTGTAACATGTGCTTAGCATGACATCCGGGTGAGTGAGTTATGCATATCTTCTGCTAATGCTGCAATAAACACAAATGCCTTCACTGCAGTCACAACCAGTGTTGCCAGCCAAATTACACCCAATCTCCCTACAGGTTGAGCAAATTTCCGCTACGTTTCGCTACAAAAACATGTACATACATATCAAAAAAATAACAGCATACCTATATGTGTTTGGAGGAATTTAGTAACAGTGATGTCAAAATTAATCTCAAAAACTATTTGTATTTGGTTTATTGATACTCGAGTATCAATAAACCAACTACAAATATTTGAAAATAATGAGTTGGTAATTCAAAAACAAACATCACTTAAATAATCCTTACTTGGACATGTTTCGGAGAACGTTTTGACCCCATCGTCAGGATAACAGCTGACGATGGGGACAAAACATTCTCCAAAACATGTCCAAGTAAGGATAATTTAAGTGATGTTTGTTTTTGAATTACCGACTCATTACTTTCAAATGTTAAATACATCACTGTTTCTAACCTTTTGCTTCAAATAATACAACTACAAATAGTTTTTGAGATTAACAACATACCTTTCTATTTGAGATGGCAGATGACCAAGATGTTGGATTAATGGTGATTATGATAATCCAGTTCTTTGTTGTCCAATGAAAGTATTAATATACTTAATAAATTAATAACTACACTACAAATAAGTGAAGGGGGATCTGCACTGGCTGCCTAAAATGGTTTAAAACTCATCACGGTCAGAAGATTCTATTGTCACTGTAGCACTGCTTGAAAAATAGTACATGGATTTTCCAAATTTATGTTTACATGTTCATCCATTATCAGATATGATATACAGCAATTGCCTTTGTTTTGAATGTCAAGTTTCACTCTTAGGAGGTCACTCAGTGTTTGAGGCTTCAGTTTATTCCTTTGTTTAGACTTAATGTCAGCCAGTCTTTCCACATCAGCATTTCCATGTGGCAACACAAGTAATTGGCCAATTTTGAAATATTCGCGAAGACATACTTCCCTTCAAAACTTTTTATTTCTCCTACTCTGCACCAGAACACAGGGGTACTATTTAATTCAGTTTACTTTTCCTTCTTCAGAAAAATAGGCATTTAATTTCTGAAATTCTTGCAATGTTTTTATTACTGTTAATTTTCCTATCGTATTTACTTGTGAGTTCTAAAATGCTGTATTTTTTGGGTGCATCTGGAGCTAAAGCATTGCTTGGAATAACAAAGGAAATATCCCTACAAAGCTTATTGTTGACTGGCAGCCTTCTGTATGACTCACACATTTCTGGTAAAACTTAACACAGACAAGTTTTCCTCAGGACAGTCTGTTAGCACTTCCATATTGTTCTGGCCAACATTCACCTTTTTATTGAGAATAAGGCATGTGGATCAAAAACATTTAATGTATCCAACTTTTCATCATTTGAGAAACACAAAGATTCTAGGAAATTTTTTGCCAGCATTCTAACAAGTCTCCTTCTTTCGGGATACAAATCTTGCACAAGAAATGAAGATATGCTTTAAGATAAGGATTCTGAAGTTCAGAAAATATCATACTGCCTACTGGATTTTTGTCTTCAAATGCTGCCTCACTGAACAACTCAAAGAACATTTCGTTGTTGAAGAACACGATTGACACAATTTGGTAATGCAAGCCATCTTGTTTGACTGGGACTCAAAATGTTTAATTGAGAAGCATGCATGAATTTTTTAAATTCTTCCAGGATACTCTGTCTTTTAGGAGAATGGGAAAAATAGCTTGACACGTTTTGCAACCTGCTTGAACATAGGAAGGAATCTCCTGCGATGCTGCTACAGCCACTAGGTGTCTGAATGACATACACAACCATTAATAAATATTTGTAGATTATTGTTAAGATGAGTTTTAAACAACACCGTTTTGTCCAACATAACACTGGTATTGTCAGAACAAAAGCCTACAACATTCTCTATATTGACAGCAGTTGCTGCAAGGCATGTTTTGAACAAATGGTAAAGACCCTTTGCAGTACCTTCATCGCTACCAATTGCAACCAAATCAAGAAGTTGGGTTTTAATTTCCTCGTTATGAATATATCTTACTAATATACAAAGCAGCTGCATATTATGTACTCTCATCTACGAGAATAGAACATTCATTATCTTTCAGTTCTTTACTTATATCATCTTTGATGTTTGAAGAGAGAACATTCTGAACAATACTTTTACATTTAGTGCGACCTTGACTAACATTATTGGCAATTGCGGAATCTTTGAAATTCAGCTTAGACACTTCAATATGCTGAACAGAATTGAAACTGAAATTATGGACGGCAACTAGCAAACTATATCTTATGTCAGCAATAGTACCACTTTTTACTTCTTTCACTGAGTGAAATATCTGTAAAGTAAGAAACAACGAATTGGAGCTACCATATTCTATGTAATACACCAATTTATCATTTTTTAATTCAAAACTGTCCAAAATTTGCTGAATAATAACTAACAGTCATAAAAGAAATTAGTATACTATCTCTATTGTTAATTTAGTTCTATTTTAGACATGACAATGATCTTTAGATTATGTGAAAATTCTAATGTATTTAGTTATTGTTCACAATTTAGTAAAATATAAATAAATAAATAAATAAACTTACTAATTACCTGGGAAATTTTTGTGCTGCCACTAGCTTTTAAATTGTTCTTGTGTTTGTTGCTTTCACAGTGTTTTAAAAGATCACTTCTTTTTGCCCTCAAAATAACATTATAACTATGCACTTTGCTTTTGCACTGTCTTCTGCAACTGGCTGTAACCATTTCGAAAAAATATCTTCTTGTAACCATTTATCCGAAAACAACTGTTTTCTTACTTTCTTCTCATCTTTCGACAACTTGTCATGGTATTCCCTTCTTTTCTTAGGGTTGGAGTACCCTTTGTCACTCATTATTATATAATTGGTGACACACGCAACCTACTAAAATACTTCACTTGACAAATTGAAAGTGTGATACTGATAACATAAATTGCAATGAAGCCTGAGAGCCTGGTGCGTTGCATCATGCTACGTAATACCGTAGCTTTTATAAACATGTTGATAGCTTGACACCCATTGCCTAATATGTTTATACTGTAAGGCTTGCCGTAAATAAATAGATAACATGAGCTAGCATTCATATGAGAGATTCTTCAATCCAATATCCCTAAGAATAGTTGCCTAATATTATGCCATTGGCCGTTAGGGTACGTTTGATTATTATTAAAAAAGTGACATAAGTCGCTACATTTTCCCACTTTTATGTACTTCTCCGCTATGTCTCCCGAAAGCTCAAATGTCGCTATGCGTAGCAGAATTCGCTATGGTTGGCATCTATGGTCACAACTAAATTACCTTCGTACACTTAATCCTAATGCACTGTGCATGTGGCAGCAATAAGCAGCAACAAGCAGCAACATGTTTTTTCTCACTTTCTAGATTGTCGACCAGTATAGTAGCTGTCTGTAAGTGTTCCAATTTTTTGCTTCTCGCAGCAAATGAAAATGGTGGAATGGGTTGACTCACACTTAATAACTTTATGATATATTCTGGAAAGGCAAATATGCTTATTTAGCAATATGATATATTCCAGAACAGAAAGGTTTTATTCTTCAGAAATCTAATTCAATGATTGGTTTAAACATTCAAATTTAATGGACCATAGGTTAAACTAAATTAGAAACCTAAAGGTTAAGAATTTAGCTTACCTCTATGGATGTGACTCAAATTATTACAATACTTATTTCTGTGATATCTGGTGTGAAAGATTTATCTCTAAAATATCTTTCAGAGCACTGTCAATCTAGCCAGAAGCAGTGTATCTTTACTTCTAATTTTCTCAAAAAAGACCAGTTGACTCATTATCTGCTCTTGAGTTTACTTCCATATTAGAGACATCTGTAATTTGAATTCTTGCAATTATATATGCTGGCAAACCAATAATGTTTTATAATGTTTTCCTGTTTTTCACCATGTAGAAGTTTTAACACTGCACCTTTTAGTTTTTTTTAATCATTCTTATTAAAAATTAAATCAATATATTATGTATAAAAACAGTAACATACATGACAAATTGAATTTTATATAAAATCTATCCCCAATTAAAAATAATTTTGAAAACCAAACTAAAAGAACACCACCATGCATAAAATACAAACATAAAAAAATCAGCCTGAGCACACTTTCAGAACAACCACTAAGATACTATCACAGAAGTCAACCTCCCTTAGGTCAGGATAACCAAATTAACTCTCAATGTGGGAAGACCTCAACATTTTAAAAAACAAGGTTCAATTATGAAATTTGAACTCCTGCCAAAAGACCAGCTAAGCAAGTTCATATCACCACCACCAGAGACTTCCACCATCAATACAGTTAGTCAGTTGTCAGCTGATGATGAGAACAAATATTAACGAAACATGTTCTGATTTTACAAAAGTAAGTGAGACAGTGCAAACATAACTGATGTTCAATTAATAGTCTATTTTCTAATCCTAAAACACTGTAAAGTAGTCATTAGAAAAATATTTTCAGCTAATCTAAATGTTTTTAATGTTGGAAAAATGTATGTTTGACTAATAACCCAAATTAAATGTTATTTTGTAACTAATATGCAAATAAGATATCTAATATCCCAATCTTTGATGCCAATAAACCCATATGCAATAAATTATAGTACATAATTAGTACCTATAATGTATGTGTAAGTATATATAAGGTACCTATAGTATATATTGTACATTAATAAACGTTATAGGCAGCCTTTGTTCTTGGGCAAATCACAAAGCAATAATGTTATATAGCTTTTAGCAATTTAGCAAGCATAGAATTTGTTCTTTAAATCAGCATTCATTTATTAGTAACATGCGGTTAAAGGCTGGTCGTAACTGTGATGTTACAACAAGGCTGCTCCTTGTGCAACCAATCAGTTAGTCTTCACTGGATACTGAATGTGTAAAGGTTGGAATGTGCCTTTCAATGACATTTTTAATTGGTGCTTTAATTGACCTATACAAATGGCTGCTATATAATTGGAAGAAGTTATTGGACTTTTATTTCTGTATTTCAATTAAACTTTTTATTCCATTGTATTTAAATATGGGAAGATGATATAATTTTCTTCCAATGAGACATTTAAATACAATCTTTTACAGTAGTCTTTAGATACCACATAGTGAGTAAATCATAAACGTTAATCTGCGTCTGCTGGCTCTTCATGTACTTAATTTAATCATGGCTACTCTTGAATCTTTGTTATTTATTAGTCTGAACAAAATTAAGCTCTATAGCAGGGCTGGGAAGATGAGCACCCAAAGTGCGAAATGCTTTACCCCTACAGTCACCCCTTTCCTTTTCCTTCTATCTGGCAGGTAAACAGAAGGTGACATATGCCACAGTGGCATCATTCGGGTTTTGGATGAAATTCTCTTGCATCGTAATCAAATGAAAATTTTTGAACTGAAGAGTTAAACAGGAAAGCACAAAGAGGCTAAATGACACTAGAACATGAGTGAAGGATGCAGTGACAGCATTAGATGGTTTATATTGGCATTGTACGAGAAACTGCTCTTTCGCCACATTACTGCCCATAGCTAAACCTTAAGTTGACAAAAGTAGTTCTATAGAATTAACACATTTATTACCTTTGTTTTGTTTTGCAGTGCTAGTTATTTCCCTTGTGCTGCTAAAGACATTTAAATATTTTGTATAATGTATTCTTTAAAAAAAATGTCACAAACTATCTAAAAAGTGCAATTGGAATTGTTTACTATATACATTGCTAAATAATGCTTGCAGATAGATGCAACTTGGGAAATGTATGTAGCAATTCAAACCATTTTTCTCTGAACTGCACAGTGGTGTGTTGCTTTGATGGTTCATAGGCTGCAGCATGAGTCGCATTGAAACTCCTTAGCGTGAAGCTCGTAATGTATCCATTGTTTGTAAGACATATCACAACTGTGCTTTACCATTACATGGCTTTACCCTTTACATGCGGTTTTGTATTGACTGTGTTTACCTGTTGAAAATAGTAGGGACATGAAATGAAAAGCCTGTAAATCCATTGAGGGTAGAGGGAGGGTAAATTCACACATATAGTACCTTCCTTCTCGGTCCTGCTCTATAGCAACTAGGTTGTTATCTAATGCTTTTGAATAAGAACTTTACTATAGCATACTTGCTTTTTAAGTTTTAAGAAACATTAATTTATAGGATAGCTATACTTTCTTTTTCTGCCACATTTTAATCAATAGCTAAGATGGAATCTAATGTGATGCCAAATTTATTAACTTGAAACTTAATTTTTCTTTTGAATCTTTTGTTAGGTTTTACTTCAATTAAAACAGCTGTATAAGCTCTTTTATTTGCAATTGTTGCAAAATAATTGTATTGAAAGAGTAAGTTGAATTACCTAGACTGCTATTAGTTACAAGTGAACCAGCACTGATGATCAATTTGAAATTATTTGTTAGTGGTAGAAGTTGGGGAGGAAATTAGATGATGTTGGCTGTTTTATCTTAATACTCATTTCAGTAAGTTTTCTTGGTTCAGAATATTTTTAAATGAATGTAATTTTTAAGATAAAAATATTACAATTCTGAATTGTTTTGAAAAATAATAATAATAAGTAACTCTGTTAGTAAATATTTAAAGTGTGCAACTACTTTCTGAACTACTTTGAACACATTTTTCCACATCTGACAGGTCTTTATTCTGATAATAAATAAAACGTTAGAAATTAGTGTGGTCCTAGACTTGCTTCTCCTATGATGTGTCCTTTTTCCTGTTCTTTTTTTATTTTAATAGAATGACTTGTATATAATAATTTAAAAGTGATTCTGACATTTGTATTAAAATGAAAAACATAAATGTTTGATTACTAATGGCAACTTATTTTCTTTACCCAAAATAATTGCTACTATTGATTTACTTATGTCTATCTCTTCTGCACTTCTGGCAGTATATTAGAATGAAATATGTATGAAACAAAAGTAGAGGTTGACATGATTATTATATTGTAAACATATCTGCTGATAAATCAAAAGCTGATGAATGCATTTTGCAGTTACACTTATTTTTTAAATATGCAGACCTATCTGCATTTTGATTCATGTTTGTATTTCACATAAAGAATATTTCACTTATAAAAGACAGTAAAATTTGCAATGTTTCTTTATGAACATCTGATTTTAATAACCATTAACGTTTTTCAACATCCTTTTGAAAATATGTAAAAATACACTGATCAGCTTGTTTCTTGTAAGCACCCCTCATAGTAAGAATAGTAATTTAAAAATTTGGTCAGACACACACAAAGAAAAAAAATTATACTTTTAAAGTGTATATGTATGGACAAGCTAAAATTTCATTTTGAGGCAGAGAATTTTATTTTATTCTGCACAGAAGTAAATTGATTTGAAATGTCAATATTATAAGCTAAGCTGCATTCTCTACATCATACCGCGGCATGTACTGCTTGATTGCCCGCAGTACGCCCGCGTTCGCCAGTCAATAGGCCTGGGAGCTAACTTGCCCAGTATTTTAGGGGATGACCCAGTGGCCGTGATTAAGGCACTGCGGTATGTTACCGAGATTGGTTTTAATATTCAAGTGTGACCTGGATTTTATATTTGTTAATTTTAGCGATTTTAAATTATAAATTTTAGATGGTTTTTATGTCCTTTTAACAGTTGAGTAGTTTTATTACATTTTACCTTTTTAGCCAATTTTTTTATAGCTTTTAGGTTTTAGTGTTGACTTGGGGCCCAAATGACCTTGTTGTCGACGGGCCCTTAAACACCACACACTCACTCACACTCTACATCATACCTTACCCATGGGACCAGAAAGATTATAAATGATCTGAGAGACAGCAATAATGACAATAACAGCCAAATGAAAGATTGACAGTGTACTTTCAATGTATAGTACACAAATATCTAGACACTTCATAGAGCTTTCAGATGGAATGATAAAAATTGTAAGTTGTCAGCTTTGAATTAGATACATATTTTCAGGCCGAAATTGCAGCTTATGTATGCAGTTATAGTATTATTCCGTTTGAAGTAATAGTGTGTCCATTAAACATATAACATTTTTATGCTTTCAGCTAAAAGTATGGCCTTCCATTAAAAGTGTGATGCCAGAAATGTCTGCTCTCCCCAGATGAACTATTGATTCCCACCACTATTTATTGCCAATAGCATATTGTTCTGGAAATCACTCATTTTCATCTTCAGCTAATTATGTTTCACTGTAAATAGCTTCAGTTTTTTTATTTTAGATGCAAAATTATTTGTCTCAGGTAATAATTTAGAATATTTATGAGGAAAATTAAAATTTGCAGTGAATAAATATGATGAACCCAGAGATAATATTTCCAATATCCGGCAAGCAATTCTTTTCCAGAGCTAACGACACATTCTTTCAATTCATAAGCACATTAAGATATCATTCCCAGGTCATGGTAGTGCCATTTTTACAGTCACAGCCAATAAATGATTTTGATTACACGTCTAAATTTAAAACATTACCTCTCTTCTGCTGTACATTCTTGTTCAAAATTCATTTGACTTCCTTGATTACATTTCAGCAGCAGTAATAACAAATGGAGAGTATGTGTTCTAGGTCCTTCACAATCAACGATATGAAGAACGAAAATAACTTGAGAGAGAGAGATATGGTAAGGCTCCAACTTGGAATCTATTGCCAAAGGCTTAACAACTCCCTATGTTGCCACTGAGCTATACTTGTGTACACTTACTTGCAGTATAGCAAATGTGTACATATACCACTGTGTTATGCTGACTCAAATTTACTTGGCTTATTGCACAAAATCTTGGACTCTGAAACTTTAGGTGTCCTATTTTGAATTGTTCCCTCAACATCCCTCAATAACCCCTTAAAGTTGTTTGGTCAAATTCTGAATCACCCTGCATATATTTTTAGAGTAAACACAATATTGCCCCTGCTTTTTTTTTTAAAGATATTATTGTTTAAACTTACTGTATATCTCTATTTCCATTATACCAACAAGAAATTTTCAAACAGATCAAAATCTCCAAATGTTTATCTTAATTTATGAAGTAGGTACAAGAAGAAGCATTTGTAAGAAGAGTTTGTTTAAGATTGAAAAAGTAAAATGAGTGCAAAACATCAGATTTTTATTATGTTTTTCAAACGGGAAGAATTCTGGACTGTGGCGCACGAGATGTATTTGCATGCTCAACAGTGCCACCTTGTTACCTCTACTCTTTCATATTTCGCTCTCTCTCTCACACACTGTCTAGAGCATTTTGGAAGGGAATCCAAAACTGAATTTTCCAAACTTTTATAATGCAATTGGAATGAAAACTGGAAAAAGCATATTTACATGTTTTAAAAGCTATAATTATACTTTATGAATTACCTGTTCTAATCTAGTGGAACTGCCAATGGCTCATCAAATAGCTGTGAATGTCACCTACATGAAGAGACAATTTGTCATTGTCATTGTCTTCATTGTCTGAGTCTTGCACATTTATGATGATAGGCTCCAAAATCTTGTCATGTGCTATTTCTTTCCAAAAGTAGTCTTGCAGGTTTTCTGCATCTCTCATGATTTAGCATTAGTCAATTTAAAAGTATTATTTCTTTTTGTAAACCCCCCCCCCCCCCCGTTTTATTTTTGCTCACAATAAATCAATTGGATTGGATTGGCAGCAATAAAGGGGAAATTGGATTACTTGGTGTCCCATTTCACTTGCAATTTAATCCAGCTGATACACTTTTTCATGGTTTTTAAACTGAAGAACTGATTAATACCGATTTGAACTCTAGAGTAAATAAACATGTCCCTGATAATCAAGCATTCATAAACATATGTAATGGCTCAGGTTCTGCAGATGCAGCATTCTACAGGCTCACAGGAAGAGTACTGTTTGCTCTCCCTCAAGTTTAACAAACACCTTGACTTGTTCAGAGTAATTCTTTTGGCACATCATGTCAATATTTTACCTTTCAGCTCTGAGTAATTACAAATTTATGTATACACATATCAACCAATAATAATGGTTATTACAGTGTCTACATTGCGAGCATCACTATAATACATTGGTATTTTATTTATATTATGAAACAATTTGACCCAAAAATATGGGATTTCTGCAGTTGTGCTAGAAAAATTACTCCCCACCTTCTTATAGATCACTTTTTGCAACATTTGCATTTTTGTCTTAGCGCAAATAGTATTTATTAGAGATGGATTTACTTGGTGCTTGTCACTTCTCAGTTATGGGGAATGCAATATGACAGCACTGCATTGGCTGCTGGCCTGGTGGCATTTAAGGTCTAACATCATCCCATTTGAAAGACACAGTAGTTTTAATGATCAGATATGGTTTTTTATACACTCTGCATTTGTAAGTGGTACATTTCTGATACTACTGGCCATTAATGTAAAACAATACTTATGCACAATTCTTTGGGTTTCCCTAACATTAAAATGCCATAAAACTAGTTTCCCAGGCTATTGTCCACATCATTAGTTATTTACATATGCTTATATCCTTTTATGAATAACCTTCAAGTTAAGCTTAGGTGATATTTGGGTCATGCATAATTTCAAAGTATTAGTTTGCTGCACTTCACAATCACATGATGTTTATTTCTACTATTTGGATGAGAAAATCTATGTAGGAGTAGAGAACATTTGCAGAGTTTTATTTATTTATTTTCAGTGTAGTATATGTACTTCAATAGATAAAACAGTAATGGAACTCTTGAATATTTCATTTGAAACCTTTGAATATGTGTTGCTGTATCATGCTCCAAAATGTGCTGCAACCTAAAAAGATATAAGAATTCTCATACAATTTATCTTTGTGTAGTGAAGCTCTTTGAATAGTTACCTATCAAATATTGTAATATCTAACAATGCATTTTTAGATAAGTTTTCATCATAAATGAAATAAAAAATAAAGCAGTGGAATGTGCTCTTTCTCAGGGAGTAAAATTTGAAGAGTAGTATGAATGCCTTTCCTCCAGTTTAGAGCTATTGCAGCTGAACAGTTGTCATATGGGAGCAATATTGTCTTATGTCTTGAGTGCTTTTATACTATAACATGTTCGTATACCTATATAATATAAATGAAAGCTCATCAGAATTAGTATCATCCTTGAAACATTTTTAAATAATGTGTGCTTAATCCTGCTAATTTAGCATTAAATTGGAACAGTAAATTACAAGAAAAATGTTCCGATTCTTCCTAGTTATTATTGATGCATGTTAAGATTGTTGTTCATTAGTTTTGAATGTATTGATGAAGGGGAAATCTGGTGTGTTAATGTTCCTGAATTATTGTAAGGGTGTAGAAAGAAAGTTGCTAATTAGTAATTTTGGTTCAGTATTTATTTAATTTAATGAAATGACAAAGGAATGTATATCACTATGAATAAATGCTCTTTTACTGTGATGTTTAACTAATGTTAAGATGCAGTGTTAAGATTTCTTGTATAAAATATATGTTCTTTTATAAAATTGCATTACAATTTGTCTCATGTTTCATTTTACTGCTAAAATAAGTATTTACCTAGTTTCCAATTTTCATCTGCCCTAGAAACTAGGGAAACCTAAATCTGCTGAGTGTATAACTTTAAACCTTTCAGTCCTGAATGGTTTTGCTACTTACGAGGATCTTTGTCTAATTCAAAACCAGTTTTCATAAGGCCCTCTGGGACACCTTCAAACAGCTGACTAGAATAGCTGTGATTGTTACGGCAACTCACAGTTGACTGGTCACCAACTCAAAGCTGGAGGTCTTAAGTTTGTCTCTACAACAGCAGTCAAATGTGCCTGTGGTAAAGGATGTGGGAGTCCCAAGTAAAATAATCAGTGTGATGGCATGCTTGGATGATGGTGGTATCATTTGACTGCTATTGCATGGATTTTGTTTCTGTTCTTATAAAAAAATTACAATATAAATTGTGCAAAAATAATTTTTTACAATTCAGAACAACTTAAATGCATTTTTTAATTGGATAAGGATAGTATAACAAGAACATAGCAGAAAACACCCTGTTAAAACCATTAAAAATAGGAAAAAGAGATGAAGATGAATACAATGATGAGGCAGATATAACAGCTTTGCAATAAGACATTTTCTGCTTAGCCTGTGCACATTTTTGTTACCATTTTAAAGTATGATTTTCAGATTACTGTTAAATTAGCATGCACCCCAAGTTTATGTTTACTTGACAGCAACAGTAATACCCTATAAATTGTTTTCATTTCATCTTGTTACTGCATATAGCTTCTCCCCGCCCTTTGACAAATGGTGTTCAATGACACTTGGTCACATTTTATGCAAGGGAGTTGGTGGACATGTTTTTAAAAAAGAAAGACAATAGAGAATCGTTGTGTGAAGAAACATGAAGCACATTAATGGCAGCTTCAGTTAGTTTTTTTTGTAATATGTTTTAGTGTTGAAATTAGTAATAGACTTTAAGACTTAGTCAACGTTCTTCATACGTGATATATGCAAAGTGTTTAGCAAATTATAAGTATGATGGTATACTATCTTTGAGAAATTAAATACATCAATATAAGCATCAAACATTTTCTTCTCCTGACAATTGGCCGATTCTTCTGCAATACAGTCCATTTAGGTTGTGAGCTTTAATTTGACAGTCACAACTTACACCATGACAGAACATATGGCTACGTCGCGCTTCACTGCTAGTGGTCAATGTTTAGCCACCTTTAAATTTTGCATCTGCCATAGTTAAGATGAACATGTTACATGGATTTTGTTTGTAATTTACGTCCTCCAACATTAAGTCATATCGGACGGTGAATGAATTGGGTGAAATGATGCTCAAATGAGTCCAGGTTCCATGGAGCTTAGAGATACCCGACATTCGTCTTGAAGGATAAGGGAAAACCCCATAAAAACCTTATCCAGGTAACTCACCCTGATCGAAATTCGAACTCGGGACCTCTTGAACGTGAGGCAGACATGCTACCATCTATGCTACCGAGGAATTTTTTTTTAGAGTTAATTTGCTCTTGTACTTGGCTATTAAACAGAGTAGAAGAGCTATTTTATACATAGTGTATGTTTTAATTAATACTTTTGATTTATCCAAGAGTTTTATTGTTCTTAATAATATATATTCTTAATTCATTAACATCTGGCAAAAATAATTAGATTTTTAATATGTAAATTTATCACATTTCCAGCAGTAAGAGGGAAAGTGGTTTGCTAAGATAGGTCCTCCCATAGTTTGTTTATTAGTGGTACAGCATTCTTTCACTAGGCTTTAAAAGAAAATACCTAAAATAAAAAGAAGTATTAAAAATCTGGAGTGTTACATTTCGCTTCAATTTATATGTATCATAAGACCATTTTGTTCATTGTTTAAATCTTATGCAAGATATTGGCTTAGACAAACTTACAAACTAAGAAAATTACAAGGAAAGGAGTATAAAGATTTGGATCGCAAACAAAAATACTGTTAAAATTAACTGAAAATACACAAGAGAAAACATTACATAAATATTTATAAAGTAAATAAATTAAAAATATATTGCTATGGAAGCTATAATTTAAAATACATTCTTCTATTGAATAGTAGAAAAGTGTTCCTTCCATATAAAGTGTTTTAGAACAGTTTGCACATTTTTTCAGACAATATTTTATATTTTCTGGTAGTCTGTTGTTTAATGATATTGCATTATGCTCAAAACTATGAGTAAATAAGGTTATTTTATGGTTTATGCCAATGTTACACAGTTAAGGCCACAACTGGCTTTCACACAAAATGACTTAACACGTCAATGCTAGCAGCGTTATCAGCCATCATCTGTCTGATTATCTAAAGGTGGCTGCATCCCCAGGTAAAACCTTACTTACAGTTTAAGTTAATTGGTGCAAATTAATAATTTCTTTACACTAGCCATACATAGGCTAAGGTTTAGTATGGATAGAGTCAACATGAAAAATTCAATGCCATGCCTGGGATTTGAACCACGATTTAACTTAAATAATAAAGAGTTTAATGGGGAAGCCTGGGATTTAAGTACTTACGATAGTAAGTCGCCACAAACGGTGTATCTTGGATACGAGAGTCCTTAGTGGTTTACCGGGAAAATATATGAGTCAATTGGAGAATTTAATATCAGGCGGCATGTTGGCCATGGTAGCTCAATGGGTTAGAGCGACTGGACGGTAACCAGGAGATCCATGGTTCAAGTCCAGGCCATGGCATTGAATTTTTCACGTTGACTCTATCCATACCCTTACTTACAGTATTTTTTCCTTGATAATTGCTTTGGTCTAGGAGAAGGATACATAGGACAGCTATGGTTTGTAGAGAACAGTACTTACAAGGGACACCTTTGACCTTGAATGCTCGAAACCAGAAGAAAACACATAGAATAACAACCATTAAGACAACAATGGTCTGTATCATTTCCATGCAAAACTCTGCACTTACCTATTAGCACTATTATAAGCTCCATAAGCTGTATAAGCTCTATATCAGAACGGTTGCTAATTTTGTTAGACTGTAATGTGCTGAACTACAAGTGAAGATACATGATCATTATTTCATCATCACACTTCACTCTGTAATTTACAATCAATTTACTGCATCAAAGTATAAGCCTATGTTACAATATGCTTGGGGTAATACAGATTGACATACCCCTATGTGATTATCCTTCAAATGCACATAATAGCCTTCAAATGTGATTAGTGTGGCTTTTCATATTAGACTGCGTGAATATGAAAGTGATTTGGAATGTGTCTTTAGTGAGCTGTGAACATTGTTCTCTTACTCTTTGTTTTAATCACTTCATCAAAATCCTGCATCTACACTTTGAGCAGTTACATAATCACTGTTAGGTGTGTTGTATATGTAGTTTTGGCTATTACAAGCACTTTAAGCACAGGGCTTTTAGCACTGTTGATTGAAAATGTAATTAAACCCTGAAGTCATTAAATACGTATAAGTTCCCTCCTATGGTATTGATATCTTGTTACTTCATTTCTCTCTAGTACATGTCACTAAAGCAGAATGCAATGTTTTGCATGGAAATGACATGGACCATTGTTTTGTTTATGATCTGTTGTTATTCTAAGCATGTTTTTATGCGGTTCCGAGCCTTCGAGGTCAGAGGTGTCCCTTTCTAGTAAAAAAGTTTATGTAGCTATTCAAATTGATTAAAATAATAACTTACTTTTATAACTTTCTGATTTTTTTTACTCATCCAGATTATTGAACCCCTTAAGTTAATGGTTTTCAAATGGTGAAGACCAACTAATTATTGTCACGGCGGCAGTGAATACCTACAGTAAAGGAATAAATGAGTCACCCCTTTTTACCACTTTTGTTATTTACCACCAAGAAGAAGAAAAAACAGAACATTCACAGACAGTAGCTTAAATCATGAACCAGAAGTATGTGCCTTTTTTTGTACTGAGTTGATGTTTCAGACTGTTCAATTTAAGGAAATCTAAAAGAATCAACTTCCACAATGTTCTATTCAGTCAACGACAGAAACATCTCTTCCAAGACAGAGGATATAAAAGGGAGCATAAAAACCAACTTAGTTCAGCTCTGAATGAGCAGGGAGAGTGTCAGATGTCAGTGAGCAAGCAGTTAAAGTGAAAAAAGTGAGTGTTTAAAGCTACAAGCAGCATTAGTTTGTATTGCAACAGAGAATTAAAAAAAAAAAGACTGCTACAGAAAGAGACATATTTGCTCTATGTATTTGTAAAAGTGAAAATGAAGTAAGTTAGCACTGGGCTAACAATTCTAGTGACAAAGTGAGTTCAACACAACTCTGAATTATTTATTGTCACATTTTATGCATTTATATCTCTCTTAAAGACAGAGATATATTTTATAAAATTTTAATCCAAGAAGTAAAAAAATTAAAATCAGATACTAAAATAAGTGAATAAAAGTATTTCAATTCCTTTCTTGGAAGTGTTGAAAACAGTGTTGTTATGATAAATTAACTTTAAAGAGAGTCGATTAATGACACTAAACAACACTTACTTTTAAATTTTTCCGGAACTTGTTTCAGAGGCTTTGCCTCTATCATCAGCCGGCCCTCGACTGGTTCTCATTGGTGTAGTTGACGATATTTTGTCACAGGTCTCCTCTGGTGGCGGTTCAAGGAACTTGCTGAACAAATCTTTCTGGGGGATGTTGAAATTGAATACTTTGTTCCTATTTTTTGAAATGAAGATTTGTTCCCATGTGGATAGTTCTTGTTTTCCTGATGTATGTTTTAGTAGTTTTGGTTCTGGATTTATGTTCTGGTTTTTTTCCCAAAAATGTGTGGCAACTGCTGATTTTTCTAATAGTTTATATTTTATGTTTCTAAAGTGTTCCTTCTCTTGTTTCTAAATTTCTTTTGGTTTTTCCAATATAAATTTGACTACAGTCATTGCATTCAATTTGATATATACCAGATTTTTTGTTAGATGGAATGGCATCTTTGATGTTTGAGCAAATTAGGTTTTTTAAGGAAAAATGGTTGACTGGTGCTAGTTGAATGTTTTGTTTTTTGAAGACTTTTTTGAATTTATCATAGGCCCATGGATGGTAAGTGAATTTTTTGAAAATCATATTAGTTTCTGTAGCTGAGAGGGTTGTGGTTTCCTTTAGTAGCTTCTTTTTTGCTAAGTTCACTTCTTTGTCCAGTAATGATTTGGGAAATTTATTTTTTTGTGCTATTTCAATTATTTTGTTGTATTCTGTTTTGTATTCTTCTGCTGTGAGAGGGATGTTTACCAGTCTGTGTGCTAAACTATTGAAGATTGCCTGTTTGTGGGATCTTGGGTTGTAGCCATTAGCTTTTATTTAGGTTCTGTTTCTGTTGGTTTTCTGTAAATGCCAAAGTTTAGTCTGTTTTTATTCCTCATTATTTTTAGATCCAAAAATGGTAAATGCTCATCCTTTTCTATTTCTACAGTGAACTTGATGCTTTTTTCTTGGATATTTAAAAGTTTTAGTGCATCACTGATGTGTTTTTTTGGTACTATTGCAAAGATGTCATCTACATATCGTTGCCAGAGTTTGAACATCCAAGGGAAACCTTTGTTGATCCTTATTTCTAATGCACTCATGTACAGATCGGCCAGGCCAGGCCGAGAAGTGTTGGAAGTGTTGAAAACAGTGTTGTTATGATAAATTAACTTTAAAGAGAGTCGATTAATGACACTAAACAACAATTACTTTTAAATTTTTCCGGAACATGTTTCAGAGGCTTTGCCTCTATCTTCAGCCGGCCGTCGACTGGTTCTCATTGGTGTATTAAAGAGAGTCGATTAATGACACTAAACAACACTTACTTTTAAAGTAAGTACACCAATGAGAACCAGTCGATGGCCGGCTGAAGATAGAGGCAAAGCCTTTGAAACATGTTCCGGAAAAATTTAAAAGTAAGTGTTGTTTAGTGTCATTAATCGACTCTCTTTAAAGTTAATTTAATTAATGATACATGCAAGTTGAAGAAAATGTAAATATGGTAGCTTTCAAATCTTGTTATCTCTGAGGACAAGATTCTTAGCTTTTTGGAATTATAAGATAAAAAAGAAAATATTTACATGGATTTTTTTTCAAATAAGTGTATAACATAAAACAATTAAAAACAGGGGTTAGTGATTTCCTCCAAAATTAAGCTCCATATACTTCGTGTTTCAATACATGTCTTTGTATTAATATAATTTTGTGCTTTATTGTATCATAGTCCTTACTCATAAGAATATGTTTTTAGAATATTTTTTAGCACATCATACTGATTGCATACTAGGCACTGAATACCACTGCTAACAGTTTTACATAAAAATTGTTGTTCCTATTCAGAAATAAAATACTATGTAGAAAAAGAAATCTTGCCTCTTTAATGCAGCCACTGCTCTGTGTACATCATCTGAAAACCTGCACTGAGCAGGTTTATAATGTATTGGCATGCTATGCGCTGAGTATGGCGAGTGGCCTACTGTGATGCATTGCCATTCATAATGCATCTCAGGGTCACAATTGACATAACTGATATGAGATACATAGACACGTTTTACTTCTGTTACTGTGAGCATGTACTTGTAAATTGCTTCTGAATTGAGAGCATTTAGATCCTGTAAGGATTAGGAACACACGCATGCCCACACGCGCGCCCGCATGCGCGCGCACACACACATACACACAGATGGTAGTCTTCAGAATCTATAACAAGGTTTGCAGCTGACTGAGCAAGAAATGTTTACAATAGAATGTATTACATTTTTTTCCCCTCCAAATGAAATATTTTCAGTACATTTTGTCAGCTTAATATGAAGTCATTACAGAGTGAAATAAGTAAACTATATTTTTCTCAAGACATTTAGTATTCATCAACTCTTATAATTTAACAAAGGATGCGTTTTATTAAATTTTACTGCTAGCTTCTGAATTTGTTTTCCCCATTTTAACTACTCTCACAAAAATGTTATATTTGATGCATAAACTGAATACATTTGTAGTTAAATATGAATTTCAATCTCATTTTTCTGCAATAGTTTTTTCAGATATACAATTTTTTCACTATTCTTGCTCAAATTTGTACAGTTGTAAACATAAGTGCTGCCAGATCCTCCTTTGAAATGAATAATGTAAATAAATCCTTAATGATCTTGAGCACAATAGTAATGTTCTTGTAAGTATTCATCTGAAACTGAAATAGTAGTAGCACCCTGCACAACCAATATTAACACATTAAACAGCTCAGTGTAGTTTGATGAAAACAAAGCTGTACTGAAAGTAACTGTAATTTCAAGTGAAACAGTCTTCTTGACAGTATGAAAGTAGCAAATTTTGCCAGCACCACACATATATTATGAAGGACTTGATCAATTTAACAAATATAGTAGAACCTCGTTTACCCAGATCAACTGGGACCAGGGCCGATCTGAGTTAATGAAAATCCAGGTAATCCAGAGAATGACAGAAAAACAATAAAAAACATGTATAACATCCCAAAATAATTTTAATGGAGTTTATAAATTACTATCAGCATATTTTCAACTAAAAATATATATAGTATATGTACTGTAATAGCCTATGTATTTGGATGTACACAATATAGCTACAAACTAGTCGGTAGTAAAAAATGCAGTAAGGTCCTACTGTCTCAGTTTAATGTATCGCTTACCAGCAGCACCCAAACAGGTAGGGTGAGTGCAGCGAATGAATTAGAGTAATGAACCTACAGAGAATAACAATTTATTGTCTGTAAAACAAGTCTTCTTTACTATGCTAAACAACATAACTTCCCCCCCACTCCAAAAAAAAACTGGCCTGAATTAATGAGGTTTTAATGTAGTACAACTGCAATTAGAATATTCACCATGTGATTTAAAATGTTTTGGCATACTAGGAACAAGAAAATCTGCATGTATTTATTATAAAAGGTAATTTCCATTTGATAGACTAATAATGATTATACATACTATTTTAATTGCATATTTTTATTAGAAATAAAAGATTTTTTACATACTTAGAGATCCCAGTTATATTGCACTGTTTATATTATGTTCTACACACTGCTCATTGGATAGATTTTCTACCTTTTCTAAATTATCATTTTTCTCACTGGCACCTTTTCTGGAAGGTAACACATCAAGAAAAGCATCCTTCCAGGCTTTCCCTGCACTTACTCCTAGCAAAATTTCAAAAACTGTAAAGAAAAAAAGCAGAATATGTAATTAGTTCTATGGTCTATGATTAAACCAAAACCTACACATTGGGTAGGTTTATTTTATTTATACACTGAGGTTCATTTTTTCTTCAAGAGGTACCAAAAAATATTAACAAGCACCTACTAAGTGAAATACAATATCTCTTTGTTCTAAGTGTGTCATTAAATGTTTAGTGAAATGGCTTTAGTTGGTTGCATTTATCATGAATAGAACAATTGGATGAGAAATACAGTTTTCTAGTCTCGGTAACCAATGACCTTCCCCCCCCCCCCTACAATCTTACATGTCCACCATTTACCCTAATAGCATATTTGCTACATAAGTATTCTAACTACATCCCAACAATCCACCTAATAATTAAAGAATCCACTGAGACACTCTGTACTTCACATACCACAAATTTTCTTTCAATGCATATCGCCTCCACTTGAAGGCATTATCAAGAAATTGTTGACTGGTTAGAGCTTTGGTGTTCCAGCTGATCATGGTTCTTCAGAGACAAGACATCTGGCGACTATCCAATTAAAGTAAAATATTTTCTTCCAATGGAATGTCAAAATTCATTAAATGTGTTTTCCATCGGAAGAAAATATTTTACTTAGTCTCACTGGGTTGTTGCCAGATGTCTTGTCTCCTGATAACCATTATCAGACACATTGAAAGAAAATTTATGGTATGTGAAATACAGTGCCTCAGTCAACTCATAGTATAGTTTTAATTATTACATTACTTCACAGCGTTAATTTCAATTTACCTTTTCAAATCCACCTAATGTTGACAAACTTCAATAGTTGTACAGTAGGACATGGGGCTTGTAAAACATTTGCACAATTTGCTTCATCAATGAGCAGATGTATATATAGGAAACCTGTTCTTGAGGGAAGCAACTTGTTCCTACATTTTTTTCTCAGTTTCTGTATTATTCAGATGTTTTTTCTATACATAGTTTTCAGATTAAACACAAACAACATGCCCATAGATTTCATATGCATTTTCACAGTGAGGTTTTCTTTTTCCTCAAATCTGATCATTTTAACTATTGCCTGCAACAAAAGTGCCACACTTTTATGCAATATCCTTTATTGCAAACTTCACAACTTTTCTCACAATATGCCATTTCAAACAGACAACACTGAAGGTAAAACATACATCTGCAAATTTAACCCCTTTCTTTCATCCATGAAGTGGCCTCTTCACCTTTCTGAGGTGAGGAGGCCACTTAACAAAGAAATCCCTTTTATCTTGATTACCTACATTTACAATTCCCTCAAAAGTATAGCATGTTTCAAATAAAACATTTGTGGCTTACTTTTAAGCACAGTATATCATAAAACTAATGTTTTATTACTACATATTTCCATTATAAGCAAGTGCAGTGTTTCTGTATTATTCAGGAAACATTACACATGAAGTATATGATTTTCAGCACTAAGTTTTTCAAAATAGAATTCTAGCTTATTTAGTGTCTGATTTGAATGTTTCTTCTGTATTCTGTTGCTTCCTTATAATACATTGCAATAAATATTAGTAAGAGAATATCAGAGTTCGTCAACTGGAATAGCAGCTTCCTGTACCATATCGATGTTCTGATATTGCCAATCAAAACATACATTATAGGCTTTGGGTTTTCATAACCTATAGAATACTAAAAATTACCTTAATGCTGCAAAATTTGGCTAGCAGGCCCATGGCCCATCTCCCAGTCATAAGTCAAATCAAATCTCTAATCACGTTAATAAATATTGGAATAAACAAAAACATACTTTAACACAGGAGAAGTTGTATATGCTGTCCATCTGTATCAATACATCTACAGCATCTCCTGAGGACGTCAATGCCATATTTGGTGTTATTGTAGTACGCCACTGATTCTGTTAGCTTTTTAGGATGTTTATTTATAGTACCTATGTCATGCATTGAACTCAAAAGAAGCACATATTTGTTCTTTTTCCCCTGATAGCATGTCAGAGTTATGTCACCTGATTTATAAAGTACAGTTGTGTGCACATTTTGCTGATTGAGGGATTTCCCTTCTACATTTCTTTGCTGTGCCTACAATGCTTGTACTTTTATGCTTCAAACTTTCTGCAAGGCATTTGGTTGTGGAAAAATTGTCACATGTATAATTTCTTCCTGCAAAAACAAAGGGCTGTATAAGACGCATTACAAACTGTTCTGCAAGAGGAACACCTGTGGGGCGCTGATCGTCTTTGCCCAGGTGAAGATAACCATTTACCAGATACTTTGAATTTGCATCAACTGCAAGCCAAAAATTTATTCCAAATTTGTCCAGCTTATTGTTCATATATTGAATGAAAGATCATCTAGCCTTGCAAGGAAACAGTTGCTCATCCAAAGTGATATTTTCACTTGGAATGTAACACTGCAAGGAATTGACAATAAAAGGATTCCAGATAGGAGTAGCAGCTGCAAAGCGATCTGTACTTAGTCTTTGAGAATATGTGTCCTTGTCATCAAATCGCATAAACCACAACATTTCAGCAAATTTGTTTCTGCTCATTGTGTTCCTGAAAAATGGTGGTCCACAGGTATTCTACCATAACTTCAATGGATAGTTTTTTGCTCCCACACCTCGTAAATACATAAGTGGTAGCACGAATTGCGCCACTTGGGCAATAAAGCTTTCTTACTCATCGACAAAGGGTCTGCAGAGTGCCATAAACCAATCAGGAAGGAAACAACAACAGATGTGGACAGATCCGAAGTCTATTGTTCACACTTCCATACCCGTCAAAATGACGGATGGCGGTCCTTCTAGTAGGAGTTGTTTGTACTAGTTTTTAGAAAGGTCCAAAATGCTTAATTCTTTGTGGATTAAAGGTCGTAGAACATGGGAAGTGTAGAAAAAAACATAAGCAAGAAATGAGTCTTTTTAAGCAGGGCATCCGTCAAAATGACGGGTGCGGTCCTTCTAGTGTTAACAGGAGTTGTTGGTGACGAAGTGGATGGCTTCAGTTGCCATGGTATATAAATGAGAATCAAGAGCAGATGCTGATTTAGAACTCCCTGTGCTTGTGCTGTTAAATGCTTCTGAGGCTCCAATAGATTTTTCAGATCTCCAGCTTCAAGTACTGGTATTTGCTCAGTTACAGTTTCTATATCCACACAATCTTTATGAGGTTCCACTTTGGGCTGAATGTCTTATACATTTTCTTCTGAGACAGTTTGCTTGTCATTTGTAGAACTTGTGGTATCATCCTCTTTTGCTACTATATATAATGCACTATAAAATTTTTCATACATGTGCAGAAATGGAAAACTTAACCTTTATCACAAGTAAAAACACACTAAATATGCATTTGCATATACATCCAATGTCTATTAATGATCATCTGCCTTTCACTTCAATTTTTAGGTCTATTCAAAGCTTACCATGATCAATGGTCAACACCTTCCTAGTTTTCATTTCCACAAACTCTCCAATAGGAAGTTGGCCATGGTTTATTCCTTGATTTTTAGCCACTGAAAGACATAAACCCTGTAAACAAATATGGTAAACTCAGATCAAAATGTAATAAAAATACAAACCTCTTTGATACTGTCACACACTGCACTCCAAAGGTTACATGAATGTGTGATACATCTGTGAAGTACATTTGTTTCTTTTTCAGAGCAATAATTTCTCTTATTGTTTATTCTATTTAACCTATTTTAAGAATATGAATTTCTTTATCACAGAGTTATTACTTCCACTATAAACAATGTAGAAACAAATCATTTAAAAAGGGCATTCTATCTCATTTCTTATATTATATCTAATGTTACAAAAATCATGTCACTTGTTCTGTGGATACCAATATTTTGTACACAATGAAACAATTTCCAAGAACTTTTTCAAATTGCATATTCTAGTTTAACAGGATAAATTTGTGGATAACAGGATAAATGTATAAAGATTCTAAACAGAATATAGTGCTCTTTAACACATTATCATCTTTTAAAAATTTGCATATTGTGTAGTTTATTAATATACAACGGTAAGGTGCTAACTATGTGAGGTATATGAAAGTACATTATTGCATTTTCCTTGTTACATTTCCTCCCAGTTTTCTGTAACACCACAAACTGTTGATAAAGGTTTCTATTACTGTATCACACAAAGAATTTGCAGCTGTAAGCAATACTAATGCTGAAAATATGAGCTCAAAGTCAAGCGATGTGTGGACAATGGACACAACACTGGATTAAAAGCTCGATTTCAAGCTGTCAACTCTGAGATTAAGTAGACTCATTGCTCGATACATAGAGAGGGGTTGGCTATAAAAAAGATTCCGTCAGATTTGAAGGATACATTAGAAGAGTTGGTTAAAATTTTTAACTACATTAAAGCCTGTCATCTTAACTCACAGATATTCTTCGCTGGCTTTTTTATGGAAATGTTCTTTCCCAATTTTTTTAATTACGTGATGAAATGAGGCTATTTTTTGAAGACAGCAAGCATGAAAAGTTTCCACTCAGCAAACGACTGTGTGACTTTGAATGGTTGTGCAAAGTGGAATATCCAGCTACCATCTTCTCACACTTAAATGAACTAAACTGAAAATTTCAAGAACCAAAACCAGATGTTTTCACGGTTCATGAGAAAATTGATGTGATGATAGGAAAACTTCAGGTGTGGGAAGATTGTGTAGAAAAGACATCCTTAGGCTCCTTTCCTATTTTGAAACAATTTCTGACTTCATCAGAAGAAACTTTGCCTACAAATGTTGAAGAAGCCATAGTAGAACACCTGAAAACTTTGAGGAAGTACTTTCCAGCACCGGCCGATGATTACTTATCCTTTCCAGAAAAAAGACATAGGCTGCAGCATTGATAGCCTTTTGGAAAAAGAACAGGACCAACTAATAACAGCAAAGGATGGAAGGTTGTATACCAGGAAAATGAACTTGCAAAACTTTGATTTCTGGCGCAGAGTGAATATAATGAACTTGCTACCAAAGCACAAGTATATCGTTCCCTTCCCAACCACCTATCTGTGCAACCAAACATTTTCAGTGTTGTGCAAGATCAAGCCATTGAAAAGAAACAGACTTGCCAATATAGAAACTGACTTAAGTGCAAAATTAACCAACATTAAACCCAGCTTAACTGAGCTTATTCATTACAAAACACAGTTGCATTGTTCTCATTAACACATTCCAATGAACAATGTTTCAAGCTTTTTTAACATAACTTTTTTTTTTTAAGTAACGCAATACTAACTTTGTTGAAATGGTCAAATGGTGATTCAGAACATTATGAATAACTTTTTATGCATAAAAATGGAAAATAAATTCATTTTTATGACATGTGATGCCTAATGTTATTAATCCTTGGGTGGCCCACCTCGGTAGCGTGGTGGTAGCATGTCTGCCTCACGTACAAGAGGTCCCGAGTTCGAATCTCGGTCAGGGTGAGTTCCCAGGATAAGGTTTTTTCCGGGGTTTTCCCTTATCCTGAAAGACGAATGTTGGGTAACTCTAAGCTCCATGGACCCCGGGCTCATTCGAGCGTCATTTCACCCATTTCATTCATCATCCGATATGACTTAACGTTGGAGGACGTAAATTGCAAAAAAAGAAAAGAAAAAAAAAAACCTTGGGTAATCCAAAGAGTGTGGTACTTCAAATTTTTACTGATGTAAGGCTAAAGTTAAATAAAAAACTAGTTAGGAAAACTTGTATAAAATTTACTTTAAAATGAAAAAAGTAATTTTAATAAATAAAATTTAAAAAAATATATTTTTTCTTTAAAATACATTTTATACACAAGTTTATTTCATTTAGTTTAACTAAGTTTTTAATTTCTTATTAATTAAATTTAAAAATAAATACACAAGAAAATAATAATTATTTAAATTCCAATTATAAAATGCAACCAAAAGTTGATCCGTTCATATAAATTGAGTTGCCAAACTATGGGGATCCGTGAACAAGTTGTTAGATGATAAGGGGGTCCTGATGAGTTTCAGAAACACTGGTCTATAGTCTTATTTATTGTTCTTGAATTTAATGTAACCGGGAAAACAATTAATAGTGAAAACATAACAGAAATAATGTATAACAGATTAAAATATACAAAATCCATCAAATAACTTTTTATAGTAAGATTTCCAGAATATTTATTGCTTCATGCTTAACTTCATAAGTTTGCTTTCCTGTAACATTTTGGATATATGTAAATCTTTCTTCCCCTTCATCTTCCTTTGTACTAGCTACTAACAGAAGTTGATTTAAATGGCAAGTTTCTACATGTGATATTAAAGTTGATACTACTAGGTTTGATGTCATATATAGGCTAACATTTACCATCATTAATGTAATCTTGATAAGTTAGCACTTTTTATATGGACAATTTAACATTATTAGGGATATATATCTTAATTTGTAATAGATAAAAGATGCTGCACATGCATTTTTTTACTGAATTCATTTACATAAACACAGCTGAGAAAATTTGCACTATAGCATAAACTACTGTACTTCTGTATTACAAATACAAATTTACTGCTGATTAATTCATATTAACTTAGCTAACATTAATCCTTACTTTTGCATAGCAAATACATAGAGCTCAGAATTATTCAAACCTTTTGAGCATTGTGATCCACAAGGCCCCCAATTATGTAAACTTTGTCATCTTCCAATTCCGAGATCACATTTTCAGAATCACTTGTTAAATAAATTATATCTTTAAGGTCAAATACTTCTGCATAGTTCTCAGATGAAAAGTGCACCTGTAACAATCGTTTTTAATTTATATTATCACAAAAAGTTAATTTTAAAACTTCCTTTGTCCAGAAAATTAAATTTCTTACATCCCAGTTCCTGTATCCAGTATTTTTTGCCATTTCTTTTTCAGATCTTCCATTGAAACTCATAATGTACAACTGCATGGGATCCTTAGCTCTGCGGTTTAAACTGTAGCATCGTAATACTTGTTTGATGCATTTGCCCATATCCTACAAACATAAATTTAAAGCAAAAGTCATAATTAAATATAATTTTTTTAATATTTAACAGCAATGTAAGTAAATCTTGTAAGAAATAAATAAACAGTTAAAAAATACTATGATACTTTAAACTGCTACTATGCTGCTTTGGATAATTGTACTTAAATGAAATTGTGGACATTTAAAAGAAAAACTGAAATATTTTATATTTTTGTATATGTCAACAATGAATGAGATTGCAGAATTTATATGGAAATCAAACATATAAAACTAAATGCATTCATATTTGTGATTCTTGATATGGGTTTGTTGCTGGATATTTTGAAAGCAAGTTACATGTGAATGTTTGCTTTTAAAATCATAGTCTGGTGCAGGTTCAGTGTGGTTTTAGGTGAAGGTTTCAACACACACACACACACGCACGCACGCACCCCCACCCACACCCACACACACAATCAGTTTTGAAGTGTGATTTGTGAATCATGGCTGCATATGTCATCAAAGGAAAGGTCTCTCAGGGAGGCCATCTGTCAGTGCAGGAATTGCGGAAGAAGGTGCATGGCATTTGTACTAGTCCTAAAAAGTTTGTCCACAGAGCTATTTAGGAGTTCAACATCCCTAAATCCATTGTATCTAAGATTCTGCATATGTGACTGAAGCCACATTCAATGTCTACGAGATATAGAAAAAATATTTGAGTTTTTCTTTCAAATGTCATCAATTTCATTTCCATACGATTATCCATAGCAACATGATAACAGGTTAAATTATGACAATATTTTTATATTAATTTTATATTAATATTTTTATTTTTCTTAGCTCAACCTTACAATATGTGACAACAAATTTTCTGGAAGTGCAACCTAATGACATTTTTTAGGTATAATTTAGATGAGTTTTTGTTAGAAAATGTTTTATTAACATAACTTAAGCTTTATAATTATTTATTTACTTACTGTGCAGGTAGCCACACTGAAGAATACATAATAGCCAAATTCTCCATCTGGCATGACTCCAAGCAATGCAGCCAATACTTATTTGTCACTAAATTACTCTAATTATTTATATACACTGTTCTTAAATTACGCTATCTAGCTATGTTCACTGAACACTAATTTGTTAACTTAACTAAGCCTAGCCTAACTTTTAATTAAATCTAATCACTGTGTCACAGGGTGTGTTTAATGTCTTCCATTAGTGCCTGTAAAGGGTTTGCTGAATGGTTATTGGTGTCAACATGCCACAAATATTAAAAAATATAAGCATTTAGATATCTCCGTTATACGCCACCCCTGAAGAAATACCTTAGAGTCACCAGTGGAGTTCAATATTATTCATGTGTGTAGGCAAAGAACAAGGAAACTTGAAAAGCAGATTAAAAGAACACTTCTGATGCATAAAATATAAACAGACTTAAAAATCCGCTTTAGTAGCACACTTTTGGAGCAACTAGCTTGATTATCCCAGAAGTCAACCTCCTTAGGACAGTAAGATTTCCATCTGAACTCTTGAGAATGGGAAAACATCCACATTATAAAAACCAAGGACTCTGAACTCTCACCATCAAACCAGCTCAACAAGTTCATTTAGCACCACCAGAGATTCTACCAACAAAGCAACTATAGCTTGTCTGTACCTCAAAAGACAGTATGGAAATAAATGGGATATATCTATCTAACACACAGGAATTGTCATTAGCTTTGTCCTTTTTTACCCTCACGTTGTCACTTGCTAAAACATGGTGTAAATAATTAACTGTAATAATTTTCAGCTTTGAACACACTGTCTTATGCAGAATATTTTCTCTTATCAGATTATGTCATTTTTACTGTCGTTTTGTTTCTATGGGCTCAAATTTTTCGAAAATGCTTGTTCTTTGGTAAAAGTCTGATATTTGCTATTTGTATGTTAATCATGAGGTAACTATAAAGCTTATTGCTATAATACTACAACAATTTTTTCTTAGGTAGAGAAAATTACAGTTCTCCTACCTGCTAAGTTAGAATTCTCCATCTTAAATCAGACGAGTGTTATAATTTTTTACATTAAGTAATTTTGGAAAATTTTATATATATGCACTAGAAAATGTAGGGAGCGAGAAACTTTTTTGTTATGGGGTTTACATTGGGGGACAAAGCAAGAGAAATGTAGAGGATATTTGAAGGCAATTTTTAAAAGAACCCACAATCCTCTTAAGTTCTTGCATTCGTTGTATGTGTCAAACAAACAAAAGGAATTCATCTACTTATTGTCCCATGCACTCTCCAACAAGTAGTCAACCAGTTACCTCCTAATCTGTTAATTAATTTGCTTCATAACCAACATTTAGAATTTCACTAGTGTAAATCTATTGTACTAATTATGATCTTTTGTTTTATATTTTATACAGTAGAACTCCATTTAACTGACTTAACATGGTACAGAGGTATTTTGGATAGTGCCTAATTTTAATAATTGGTGGTAACAATTTTATGAAAAGAAGAATGATGATGGGATATGGGGATGCTGCTTCTCTGAAGTTCCTGGTATTTGGTCCATAAATGTGGGACCAACAAGACACACACTTTTCGATAACCTAATCTTTCAATTATTTCTTGCACTGCACTATGCTTTGCAGCAATTTTATCCAGAATTACATGCATTTCTTCTCTAATGAGCTTATTATCAACTGTTTCCTTGTTGTATTCTACAAGAAGTTTGAGGGAGAAAGCTATTGTACTCATATTGGATATAAATCAATGACAAAACTCTTATTTTCAATACGTAATAAGCTATGGTATTGTTTTCTGGGATAAATCAGTGCACAATAAGAGGATCTTCTTATGAAAAAGATGAATTTTAAGTGTTGCAAGTTGTCAATCATGCAGGCCGTTGTTCAAGAAAATGGGTATTTTAAGACTCACATCAATAAATATATTCACTTATGTGTTGTGGTTGATAACCATAGCATCTTTAAGTTTAATCTTCTGGTGCACAGTTACAATATTAGGCGTAGAAATGACTTACACAGGCCATGCGCTTCTCTATGGCTGGCCCCGTAGCTCAGTTGGTAGAGCACCTGCCTACCCTGCGAGGGGTCCCAGGCTCGATTCCCGGCTGGTGGTGGGGATTTTTCTACAACCAATATGATTCCCAATCTTCCCCACAATCCGGAGGTATGAATGAGAGTGTGAATATGTGCATGATCTAATGATTAAAAAAAAAAATCCAAAGTATCACCAACCCAACGTCTACGAGATAACACCGTCACAGTATGTTCCAAAGGAGAACAGCTGCCAATAGGACCATTGCAAAGGCAGAGTATAAATGGAACAAAAAAAAAAAAAAAAAAAAAAAAAAAAACTCCTGTATGGTTGTTAAAAAGATCTCTGCTACTCTGCCATACAATTATATAATGGTCTTTCCAAAATTATTGTGTAAACGACTTTAAAAAAAAGTTGCGGAAGTTCTTGCTTATGCATACTGTTTACAACATAAAAGAGTACTATAATATAGTTTCTTTACTACCAGTGTTAACTTTCTTTTATTGTAAGGATTGTGCTAAGGTGTTGGGGGGGGGGGGGGGGGGTGAATGGAAAATTACAAATATTATATAGCTGTATGACATGTTTATATTCCTGTGTCTTACTCTGCTAGGTTTAAACGAACAAGATACAGTATACATTTTACCAAAACATGACAAATTTCAAAGAGAACCACCCAAACCTCAAAGTAATGCCGCCTTGACAGAGAAGTGGGCAAATGTGTTATGTTTTGGAAAAAACTAAAAAAAACTATACAAAATAATTAGGGATTACTTCCTAGACTGAAAAATTAAAAATTAGAACTGAAAACATACTGGCCTAGAATAAACAAGAAAGATTTTAAGTATGAATGACTGCTACTGGAAGCTGATTTAAGTTACCGTTTGTAAATATCTGCTTCATAATTGTATCATTTTGTGTTTCATTGAGCTCCAGCGTCAGTAACTGAGATACAAATAGGTACAAACCTTATCGTTCATTAAGTGATCAAATGACAAGTCAATAACTACACGTATTTTACAGTTGCTTTGAGACATTGTACTCTGCTTCAATTCTTTTCTGGAGCGTCCTAATTTGATGTTGTTCAGTCGTGCATGGAGTCTCTTCTGCTTCAACTTCTCTTTCTCTTTGGCCCTAGAAAAGAAAGTTATTAAAACATATTGAACCTATTTATTAAATTCCAAGGGAGTCAATGATTTAGGTTAATGCTCCAACTGCTTTGAAGTAGTTGGTTGAATTATTATTCACCAAAAGAAATATTTTCAATTCATTCAGATTACCATGGGTAAAGCAATGCAAATTACCTTTTCAGGGGCTTGTAAGCCAACCATTTTTCGTGTTTCTTTAATTTCCGTAACTGCCGTTTGGACATAGGTCCATTGTTATCACCTTGAACACTCCTAGACAATTTACAATTTTCCAGTTCAACACTGTTATTTTCTGTATCATTAACTTTAAACCGTTTATCTGGTGGTTCACTAGTTGTCAACTCTTCAGTTTCTGCAGACTCCATTAATGTTCCCAATAGATAACAACCTTATACCCTTAAACTTAATGGAATATGCTCTTTGAGCTTTAAATTTGTCGTTTTACCTCATAGCTATTTTGTTATTTAAATTGACTTCCTATTTTCAATAAACTATTGAGGTTAGAATTGAAAGTACATAACCTGACCACATGCAAGGGCTGGGTTGGCTTTTGTCTTTTGACAAGCATCTGCCTTTTGCTGCTATCTGGTGTTGCACCTACGAACTGTTCAAATACTATGTAACTGGGTGCCCTCTATGACAAAATCATTTAGGTTTTCGAAGGTTGGTAGGTCTTATAGTTGTATGCTTGTTGTGGCCATATGTGTAATACGTTTGAGTTGTCAGTTGTTGTGACATCACAGAGTGGTGAGCGGTCCTGATAAATGTGCGTTAATTTGTTAGAACTTTAAGCGCAACAGTTGGTTGAATTCCGTAGTGTAAGTTTATTTAACGGAATTTCTGTTCCATGGGTCGGTTTGCGTTTGTGCATAGTGAAGATACATAAGCAGTATTTCAAATAAGAGTAAGGCGTGTTAGCATTCTTAACGGAAATTTCTTGTTTTCCCGTTCTATTTGTCATGTATAGTATTTAACATATTCGAATAACAACACGTGCAGTTATAAGGAAAGTCGTTGGACGATTCAGTGTTATCTCTTGATCTGGATTTTCAATACTGCTATATTATCAGTGTAGTGCAGTTTTTCGCGACTGACGTATGCATCAGTTTAACTGTTAAGATGTCCAAGTCCGATTTTGTTGGTGGAATCTCCTTCAACTCCGATCATAATGGCCTTTTGAGTGTTGATGAGCGACTGATTAAAATAATTAAGAAGGAACCTATCGCAGACACATATCATGTGGAACATACACCGTTTGCCAGGTAAGAACATTCCCCTTCAACATAATTTAATCACCAGAGGGTATTTTAATAACTTATATATGTTATTATATAAATATAATTAGTCTATTATTACTGACTTGGGTATTCTGCGTTAGTGATTTAACCGCACAATGGTGTTTGTAAAATGGGCTTGGACATTGGGTTCGTGATTATATTACTACTGGTACACATTTTCTGTAGTGAATAATGAATGGGAACCGTCTTGTTCCGTTTGCATGTTTTGAATGCGGGAAATTATGAAGTAACTGCCCCGCCCCCTAAACAGGTCGAACATCAAGATTGTTTGCATTGGTATTTGAGGAGCAACTCGTTAAATCTAAGATGTATAGATTTTTTATTTATTGTAAGACCACCAGGTTTCTTTGCATTCTTTACATTCCTTGTACATGCCTTGCGGATTAATTATGCGATATCTCTTGAGAGACTTTAAAGGAAGGCTGTTTATTTTAATGGGTATATAGCGTGAGGGGCAGTGCGGAAAATAAGACTATTGCGGTAATTACGTAGAAAATGAAGCTAGTTACAGCGAAGCAATAAGTATTATACAAATAGTTATAGTTAAGAAAATAGTGACAATCTTAGTGTTGCAGTGCTTGGGGCTGGCTGTACATTTGTGCAATGCTTACTTCAGGTTACATGAAATATTTACCATGTTTATTTTCTCTACAAACTCCTAGTAGAGCGAAGATATATTGTATTCAATTTAAAACTTCAACGTGGAAATTCACAATTTCATGTCTATGGCATGTAGCTCAACAAACTTTTTCGAAATGCTATCGAAATTGCTTTCCATTACCTCGAAAATGGAGTAGATGGGAATAATTCCGATGTGCTGTTGCAGCATGGCTTTCTGTACTCTTGTGTAAACTTCTTTCGAACATTTGTTCTTCATGTTAATCGAGATCAACATGTATATAAAGGATCCTCTTGTACGTACAAGGAAATACGGGGATATACAGGTTCTTCATTTAAAACCTAACGGAGCACACACCGTTTCGTCTCTCACGCGACCTTACTGGGTTCCCCCCCACTACCGACTGTCATTGTGCGCGGGGGCTAGCGATGTGCAGTCCACTCGGCTGTACATACTTTACCGGCCACCAACATAAACAGGCGCTTGATTAGCACGCATTGTCCTGTGTCGTAGTTATAAATGGGAATCACCAAGCTGTGTTAACAGAGAGTATATCCCTGATGAATTACCTCCGTCCAGATTTACAATTCGCGATATTGTGAAGAAATCGAAACCAAACAAACAAAACACGAAGCAAACGCGAAAGCGTAAACGTGCAGTGTTAACAGAGGAAAAGTTAGAGGACATAGGTGCATGTTTTAAAGGTTCACCGACCCAAAATTAGCACAACAAATTGGAATTTGAGTCTCCTGCACATAGAGCAACTAAATTCTCAAAACTAAAACCGTTTAAGTAAACAAGTGTCCATGCTTTAAAACAAGGTGACCCAGTAGCACAAATACATTATTGTGAATGGTTTCTTTCATCAGTGAATGACGGTTTAATCGATCCACAACTTCTTATTTGATGAGGCATGGCTCCGCCTCTGTAGTCGTGTCAACATTCATAACAGTCAGTACATTTGAAAGTCCACATCGCGTTCAAACAATCCCTCATAATCGGAAAGTTGGAGTTTGGGTGTGTTAGTGCTAGACGCATAGTCGGTCCAGTATTCTACGAAGACTTGTAAATGCAGAGAGGTGTCGAAATGACATTTGGGCCCCATTTTATCATGAACTGATAGAAATACAATCAGATTGGTGGTTTCAAGATTCTGCTACTGCAGTTGCCGCGCCGTGACTGAGTGGTTAGATCGCTCGGCTCTCATCAAGGCGGCCCGGATTCCATCCCAGACGACCTCAAAGTGACATCTGGTGGACAACACGGCACTGGGCCGTTTTTCTTCGGGATCTCCGGTTTCGCCCGCCATCTCATTCCACCGGTACTTCATCTTAATCTCGTGTATCATCAGTGTCACCGCCTGCAGATTGCTGATAAAGCTAGTGGGTTAGATGGCAGATGACTAACCTGACACCCATTTTTCTTCCGAATAAACAAGTGGACTCGACCATAAACTACTGCGCAACATCACATCATATGCCACGTTATACCTATTTCATGTTAATTACTTTCATAAACATTTCCAGTGCGATGGCTTTTAAGTGTGCTTAAAAGCGACAGCCCCGTGTCAATAAATTTATATTATATGAGAGTTCAGCATGACAAAATTTCGGCACACCGGCGATTTGTAATATTGCAGGTGTGGCCATTACCCTTAATTTTAGGAGCAGCAAATTTCGGAAGTAATTCGAAGCGAGCCACATTGTAATCAAATGGCGCTTTGAATACCCTACGAAATACTGAATGCCAATACTGTTGTAATAATGTGCATTATTTTTGGTGTTTACGATTGCTTTTTGTCCTCAGAAATGTGCAAATTAGCTTAATTTCTATAGCCCGACATTTTGTGCATATGTTACTTTTGTTTTTATACAAAA
Source organism: Mantis religiosa (assembly GCA_030765055.1). Lineage (NCBI taxonomy): Eukaryota > Metazoa > Arthropoda > Insecta > Mantodea > Mantidae > Mantis > Mantis religiosa. Next base: position 109,655,435 of record CM060949.1, read on the forward strand.
ATTAAATATTATTAGAGCTGCCATTTGTTAATGCATAAATGCTGCTATGTCCATTAGGTAATCTCCAGAACACGATTTTCTTTTAATATTTGGTGGTGTACGAATACTTTTTGTTCTCTAATGCTTAGATGTTGAGGTTCGTATACCTAAGCGACTGCTGTTCATTGTCAAGCTTAGTACAACCACAGAAATACTGTCACTCGTTGCGTTAATTTTAATTACTTATACCTCTAGCCGTTGTTGATCACTGAAGACAACTGCTCCAAAAATGTTGAGGTTCAGTTATAATTAGTAACGACCAGATTTCTGTGACTTGCAATTTTTTCTGATTATGCTAGGTCAATGCTATATGGAAAATATGTGGCTAATAACATTGTAAGGGATATTAAACTACCTGTAAGGAAAACTTTTTGTATAGCTTTTGTTGATTTTAAAGAAACTTCTCATTGTTTAAGTACAAGTAATGTTAGGCTAACAAAATCCAGACTCTAATCATTAATTATGCGGAGATGTACGTCCCCCAAGACAGAAGGGAAAAATCCTTAAGTTTGTTAATAAGCTTAGGTTTCTGATTGACGGAGCAATGTCCGAGACTTGAGGATTTAAAATTGAGAAAAAACACGACTGAAGGTCAGCTTTGAAACATCACAGTTGTGTACATTAGCAATGTGTGTTAGCAGCAAAATGTTACGGCCCATTTGTCACACAGTATTTGCTAAACAAGCGACCGCTAGGCCCTGAAGGCTGCAAGCGTTACTAGTCAGCTACGCTCGGACCTTCTGTAAACTATAACGATACTGACGAGGCGAGAAAGATAGAGACAAATATGTTAAGGTTGCTGACTGATGGAAGAAAAACTCGTAGTTCAGGCGGTTCACTAAATTACCCCTCTCTCATTCTCACCGCCCATATATTTACAATATGTGTAAATGTGTTGCGTTTGTGCAAAGGTAATCAAGAATTCACAAAAACGACTACAACAACGCTTTGCATACTTTAAAACACAAAATACAGAATAAATAACAAAAAGTAGCACGATTAAAACAAAGTAAAACTCACATGACCCTTTCTACCCTGTGATTCATTTCCTTACAGCTTCTACTAATTGTTCTTGCAAACAATTCAAGTTAATTATGATAAACTTTACATAAATACGCCCACTTTCTTCTCGGGCAGCCAGCCAGCCAGGTGAAAAGATCATCAAATATCAACGTTTCGGGAGTGTCCATCTCTCCCATCATCAGGATATTTATAAAATGTTCTAACCACAAATGAAATACTGGATATAACACAACTATAAACAAAGACAAAAGGCTGCCCGAAAAGAAAGTGAGCGTATTCGTCTCCAGGAAAGCTTCAGGTCTTATTTTACATAAATAGTTTAATTGCACGTTTCATTTAGATGCAGAGTTAGCAGAAGTCTTTAAAAGCGCGTCGCTGGCCTTCAGTTTCCATGTTCTCTTCGTGACAACGCGAGAAAGTATTGAAAAAACTCAAACCAGCAATAACCCCTAGCTCTACAACAGCGGCACTATTACAACTAACCCATTTTTTCGAATGGATACGTTATGTTTTCGAGCTCTGCAAAATGTATTATTATTATTATTATTATTATTATTATTATTATTATTATTATTATTATTATTATTATTATTATTATTATTATTATTATTATTATTATTATTATTATTATTATTATTATTATTATTATTATTATTATTATTATTATTATTATTATTATTATTATTATTATTATTATTATTATTATTATTATTATTATTATTATTATTATTATTATTATTATTATTATTATTATTATTATTATTATTATTATTATTATTATTATTATTATTATTATTATTATTATTATTATTATTATTATTATTATTATTATTATTATTATTATTATTATTATTATTATTATTATTATTATTATTATTATTATTATTATTATTATTATTATTATTATTATTATTATTATTATTATTATTATTATTTATTATTATTATTATTATTATTTGTAGTAAAGTTTCAGCTATCTCATCCGTTATGTACCTACGTATATAAAATTCCTTCTGAATGAAGAAAATTGAACGGATCATTTAATTTCTCTAGTTAATATGTTAAATGCGTAATATCAGGCATTTTGGAGAAAGTAAAATAAAATAATTTTTTATGTGAAGGATAACTTGGATAGGAGAGACTTTTTGAAAATCTGTTGCATTGCATCTTTAGTTGCTACTGAACTGGCACTTCAAGAGTTATGTCTGGTATTAATCATTTTTTTTTTTTTTTTTTTTTTTGAGTTTATGCAGTTCATATATACACGGAACCTTTTCTCCCTCCAAAGATTCAGGGGTCGATTACACGAATTTACAGTGAAATCTCGCCATCTTAACTTTTTAATGAAATAACTCCTCTACCTATGGGTACGTGGTAGCAAAAGTAATTAAAGGGCAATATAAATAATGCAGATTTGAACCCCCAAGGAGAAAAGAAAGGGGGAAAAAAACCTGAGCTATTTGAACAGGTTTGTTGGGAAGAACTTATATCCCGCAATTTCTTAGTGTTTTCGTTGAACATTACTAAGGATCACTTTTGTATTACCCTAATCCGTATTTTGCATCCATTACTTGCAGCAACATTTGGCTTATGTGAACAACATTTGAGCCGCAAAGGTTTATTTTGGGAATTATAAGTATAGAAAAATGTAATCACTGCAGCATATAGCACCAATTAATCTTTGGCAGGACGGGTCGAGGCGAGAGAGCAGTAAGTTGCAACGCAGTGGGATTCCTAACGTTTCCAGACTGGGTATCCTTTGCCGCCCCTTCGATGATCTGGTCGAGTTCATTAGAAAATTCTGTGCCAGGGAGGAAACAGTTTCCTGAAAGCGTATCTTTTGCAATTCTAAAAGATGAAATGAAGGTAAATGGACAGGAAAGATTGCGTAAAGAAAGCAAGTTCAGGTTGGACAGTCCATCGGAAATCGAATAAGTTAGAAAAAATTATTGGGCTACGACCTAAACGAACCCTTTGCATATTAAAATAGGAAAATTTGGACAGTGTTATTTAAATATAAGAGTATAAAAGTGAACCTCTTAAGGTCAGCCTTAGGAGTAACAAGAAAAAAAAATAGTCATCAAGCACCTATAGTATCCAGAATTTTAAACAATGCTCTTGGTGTTTGCCATACTAAGTCATTAGTCATAGAAAGGGGGTAAGAATACACATCAGAACAATGTAAGTTGAACATAAATTGGTAAATATAGTGAAGACATACTAGCTTATTCCAGGTATTTAGATTTTCCCAGCAATGTGTTTTGTGGCATAATTATTCTATCGCCAAGAACCTTGCAAAGGACATTAAGGATGGCAATACTTTGGCGTAGCGAACCATGGTGCGTGCTTGTGCGGATAAACAGAAACCAAGAACGCAGAAAATTGTCCCCGTTTGTTTGTTCTTCCGTGCACACATTTACATTCTTGGAGAGATTGTTTGCACACCTGCAGGGACATGTCTGACCTGCTAATACAGCTTACTTCTCCAGATAAGATAACCTGCTTTTCGTTTGTCCCGCTTGTTTTGTTTGCATTTTCAGCATTTCAGTTCTAAGTTAAAAATTATCCTGGTAGGAAAATTAAGAAATTTCAGGAAGGAAAATCCGGGCACAGAAACCGTGATAAAATAGTTGTAAGAAGTTAAGCCTTGTTTTTTTTTTCAAAATGACATCGATAATGCGGATGAGAAAGGAAGTTTTTCTTTCTGACATAGGGCAGTAAGAGTCAGCATTAATCATGTAATAAATGAAAACATAAGTGCTACTAAAAACGCTTTTGACGTTAGCGCTTAGTGTAGGGCAAAAGTTGCGTTTTAGGCATTGTTGCCCATACTCCACACTGAAATCAATGGCTGGAATGAATTATTGATCTTCTAAGCCACAAATTACAACTGAATTGCACTGTGTTCGGTCCCTTAAACTCTCGCTAAAACTCAACTGCCCCGAAGACTCCCGTCAGCTTAACTGATACGATAATCGGCTCCTAATATAGGGACTAAACCTTAAGCCATCTTTTGGAAGACAAAACTGCTAGAAACGGCCCAAACGAATCGTCGGAAGCAGAAAGAGCACACAATGGCTAGTTTTCTGTTGAGATATTGTTCAGCAAGGTGACCCTCGGCAGGTAGTCTTGTCTTGTCATAGGAAATCAGACGATCCCACTGCACCACCAGAACTTCTCTTGGGCGGCCTCTGGGTGGGATAGATAATACAGTTTATCCTCTACATCACGCGGTACGGTTCTTGCCACGATTGTCAGTTGCGCCTCTTGGTCCAAGTAGAGCAATAAAGCCACACAATATCTTCCTTGCTGGGAACCTTGGCTGCTTGCTTGCCGATCATTTTTGTAATTTGCGTTCTCCAACGTTAAGTCATATCGGACGATGAATGGAATGGGTGAAATGCTCAAATGAGCCCGAGGTCCATAGAGCTTAGAGTTGCCCGACATTCGTCTTTCAGGATAAGGGAAAACCCTGGATAAAACCTTATCCAGGTAACTCACCCTGACCGGGATTCGAACTCGGGACCTCTTGAACGTGAAGCAGATAAGCTACCATCTACGCTACCGATTTCTACCTAGCGTCGAACACACACAATTAGAACGCTCCGCTTCGAGGTCTAGTACGACCTTATCCCCAAGCAAGGTGTCGCCTGCTGCTGTCTTTATCTTGCAGGGCCGATCTGTTTTTCTTGACGGCAAGCCCTCTGCCACGTCGGGTCTGATTGCGGTCACAGTTGCGCCTGTAACCATTAGTATCTGGGCAGCTTTCCGTGTATAGAGTAGTCCATTCCGAGGTTTCCATCTATCCCTCTGTCCAAGGAACATTGCATCACTTAAGGGGAAGGAACTACCTCTCGTGCTCTCACTGCTCTGATCCTGCCTTCTCTGACAGATGGTTTTGTAGTCGCCCGAGCATCACACAGTGAATTATCCACATCCCTTCGACAGAGGAGTAAGCAGCTTCCTGGAGCACCTAAATGGTTGGAGGGTTCACCAGAGTTTTGTTCAGTTGCAGGGCGAACTCTTGCAGCGTCTCCACTGACGTTTGCAGCCTTGATTTAAATGACTGATTACAATAGACTAAGCTCTATGATTTTCTATTTTCGTGATCCTCCCAGATATTTTCGAACACTGCCAACGTTTGGATCGCACTTCTGCCAACCATCCTTAGAGGCTCTCAGCTGATCTTCCTCTTTCAGTGACCAACGATTGAGACTTTTACCAAGCATTTCTTTCAACATAGCAGTCACTTCCTGCAGCTAAGCCGTTCTCCAATATCCTCCAGGGCCTTAACGCGTTGGTCGATGTCTTCCTCCTTTTCGCCGACCTCTTCCATGCCGGTCCTTCGTCAATTTTGTTTGACAGCTCCGCTTTCATCTTGAACATCTGTCTTCATTTCTTTCCTTAAACCCCCCCCCCCCTTCCCCATTTACGTCTTGATTTCTTCCATCGCAGAGTTCTCTGTTATTGCACTTCCCACCTGATCCATTCCATATTGCATTTTTGTCTCAATATTTTCTATTCAGTAGTTTACATTCTTTTAGATTTTATTTCTCGGTTTTGGCCAATAATTTTTCAAGCTTTGTCTCCTTCATGGCTTTTATACGCCACTCCTGACAGCATTGTAACAATTGAAAACACCAGTTGTTGCTAAGTCCTCTTAGTCGCTTGGCGTAGCGCAACGTAGCGCAAATAGTTTCTTACACTCAGATCAAAACATTGAAATATGTTTTATTTGTTGATGCCGCTGTCAATTGCCAGGATCTTATCCAACGCCGTCGATGTGCCGGAATTTCATCCTTCAGGTGTCCTTTTACATGCCAGTAAACCTACTGACATGTGGCTATCGCCATAGAGCGCACTTGAAAAACCATCGGTCGGCCTAACCTATTGGCCGACTCCACTCTCAGTTCACCGCTTCCATTGTGGAGATTGTTAAGGTTGATCTACTCTGTGACTACAGAGTATTTTATGTGTGCGCACGTAGTTTCGTCATACTACGCTTAAAACAAGTAATATATTTTCACTTATTTTAATTTATTCTTATTTCAGAAAACGGATATAAGGCTGATAAACATAAATATTTAGCTGTTATGCATGCTAAGTTTCTGTCATAATAAGGTAGAAAGAAACCAGTGTCCATGTGAGGACTATTTATAAATAACTCAAGTGATCGACAGCCAAAGCTACTGAGAACCGATTTTTTTCACAAATTGTAGCTCTCAAGTAATAATAAATTAGTTTGTGTACAGTATGTTCACAGCAGTCCATGAATTCTAGACAGGACATGTTTACAACATTGTGGCACTATTGTCACGTATATAAGTAAGCGTAATATACTTAGATGATAAAAAATATGTGAACATTTAATGCGTGAAATGTTTTGGAGCGTGGACTCGCATTTGAAATACTCAGTTTTATAGCTGAACCCGAATCATGGATGTCAGTGCATTAAGACGGTAAATGATGTATGTACTCCGCATTAGTCTTATTCATATAGGTGAACCTAGAAAAGCTTCAGGCTTTTCCTAAATGCCGAAATATTTGCTGTGAAAGCACCACATTTCACTGTAGAGCCCCTGTTTTTATCAGAGGTGCTTTTGCGCTCGGTTTCAATCATTTGTAGCATGAAACACTTCTACAACATACTTCCAAGACTCCATGAGGTTTGGAAAACCAGAATGCTTGACCACTGGAACATAAAGGCAGTCGAAAGGAACACTAGTTCTTTCAGTCGATCTTTACATTAATGCTACACAACCTGAAACACATACCCAGTATACTGGCCCTCTTCAGAAGTTTACCAAAGTACCTAAGACGTTGAAGCAAGTTCCCGAGGCACTATAATATCGCTTTCTGTGCACTTAACATACCGTATATTCAATTAACAGAATAGGCTGTGACATTTTAATTTACATTTCTCTGTAGAAATGGAGAAGGGACTTAATATGGGGGTCTAAATTGGAAACAAAATGGAAATATACCAATTATTCAGTTTAAAAACATATATTGAATAAACATGTTTCGGACAAGATGTGCTATTTAAGAAGTTATATAAACTTTTGCTTCTTGCTGTTTAAACTATTTATCGCAGAAAATGGTATAATTTCCTGAGCATGAGGAACAAGCACAGTAAAATTCTTTGAGCAATCAAACCCTTTTAAATTGGGATGGGACTGAAACATTCAAGTGAGCGGAGATTTGAATCACAGTTTTGTTTATGACTTAAAAAAAAAGCATGTGAAATGGGAGATGCCATTAGAGGAAGAGAATGTCGGCATTAACGAACAGAGCTGGGGTTGATATGTTCATATAAACGGTGTTGTGCTCAATATTTAAATTATGTTAAACTCTTCGGTAGAAGGGTAGGGCATCTATTTGTTACATAAGTAACTGAACCAAAAAGGACCGCCATGGACAGGAACCTCCCGATTACCAGCCTACAAGTCATTTGATATCATTTAACACATCCGAAAAGAGCAGACAGGCCACTGACGTTGATAATGATCTGTTAACAGCGAGGTCACACCAGGCCAGCCAGCCTTATCGTGTGAATTACAACATTGTTTTTCGCTTAATACTACTGTTTATACTTCTGTGTGTATACCTAAGCAATTGTTTATTAAATGTATTGGTTGAGAGCAGTTGAAAAGAGTGAAAAAGAAAAATTCTGACTAAATATGAAGTTAAAGTTCATAAATGTATCTAAACATAGATTACATTCTGTTTTCCTCGTATTAAGACATTTTTATGGATTTTTTAGCTTCATTTTACCCATTTCATTCATCGTCCGATATGATCTAACGTTGGAGAACGTAAATAAGAGAGAGAGAGAGAGAGAGAGAGAGAGAGAGAGAGAGAGAGAGAGAGAGAGAGAGAGAGAGAGAGAGAGAGAGAGAGAGAGAGAGATAGATTACTGTCGTTCGCCAGGGCATTGTCTTTGTTCTTGCAGTGAAGTGGTGAAATTCTCGAGACTATGTAAACAGAGTAATACCAGCAATTGCAATTTACTGTCTACAATGAGTTGAACTATTGCTACAATATCGTGTATTTCTTGTATGGTCATGATTATACTGTTTTACAGTATACAGTTTGCTTATTGAAAGTATGATCATACTTGCTTTGTTGAATATGGTAATATAATATATTAGTTACTATTGCTGCTTCACGTAATATTTATTGTCCCGGGAGAGAAAGGAAAGTTAATTTTGAAGCGGAGTACAAAATATTGGAGCAAGAACGCTGTCTCAGGTTCATTTATGTCAATCACAAGGTATAGTTAAACTCGTGAGTTAAATACGGTAAAGTGTAAATATTGTCACGGGTTTAAGGTCACATAGCTCACAATATAAATAGACTGACATCGCAACTAAGGTATGCACGGCAGTAACGCGGAAACATGTCCTGTGACGTGATTTACTCCACATGGGAAATATATTCTGATGTCAGATATGAATCTATTCCTGCTGGATACATTCGGGCTAGCAACGAATTATACTCCATACAATGAATGCAATAAATGACGCATGTGGCTAGTGGTATATACCTACTGCATGGCAAAGCGTGGAGGCGTATCGGAAATAATGTGAAACAACGGAGTTATTTACGTGAACCTATCGCACATCAGATGCAATCACGTGTCAGACACCGGCAAAGAAGAGCAAATTAAAATCCGTTTGTGTCAAGCGACAAAATGGGCAGCTGCAATCGTAATTTACATTTTATATAATAGTTAATCGTCTAACCTATCAGACACACACAGCTCCCAAGTGCTCTATTTTTATTTCGTCACTTCCTGTACGCCAAGTTAGTATATTTGAATGCAGCGCTGTCAGTGAGGTTCAATGCGCCTCAATGCTCTGTCATGTAGCAGCACGCATATATTTGATTGCAATACTTTAGTAGTGCACTAAAATGTAGATCCTAAAACATAGAAATAATCAAATATGTAATATTTTGGAGTGAAACATTTCCGTATTATCTCTTATTTGTTTGAATTTTCCGAATCTTGTCTCAAACGGAAATCGTTATTAGTTTTTTATTTGTGTTGGATATGCAGAGAGAATGAAATTCCAAGATAATAATATACCGACCAGCTCTCTAAAGATTTAAATTTCGCTTAAGCGAAATTGTATTTTGTATTGTATTTGTAGGAATTGTATTCCCATCGCACCTATAAGGAAATATGTAATGACGCAATTTGTACAAACGTTTAACTCTATTAACATGAAGTAGATAGCAAAATAAGTTTTAAGATAGTAAAATGGTATTACAAGAGTGCGTTGGGAGTCTCGTGAGAGCACACTTTTTTTCTGATTCGGGGGGGGGGGGGGGTGGGAGGGGCTCTCGGAACATATTTCCAGTGTGATCTGATAGCGTCTTTTTCGATGAAATAAAATATTAACTTCCACTGCTTACAGTAGTTTGTAATTTATTTCTCATCTTTCCTTTTACATCATCAAATTGAAATACAAGATCAAGATTACAATTATAAAATCCATACTGGAAAACGTCATATATTCCTACATCCTGAAAATCCTGCCATGTTGCTTGCATTGAATAATAATTCGGTCCCCATACACCTAAACCCAAGTTTTTGTGTATTGGAGGCCCTCTAATCCTTTTTACATATTTTGCGATTTCACCTATCCTATGGGGCCCAAATGACCTTGTTGTCGACGGGCCCTTAAACACCACTCACTCACACCCCCCCCCCCTATCCTAATCTACGCTTTTCTCTTAATTGTTCTTAGTCATTTCTCTTTAACTCTCCCTAGATAATTCCCCATATTTCTTATGTTCTTTTCCCCTTATACTTACAAAATTTTTCTGATCACTGCTTCGTCCCCCAAATTGTCCCATTTACGTAGCCAGGCCTGGTCTCTCCATATCTTTTACTGCATTATAATATACACTGGAGGTCTGCATTCTCTTCTCCACACAATGGACATTTATATCTTGACCTGTACCTTTCAAGTTTATCACCCCGTTCTCGCCCAAGCAAAACCTTCTCGCCCTAAATTATTACATATAGTAACCCTTCCCGGTTACTTCTCCTTAGATTATGAAAACATTCTTTAATTATATTGCCATCTTCCAAGTTAGCGATTCCTAATAAATATTTCATTACTCTTGATAAGATTTTAATTTTAATAGAATGCCTGCCCAGTTCCAATTGTGCTGCGCCATTAGGTGATGCTGTCGGTAATTCTAGTATATATTGCTATGTTTAACGAACGCTTAATTTTAATTAGAAAAGCATTGTCTTGTTGGGATGTTTGACATTTGAAATTGAGTTTATTATACGTTTAGTAATCCACACCGTATTCATGAACCTATGTATAGTATTCTGTGTTATTAGTGCTTATTTAAACATAAACTTCAAATAATAAAAAATACATATTTATTTTGAATTTGAATTTATTGATTTTACATGTCTTCGGTGTTATTCGTGGCATGTTTATAAAATAACAATAATTAAATTTGCAAATAGCATGTGTATTTAAAATGCTTTACACATGTAATTTTAGCTTTTAAAATATAATCCAGATTGTACTGAAAATACTCCTGTAGTGGTTTTCATGTCTCTTCTTTTCTAAAACAATTTAAAACGATACAGAAAAAATTATATGATTCAGAACTTGACATTGGAGAATTAGGGGTCAATTTAATTTCATTCGTGTATCTGTCAGGAATGTCAAACTGCGTTTAGTAAAAGTGTCAAATCAGGCCTTTCCAGTAGAGTTTGTAAGCGCTTTTATGGAATACCTATGACCACATCTGCTGCTGGAATCCCTCCAAGAAGGAAGTGGCTTTGGCTGAGGACAGCAGATCGATGTCTCTCACGGGCAGATGCTCTGTTTACGCTTGGCAGTCTTTTCTCTTGGAGAAAGGAGAGCAATGCATTATTTTTCCTTTATTGTGTAAGGAGGTAGTGTTATTGGCATGGGATTTATTGCTCTTAAAATTTGTAAGTTATGAGGTTTTTATCAAAAGGAATGATTATCTGGCTCTAAAAAGTTTTTTTTTTTAAAGTGAACACTTCATTTCAAACAAGCTGTACAGGAGCGTTTCTGATCTTGCTTTTGCAGGCGTGCATCGCACTTCACTTTTTTATAAACATTCTAATATGACAAAAGGTGGCAGTGCAAGTGGTTGCAGGTAACATTTAAGTGCCCTTGTTCTGTGAGAAGTAAATTATACTATAACAATATCCTATGCCTGTTCCGTGAAAAGAGGGTATTGTTAAAAGCTGGAATGCTGAATATTAGACACAAGATTATAATTGTTAAGGGCTTACGTGACTATCAGCAGAATCGGTGTGAACAGTTTTCTTTCCTTCTAGCCTGACATCTAAACATTTAAGCATTTTTAAAACAGCAAGTGACTTATACACGCCATTGTCAGATGAAAGCTCCTGAAGAAGAAAAAGATGTTGGAAACGTTTTCGTAACTTTGTACGTATTTAATTTCATCAGTCGTTAAGAGGGGTTAAACCATACTCCAACTACAACTATGGTCCCAAGATGTTAAGTATAAGATACTATTTCTCGTGTTTCTTGCTTGCTTTTTTTATTTTTATTTAATGAAGCATTATGTGGTGAGGTGAAATATGCTAGTATTGGATAACCATTGGAGTTGTTGAAGTTTTAATGTAGAAAATATTACCGAAATGCTACATTTGATATTTCCCAATGTTTTCAGTTTATTGTAAACAACGCAGGGAAAAATATATTAACAAACTGAAGGATATGACCAGGTGATAGCGTCTGTCACAGTCAGAAGGTTTTGAGTTTGACATTTCATGTACCGTTCACTCTACTGAGGCCCTTTTATGGGTTTTCTTAGTATTAATACCGACTCAAATATACAGCGACGCATCCATCGATCCAGTCACAAAATAAAACAGTTCTAAATAAAAAATGATACATAAAGGTGATTTCATAACTAAGGTCAACTGCCCAACGTTGCCCTGACTGTACATGCACACGAAGAAAACTCAGTTTTCCGCGATTCCAAAGTCATATACCACCAAAAGTTAATAGCAACTAATTAGATGGTATAGAATGCTGACTACGGAACTACTGAAATGATGCTTGGGTTTCAGGGAATTGATAATTTAGCCCCGCATCATGTAGAAACCAAAATCAGCTGCAGAAGTAGATAAGCATAAATTTGGTAAAGTTAATCATTACGTTAGTCTTCTCGTTGTTTCACAATGTGACTCATGCTGCTGAAGGAACGCAAATATCGCCATTACCTAAGAATCTGACGAGTAAAACCGTCATGGCCACCTTCGCGTTCGGACAACAAAACACTAGTGAGTATTTTTAGAGACAAATCGCATTGCTAAGAGGTTACTCTTGTGTGTAAAGTTAAAATAATCCGGGCACCTGCAAGGCAGTTAGTTATCTTGGTACTCTGCGGAAGTGCCACCTTGCATTCAGGTTTTGGCAAAGTGCTTCCTCTTAATTCTCTCTCTTCAGTAGGGAAGATTGGATATACCGTTTTACTAATAGCCATTTGTTTTTATTTTCCCTACCGTATAAGGATTTGATGTAAAATATAGTAATTATTTTCAGCTGAAAAGTTCGATTTCGAAATTTCGCCACTCATACGTTTTTGAGACCATCGAATTAAGAGAACTTTTAATATATTATTTTTATGTAAATAGTTTGTGTATCTTTTTATCTTGGTATAGGAGAAAATTGTCGTTTTTGTATTTTCTCAAAAATGTTTAGGAGTTTGTTTAAAATATCATGAGATTAGCATATTAACATGTGAAAATATAAATATGTATATCATAAATTTCTGAGTAACTGTCTCCATTCTGGTTGACTTTTATGACTTTAGAAACCAGAAGACGTACACAAAACTTTGCTAAAACGTTTTGTTTCATCACATGACTTTCTCTGCTTTTAGCAAACTTTTCTTACAAATTTTTATTCTTCCATTTACTACTCTACTTATAATCGAGATGGACGTTTATAGAAATTGTTGTATTATATATTTTCATGTATTTAATACAATTCGAATAGGAGAATGTACAGGTTTAATGGATAGTCACATCTTTTAAGAGCTAGAGCCTATGCGACGGCTTTGAAATTACATTATCTTTGCATGCCAAGACAAACAAATCTGGTGTGCTGACTCATAAGACGTTGTATGCTCACTCTTGTACAGACTATTCTTAAAAAATCTATTCTTCTATCTACGCTTAATCGAGCAAACGTTTGTACAAATGGTTTTATCACATATAAGATGAAATACCCAGCATTGCCGTGGTTTGACAATATATTCCTACAACTTTTAAACTTAACTTGCATTTGCCCAATAGCCCACCCAGTAATCTGTAGTGCCACGTGTTTACTGAACTTCTTAATGACATCCAAAGGTCCTTTAAAAATATTAAAATATTTCTGGTATCCTATAGAAATTGTTACAAATAAGATTGCCACAAGTTTACCAAGTGTTGCTTATAGTTTGACGGTTTATCCCAAAATTTAGCCTTGTGTTGCACTTGTCCAATAGCTACGCGCATGCGTTTGTGTGAGAACTTTTTTTTTTTTTTAGCTCGCATATTATGTTGTACAAGCAATGTGGCGAATTCTATACATCTATTAAAGACACTCTATACAAGTAGCTATTTGGAAGAGAAAGCGGTGATTAAAGACCTCTAAATTTAAATGTAAGTAAAAAACAGAATGAGGTTAAAAGGCGAGTATAGGAGGACATTTAATACGAAAATGTATGAAAACATAGATATCGGGTGTGAATTAGGGAATGCCCTTTCCATGTTAGAAACGGTGCTACATGGGGTAGGGAGGTAGTGACAGATTTTAGCTGTATTCATGCATTAATAAGCAGTGTAGACTATAAACAGTTTTATTTATCACACATTTATGTTTTAATCGGTGATTTACATCCGTTTCAATTTAAAAATCTGTTTTGTTTTGCAGTATTTTGTGAAAACCTTCAGCTTGTATTTTTGAAAGGCGTTTTTCTATAAAAAATGATTCAGGTGGTCTCAGAGGGTCAGTCTCGACATACAATTTTTTGGGTGGAATGCTATTTAGCAATTTGTTCTCTCTACTAGGTAGCTAGCACCGAAAGTAAAATTAAAGTATTGAAAATAGTTTACAGCGAAAAATTCCCAAAATAGCTGATGTAACAATTTTATATGGTCATTAACGACGGATAACCCGGAAATGGTCGCTCGTATAAACAACTATTGTTATCCCTAGTTTTGAATGGAGGATTTTCATGACAGCTTTTGTGTCTCATCTGTAGAATATATTGAACGCATTTTCAAACACACGCAGACAGACTTTTTTTTTCTAAAAAATGTTTTCTGTTTTGTGTATAGGGACCACAAAACATGTATTTTCGGTTAAATACCGACATCGGGTGGGGTGCAATAGTTTCTCTAGTTTCTGAGTTACCTACTAGGGAAAGTAAATAATAAATGTTCGTCCTATTTGTTTTCAAGCTAAATATGTGTTTCGAATTATATTCTTCGAATTATTGTGTTACGAAAGCTAACTTGATTGAGATAAATTATTTTCTCGTTTTACTGCAATGAAGGAGAAATGGCTATAATTTAGGATACAAGAACAGAAATGCTGTTCTTATATTCCTACCATCCCTATGATGCTTGAAAGTTTAACTCTGCTTCGGTTCCACTAGCTAACAATAAATGATGAATATAACGTACCAGCGGAGGAATTGGCAAACACTCGAGCCAAGAGGGAAGTGCAGCATGTTATGCAAAATTTGCTCCACTTGGAAATCATGGAAAGATATAGTAGCTCTCTCACAACTCATATGGTTACAAAACTCTCTCGCCCGTTTCCTATTCCAAGTAGTAAAGAGAGCAGTAGGTGCAGATTCTTTAACATGTTGCCAAGGATTAAATGGAAATTAAAGAAGTGAAATTTAACTGATTACATTGCTTGTTATCAGAAATAAATTGGAAACGTAAACACACGAAAAACTTGCAAAATTGATTAACTAAACCTGAGACTATTAATTATTGTTTTTTCTAGGCTTAGTTGAAAGGTCGTATCCGATTTGAGAAACTAAACGCGAAGCTGGGGATTCTACAATCAATAATCAGCTACGTAGCCTTCATAAAGTGACTGACAGGATTTGGTGTGGAACAAGCCGTTCTCCTCCCTACTTTCTCTAGCACCTACTTATAGTAGGTGTTATTTAATTTCATCTATTAATATGTATAGCTACGTTTTAGTCCACTAAACGAATGGATAGATACATTAAAAGTACCTTTAGAGTAAAGATCGGCGCGCTTGACTTTCTTGGAATTATATCTCGAAAGCGAAAACTCAAGACACCAAAATTTGTATTTAAATTTCATCTTGCAAGATTGTAGCTCAGAGATATGCAGGAAAATCCCCCTCCACGCTTAAGTACCTTTTACGTGGGAAATATTTCCTTATTTTCGATTTTATAGAAAATGGCTGCAATGATTGTGCTTAAAATACCGCATTTTAAACATATTTACGTGGCAAATAAAACTAATGAGATATTACATTTTCTGGAAATGCTTGCGCAGTTCTCTTCATTTATAATTAATTTGTACCACTAGTATAAACCATTGATATGAATAAAAGTTTAGTTTATTATTATTTTTTTTTTTATTTTATTTTTTACTAGGAACATATCTTAAAAACACCATGTTCATTTCAGATATGCTTTCCGTAGTATCATGTGTTCCTTATTTATTCTTGTTATCGATTTGGTTAGTGTTTTTGTCATTTAGTTCGTTTCTGTAAAGAGCATCCAGTCACAAAGCCAGCTTATTTAAAGGAATGTCCATGGCCTCAGTTCGTCTGTTCCCCTTGCACCTAAAACGAAGTTCATAATGAACAACATTTCTCAAACGTTTCTCTGGATTAATATTGAGCTTGATCAGGGGGAGTTTTTAGAAGGTATATAAAACAAAAGCTAGTGGCTAATGTAAATCTAACACTATTTCTTTATATCACTGCTGAAACAAACGGATATTAATAATCTTGTCAAATGTCTATGCAAAATAATGGCCAGGATATAGAAAGGTTAAGAGCGCTGTAAAACCAATGATATTATTACTAAATAAATGATTTCTCTAAAACAACCTCAATGTGCAGAAACGCATTTCTGGGGGTTGAGACTAAAGCGGTAATTATGTTGATTGAAATATCTGTAAAAGTTCAGTACTTTTCCTAGCTTTTATCATCACTTCCCGTCGTCGTAATTTTGTTTATGTAAATCCCTCCTGCTGGAAAATAACACAAAAAACGCTGCTTTGATAAGCTTAAGCAAATATTTCCTTTTCATTTTATCATCGGAAAACACGGCATTGTAAAGGATCCATTTAAATGGCTTGCATTAATTGCAAGAACCAATAGAAAGTGTAGGCTGTTGTGATCATTTTACGGTTAGCTGACTTCACAAGTGATGTGTTGACAGAAGCAAAGCGAAACCAGCTCCTGTCACGTTGAGAAGATGACCGGTTGTTTCTGATTGGTAAAGCTAGATATGAATCAATTGCTACTGCATAAAAGCGGAGTAGCAATGGTTCATCATTCCCTGAGGAGCAAAAAGCTACCTCCCTACACTAACCCCACTTAAATTACACCCGTCATTCTGCAACATCCACATCCCGCCACTACGTGGTTAAGCTCTTCCCAGAGCAGGTACACGATTTGACCACCCTTCGGGCTGTTCCAAACAGCCTGCCAGATTTGTGCTGCTGCTGCTGCTGCTGCTGCATCCTTTAGTATTTCAGTGGAAATATGGGAATCGAATTTTTTGTGTACCTCTACTTACCCTTCCTAAATGTTTAAACATATGGCATTTGGTCATATTTTTGGGTCTTTTTTTAGGAAATCCAAATTTTCGGAAACAAACTCAAGAATAAACAAGCTAATGCATAGTTAGGTGGGCACTGTCCCACTGGGCAGGGAAATTTTGCTTGAAAGCTTTCTTGTGGCATCTTTGGAAGATACGAAGCTTAAATACCAGGAGATCCGTGGTTCAAATCGCGGCCATGTCATTGAATTTTTCATGTTGACTCTTATCAAGAACCTGTATACAACTAGTATGCAGAAATGATTAATTTCCATCATTAACTAAAATAATAAGAGTTAAATGATGAAGCCTGGGACTCAAGTACTTAAGATAGTAAGTCGCCACAAACGGTGTATCTCGATTACGAGAGCCCCTAGTGGTTTACAGGGGAAATATACGAGTCAGATGGAGAATTTAATGTCAGGATGGCACGTTGGCCATGGTAGCTCAAAGGTAAGAGTGACTGTACATGGAAACCAGGAGATCCGTGGTTCAAATCCTGGCCATGACATTGAATTTTTCATGTTGACTCTATCAAAAACCTTAGCCTATATACGGCTAGTATGAAGAAATGAGTAATTTCCGCCAATTAAGTAAAATTAAATAACAGCGTTTAATTTTATCGGGCTCTTCGTTTTTTTTATTTATTTTTTGTTTTGTACATACACAAATACATGCACGTGGAATCCACAGAAGATATATTTCCAATAACATCTTACTTCAAATTTTGGAATGGAATACAATGCTATCTGTATTTAAGTAGGTAATAGAGAAAATATGAATACCATATGAAATGTTGCAAACATGCTTTAGAATAAGTAAGTTTATTATTTCCTGTCCTTTGTCACTAAGTACGATTTCAAGAGGAGCCAGAAAGAGCAGAATTATGTGCAAATGTATTTATGTTTAAATTGTATTCAGCTCCCATGTAGCGAGGGATAACTGGATGCCAGCAATGTAGAACATTATTTCGTGGAAGACCAGTCAGTTTAAAAGAATTCATGCACAGCTGTTTGGTTGTGGAGAAGTGACCTTGAGGAAGATAATCTAGCGGTGCTTGGATTTGCTCATTTAAAGACACTTTACTGCTATGGGAAATAGTGTCTATGGTGCGTTCTAGGAAAACTAACAATTGCAAATTCGCATCGGAAAAAAAAACTTCCGTACTTATGAATATAATTCATAACATTATTTTGAAGAGCAGAGCTCCTCGTCATATGTAACACTTTTACTTCTACATTCTAAGACAACAATTAGGTGAGGGGCTTCTGAACGTCGAACTAATTAGGATTATCCATTAGCCAAGTTACTCCATGGAATCTCACTCCGTTGGTGCTATTTATAGCTTAGCCTAACCATGTTAACTGAAGTAATTTGCAGAATATGACTAATTTCTACAGCCCACATCGGCGATGCGATCTTCGAGTTCGTGCAATAGTAAAAGTTGTTTCGCTAAATAGTCTTCGTGTTTAAATGAAACTCGGACGTGTTTCATAACAGTGGCTTTTTGTATTTTCTTGTTTCGTTTTTAAAAAACTTGGAAGGATGTAAAAGAGGGGGGGGGGGGTTAAAGATGTCATTCTTTTAAGAAGTAATTCTGTACACAGAGACTAATAAAACATATTAGTATGTGAATTTGTTTCAGTAGAAGGAAAACTTCATCACATTTTTGCACTATTCTATTTAAAATATTCAACGGTTAAGGTAAATATTGTTAGTATCTGTTCCACATTGTCTGTTATCTTCACTTTCTTCCTTAGATACATAGCTTTGCCACTGTTTTGTTTGCAATTTTGTTTCGAATAGAGTATACTGCAATTTTTGTTTAAAACAATATGTTCAGTTGAGGGCAGCGTCGGTATTGCTGGCTGTCGCAGTCTTATTGCTTTCCATTATTGCAAGTTTGAATCAAAATAATATTGCTAGTCTCATCTGTTTAATGTTCAGAAGAATCATTTATTTTGGGTTAATGAATTTCAATACATTTGAACCTTTGTGGTTGATGAAAATCTTTTAGCTTATGTTCAATAAATATTGAAAAATTCCCCACAAAATAAGTATTTGGGAATTAAATGCATATCAGTAGCAAAATTCTATATCATTTCAGTAGCTCAATCGCGACCATAATCCAAATTTGCTGTACTTTATATTCTGGAACATATTATATTCTCATCTGCAAGAGTAAATGCATGGTTGCCATGGTTCTTCTGTTCAAAGGGCTTTCTGTAAATCTGGTCCTAATTTCTGGTTTAATGCATTATTTCAGATAAACCAGCTCCATTTGTCCGAACTTTCTCAAGGATTGTTTCTGCATTTGTGAGTCTATCTTCGAATTTGTATTCCGTTGCGTAATAAACATTGCATTATGAGTGCAAGTTCCCAAACAGTATTTGAAATAGGCTTTGTCGTTCGCTGTTAAAGAAATACATCTAAAAGTCATCTCGACAACTCTCGAGTGCTCTGCCAATACACCGATATAGGAGATATTCTAGCCTTTGGCGTTTCGTGGGTTTCGAAGATGACGTCACTTCATCACCATGTTGGCAGCATTTTGTATTTTGATGGGATCTCTCACTGGCGCCTAGATTATTATCGTCTTCCTTTCATGGAACACTGTGCGAATATTTTTTATGCCTGAGGGTGAAACTTCTAGAACAGAGCAGCGTATATTTGTGGAAAAATGAGATTAATAAGATAGTAATTATGAAACATGTGAACTGCTCGACCTATCTCTAAGTTCGTTGAGCCTAAGCTTGCTTGAACAGTTGGCAGGCGAAACTAAAGCTGCAAATGTAAGTAAATTGTAACTGCCATTCTCAAAGTTTGAGTGTACAATTTATTGCAGTATTTTTACCTCCAGGATAGTTAAAGATCCTGAAATCCGGGTGCACTCTAAAGCCAAATAAGAGATTAATTTTATATACAAGTTTAAGATATTTCGGATTTGTTACATATGATCGCAAACTAAGCGAAAGAGAAAATAGATAAGATTTGTCTATTAAAGTTCTATAAAACTGAAGGAGGCATTACTCTTACAGAACAAGGTTTTAAAAATAATTTGTTGCACATCTTTTGAATGTGTAATGCAAAAGGACTTAATTGTAGTTCATATAGAATTAATTTTATTTTAAAATTCATGTTTCCATAAGTTCGTTTCGTTCAATTCAGTGCCATTTATTTTAGAGATCAGCACTGTTAATATCTTGTGTTGTAAGTAATGTATTTTATATGGAATTTTATTCACAACAGTAGAAGAAAACCTCCAAAGTCTATGCCTACAAGGTTTTATACCCATTAGATGCTTAAAAATGACATTTGCTTAAAAATTAAAATAAATATTTACGTATTCCTACCAAACATCCAACTTGCGATACTTTCTTTAACGTTAAGATATCCCAAATTTTCCTTCCAACTTAATCAGACTGAACACTGGCCAGTAAGTGCACTGCGTCTTGTTAAGTGTGGTTAAAATGGGCGATTGAATATTATAACATTTGTGGCAGAAGTTTGTGTGCTCCACTTTGATGAACTGCAGTCTGTTAACTTCGCGTTCTCTAAATTGGATCATTTTCTGTTTTACAGATTCCTCCTTTTCCACCGTTTTCTTGTTTCGTCTGTTTTTTTTTTTTTTTTTTTTTTTTTTTTTTTTTTTTTTTAATTCACGCTGCACATTTTTACGTGGCCGGTGATTTGTACTCACGGACTGTTTTTCATAAATGAAATATGTTCAGGTGTGAATGATGCAAAATACTTTTCAGCTTTGAGTGAAAACTTTCGCATCCTTTCGTCGCTCTTGACCGAAAACAGAACTCTACCCGTAGTGATGTGGAAATTTACATCTAAGCTCGACGTGCTGTTCTAATCTGAAGACGACATGCAGTTTCATCGTCTGGTTTGAATAGCCATAATATCATATGAAACTATCTACCTTACCAGATGAGAGAAAAGCAAGCCTAAAAAATGTCTTTAAAATAAAAAATGTCAAACTCCCTAATATACTTCTTCTCGTGGCCCAAATGAATTTTAAAAATCAGATCTGCCCAATGGGGCAGATGGCGTCATTTGGGAAATGTATTGGCCAGCTGTCGAGAAGAGCAGAATGAATTAGCCACTACAAAGTCAACACGTTGACATCTTCAGTGGCACGGTCGTAGTTTTCTCGGAGAAGTTCGCGTAGCGTTGTACTACGAAGATGTCCGCCACAGTTGTGGACGAAACGTTTGGAAATTCTAACTCCAGCAGACCACAGCATAACAGCCCGGAAATACCTTCCAGATATATCAACCCTACTATGTTGTGAGATTAACAAATAACCAGTTTTCATTTAATATAGTCGATATATTAATTACATGCTGAGGTATTTTCGCGTTATGGGTCCTCTGGTAATTTAAGGTAAAATTTCTAATCGAGAAGAGTGCATGATTTCTAGTTGAAATGACATCTTTGCTATTGAAGCTATTGAAGTTATATCAGAAATCTTGAAATGGGGAATGTTGCTTATTCTATTCAAGAGTGGTATTTGTTACGTCAGTGTTCAAGTATGTTTTGCAGGTCGTTACAGAATGTTCATCGTTGAATTTCTTTGGAAACGAAAGTTGTACCCCTACATTACACGTAGTTGCTTTTCTTCCTCACTGAGCCATTGAATGAAGACCTACTCCATTTAAAATCGTGTACCCAACTGATAAGTTTAGGGTTATAGCCGTGTATCCGCAATTCGGATATTCATAGTGGATCTATAGTATACAGTCGGGAGAAGATAGATTCCACTGTTGCTATGCTGGTGGGAACGACCATTGTAGCGTGGTTTAGAATATTGAAAACTTGATTCACATGTAAGTACTTGTTCTGTAAAGACTTGAAGGGAGTGGGTCTCTTTTACAAGATTGGTAAATAGCTGTAATTTATTATTGACTTACAGCAACTTCTTCTCTTCTGCTTGAGTGACTGTAGATCAGTGGTTCTACAGTTTTCATAGTGCAGTGGTCTACATATCCTAAATTCTAGGTGTGATGTTTAAGCACGGCGCTTTTATTTATTAACGTTTTCAGTGCCCTGGATAATTTTATTGGACAGCCAAGAGCCAGTGCTACCAGCTTTGATGGTAAAATTTGCATGTTGCTACACTGAAGGGATATGCTGTACAATTAGATCAAGATACTGTAATAAAAGCTATTCATAGCCTTTGAAGATGCCATATACTTGAATTAAAGAATGATAATGAAAAAGTTGATGTCATCAAGTTGGAACTAAACAATTAGAAAAAGGCATACATTGAAAACAAATTGTGATTTTAACGTTTTATAATATTGAGAGGAACTGTAAAATGGTTGAGGGGCAGCCTCCAATTAACCTGCCCTTGCCATGGGCCTGCTTATCAGACAGAGCGTGTTTATTGACTTTAGAGAACAAGCAAAAACAGGACTGGCGACTACACATATGGAAAGAATTGTTGATGTTTAGCATAATATATTTAACATACATTGGAATTCTGGACGCCCTGTGACATCGGATGCAAACATTCTATGATCTGTGGTATAAGGGTGTTTGTCCAACACTTGGCTTAACAAGTATCTGCTACATGCTGAAATAATATGCACATGCACGCATATGTTCCGTTAATTACGTTTGAATATCTAAACAGTTTTTTAAGGTTTGTTTTTATTTTATTTTTGTATTATCCATTGATCAGCAAGTATGCTTTACAGATGTTTGTTATTGAGACACTTAGTAACAGTACACATAATAATTGAGGTAGCCGTGAACGACTCCTCTAGTTAAATATGGCAGGATCACTGTAACACAAATTGAGGACTTTAAGTTTGATAGGTATCACTCGTCTGGGTCGTTTGTATTGGAGAGGTCACAGGAGAAGATCTTGTGGCAGTCTGTGCTTGAGGCGAGTTGGTTGGCGAGTGCGAGCGCCGAGATTGTACGTAACAGCTCCAGGTACTTTTTAAGGGTGCTAATATATGCAACATTTAGTGAGTAAGGAATAGCGCAAATATACATGAAAAGTTGTTTATCTGATGAACAAGTTAATTTGTTTCATACAGAAGCTTTGGTTGCTATAGACGCAGCTTAATTATGGGATTGTTTTAATAAATTTTCTCCACATTTTACACAGCTACTGTAACAAATGAAATTCTAATTATATTCAGTGTATTCCGAATGCTCTCTTCAATCTGGCAGCAGCCAAGTCAAAACCTGAATCACTGCCTGTTGTATTATGCCTGCATTCTTTCCTATCTTCATTTTTAATGCGAGGTATTAGCAGACATAATGTCAAAGATTAAAATCTCAAATATCCGCTTAAAAAGTACTAAAGTAATTATGCATACCTTGTGTTGTGCACATCTGTTACCAATTTCTTCCGTTCTCAGAATTTCAATCCTTTCAGTTCCTGTTTGATCCTACAAATAACGTTTTCACACAAAATATGTTGCAGAAATAAATGACCGAGTCTTCCCGGAGAAACCGCGCGCGCGCGCGCGTGTGTGTGTGTTTAAAATCGTTGTTGATGATGTCAAGTTTTCCATTAAAATATGTGTTCGAGCCTTTTTTTTTTTAAACGACTGAAGTTTATTTTTGTGTTATTTCCTGTTTGTAAAAGTGCCCTTTCTTCCGTCTTAATGTGGAAGTGAGGAAAATCCATGTTATGAAATGTTATAGTGAAAACCTTGCTGTTTGATGGTTTACATTGTAATTAAGTGATATAAAGTACAATATATGTATTGTACTTTACGTTCTCCAACATTAAGGAATGGGTGAAATGATGCTCAAATGAGAGTCCATGGGGCTTAGAGTTACCCGACATTCGTCTTTTAGGATAAGGGAAAACGCCGGAAAAACCTTATCCAGGTAACTGTTCCTGACCGAGATTCGAACTCGGGACCTCTGGAACGTGAGGCAGACATGCTATCACCTACGCTACCGAGGCGTGGTATATTAATCTTTTAATTACCCGCCTTGTTTCTTGTAAATCCAATGAAAGCTAACCATTTCCAGCAATGAGATGAATGTGCTGGAACAAGGAAATTAAATGAAGACAATTTTGGTCCTCGGAAATGTATATGATTTGGGAAAGAGTTGTAGATTGGTAACATACCGCGTAATGGTGTTTCAGTTTAGTCATCTACTACTACCCTCCCGCCCTTTGTCGTGTTCCCATCAAGTTCGACTAATTGTGCCTCTCAGAGATATATCAAAGTCTAATGACCATGTACTCTATTCTGGTGCAAGGTTTGATCGCAATCACTTTGACGTTGAAGGCGATTATTCGCGAATATCAGAGTTGCACGAGTTAGTTGACTGTGGTCAATTTTGACTGCTGCTGCTGGACCCATCAATTCTGCATGCAGTCAAGTTGCACAAACTAGCTGCCCGTTTTAATTTTCTTGGAGGTATTGAAAACGAGATATTTTACCTATGTTTATTACTTTATTGAAGACCAATGTCAAACTGGGATCATTGCAGAAAGAGTATGAGGAGAGGAACTTTGAGGAACCATTCCGCATATCAAATGATACAGTGTGGTAAGTAGTAAATGGAATTACTGAGAGGTTACAGTTTCTAGAAATAACAATCACCCTATTTCACCCATGAATGGTGTTTTGACTTACCTTACAGGAACTTTTAATATTGTGATCGGAGATACGCATTATCAGTTATGTATGAGATGTAATTGCTTATTCTGTATATGATTTGCATATCTTAATACATTTTATCAGATTATAGATTTATGGGTATTGTGGGGCCTGTATATGTACATTTATAATTACATATCTCAGTATGCTTCAGTAATCATTTTAAGAACATTAGTAAAGGAAATTGAAACTATAATAGAAACAAACGTCATGTATTAAGTTTGTTAAGCTGTAATTTATATCACATAATTATTATGAGTTAATTCTGCGATATTACAAAATGCCTGGTATGATAGTTTTTTTTTTTTTTTTTTTTTTTTTTTTTTTTTTTTTTTTTTTTAGAACTTTGGTCAGAGGCGACGGCCCATCTGCAGTCTACAAATAACTTTCTTAAATGAAAGTTTACACATGATTTACCCTTTTTGACTGATATTTATTTGGTTATTGCAGCTCTGTATCATGTTTAAATGCATGACAAAATACATTTAGGCCACCTATAAGTCCTTTAAATAACTGGAATAACTGGAATCAATCCTTTGATTTTCCTTGTTTGGAATATGAAGCAGTTCCTAAGGAACGTCCATCTCATGGCAAGAAGCATTTGAAGAGCATATTTTGTTTTCCAAAACTATCCATTCATACAACATTCCAGAAGAAAAATTGAAGCCATTACTTCTTTGAACAGCAGCCTAGCACGGTCAGCTAATGTCCGTTAGTTGAACGAAAATGATAACAGTGATACACACACAACATTTGATGACGTTTCAGTAACTCTCGATTAAAAGATTTGATCAAGAATCGTACACATTAGCATCTCGTATTTAACCCTATAACGGAGGAATTATTTTGCTATTTATGCGGTCCTTGCTGTACTTTCTATACCCGTTTTCATACCGCTTTCTGCGGTGATTCAACGCAATCGATTCGAATAGCCATGGTCGTTAAAGCGATGGGTAATGGAGTGGCCATCCAATCAAAGCTAAACGTCGTGAGTTTGAATGTCGGAACTGCAGTCAAATGTGCCTGTGGTATAGGACGGTAAAGGCCCATGTAAAATAATCTGTGATTCACGTGGATGTTGATGGCGTATCATTTAATTGCAGCTGCTTGAACCTTGACTTTTGCACTAAAAACAATTACAATGCAATTGGATATATATATATATATATATATATATATATATATAATTACAATTCAAAAGACTCAAAATTTTGTATGTATCACTGACAAAGGCCAGTACGGTATTATAACAAAAAGGCTACACTAAAATATTTTTAAGCTGAATACACCTAATGTTGCCCTACGGTAAACACCATCTATTAAAGGGTTAACATATAGGAATGTCATATTTATGGAACATTTCTGGTAATCAGGTATTTCTATCAGCAACTTTTATCCAAAGTCAGCTCATTCTTGGCTTCAGGAAATTGTTTTATTTCGTATAGGAAAGTTTGAGAGTGCAAATCGATTTAAAAGGGGGGAGAGATTTTATTTTCGGAATACGAAGCACATAAGTCTAGTACTCTTAAGTTACCCTGCTCAAATCAGTTGATGTTCAACAGTTTCAGACCCTGAGTTGTAGCCACAGTGCAAGAATTTAGTATAAAGGTGTAAAGATCCCGCCAATTTGATAGCGATGATAACTGGGTTTGGTAATCCGCAGGTTTCTGGCCTCGCTGTGCTGTCTCGTTAGCGCCAAAGAAAGTTTGGAATTTGGAGCGTTTATCTGGGACAGCTTGTAAGAAAGTTGTCGAAAAATAATGTTGAGACGGTCCACTACAAACTTCTTATTTGTGCACTATTATAAGTCGAGTAGTTTATATTAAAGTTCTTAAAGAAGAATATTTGAAATATTTATACGTGTGTTTACCTTTGGTGTATAACCATTTAAAAATTACGTAATTATCATTAGAAACAGCAAGTAGCCCCATATCAAATTTTACAATTTTACAGAGCCTTAGTGCAAATCAAGAAGTAGATTCAGACATTTCCCGTATAACACTTTAAGAAATTTATTGGACATTTATGGCGTATAACTGAAATTGCTGCAATTACATTTTTGACAAGAAAGTATGTGTAGAGTTAAAGAAAATTAGTGTTTAGGGTCCAGAAAGTTCTGAAAATTCAACAGAAGTGACTTAAGAACTTTATTATTCAACTTAAGGAGAATCAAATGAACAGTAATATAGTGGACTTCGTGGTAGGCTAGTGTTGTAAGTTCTTTGAAAGGCATAATACATTCACTACGATCCTCAATATTGAACCTTTATCAATGGAAACACATACTCTGATTATAAAAATATATGGAAATAGTGAGATAAATCAAACTATTCTTTGACAGCTGGAATGATTGTAAAGTTAATCAGATATTACAATATATTAACAAAGAATGGAAATAAGGAACAGTTCTTGTTGAGGATTAAAGTTTTTAAAACTTATTATAGATTTTTTTTTAATGAATTGAAACAAAATTAAAGGGTGAGAACTAAAATAAGTTACTTTTTTGTATGAATACCAAGGACCACCCTAATGCACATGGATATTAAAAAAGAAAATAACGTTAGAAAGAAAAGAGAAAAATTTGCCCCGGAATAGGGCGTGGATGGTATCGCGTCTGCCTCACGTTCAAGAGATTCCGAGTTCGAATCTTGGTCGGGGTGAACAGGGGTTTTTCGGGATCCTTATCCTGAAATATCAATGTCTGGTAACTCTAAACTCTATGGATGCCGGACTCATCTAAGCATTATTTTAACCTTTTCATTCATATCCAGTGTGACTTAACGTTATTTATTTATTTATCATCCAATTCTTTTATTCCTATTTTACCCCTAAGGTATATTAGGAATATAGTTTACAAATTTATGAATATAATACATTTCCAAAAACATAACAAATTTGATATCAAGCTGACAAACAGTAAACATCAAGATGAATAATTTAGCTTAAGAAATATTTTGTTTAAGTTAGCCATGAAATATTGATAAGTTTTGTAATTCATCAGAATATGTGTAAGTGGTTGTGAGAAAGTGTAACCTAAGGATTGAAGCAGTAATTCAAGTTCGTATCTTTCAAAACAGAGAAACGGGCAATCAAATAAAATGTGAGGGACTTAACGTTAGAGGACGTAAATTAAGGGGGGGGGGGGACTGAATATGACATACAAATAAATGACCGTTCTTCAGGCAGGTCACGTTTCAACAGACAGTAGCTAAGAATGTGTGAAGAGAGGTCAGCGCTGCGGTGCACTTCTGTATTTACGACAGGAAGTGAACGGATAGCTTATCTTAATGATGACTCCTATTTCCTCAAATGTAAAATGTTTCTAAAGCTGAATCTCTGCACTGGGAATTCTTTCTCAGTAGAAAGTTACTTAAGTGAGATTATTCTACAGCATTTAAGTACCTTGATCCGAAAGTAGCAATGCAATTGGACTTTCTTTCTTGAGCTAACAGTAGGCTGTTTTTTAAACTCGAGGGAGAGAGAGAGAGAGAGAGAGAGAGAGAGAGAGAGAGAGAGAGAGAGAGAGAGAGAGAGCCTACCTCGGTTTAACCTTTTTAGTTGTAATTGAAATTTGTTGACGCTCTTTAATTGCCATGATTCTCAGTACCCCATTGTGTGTTGGGTATGAAATTTTGCTCTATGTCAGGCATCAGACATGCAGTAAATCTACGACACGGGAACCACCGACTTTACTTTCCTTCCATCATGATAAGTATTTTTACGCCCGAAAAAATTGTTCGCCCTCTGGGTTTGAACCTGAAAACCAAAGGCTAGCATGTTACCCCTAGACCACCTTTGAAGTTATGGTCATCTTCAGAAATGACCACCAATGCAGCATCTTGGCTAGAAGATAATACAATTAAACTGACTTTTATCGTTTATGTTATAATATAGACTTCAAGTGGATCGTCATCTCTTGTTTCTTCATGTTATTGTTTCGCGCAAATGTGGCAACTGCGTTCATTTGTTGTCAAGCACTAACAGAAGACATAGTAAGTTGTTTGCGCCTGAAATGCTGCGACATAGTTGAGTAATTATGCACTTATTAGCAGTTGTCATAAACTTGGTTAACATTGGAATGGTTTGCGAAAGCCTTTGCCACGATTCCGAAGGGAACGGACGCAGTTATTAATTTGGAAGTTGCGGAAGAATACGTGAAGGTCGCGTGCAGGCTATTGCTGAGAAATCCCAGGTGCAAACATTGCATGACGCAAAAGAAATACCATGTTCTAGAAAGAAAATGCTGAGAAATGACTAAGAGATACTTGCCACGCGAATAAATTCCAAAGACAAGTTCTCCCATGGAACCAATTAGTAACAACAAAATATATCTCCAGTTTTGAGGGATAAAGTTTTCATTATTTGCTTTACCAGAATGTAGGCTTTCGGCATCCCGAATTAATGTAGCTGTCAGTAAGCGCCGAACGTTAATAATACTTTACTCAACCCTTCGATCGTCTGGAAGTGACTCACTGTTACATGATGGAAAACTTTGTTAATGTTGGGTGTAGAATTCAGCCTATGAGTATTAACATTACTAAATTGGGCGCAAATAAAGAAAGTCATTGGAAGAATATAATAATCATGGATTGTTCAAGTGTTACACAACCTCAAGCAAAAATTATCGGTTAGAGACCTATATAGAAAGGAAACTGTTTAATCGTAATTATAACAGTTCCGAACAATATTTTTGTGCTGTTGGTCTACCGAGTTTCCTAGAAAGTGATCCTTAGTTCTGGATGAGTCGCCGATTCCTAAGGCAAGGTGCTGGGTCGAAACTTATGCACAAAACACTTTTCCAGCCTTAGCCTGGGCTTCTGAATAGCGTGCAATGTTTAACCCTGTGTTGGAAGATACCTGTATCTGTTACTTTCTCTACCTAGTGCATTAAGAAGAGAAAGTTTTGTATTCCATTCAGAAATTCGATACTGAGGTTTCAGTGAAAATAGATAAAGAGACTCACTGAATTAAAAAAAAAGTTTAGAAATAGCTGTGTTTGAGTGTGAACAGTGTAACTAAAAAAAAGGTCGTTAAATGCCAAGCTTGGCATTTAGGTTCAGCATTTTTTCAAAGATGTGGCACGAAGCTCTTCAAAAAAAAAAAAAAAAAAAAGTTCCAAATTACCTATCTCTACAATGGAGCATTTTTAAACATGATTTCCTCAAAGGAGGCTTTAAAGTTTTGATTAAAATATCGTAAGTTTAAGACATTTTCATGGCAGATGAAATGAATTTTTTGGCATTTATGGTAATAAACTCTGAAGTCCCCTTCATTCTGGACGACTTTTATACCCTTAAGAAGGACAAAAACTTACCACGCAAAACATGCAGTTCGCATTAAAACACACATTTATTTCTTATCCCACATTTTGTTATTGAGTACACCATTTTTTTTATTATCGATTGAATTTTGCAATACTTTTTTCAAGCGGGAAATCATTTACGTTTCACCTTCCTAGTGATGCAAAGAATATAAATTTCCAAGGCCCTCACATAGTGATCAATTCTTAAAAGATTTGACTCGCATAAACCTACGTATTCTCCATTCCACCAATAAGTTAATGTTATGTAAAAATTGGTTTTCGCAATTAACGTTTAGTAAATAGAAGGAGAAGTCTTTTAAAGAACAGTTCGTTGAATTGGTAGAGTTCTGTGATAGAAACACATGAGAATTTGTTTCTAAAATCCATTAACCATTTTCACTACAATAAATCTTGACATTAATATGACAAATACATTTTCTGTCACTAGGGTTTAAGTCCTATTTGCTGTTTAGTGAATCTTAGAAAGTTTTAACTAAAATCATGAGATAAAGGGCAAATGTGTATTTTGGAGAAGTATTCCAAAAGTTGATTTTTCTAGCCTTTTCGAAACAATTAGTTGCATTTTGCTAGAAATGAACTTAAATTTGCTATTATTTGCCGTAATGTCCATGAACTTTATTACAAACCAAAAACGAATTGTAAAACCTTCTCCGCTTATAAGTATAAGCATATAGAAATACTGTATTTTATTAACCTGAAAATGGTCCTAGTTAACGTTTTATCATGATGAAAATAGGTCATTGGAAAAATTGCGTTTTGTATGAATAGTATTTGTGAAATTAATTGATAGAGGAAGTACTGTAAGTGTTCACGCCATATTTTTAATGTAAAATGTAGTTTAGGTATAAAAGAAATATATGTAAAAGTTTTAAATGTTATATGTTAACATTAGTGGAACATTGTTGCGGAAGATTTCAACACTTTGTGCCTACGATTGGTAGTGGTCATTGTACGGAAATGTCACAACAGCTACTCAGTCAGGCATTTACTTCCGCTCTTGAATTGCTTTTCAGAGCTGTGTAAGTGTTTTAAGCGTGTGTCTGTTTTTAACGTTTGAAATGGAATCAACCATTGATGTCTAAATATGTAGTAGATGTGAACCTGTGTGATTGATCTTATTCAGAGCAATAATTATTGGCTAACATATGCCAAAGAAGTAAGCTTAGCACAGCAGATTTAGAACATCATTTCGATGTGGCAATCTTAAAAAAGTAAGATACTGTAAACCAAAACGAGTTTTTAAAAACACTTTTTAAAGAGAAAAACAAATAGATTTTCTGTTGTGATATGTGTCTTCCACTACACCTGTTCGTTTCTTTTTCTTGTCCTGGTTTGTGTTTAAAGTAAATGACAAAAATTCCTGTAAACATGTTCTATACCCATAATTATTCTACGTTATAGTTTTTTTAACCCTAGGCATTTTATACTCATCTTCTGTAATTTGTCATATTCTGTTAAGTTTTCACTGTTGATCTTTTTATGAAACAGTGATCTGTCGAGATGTTAGTATAATTCCCCAGGATAACTCATGCTGCTGCTGCCTTTTGCCACAATAGTTTTATGTTTCTAGTTTTCACCAACAGTGAAGTTCGTTTACATAACCCACCTTCTTATTCTATATTGGTCTGGAAGTTTGTTCTGTTTTGGTCTTTTGTTATTCGGAATTCACTCAGTTATTGTATCTTAAACATGTGATTCGCAGTTATTTCAACAAATAAATTAAGTATGTATATACATACTTGGTAATGCAACATTTCTGATTTTGAATTGGATGATAGTGGTGTGTTAGTGAAACAAAAGAATGAGCAAGTGAGTGAGCAAGTTGATGAAGCTATTTATAACCTGAGGATGATAATGATGAGGAGCAGGAGTAGGATGAGGATTAGGCTCCAAATAATACTGTAGTTGAAGATTACGTCAGTGGCAGGTGTTGCAACTGTGGACCGATTTTCACATCTAAGCCTCCTTGGCTCATAAGATGTATAGTACAAAACATTGTTAAAGAACGAGCAGGACTTAAAAGTGAAGATAAAGTGACAACTAAGAGAACCCTTGAAACATTCTTTACTTCAGGAACTTGTAAGCATCATCATAAAACATACCAACAAGAAACAGAATAAATGTACCGGAAACAACCGAGTTTATGGCTTATATAGAATCTCATGTATATATACATGTGTGTGTTTATCACGGACATGCCAAGGAAATATGAGATCCTCATAGACATGCTCGCTGATTCAAAAACAAGATGCATTCTTAGTATTGAGCCATATGCTGGAAAGAATGATTGAAATCAAGAAATTGCAGCAATATTCGTTGTAAAACTTGGTGCATCCTATGAATACTTCAAACACTTTGTAACAGACAGATACTACTGTTGATTTGGTTGAAGACCTATGGATGATTCACAAGTTTACACTGGTAACACTACAGTCCAAAAGGAAGCACATTCCTCAAGAGCCAAGATATTTTTGGAAGTAAGCCCTATTCAGGCAAATTGCTTACTGTTCCTGACAGTCGAGACTCCAATCACAGTTGCTGATGTCAAATGAACCAACTACTAAAGTCCCCCTTTCAGCAATGAGTTTCAAAGTTTAGTTGTGGAAATAATAGGTGCAGAAATGAATTATATTTTTATACATCTATCATCTACAGGGTACCTATCTTTATAACATTATGTTAATTCTAATGCCAAGACACCATTGTTTTTTATTATACGTATTATAGTTTAATAACGTCCCATGGCAAGGGAAGATTGTACATTCACATGTACATGTTAACATTGTACATTCTACGAGGGCTATCCAGAAAGTAGATTACGTTTTGGAATAAAAAGTAAACAAAGTATAGGAAACAAATTTTATTATATACAGATGAAAGCCACACTCAAATACTACTTTTCGACATAGTCACCATTCAAATTAAGGCATTTATCGTAGCGATGTACGAGCTTGGAAATTCCTTCGTCGAAAAATTCGGCCGCCTGCGCCTTCAACCACTTCGTTACCTCTTCTTGCAGCTGTGCGTCGTCATCAAAACGCTGCATAGCCAGCCACTTCTTCATTGCTGGGAATAGGTTGAAGTCGCTCGGTGCCAGGTCGGGACTGTACGGCGGATGAGGAAACAACTCCCACTTAAAAGATTCAAGAACTTCACGAGTGACATTTGCCGTGTGGGGCCGGGCGTTGTCGTGAATCAACAAGATCTTAGAGCTCAACATTCCTCTGCGCTTGTTTTGAATGGCTCTTCTGAGTTTTTGGAGAGTTTGGCAATACCTTTGAGAGTTTATTGTAGTGCCTCTTTCCAGGAAGTCCACCAAAATCACACCTTTTCTGTCCCAAAAAAACAGTCGCCATCATCTTCCTTGCCGACATTGTTTGCATGCATTTCTTGGGTTTTTGGGGAGAACTTGTGTGCCCCCACTGCATTGATTGCAATTTCGTTTCACAGTTCACGTGTTTCACCCATGTTTCGTCACCAGTAACGATGCGATCGAGTAAAGAGTCACCATCCTTATGGTAAACGTCCAAAAAGTTCAACGCTGCAGCCATTCGCTGATTTTTGTGGTCCTCTGTCAAGATTTTTGGAATCCATCTTGCACAAAACTTGTGGTAACCAAGCTTTTCGCTGATGATTTCGTGCAACAAACTTCGCGAAATTTGTGGAAAACTCAAAGAAAGTTCCGTTATTGTGAACCTTCGATTTTCACGGACTTTAGCATCGACTTTTTCGACAAGTTCGGCAGTCACTATGCTGGGTCTCCCACTTCGATCTTCGTCGTGAACATTGGTTCGGCCATTTTTAAATCTGATGACCCACTGACGCACTCCACCTTCAGTGATAATGTTGTCCCCATACACTTCACAAAGCTGCCGATAGATTTCTATCGGTTTACAGTTGTTTGCAGTCAGAAACCTTATTACTGCACGCACCTCGCAGCTCGCGGGATTTTCAATTAACGCAGACATTTCAAACCGTCACAGTATCTGAACGGAGCACAGCACGAACCTCTCACTAGCACGGCTAGATGCCGACTGAGCTGCGCAACGCTCTGACCCCAAGATGGCCGCGCTATCCCCGCCCCTAGCGGAAACAGACGAAAACGTAATCTACTTTCTGGATAGCCCTCGTAATAATGTTGTCACATAATATGATCATATGGAATGTTTTGTTTTATAATATTTCACTCTTCTAATCGACTAGATAAGGAACGATCGCAGCGCTGGTCACTTGAAGGTCAATACGCCTCGACGCGCTGTCCAGTATGTTTGAAAATCTGTATTTGAAAACGAATGGAATGCTACCAGGCTGAAGACAGCCCGAGGTCTGTTAGTCGTGTACCTGTCTTTTTTTATGGCTTACCACTTAAAAGACGGGATTTGGATTTGGGTTCTCATAGTCTCTTGCTGTCATATATTTTTCTTGTGAATAATTGCTGGTTTTTGTGGTTTTAGTTGTTTGTTTTGCACTTGTAAAATGAACCGGTAATTCCAGTGTAAGAACTAATGGTATTTTTGACTGAAAACAGCACAATGAATAAACGTCCTACGCTAAGACGTGTGACGAAATTGTAAATGGATGGTAAGAAGAATAGCACTCTCACGAAACTGAAGAACGCATTTGTAGTGTTTGGAGTAAACTGCAACTTTTGGGCTCAAACTTCTCTAAAAGATTATAATGATCATGAAAATTCTGTAGACCCTAGTTTTATGACTGATTCTGGATTTATCTGCTACTAATAGAATTATGCCTAAAAGGTGTAGTTCGTGTTTTATTTTTCATGTGGCTTTGTTTATTAAATGTTTTTTTTTTCTTTTCTGTGCTGTTTCCTTGAAAAGATAGAAATAGAAATTTTCGATTTAGGAGAGTTAGAACTGTAGTTCTAATATATTTTATGTATTTTAAATAGACTTTTTATAATAATCGCAGATTTCTTTCGTGGTTGTTTTTAGCTCAAAATATCAAAGGTAAGTGAACATTACGAGTGCATTCTCACGGGATGAGCGTCTAACCGTATCACGATAGTAATCTAGTGTCCCGAACTGCCACCACGTTAATTACCCTACCATTATACTTCAGCTTTGCGTGATGATACAACAAAGGATCTAAAAGATCGTCTTATTACAAATGTGTGTAATGTGGCATAATATTTTGTCTTCTATAATTTTAAAAATGCCGTAATTTTCAGCCTAGCTGCCTATAATAATTTTCATATTGCTCTATTTTTCATCTTTAAGTTTCAAAGTCAAGTTATCCAATCATCGCCTAGAAACATACAATTTCCTAAGCATAATTTGAAATTTCAGATCTATTCTGTAATCATTTCTGTTATTAAGCAATAAGAGGAAATGAGAGAGGAAGTGCTTGCCAAGATCTTAATTTTTCGCTCTCAATGGCAAACAAATCACTCCACTTAATATTATTTATTGTAATATATTTCATAATGCTTGCAAGATATTTGTATAATAATAGCAATAATAATACAGGATGTTTAAGAATTAAAGCACCTGTGAGAACATTGCTTGCAGCATGCTTGTACGAGGGATAAGCAATCTGGGCATTTTAAACACATGTAGATTGTGACTCAACGGATCTTACTATTAAGCTGATATTTGGATAGATTATATTGGCTGTTTAAGTGGTTGTAACCAAAATTGCACAATTCCCTCATTTTCTGACGCTGTACAGAAACTAAAGGTGAATCCATTAAGTGTATGCTGTTTATACATTGATGCAATAATTCTTGTAACCTCTTCCAGAGCAAAATTACATTTATGAATTAATCAGCAGACATTTTGAGCTAAACAGTGTCGTGTGATTTTAATTTCAGTTCTTGAGCATAACGTCGGAAACATAAGTATCTATCACAAGGTTAATTCCTGAGCGAAGTGAACTAAATCTATGGAAACTCTAAACGCCATTTTCCCTAACCAGTTGAAACACTCATGAAAGAGCAACTGTTCCGTATGAGTGCGCAGTTCGTTCTTCCTTTTTCTAGTGGTATCGCATGACATTGTCACTTTCCAGCACTTAAGTCGGTGATTTTGACTTGCGATTAATCAGTGATGAACTTCACTGATCACTGGTGCTGTTTGCTGATGATGGATCTTGGATCGGTAGAAATGCCATCAAAATGCTGTAGCGTTTCAAGTTGTTTTTACGGCACAATCGTGTTCTGTTTACGTTAAATCAACATCTAGAAAACTAAGAAATCAGCGAAATAACTGTGCAACATTTTCCCTAGACAGTTTGAGCGATACCTCCATGTCCGGCACATCTGCTATTCCACACCAGTTTTCTCTTCAAGTTGAGGAATTCAACCTTAAATTTACTAAATTAATGGAAAACTGGTACAGAATGTACAGTGCTTCAAAAAGTTGTTGTTTAAGACCTTATCCTGATATAAACACACTGAAAAGCCTAGCTGAAGCACTTCCGTTCTCAAGTCATGTTGAACTGCCTAGTGCTAAATGAAATAGCGTGGTGCACTTTGCTAAATGGGAGATCCTGCATTCATGCAGTTGAGGAAGTAGGTTTCTTTGCCAATCATTTTTCTGCATTACTCTGGGAAATTTGCGAGATGGCTTGGCAAGGTGTATTAATTTTTAATAAAATTGCTAAAACCCTCACTGGCTATAATTGCAGATAATTAAGCTTCTACGGTGTGAA
This sequence comes from Mantis religiosa, assembly GCA_030765055.1. Taxonomy (NCBI): domain Eukaryota; kingdom Metazoa; phylum Arthropoda; class Insecta; order Mantodea; family Mantidae; genus Mantis; species Mantis religiosa. The sequence continues at coordinate 109,691,984 of CM060949.1, forward strand.
AGATGTTGGAATTGCTAGTTTACACTGCTAGTTCAGGTTTAAAATCAAAACGAAAGGATGTCGTATGTATTAGGAGCGCCCGATTTTTTTTATGATGCACTAATTGATATATGCTGCATATCGACATCTTCGCACTGCACAAATGTTACCGTAAATTGAGTGCAAGTGTGTCTTACTCGACTTAAATAAGTGTTATCATTTATCAGACAATTGTGGCTCCATGGGCATGATGATGTGACGTGTTAAGCTGTCAAAAATTGAGAGCTTTTATGGTGGAGGCAGACATTCTATTTTGTCAGAAATCTGAGATGTCTAGAAAACCCTAACCGAGTAGCGAATGTATATTTTCTTAGCGGATAGGTAGACAGTACGCTTTTAATAATATTTTCAGTCGATACTAACTGTACAAGTTAAGCAACATTGCAGTATCTAATCCTCCTAAGTGTGACCAGTTTAATAAACCATAATACTTCTTGGCGGAAGCTATTTCGAAGCTTCATTACTTGCATCCAAAGGAGACGTCACTTTTAAGGTTGAAACATGTTTAAGAAATCGGAGTTCTAGCGTTGTACAAACTGCATGTATTGTTTGCTGCATTTTATGCAGAGAGAAATCTGAAACAAACACCAAGGCTAGTTGGAACTGAAAGACCTGTATTTTTGTCAAATTGGCTATTATTTGCATTTTTCAAAATAAATTTGTTACAGGATTCTTGGGTGACAGTATTGAATGACATTTGTTGGATTGGGAAAACGAGATTATTTACATTGAAAAAATTAGAAAAACAATGCAATTCAAGTTTCATTCTGTGATTTAGCACTTTAATTTGCAAAGAACTGTCCTGTAAAATTTATACGTAAATTTAAGCTGTAACAATTCTAACTTTGTTAGGTAATGCGATTTCATGATTTTTGGCCATATAAATGATCCTGGAATGGTACAGCTATTGTGCTTCAGCAACTACGAAAGGTATTTGTAGATACAGTTTTTGAGATTCATTAGTTCAGACTTTTCAGGTTAATAGGAGATCTTGGTGGACAGTGTGATAGCTTTCTCTTTCCTTTGTAATCTCTTGGTCCCAACTATAAGGCTTCCACGGTTGTGATGAACACTAAGTTAGCTGGACCTGTTTAGAGTGCGAGCCTTGGTGTCTGTGTCGAAGTGTCCTTATTTCTTCACCCGCACTTTCCAAACCAGAAACTACAAGTGCGTATTTGTATTCCAAATAAATATTCGATATCTGAATTTCAGCGAATATACCCATGAACTAAGAAAATAATTTTAATGTGTACTCTGTGATATTTACAGAATATTCTGTTCACTCTCAGTCTCCTGATATTTATAAAAATAAATTCTCATGGTTCAATACCATTTTATGTATGAAGCGGGAGAACATGAATAAGAGAAGCCCGTTTGCCATTTAGTTTTAACTCGCATGTAGGCTTCATGAACCTTTAATTGTGACGTAACAGATTGGTTCATGATTTAATGTGCCCTAGTGTAAGTCAGTATTCCTGGAAACAAGAATTATTTATCTTCCGCACTCAGTCCATCGAGGACAACCAACAATTTTTGCGCGTCTGGGATAAAGTAACCGCCTGCGAACAAATTAAGAGGGCCCTTGCTGATCTCTATTAAGGAGGACAGCTCGAACTACCAGGAAAACATACGGCATGAAAAATAGATGGCCCTGTCAAAGAGATTCTTAGATTATCACCAGAAATGGGGGGTCAGGTTCCAGAAGCTGCAAAACCTTTGCCTTCTGACAAAGGGAAAGTACTTATTTGCCATGTTACTAACGAGACCAGAGACAAGAGAGTAACAGCAAAACATGTGTCCGTACAGTTAGAACTGTTCAATTAACTTTACTTTTCAAGCCTGATAGGTCGCTAAGATACTTTCTGCACGGGCGTGTTAAGTCTATTGTCAATGATGGCGAATTTTTCTCTTGAAGTAGCCAGTTATTGTTTAAGCCCTCTTCACTAGGCGGGAATGATCTGTGCGAAGAAAGCCTAAACGACTATTGGCTGCTATAAGGTTAATCCTCGCTATGACAAAACGCAAATGAGCATGTAACACTTGAAATACTGACCGACCAGCTCTTCTCACCACTGTTCTCACAGGTCAGAATATGTCCATGATAAATTTCATTAGCATATAACCATTAAATTTACTTGTCTTGAAATTATCTTTGTAGGGGAAAATTAGGTCGAGAAATTATTGTAGATATTGCATTGCAATTCCAATTCACGGAGTTCACGTTTGAGGTTCATTGGACAACTGACGAGAATATATTTTGAATAAACAAATGCGTCCGCGCTTATGAGTGAGCTTGCCGTTAAGCTGTACTTGAATGTTCCATGAATGGCGTGTGAAGCCTCTTCACATAGCAAATTTTGTGTAACGGTAAACATAAGAGATGGGTGATACGTAATATATAAGAAACAGATAAAAATTCCATTTGTATGTGTTCTTTTTTCTGAGCATCATAACTGAAACAAATGACGGCGAAGAGCACCAGAATGATTTTCAAATTAGATATGAGACAGGTAAAATTATTTATCATATATCTATTCACTGTGAATAGGTATATACATTTCGTAAATATAATTGTTAAAAATACCAGTCTTTGCAAGCTAACTACAAATGTGATCTATGTTAGGGCTTCTTGTCTTACTTCTTTCAGAAATATTTCATTAGTGTTTAATTAGCGAGTACGTAGACACGAACAGAACAGCAAGTCCAATCACGGAATGTGAAAGTTAACTAGTCTACATGTATTTCAACATTTAAAAATAAGTGATACTCGAGAGTTTTAGATTAATATTTCTCAGTGTAAACTGCTAACATTTAAATCCCTATGTAATCAATTTTTAAAAACAAATTGTAAAAAGGAACGTTTCCTTGTAACAGGTTTATCTTGTTAACTCTGCCATTATTAGGCTTTTAAAGCTAACTGGTATTCGACGGCGAGGTTTTGTTTAAATGCGCGATGGACAAGATCATGTTATCCTTGCCGAAAATATGGGAAGGGCCGCAAAAGCCTGCAAGAGCTTGACATAAACGTGGGCGGGAGGCAACAACGATGAACTCATTTCCGGACATTGACAACCTTGGCACCAAACAGCGTTATTTCCAATTCCAATCATCCCGACCCTGACAAGGACGTCACGGGGCGCCAGGTAATCCTATGGCCAGAAATCGGGGAACCTCGACTAATCATTGAACATGACTCATAGATCCCAGAAATATTTCTCGGATCTAATAGATGGTATACCTTAATTACATAAGCGTCATTCAAAATAATTCATTCGGCTTAATTTCTATTACACTTCTAAGAATAGCAGCTGTAAGCTGAATGTACATTGAAATTCAAATTTTATGCGGTGTGTCACCTCTTTTTATTTATTTTTTATCAACATCCTTCAACATTGTCATATCGTATGATGAATAAAATGGACGAAATGATGCTCAAATGAGCCAAAGGTCACTAGAAGCTAGAGTTACCTCACAGGTAGAGGTAGGATAAGGGGAAACCCTGGAATATTATCCAGATAACTCACCGTGATTTAGATTCGAACTCGGGACCACTTGAACGTGAGGCAGATACGCTACCACCTGCGCTACAGAGGCGGGCATCCCAACTGTATTGCTTATATTTGGTGTTCTCTAATCTCAATATGTATTTTAAATTTTGAGGAAAATAGAATAGATCCAGGTCTAGAATTTGACAGCGAGTTTTCCATGTTCATATTAATTCACCACCTTGTTCATCGGCGGTATTTCCGATCTGGAAAACTCATTCAATTCTCGTTGATCTTATCGATCTATAGTCACTTGTTGGAAGTTTTAGACACAATTTCTTATGAAAAGACGTATAATTTAGAGGGTATATTCTTGAGCTATCGCTACACAAGCTTTTCGTATATTGTCTTTCAAACCAATACCGACTGACCTCTGCGGTAAAATCGTGTAACTGCATCTTCCAAAGTGATATCTCCGCTACTACGTCCATCAGACAAGCTTTTGCAGTCCCACTTTGTGGAAGTTTGTGTCGCGGCTGATCTTCGTCCAGTTCAATAGCTTGCTTCCCTCAAACGTTTTTACGCAGTCAGACCTTGACAAGGGACACACTCACTGATAAATATCGTTAACCGCAACACCGTGAAGACCAGAGGGAGAGCAATGTGCATTGTGTTTTGTATCACCCGAGATCAGTTTTCAACTCTGTTATAATTAACATTTTCTCACGTCCAAAGTAAGTGAAGTACTGCAAGTTTTAAGCTTGTGCGCTCTTAAAATGAATGATTGGCTTATATACGGTTGTGGTTTTATTTAATAATTTCCGTAATTTTCTTAATTATATTAGAAAATTTGATTTAAGCAGACTTTCTCTATCACCTAAGAATAGTAGGCAGAAGATATCTAGACTTCACCGGAAAAAGATATCCCAAAACACCATTTAAATGTAAATTGATTATTCATGTTTAATTTTCTCAAAAGTAAGCAATTTTGATTAAATAAGCATCGGTCAAGATATTTAAGTGAAAAATGTGAAACTTATGTCAAATAATTTTTTTGAGATATTAAACATTTCTGAGATATGTTGTAATTGTTTGACGTTTCCGTATCTTACGCTTTTTATGGGCTGCCATTTTGTTTCTGTCGATGTTCGAGTATGGAATTTGAAGGTCAGTATCGCTTTTGAAGTATACTAGTTTCAGTCTGTTGTGTTATAAGGAAATCTGTAGGTATATAAAGTGTTTCTGCAAATGTGTATCTTTGTTAAATTTGGGTTAGGTAATAAAGTAAACTTCTGTGAGAATGCTTTGCAGAAGACATAGAAGTAAACGCTGGTGGGTAGAGAAACTTGTGTGAATCTAAGTATTTTTTCTGTTTCTGCTGTAAAATTAGTAAAACGTAGTTACGCTGTTCTGTGAGTGCGCTCGTGCCTAGTACGTATGCAGAGAACATGGGACAAGTAGCAATTATATTGCAGTGTAGCGGAGTGTTAATTGTGGGCGAGGAACGTGTCAGAGTAACGCCCGTACTGCTTCACCAGCATTGTTTGCTACACAAGGCGGCCTTCATTCGACTCGCGTTAATTAGAGATCCAGGCAATAAATTGTAATGAGCAGTATCTTCGGGACAGGAGCTTATTGCGCTGGTCCCGAGAACAGAAATGTAACCGAGCGCTATAGGACATATTACTATGCGACGGCAAAGGAAACTGATCATCTTTATTGTAATCTGCCTTGGGGTGTCAGCAGCATAACTCAAAGAAAAGTGGCTGAAGGCTAGATACCACATTTTGTCCCCACGCCAATCTTTTATAAGGGAATGCTTTTTTTTCCCCGCTAGGGTTTTCGGGAAAAAACAAATTTAACGAATTTTGTTGAAATATATATCAAGCAATCCTTTTTATCTAGTTTAACTTTGTCTCTCACTTACACACAGTAGTAGTTAAATAAGGTATTGCATTCCACCCAATAATACGATACCGAGATGTCATCGGAAATATTCTTCTTTTTTGAAGCGTTTAAGCTTGCGCTTGATTGTCTTCACGTCGAAGGATAAACATCCTTCTTTCCATCTTTTCTCTGGACAACCTCTTCCGCTCTTTCCTTGGGGTATTGGATCTCTTGCTGCTGTTATTAGTCATCTTCCTGCTCGTTCTACGTGTAGATTCCACTCCCGTCTTCTTGTTTTTGTAAATTGTACTACATTATGCCACATTCCTGCCTTATTTCATTTCTTACTTTATCTGATTTTGTTATCCCTAGTATTGCTCTAAGAGTATTCATTTCTGTTCTCATTAACTGTTTAGTTTTGCTGGTTTCTGCTCTAGATTCCGTTCCACATGGAAATATGTTTTAAGATACCTAAATAAAAAAGAACACTTTTAGAAAACGCTACGCATCCGCGTCTGTGTGAGCAACATAACTTAAGGACGAATAAAAACCAAACTTTATATTTAAGTTCAGTATATTCGAAAGATATGACACGAAGACAATACAATCTCAATCCTCAACTACACCTTACATGGAACATTTTTCAAACAGTTTTGTTCTTTCAAAAAAGCATGCAGGAAACTATTCTAATTAAAATATATACCACATATCAAAGGTATTACAGAACCAAATATATAGGTATTTTGAAATTTGTGTGGTGAGCCATGACGCACGTATTATCTTGTAAAGCTGAAGTTCAGCAATAGACGAAAAGGTACTCACTGTACAGAAATACACGAAAGTTATTCCATTCAACTTTGTTGAAGCGCAAGCAATTTCCGAAATAACCTTTATTAACTGTTTAAATTGTTCCAATAATAATTTGTCATTCTAAGTCCAGTCGATTTTAAGTTTTTTTCTTGCGGTTATACATGGCGAGAGTGCAGCATTTAAAAGCACGAAGAAAAGTTCCTTAACATTTTACTGTCACTGTGGTCTTTGTATCTAGAATGAAATTTGTAACGTTGCTATTTGTGCAGCTGCATAATTGGATTAAAATGAAATAGACAGAAAAATAAGCCTTCGTAAGAATATTTGTATACCCACCAATATATGATAAGCGTCCAAAGTCATGTGAATGTAACAGATGGTTTTAAACTATCAAACCACAAAATAAATACAACTGCCGGAAAGATTAATGCTAAATTTAAATTTTAAGTAGTCACTGCTTACTTAGTGTCGCAACTGCGACATCATATCACGACGGGCTCAATGGTTTCTCTGGCTCATTGATGCTAGATTAGGTAGTTGGACTTGGTGGTCTAGTCGCCTTCCTGTAGCAATTTGCTGGTACATGGACCCACACGCACACTCGGTTTCCTCTGCTGATCCTGTAACATGTAGGTGCGATATTTGTTTCCAGTATTGAATTATCGAAGGAATAATTCAGTACTGCCAACCAGACTGACGAGATTTGAATCCGCGACTTCCCGAATGCGAACCGGACACACAAACTCTTAAGTCATGTTACCGAATCTAAATATGAAGTGTTGACAAGGGAAGAACTGCTCACTTTTACTTTTTTGTATTTTGTGGTTGAGCAGTACATTTTGAAAAGATAAGTAGTCATTTTTTTTTTCTTTTTCCATGGTTCATGTACAGAGAATTAATATCGACGCCATGAACCTTTTTTAAACATTTGACTGACATTTCAGCCTTCTGTGTGCTTCTGTACATCTACAGCAACATGTGTCATTGAAATCATCATTGATAATTATGATTCAACAGTCATTAGTAATGTATCGTTGCTATGAATTTCTACAGTACTTAGGAAATTAGGTATAATATTATAGGTAAGGAAAGTAATGTGATTCTGATCATCAGATCTGTCATGTACATGCGCTGGAGGCAAACTTCTTTCATCTTGGGTGAAAGAAATGCATCAGACGTGCAATGTGCAGAAAACGTTTCACCGCTAAGAAGATCCATCGAATTATAACCTTGCTCACCGCGGTTGCTGTACCCAAGACCGTCCATGGAATGAGAAGGACAGGTTCCTCATGTGTTCACATTTGTAAGCAGTTCAGTTTGCTTATGCAAACAAGGGCAGAAATTGTCAATGACTTGGAAACGTTGGCCATGCAAAAAATGAAAGTAATTCCATATATAGGCTGGCGTTGTAACGCTTGGGTAAAGCTTTAAACATAATTTAGTCTTATTTAAGACACAGCAATATTTGTATTTTTATCATCAGGATTTTAATGCTTTCGCCGTAGCGAATCCCTGCATGGCTTAACAAATGTGCAGTATACCAGCATTCTTCCAAATAAATCTAATAAATCGGAAAATATTATAGCAACATGTTTATCAGCTGTAAACACAAATAAATCTATAACTTCTAAACAAAATAAATATAAAATAGCCCAAGTAAATAAATTTAAGGACAATATAAGAAGTTTCAATCATAATATGGCAAAGGAAGTAAATGAAAATAGAGAGAATTTCGCAAAAGTAAGAAGAGATGTATTTGGTGGATTAAAGTTAGGAAGTAACTCATGGAGGAAAGCTTAAGAATTGCACAGATAAATGGGCAAAGAAGTAAATTGGTTATGGCGGAAATAAGAAAAATTGCAGAAGAATTAAAATTAGATATTATCTGTATTCAAGAACCGTATGTGGTAAATTCCAAAATTCCATATATGCCGTTAAGATCCCGACAAATCTTATCTCAGGAAAAGGCAATGGCAGCAATAGTAATTTTCAAGCAAGATTTGCAAATAGTAAACATAGCGCAATTTCTGGATACGCATGTTAATTGCATTGAAGTTATAACAAAGTATGGAAGTTTTATATTGGCAAATTATTATTTTCAATATAGTTTGGATATTGAACCCTTTCTATATAAATTACAAAATATTCATAATAAATTCAGAAATAAAGAAATCATGCATGTTTGTGATTGTAATGCAAAATCAACTTGGTGGTTCAGTAAAAGACCAGATGAAAGAGGGGAGAAACTGGAAGAACATATCTCGGAATTAAATTTATATGTAATAAATAAAGATGGTAATCCACCAACTTTTCAAAATAGAGCAGGTGCTGAAGAAAATATAGATATTACTTTAGCGTCAGCAACAGCGGAGAAGAAGATTAAAAATTGGTGGGTCACACAGGGTCAGACCACAAGTGATCATAATTTGATTTATTTTGATTATATATTGAATGGGGAAGTAATTCAAGAAGAACATGAAATAGAATTACGTTATAATTATAAAAGAGCAAATTGGGATAAGATGAAGCAAGTATTTAAGGATTTAAATTTACAGTATACGGGAATATCAGTGGATTTGGATGCAATAAATTTAACACAAGCAATAAAAGTAGCAGTATCAAAATCCGTTCCAAAGATAACAATTTCTAATAACAAGGATAAAATAAAATGGACAGATAGATTGCAGAAGCTGAGATCGTTAGCAAGGAAATTAAGAAGAATATATCAAAAATCAAACATACATACGGAAAGAGAAGAGAACTTAAAGAATTATAGGGAGGCCAAACAGAAGTATAAAGAATTATTAGAAGACACCAGAAAACAACATTGGGAACAGTTCGTTGAAAATAATTTAAAACAAGATGTCTGGGGACAACCGTATAAAATTATTATGGATAAAATTAAGAAGCCAGAAATCTTAACCACATTAGATAAGGGTAATGGAGAGATGACAGAAAGTGGGAAAGAATCGGTGGTATTGTTATTACATACGTTATTGCCAGATGATAAAGAGGAAGAAGATGATGATATTCATGTTGAAAAAAGAAACCAGATGATGTTGCAGTATACAGGAAATCCTGTTTATCCCTTTGATATTACAGAAATAAAATTAATTCTGCAGAAGTTAAAAAAGAAGGCACCTGGTCCAGATGGTATTATAAATGAAGTCTTGTATAATCTACGAGAAGAAATTGTCTTGTTTTTGTGTTTCTTGTTTAATGATTGTTTGGCAAGAGGGAGATTTCCAAACTTGTGGAAGGAGGCAAAGGTTGTAATTTTGTGCAAAGGAGCAGATAAGGACAGAACGCAACCAAAATCTTTCAGACCAGTATGTTTATTAAATGCTATTGGCAAGATCTTTGAACAGTTAATATATAAAAGAATAATGGAAAATAGGTTGATGCTGGGTATGAATAATAAACAATTTGGTTTCAGAAAGGGATATTCAACTGAGGATGCAATATTAAAAATTCAAGAAACAGTGTCAAAAAGCCAAAAGAATTATGTAATTGGATTATTTGTGGACATATCGGGCGCTTTTGATAATTTATGGTGGCCGTATTTTTTCGGAATTTTAAAAGACAGGAAATATTCAAGTACTATTTATAATTTATTAAAGGATTATTGTTCCAATAGAGAAGTATTCATTGGTGGATCAAATTTTGAAACTAGGAAGAAGATAACCAAGGGTTGCCCTCAGGGTTCTATCTTGGGGCCCCTTTTTTGGGATATTTTATCAGAAGATTTATTAGAACTACTGGAAAGAGATCATAAGGTTTTGGATGTAATAGCGTATGCTGATGACATAGTCATAATGATGGATGGACAGAGCAGACTAGAGCTAGAAAATAAAGCAAGAGAAGTTACAAATACATTATCAAATTGGTGTTTCAGAACAAAACTAAAAATTGCACCAAACAGGTCAAATTATGTGCTTTTTAAGGGAAATTTAAAGCGGGATCCTACAGTGAAGATAAATAATCAGAACATTAAACGGGAAAAAGAGATGAGATATTTGGGTATCATGATAGATGAAACATTTCATTTCAGAAAACACACGGAGTATATTAGGCAGAAAACAGAGAAAATAATGCTAAAGCTAGCAAGAATAACCAATTTAAATTTTGTACTTCCATTGCGTAACATACAGATATATCATAACACCATTTTTGCTTCAATTATGACGTATGCGGCAGCAGTTTGGGCAGAAAGGATGGATGATGTGCAAATAAGAAGATTGTTGAGAAGAACGCAAAGAAAAGTATTATTACGTCTGACAGGAGCTGTAAAAACAACACCAACTATGGCATTGCTAGTAACAACGGCCATTTGGCCGATTGATTTATTAATAAGATTGAAGGACGCAAAATTTTGGGCGAAAAAAGGAAACTTAGAAAAAGTTTATAATATAACTGGAGTCAGAACAAACAAATCTTGGGTGATTAAAAATAGTTTAGAAGATAAATGGCAAAAAGAATGGACAGAAAGTCTAGAAGGTAGAAGAGTGTTTGACATTTTTCAGGACGTCAAAGAGAGACTAAAATTGAATTTTATTCAACCAACAAAGGGATTTATACATTATATAACAGGACACGGACCTTATAAGACCTATTGGAAGAAAATCAATAAAACTGAAAATGATATATGTGAATTATGTAACAAACAAGATAATCCTTAACATGTAGTATTTGAATGTGGAAGATATGCAATTCACCAACAAGAAGAGAGGCATGCGCTAGCAGGATATATCGTATATGACATAATTCGAGATCAACAATTGGTAAATAAATTACAAGTTTTGACTAACTTTGTAAGTAAGAAAGCATGGGAGGTAAAAATATTCAAAGGAGAAAGAGTTGATAATAGGCGAAGAATAGTACAAGATCCAAGAAGGAGTTCTAGAATACAAAATAGGATAAGACGGGAAGAATTATCGAATAATCTAACAATGGAGTTGACTGCATGGGCGGCGGAGGGAGAGAGTGATTGCAGAGGCCATGGTGGACTACAGAATTAGTAGATTTAGATATAGATTTAGGAAATAAGGATTTTGTAATTTTTATAGTTGTTTTATTTTGTTTTTTGCTTTTTTTTTGTGTTTATTTCTGTTATTTTATTTCATTTTATTTTTGTAGAGTAGTTTTCTGAGAGATTTGTATAATTATAACATTTGTAAGGATTTTATGGAAAAATAAAGAGAAAATTTGGATATATGCCCCGGTATAGTTGTCTAGGTGCCGGGGTAGAATATTCAGATTTTATTTATTTATTTATTTATTTATTTATTTATTTATTTATTTATTTATTTATTTATTTATTTATTTATTTATTTATTTATTTATTTATTTATTTATTTATTTATTTATTTATTTATTTATTTATTTATTTATTTATTTATTTATTTATTCAGAGTTATACATGTTCTTTTATGCTTTTTAACGGAAATATCCTAAAGGCTAACTAGATAAAAGTTAAATTACCAATGATGTTCTCCATGATCTGGAATATAACCGGTGTGAACTTGTTATTCAGAAGGGCCGGGAGGGGGGGCATCCAAATTGCGTATGCTGGTTCCGCTTAAATGCTGTATTTTGGCTAAAAATATCTATATGCATGAAATTGATAGGAAGCATTAACAGTTTCTTACATGTTCTTTAAAAGGCGAACAGTCCCTGTCGTGCCTGAGTCTGCTAACGCGACTTCCGGTCTCACGCTCACATACGCAAGGCAGAGATGGGCGATCATCCTACCGATACGGGGAGGAGATGTGGTCAGCAGCACGGCACTCCCAACCGAAAAGTTGGCTTTCTTCCCTGGGATTCGCTACCTAGCGTAGCTCCTCAATTTCCTCACGATGCTGAATGGCCACCGGTCGTATATTGCGGAGTTAAAATCCGCACCCCCATCCGGGCGCATTCTGTTGCAGGGAACCAAAGCCCACTAGCCACGACACAGGACTTCTTACATATGATTCCTTAATACTCTTATCAAAAGTAACGTCACCTTCTATCAGTATTATGAACTTCCGTCCTCTATGGATGATAGTCCTACTTAGATTGGAAAGGAAATGTAATCAGAATCGTGGGAGGGGGAATTATGTTACATTCACACGACTTTCTTGACCCTCTCGTTAATTAGTGGGTATACAACTATTCTTGCGAAACCCCATTTTTCTGTCTACTTCATTTGAAATGAGATAACTCTTTGGGAAAATACCTACATTGCACGTTTTTTTTTTTCAGACACAAAGGTAACAGCGATAGTAAATGTTTTAAGAAATGGAAGCCTTATGCGAGCCTCAAGTGGGTACTATTTCTATGTAATCGAAAAACAAATGCAAATCTTCAGTACTTTAAAAGAATGACAAAGAATTGAACAATTTGATATATTTTCAAGGAATAGTTTAGATGGTACAAACAAGCTATTTCAGACACATTGTATGCTTTAAAGGTTCTGTATTTGTTGTGTAAAATGCTTTCGTCTGTTCGTTATCTTTGTTTAGCATCATACAGTATTGTACAAAATTCCTTCCGAATGAAGAGCTTGACAGGCAATTTCTTGAACATTCAAAATATGCATTATATTTATCATGCAAATATCTTTAATATATTATGGTATTTTTTCTTTCACTCATATACACACAAAAACTTTTTGTGTGCTTTTTATAAATATGGTTCTTTTTGGGACCTTTGACCCTAAGAGACTAGTTTCGATCTTTGGGGCTACTTATGTGTGTGGATCACTGCACTCAATTTGTGTAATATAGACTAAGAGAAAATGGTAAAGTTTTTAAAGTTTTATCTAGGACATTTTCACATTAAGACAGTTTTTTTCTTATACGTGTTCAAAATTATAATAAAATGAAGTATTGAATAAAGGATAAATTATTGGCTTCCTTAACAAAATTACAATAAATCTCTTAACATTTTTTTTGTCTCGTATATATTTCAACATCTGTTGTTTTTCTCATTGTTTTTCTGCTAACAGGGTTTATCTTTCAGTATGGGAACAGAAGTTGAACTTTTACATTATCCATAACTTCAGCCTTTCCAACAGATTTAAAAGCTTTCTTATAATCTGATTTTTATGGGTTTTGGAAAAAAAAAAAAACGTAAAATAAAGCTGGTTCATGCAATGTTTATTCCTCAGTATGCGTTTTCTTAAATTTATTTTTCCAATGCCTCCATTTTAATTAAAGACAAATAAAATATACTTCCTTTGCGTTATACAGGGTACACATATCGTTGGGCCTCATTAGTAGCAATCGTTTAGGTAAAATTTCATCATATTCTCATAGATTCTTCGTTCATTCAGAATAGGTTTGGGCTGTTAACACCTTGCCCTGAAAGCATTTAGAAGTAGAACAAACCTGGGAAGACATGTTTCTAAATTGATGCAGTAAAAGAATGACATACCTGCTCATGCCTTAAGACCCAACAGTAGCAATTACATACTGGGTCATATTAGAAATGAATCTAAACCTGAGTTAAGGAGGACATTTTTATCTACTGAACTCAGTGCGCTAACGTGTTTGTTATGTCGACAGTTTAAGGAGTTGCTATTTTTATTGGTTTAAGATGTAATATCTGAATACATTTGAAGGATTTAATCTAATATGAGAGAGAAGGAGAGAGAGAGAGATTGAGGGGGGAAGTTTCATTGTTACGAAATGGAATCACGATTCCGTATTATTGTTCTACTAGTGTGAACTTTTCCATAAAGATATTGCAAGCAATCATATGTGGACATGCCAGTAGTCTTTAAGTCCTCGGTAACAAATTTTCCGCGTATTGATGAAAATCTGCGGGATATTGTGTGCAGTTAAGTCAGTCGGTGTTCCTGCTGAATGACCCAGAGCTAGAGCAGTCATGCGGAACACCGTACTCAATACAACTGACTGCCACTGAGGAGCGGATGGTCGCCTCCAGTACCATAACGGGACGCGATTTATACACGCTAATCTGTCGAGTTTCATAGGCGAGAATTGCTGGATCGATTTTCATCAATGATGTTAAGGCACTCAATCTTGTGGCATCTGTTAAGAAAGCGGTAATTTTCTTTAGGGTGTTTCCGTCTATGCTTGCCTTCTAATCTTAAGAAGCACATTTTTTCCCCATTCGCTGCCAAATCGTTTCTCCTCAAATAATTTTTGTCTTTTTACTATATTTGTTGTAATATTTCATATGTTAATATTATCAAGCTTTTCTTTTGATTTAATAAGTTTTGAATATAGTATAGAGTTCTCCTATGCTCTGACATTTGAATGTGATTTACTAAAGTTTACATAAAGTAATTCCGTAAAAGAAATAGCCTGGTGATTTTCTATTTTGAACAAATAGCTGATACGAACCTCTTTGATGTGAGGTAATTAAACCAGGGCCGGCCAAATAATAGCCCCTCAAGATATTCTAATGCTCTGCTGATAGCTAATATTGAATGTAAACCTACTTATTGTTACAAATTGTACCTTTCTAGAACCTATAAAGAGTAACATAAATTTATTCGTAAATTAATTTTGCATTTCAGAATCTGAGATTAATAAATACTCCACATTGCTGCAAAAAAATAATAAACTGTGAAACACTCAGGTCTTTGCTAAATGTGTAAACTATTGTGAGTCACGTACTTCCAGTTTGACTGAATCTAAAAATATAAATTTTTATGTCCTTTCAGACTCGTCCTACAATTTACGATCCTACTGTAACATTCATGTGCAAATTTAGCTCCATATACATTTGCGAGCAAAACGAAATTATTATAGATGCACAGCTTATTAATATACTTATTCTGTGCACACAAACAGTTATATCAAGTATTAATAAACTCGAAAATGAAAAGCAGGCTCAAAAGTACACGACCATTACAGGTCTTCAAAGCTAATTGAAATATTCGTATTAAATTGTGTAATAGTGTAAATAGTGTAATGCTTCTACAAAGTGTTCTGTTATAGTCCAATGTTTTCCTTTTAAACATATGTAACCTTGTATTATGGCCTCTAAAATAATAGTATCTTCCAAATGTTCATCATTTAGGAACATCTACAACAATAAAAAGACTAAAATCGAAAACCTATTACCAAGTAAGACAGTAATAACGGGACAGTGGAACCTCAATTCGAGATCATATCCAGCTCCGAGTACTTTTGCAACAGAGGACCTCAAACAATGTATTAAATATTTGAGTATAGTGCAGTGAAAAGTAAGAGCGAAATCTCGATAAACAGACTTCTTGAGCAAGACAACTCGCGAGTGCACAAGTCTGTCCTAATTGAAAACTACCCAAAAAATTTACAAAAACATTGAAAAAGAAACATGAACAATGGTCATCGGCTATATTATGCATGTAAACATATTTACACTGCAATATAAAATTAATTAAGAGTTTGTAGTACTACACATGAAGTGGAGCATCCAGAGGGCATTAGGAAAGAAAAAAAATAAAGAAAAACAATTCTTTTTTTTTTAAATGTTAGGTATAAATAGCGACTTACAGGTACGCTTACCCGAAAACGTTACTAATACTCATGACTTAAGGTTCAAAATAGTGTATGTAAATTTAATTAAATGAGTATCAAAATACATTATCAATTTATTGGTTCAATAGAATAGATTTGGCCACTCCTATATTATACAATACTGTTTTGTACGTTTCTAATTATGTTTATGCGTCACCATTGCATTGATTTTATGTATGTATGTATATATAATGGGTGTGTATATATACACCTATCTCTTCAGCTTTGAGGATGCTCGTTATTATATTTCCGGTAGGTGTAAGAAAGGATAATTCAGAATGCATAAGAGGTGCAAAATCAGTTTATTCATTTTTTGTTGTTAATGCTGAATGGAAAAACGTTGCTAGTTCTAAACTCTTGAAACTTTGAATTTGTAAAAGAAGGAAAATATTAAATCGTTTTAAGTAGGAATTTATATTAAATGCCCTAGTCAAATTTACCCGGTATAAAATTTTCCCCCTTGGCTTATGTGAAACGTTTACTTTGTTTACTCAGACTTCAAATTACAACAGCTGCTTATATTTTCATTCTTATTACCAGTTGCAATCGGTTCTGGAAACGCTTCCCGGGCGGGGGGAAGCAGCAAGTAAAAGAAAAGCAGCTCAGCAGAGCAGATCCAGGGAGAAGAGCTACCGTATCTTGAATTTTTTATGTGTTTTAAGTTTCCGAAACCGTATCCACGAAGTTCCTGTTAACTTGCACTAAACAGAGAAGCAAGATGTGCTTGTATAAACATAACCATATCTGAGATAAAAGCATACATTTTATTTTGTATTTCCAAGCGCCATATGTGTTCCATGCATCGAGGTTCTGGTTACTCGGTTCCTGTAAAGGTGCGTGGAAAGATAAAATATAGGCACAGTAGATAAAACTTTTTTTTTTAATTAAAGTTCTCCAACGTTAAGTCATATGGGATGATATGATAATGATTGAAATGGGTGAAATGATGCTCAAATGAGTCCCGAATCCATAGAACATAGTTACCTGACATTCATCTTTCAGGATAATAGAAAACCTTGGAGAAAGCCATATCCAGGTAACTCGCTCTGACCAAGATTCTAACTCACGACCTCTTGAACGTGAGGCAGTCAAGCTTAACTTAGGAATCTTATCGAAAAGATATTGCTTTGCAAATGTTTGCAGTTGACATTGTGGAAGATTTTCAAGGATTTGCACATATCTATATACTTACTGTTTTAATGCATTTGTGTGACAACCTTAAGGACGATATTCAGTTTTAATTCTATTTTACTTTGCTTCTGAATGTCTGCTTTGGCTACAAATGCCATGGTCTTGCATATCCCAAGGTTTCGTTCATGATTTTTATAGAGAATATCTTTAAGCTTATAAGGAAAAGAAAATAGAATTATACCCAAGTTTTTTGGACGACTACGGAAGCCAATGACGCACGAACAGTGTTAGGCTGCTGAAGTATGTCAAGTTCACGCATGTTTCAGCCTTTCTTGGAAAGCCTAGTGGGTCTGTGTCACAGCTCAAGCCGCGTTTGGAGTACAGTGCTGGCGCAGAACCAACTTAGCAATCAAGTATGCTTGGAATTTCAATTGCCTAGAGCTTTCTAGAATGTGGCAACAATCCAGACATTAAAACGACTTAATTACATTTACGTCTATGCAAATATTCAAGTAGTTCTTTGGGATAGAAAGAAAAAGGTCTAGAAATGCACAGAACATACTACAATACAGCGGAGTATTCGGTAGAAACATGGAGATATCATTGAAAATGTTTGCTAAAAAAAAATGATTTCATAATTTGTGTTTTTATTACAACAGTGGTCTGATCTTTTGCAAAAGTTTGCCACGAAATAACAGAAATAGAACTCAGATTTCTTGGAGTTCAAATGTTCAAGTGACAGCTATCTGAAACCAGGAGCGTGGCGTGGGTGATTCCTGAGTGTCGCCGGTTGCTTCAGACTTATTCTGGGGAGTGGCAGTCGCCAATTCCGAGGGTTTCCAGTTTAATATCATATCGGTTGTTGCATACATTATAAAACACACACACACACACACACACACACACACACACACACACACACACACACACACACACACACACACACACACACACACACACACACACACACACACCCATAAAATGTACACACACAGAGGATGTTTCAGAAATACGTTTACAAACTTCGGGTATGGATTCCTCACACCAAAAGAAAGAAAGCAGTTCATATAAACATATGTCCTATAATCCTTGATTTTCTCGTTAGGTGTTCAACGCAGTGGTACATTTATAACACACAAAACTTATAATAAATGCTCGAAATGTCCTCTTATGTCTATGCATGCCTGTGCTCGTCGAATCATGGAATGTCGCACCCTTTCAAAAACTCCGGGATGGTGGGGAATGGTTTCGCAGGCTTCCATGGCACGTCGATGAATCGTTTCTGCATCCAGGATGGCAGTTCCATAAAACAATGATTTAAGATGCCACCAGAGGTAAACATCCACAGGATTGAGGTCGGGAGAACTTGCAGGCCATGGAGCAGGTCCTCCTCTGCCTAGCCATTGCTCATGGTAGATTCCAGTCAGTGCATCTCGAACAATGCGACTAAAGTGTGCCGGAGCCCCGTCGTAAACCATATGTTTTTTTCTTATTGCAGGGGCACATTTTCGTGAAGTACGTCGGGAAGAGTGTGCTGGATAACGCACTGATTACTCCACGTGGTGTGAACATCTATCTTTCATTTGTGATTCCTGCGAATTCCATTGGCTCAAGTGATGCGTTCATCGGTGCTTTGCATAGACCCGGGAAGCGCGGCAGTTCCCCTCACTCTTTCAAGAATAATCATTGCGTCATCTGAGAGGTTTCTATTAACAAAGATAAAACCAGGGTAACCGTTCGATCTGCGTGGTTATAACTCATTACATGTACACAATTGAAACGCTGAAGACAGACTGATAACAAATGACAAACGTAAACAAGTATCCATGGCAACACTTCGCCATCTACCGTGTGTAGTACAATAGGCCAAAGCCTTCTATGAGTGCATAGAGAAAAAGTTTTGAGGTTGGATCCCGAAGTCCGCTGAACTCACATTTTGATTTTGACAGAAATAACGCGTAAACCAAGGATTATGGGACATTATGTTCATATGAACTTTTTACCTTCTTTTGGTGTGAGGAACCCAAACCTGAAGTTTGTGAAAGTATTTCTGAAACAATCTGTATATATACAGGATAGTATATATAAATATATACTATACATATATACTGTAGCGACATGCCTTATTTAAAATGTATTTAAAATTTCTCCAATTCTCAGTGTTTATTTGTATTTCAGTTCAATGCGCCGATTCTACTCCAGGAAAACATCAGTTACAGTGTTTTCAAATGTTGGTTGCTGTTGCTTTTTAAGTTTATCAAACAACCCCATTTCCACTAATAACAAGGGCAGAGATGAAAGTGTATTTTGAGTTTGAGTGTTTCTTAGATAAGTGTGTATTTTGCTGAGCGCTGAAAAGATCATTTTGCTGATGCACTGGTGGCAGAGATGATCAAAATTAAATGCATGATCGTGTGATTTGGTTTTTAAAGGTTTAAGATCCAGATTTGGCCTTCCTGTTGAGTTGACATTTTTCACCAAAAGAACGTGAACCAAGTTAAAAGGTTTCGAGCACAAAGTCACTTTTGCCCGCAAATTGTGATGTCATCCTTATTGCATTTTCAACATTAAATCATTTACCATATTACTGTTACACACGAAGAATTAACACTAAAGCGCAAGGTTTGATGTTTCACTGCACTGGCAACAATCGTTCTATAAACAAATACCTAAAGCCTCGGTTGCCTCGCAAGATCACCTACATTACACACGAATTCCACGCTTCGATAGTTAACATGAAAAATTCAATGCCATGGCCGGGATTTGAACCACGGAACTCATGATTTCCGTCCAGTCGCTCTTACTCATTGAGCTACCATGACCAACTTGCCGTCTATGTCATTAAATTCTCCATTTTACACGTATATTTCCCCGGTAAACCACTAAGGGCCCTCGCATTCAAGATACACAGTTTGTGGCGACTTAATATCATAAGTACTTAAGTCCCAGGTTTCATCATTTAACTCTTATTATTTTAGTTAATTGATGGAAATTAATCATTTCTTCACACTAGCCGTATATAGGCTAAGGTTTTTTATAGATAGCCTGTATACAGTTAGTGTGAAGAAATGATTAATTTCCATCAGTGCACGCTTCGAGTTTACCGGTCAGCGCCACTGGTAACATTAGCTGTTTAGAACTGGAAGATGGTAGACGATCGTCTCGGGGGATCTGTCATCGACCGGTCCCGGCGGGTCGGTCACAAATTAACGCAATTGAAATCTGAAAGTGAAATCGGTTGGACTTTCCATTGTTCTTTGAACAAAAAATAATGTAAAATTTGGATTCCAATTCAACTTATTTGCTGTTGGCTTTGGCATCAGAGGCACATTAACGCCACGCCATTGTCTGAAACACAGATAAAAATATCTGGCGCACTCACTTGACATTCTTTACTCTTGTTCAAATTATTCTTGCAAACGCTTATTCCATGTATGTCGTGTTAATTACGATACACATCCTGTTGGTGCAAAGGGAATGGGGAAATACTAAAATAGGCTTTGAGAGATAATCAAATGTTTTAAAAACTGGCCGCTATACGCTCACTATGGAATTCCGTTTCTTTGCATGGTCAAAAGATTAAAAAAAAAAAAAAAAAAAAAAAAAAAAATTGATGAAAGTACAAATGTTGGGAAATTGAAACAATTAACAAGGAATATCTCCAGAATACGTCACACAAATATTTGACAAATTGTGCGTTTTAACAAGCTGCACATGCATAGTCATAGTGAGGTAAGCCGATGAAGCCCATATGACACTACAAATAATCTAGTGTAATCTAAAGTAAGATTCACTGACAGAACCGAGATAATCAGGACTTTATACAATGTGATTTTTGCTGGCCCTGTAGCTCAGTCGGTAGAGTACCTGCCTGTCGTGCTAGGGGTCCCGGGTTCGATTCCCGGCTGAGGGTGGAGATTTTTCTCCAAGATGACTCCCCATCAGCCCCAGAGTCGGGAAGTATGAATGAGAGTGTGAATGTGTGCGTGATCTAGTGATACAACCCAACGATTGCGAGTTAACACCAATTATATGTTCCGAAGGAGAACGGCCGCCGATATGACCATTGCAGTTAAACGTGGGGTATAAATGGAACAAAAAAAATGTGATTTTTGCGTCCTTTTATCCAAGTGTATGGCCAGGCTCTATCCGCTATACAACAGAAAATCACCCATGGCTCTGAGGGATAATCTCCTTCTATACAACCAGGTAATAAGATGCACCTGGGACACTCCTGCCATCTGGGACGCAGCTGCAAAAACACAGCTCTTCAAACTTTATATCTTTTAGAACCGATACCCGAGAGCAGCAATAGCTGTCGAATGATACATTCCTAACAAAAACGTCCATTCAGACCTATCCTTTTCCAAATGAAATGACTATATCCACCACCTCTCTCACAAATTCTATTCCCGTCTTCCCTACAGCTTTAATCAACTTATACGAGGCCTCATAGAATGGCATTGACTCTGGGGAAACTACAAGAGTCCCAAACTCACCTTAGGCTCATCATAACCTCCGTTGTCTCCTATAATTAAAAACATATGCTCTCTTTCATCCTACCCACCGTCTATTATAGCTCCATCATAACGCCAGTAAGGAACAGTCCCGGAATGGCAAAATATCAAAGGCTCCTTCTGGAGAAGGTTGACTCTTCGACACCTCTGGGTGGCTCTGTGTCCTTTGTGATATGTTTAATTATAATTGATCAAAATAAATTCGAAATAATATCTTGAAATTACAAAAGACACTAGGATTCTTAAATTGCTTTCGGCGTATAAAACATGCATGGGACGATAACATCAGCCTGAAAAATACAGTGGTATTTGAACCACCAATCTCCGGCGTTTCTGTGCTGTTCATCTTAACCATTTGAGCTATCTTGGCAACTTGTAGGCACGATACTAAATTCTCCAACTGATTCAAGAGTTGGCACGACCCCTAAATTCTCACAGGAGAATGGTAGTTTAAAGCACTCAGTGGAATTTAACTTATCATTTTTTTGGATTGGAAGTTTCACTTTTTTTTTTTTTCGAGAAGAGCTAGTAATCATAATGGGGAAAATTTTAGAAGCTCAGTGAACTCAGTTTCACCGATACGTATTACTGCTTTGGAAAATGAATCTGGTTGAAACGTCCATCTTCAACTAACAGTCTTTGTTGTCCAGTGTACTAGATTTGACGTTGATATCCCTACGATCTCCAGCGTTGAATCGAATCACGAAACAACCATTTCCCACACCGCAGGGGTGTGGATAACCACGCACGCTGCAATCTAAGCTAGAGATCATTAGGTCGGGAGGGAATGGGGTTTAGGATATGTGTCACACGATAATAAAGATAACGTGATTGCATTTGTAAAGTGTTGACACAATTTCCAAAACGAAGAGAGGACTGTTTTGGATAGGATATTTTAAAATATATATTACATTGAATGTGTGTATAAAAATCAGTCAGGTTAATAAACACATCATGCTAATGATCTGTAAAATTATTTTAGAAAATTGGCACCACAGAATCGAAATTGCTGTTTAAACTTAAAACTTCTTTCCCTGAACTTGACACGTTCCTTCATTTCATTACATATATAGTCATATTCATGTGCGTAAATTTCATATTTTTAAGGATAAAACATTTAGTGTCTTGACTTGGCACTGATCGAAAAATTAGGCCTAGTTTACGATATTTCCATGAAACATTTGGACTCTTTCACCTAAAGCACAGAAATAAACTGGAAACAGAAAAGGCTGCTCAGTTTAGAAACGAAATTAAATGATCTGATTTTTCACTTTTTGCGGGCTTAAAGCAAAAATATATGGAGGAACTGACGAGAGATGGTTTGATATGTTTGCTTCTCACTTGCAAAAATGTTTATTAGTATTGTTAACCTGCGGAACACCAACGGGCGTCATTTTGTATTCACATGCTTTTGAAAGCATTGCCGTAGTTGTACAGAGTATGCTCAGGCCTTGACATTCTAATTTAATGAAAACTTTGTCTTAGTAAGGTCATTATTTTCCGTATCGAAATGTAGTTACCTACTTGATGATCTCGAAATGGACAGGATAGTGCTTTATTATAACTTTTGATATGAAGAATTTGAATACAAAAATAATTGTGCTAAATGTGACATGCAGATAAGTATAGAGACGGTCGCTATTTTTTGTATCAGTGTAAGAAATTTAAATGTGAACAATACCGCAAGATAACTGTGCAGTTTGATGCAAGTGCTTTTATGTATTTCCTTGTAACAAAGGTTCATCTATATATATTATATATAATTATGTATCCATATAGTATATGCAATTATTAGTGTAATGTTTAAACGTTTTGTTTATATAACCAGCTTGGCTTATTTTTACAAAACTAATCTTCCAAGAGTTAATATAATAAAGTGAGTAAACAGTTGCAAAATAAATACTATTTTCTTCACTGTCCTAAAGTTAAAAAAAAAAAAAAAAATAATTTAAAAATATGCTACACTACTTGTTCCTCAATTTTACTTTAAAAGTATTTCTCAAAGTTTTGTACATATGTACATACGCGCTTATGGGTGTTTACATTTTATTTAAATGTTCTACAAAATAATCTTTCACACAATGGAGTTATTCTAATTGTAATATCCTTTATAAATTAAATTTGAAGTCATCTTTGTAGGCTTTGTAACTATTTTTACAGCCTTACTTGCCTGATGAAGATATTTCTGTAAGTGTAAAACGACACAATCATTTTCCACATCCCTGCTATTGGGAAAGTTTAGTCAGGCTGTTCTACGGAAAAGGGAGGAATAGAGAGGGAGGGATTGTTTTATTGCACTGCGATGATCGAAAAATCTATTGTTTGTGAAAGTGTGAATCCCTAATTGTAGAATGCCTCGAGCTAGCACAGCTAGTTAGGAGAATCGATCCAGAACCAGACGCAAAAAACGATAGGATACAGACTTGAAGTTCTCTTGTAGCTTTTATACTCCCTCTAAGGGCTAATATATATCACTCTCATAATTACAACGTGTTCAACGCAGACATTGCAGAAATGAAATAAGAACTAGGTCAATACTAGTTCGTAGGTATTCAAATCTGGTTGAAACTGAAGGCGAGTTAAGTTTTTGAACATTATTCAGGTACTGTTTGACAGTAATAATAAACAGTTTACAGTTTGTTTTTAAATAAATACGAAATCTGCAATATTTTAAACAAATGCTGGAGTTGGATGCAGATACTTAGCAATTTATAGTATAAATTTGCTGTAACAACTGATAGGCTTATCTTAACACACAATGTGTGTTAATTCGCGATTTTTGGGGCCGCGCCGTGGCTGAGTGGTTAGACCGCTAGACTCTCACCAAGGTGGCCAGGGTTCGATCCCAGGCGACCGCAAAGTGAGATTTGTGGTGGACAACATGGCTCTGGGGTGAGTTTTCTCCGGGATCTCCGGTTACTCCCGTCATCTCATTCCACCGGTGCTCCATCCTCACCTCAGGTATCATCAGGCCGCATGTAGTAAAAGCGGGCGTTAAACCCCACAGATTTCATTTGAATTCCTGAATTTTAATTAAAACAACTGCGTAACATTAAACATCATAAGCTGTATAATGTTAGCAGAGTTGAAGGATTAATATGCAATTAATATTAGGCAACGAAATGCATTTAACTCCAGTTTAATTATACATAGAAACCTGACATTAAGTTAATTTGAATTCGGTCTTAAGAGGTTCTTTTACCTTAAAGAATGTCCCAGAGTTTCAGATATCTACACCCTCGAAAACAGCCGACAAATCTCTGCTGTTCAAATTCCCCTCTCGCACTCTCTATCTCGTCCTTTCAGTTTTTAATACGCTTCACTATGCTTAAAGCTTAACTCCTACAATTTTATGTAGAAACACGGAAGGTTTATAAGAAATCCTTTAGATATTGCTGCGTAAAATTTGACATGTACTTTCCTATAAATAAATTAGGTTATTTAGAAAAGATTTTGTACATTTAGTGTGCAATATTATTGCGATATTCCCTTTAAATGCCTACTTTACCAACAGTTAACCATTAGTAATGTCAAAAAAATTACACAATTATGGTTTAACAATATATAGAACACATAGGCAAATTTAGATAAATTTGTTACAGGATGATACCGGTATTACTGACCTGTAAGATTAGTAAAGAAGTGATAAGACGATTATGATAAATG
This sequence comes from Mantis religiosa, assembly GCA_030765055.1. Taxonomy (NCBI): domain Eukaryota; kingdom Metazoa; phylum Arthropoda; class Insecta; order Mantodea; family Mantidae; genus Mantis; species Mantis religiosa. The sequence goes on from CM060949.1 coordinate 109,717,034, forward strand.
TTTGTAATAAACTGTTTCCATATGTTAAATGAGTATATAATATAAGAACCGTGAGTTACAATTCCGCCAGACAAGTTAATTTTAAAAGCAAACTAATTAGAAGTCAAGACAAATAGAAATGCCGGCAAACTCGATCACAAGAAAGCCATTAGCCCAAGGTTCAGGCAATTAGAACTCATAAGTTCAGAAATCAGATTTGTAGGAAGACGTACATATATCAGTTTTCTGAAAATGAGAAAGGAGAAGAATTCTTAGACTTTAGCAAGTAAGTGAGTAAAAGAATAAGAAGCTTCAGATTTGGCATCATATAACATAGAAATTTCGATGGGGTGGGCGTTAAAGAGCGTTTATTTCCCACCTCTATGTCCGTGGTGGAAATAACACAGCGCTGGGGCGGGTTTTCTCCGGGATCTCCGGTTCCCCCGCCATCTCATTCCACCGGTGCTCCATCTTCATTTCATGTATCATCAGTGTCATCGCCTGCGGTGCCGTATGTAGTAAAAGCGGGCGTTAAACACTACACATTTCATTTCATTTCTCACAGTCTCTTCGTTTTGCAGTAGTGTTTTACTGTGTAACGATTATTATTGGCAGTCTAGAAGCGCCCAAAGGCCTCTCCGGGATTATTACAGCACAGCACTTGCAGCGTTTCCTATAAGTGTTTTGTGTGACAATGTATTAATATTGAGCTACATATATTATTTAGACTATTTTTTTTCCTTGTTTACTGTGAAAGTATTAGCTTCCCACCGTACATTTTTGGTGTATCCTGTGTATTATATTAACATAACCCAGAGTCCTACAGCCCATGCAGGGTCAGGACCTGTCAACCCGACTGCCAGCCTCACGTCCACATACGCAAGGTAGAGGTGGACGATCAACCGATACGCAGTCGGAATGTTGGCTTCTACGACCAGGGCCGTTTACGTAGCGTAAGCTCCTCAAATTCCTTACGATGCTGAGTGGATACCAGTCCTATACCAGGGACTTAAAAATGCGCATCCTATGGGCAGGATTGATCCCGGGTCGCTTTCCGTGGCAGGAAGCTTGCTGCCTTAGCCCGCTACGCCACTGCGCAGGACATCCTGTATATTATTGCGGCCTGACATTAAAAGAATGATACAGGTAATGTTCAGATTTATTATTATTATTATTATTATTATTATTATTATTATTATTATTATCATTATCATTATCATTATCATCATCATCATCATCATCATCATCATCATCATCATCATCATCATCATCATCATCATCATCATCATTATCATTATCATTATCATTATCATTATCATTATTATTATTATTATTATTATTATTATTATTATTATTATTATTATTATTATTATTATTATCTATTATTATTACAAACATTTAGTGCGATGCATTCTAACCGAAAGGTAAAATGTATCACTGTAAACGTAACCTAGCAGAGACATAAAATATAACTTAAAAGAGGTTGTTTAAATTCCATGAGGAAAATAAAAAGGTCCACTTCAAGTGCTTTTAAAAACAATTATGCTAGTTTAGGCAAGTTTTAGGTAAGTTGAAAATAGAGTTTAAATGTATGCTTTAGGCAACAAATAGTCTAAGCGTTTTGTTTCCTCCACTAGAATGTTAGACTGGATGTTTGTCAACTTTTATCTTGTTGGGAGTATTATCACCATAACATCCTGCCATAACAAGTTTTGGCACGAAGCACCAGAGACGAGTGATGACCCAGTTCCTTCACTACTGTCCTCTGACCAGAAATGTTCCCATAGACATCTCTTGTACCACTTGCAGGATGTCCGGAGGTGGATCACAGCAAGTGGAACAAGCACCTGCTGCCGGATAACCTCGCGGCATCCTACCATTCTCATAATGGTCAGAGTTGTTTCCTGTTTCACTGCTGTATGTCTGAAATTCTTAATCCACGGATAGTTCAGAATCTTTGCTTAGACACATGACAGACATAACGGAAATTTTCGTGGCACCAGGAAATTCACGCTGTCTCCTAGTAGAGTTGATATTCATACCTCTTAGGTTCATGGGCATAACTTCTTGCGCAAATTAAACATAACAGTAGTATCCTCCTGGAGAATATTTAAAATAGTTACTCATGTAGCATTGTCACATGTATGGTAATTCATACTGATTAGTGAATTACAAATTAAATGCAGAATAACTCATAAGTGCTTTGACATACGTTACGAGATACGTCTATTCACCGTACTTTTACTGCAGTTTCGATTGATTTACTCAATCATAAGATTTTGTGAACAGCTGCCTCTTCGTGACCTCTTAGGGAATATAGGGATGTGGCTAAAACAACTTTTAACTATCCGTTGACCATGGATTCACCACGCAATCCATAGTTTGTAGAATGGCTTGTACCGTATAGACGATTAGAAGCGTATTTACAGTGTGCAGACAGAATCTTAATGTGGTGCCAGACATTCACGTGCAAATGTATCTAGACTCCGTTCAGCTTCAGGATATTAAATCAGGACACAATCATTGACATTTTTATCTAACCTAACTCAACAGAAACAACAATTATAGACATTGAATGAGGATCTTTTTTTAATGCTACTGTAAATCTAGTGCAAGTTAAACAGAAACAAGAATCGTATACTCCAGATTCTTTCACTGCTGTGACTGCCACTAAAATATCGTAAAGTATGAGGGCTTGAAAGCGTCTGGAATGAGTCTTGCAAGTATTTGAATATCAAGATAAATATTACAAGTTCCTAAATTGCCAAAAAATAAATATTATTAAAGCATTCTCTGAATGAACTTCTTAGTAAGTTCAGCGGATCGCTTTGTTAAGCTCAGTAAAACGAAAGTTACTACTGTTATTAACAGCTTAATTTAGCTTAATATACAGGAAACACAAAACTTTATTGGGGTGGTTAGTTGTTTGGCTAGATTAAATTAAAAAGTAATAAAAAGGGCTCGTATCAGAAAGATAAACTTGATTTTAGTAATAGCTTTTAAAAGTATACATTTGTAAGCTAACGAGTTTGAACACATATATGATGTACATCGAAGCAAATCTTGGTCAGACACGAAGTGAATGTGGGAAACATTGTTTGAAGATAACAGAGTATCTGAAAATGTCCCTGACAGGATCAAAACAGTTCCATTTCTCTGTTACGAAGCTAAGCATTTTAAAAGAATTTAAAGAGTGTATCTTAGCATCTGATGAAATTAGATATTTTCTTTGCTGGGATTTTGAGGCGAATAATACACTGTCTCATAAAAATACTGTAGTGGAGGATATCTTTTCTATAAATAAATCAATTTTGATAGAAAACATGCATGAAGAATCAATATTACGCAACAGCAAGGCATGAATCCATTTTGTACTATGAAAGTGTCAGATATATATCGATTAATCGGAGAATGTTACTGGGAAGTTCTCATTAGAAATATCAGATTACTTAGAGAAAAATGTTAGATGGACAGAGAAGATGAGGAGGCTGAGAAATGAAATAAATTTGGAAAATCAGAGGTGGAGGGGCACTAAAAAGAATGCGATCACGAGTATGTGAAGCTAGAAGCGAAGAAAATATTCTCCTGTTATGCATTATATACCGCAGTTCTTTTTAATTTACATGAAGGTCTGATAACTAAGCTCCATGGAATTTGGACTCATTTGAGCATCATTTCACCCATTTCATTCATAGTCCGGTATGATTTAACGTTGGATTTCTAGCATTTACTTTGATTTAACAGCAGACTTCCATTGCACGATTGATCAAACCACAGAAGTTTCATTAGCAGCGAATTAATTCGATGCTGCATGTTCTGTAGCTTTCATTTAAATGTGTATACGAGAAGACTTCGTTCTGCCTTTCAACAAGAAACAAGCAATTTGTGCGGTTATGTTCCCTGCAGTGCGGAACTGTTTTATAGATTGCAGGCCCCTTTTTGAGAGCCATAAGAGCTCTTAAGCACAAGAGGTGGTTTCCCCATAACTATTACGGATGGAGTACTTCAACTTGAAGAGCAAACACAAGACGCAAGAAGTTACATAATGATAGATGAGACATTCATGCATATGCTCATTCCAGCCAAATTCCACGATTGAGACCGCTGTACTTCTTTCTCTGCTTACGTTCCTCCGACGGAGAACTTGCATCCCTCAGCGGGTCACATCCTTCACCTTTTGGAATAGAATTTTTAAAAGATGGAGTCAGACTGAAAAATTCAGTGCCATGGCCGGGATTTGAACCACGAATTTCCGGTCTCCGTCCGGTTGCTGTTAACGTTTGTGCTACCGTGGCCAACATGCCAGCATGTAACTATAAAGCCTGGGACTTAAGTACTTACAGCATAGTAAGTCGCCACAAAGCGTGCGTATCTCATTGTATATGAGAACCTCTGGTGGTTTACCGGGAAACATACGAGTCAGGAGGAGAATTTAGTGTCATGCTGGCCTGTTGGGATGGTAGCTCAAACGTTGAGAGCAACCGGACGGAGACCGGAAATACGTGGTTCAAATCCCGGTCATGGGGCATTAAATTTTTGAGTCTGACTGTCCATATCTTAGCCTACACACGGCTAGTGTGGAAAAACGTTTGAATTTCGTCAATTAACCTTATAGTGGTAACTATAAAGCCTGAGATTTAAGTACTTACAGCTTAGTAAGTCGTCACAAAAGGTGCGTGTTTATCTGGAAACATACGAGTCAGTTGGAGAATTTAATGTTATGCTGGCATGTTGGCATGGTAGCTCAAGCGTTAAAGAGCAACTGGACGGAGACCGGAAATACGTGGTTCAAATCCTGGCCATGGCATAGAATTTTTCATTCTGACTCTATCCAAATCTTAGCCTACACACGGCTAGTGTGGAAGAACAATTAAATTTCCATAGAATTTTTAAATTAATGTCCTTCAACAAGTCATATCGGACGATGAGCTCCAATGGGCCTAAGTCCATAAAGTTAGCCGACATTCATCTTTCAGGACAAGGGAAAACTCCGGAAGAATTCCTTATTTAGATAACGCACTCTGATCGAGATTCAAACTCAGGACCTCTTGAACGTGAGGCAGGCACGCTACCCCGACTCTGAAATAGCAGCCTTAGTATTCATTGATACCCCACTTCCATCCAATAGGAATCGATTCATGTCTAACCATTCGGAGACATTAGAACATCTTCCCCACGTGAGTAAATATTCGCTCTCTCATAATTATCGAATAGATGCCAAGTAGGCAAGTTTACTCGGTCCTGTCTTCGAGGCAAGCTCGTTTCGATTTGATGCAGTCGTCGTCCTCTCGCACACGCACACGCATGCTCACGCCCTAATTAATGACTTCCATAAATGTAAACTATGCTCGAGAAAACTAATCCATTAAGCAAACGAAAATCTTCCATTAAAGCTCAAACAGTGCTTTCTATTCTACGCAGCCTTTCTTCTACCGCTGCTTCTTAGCCTGTTGTGTTATCCCCGTTAACGCTTCAGTAAAATTGAACGTATACAAACGATCCAAACGCACCAAATCTCTGGAATAATTACAGGCATAAGCACCATAAATTATTTGCACACAGACTGTTAAAAGTTCAACAAACTATGCAAAGTTCCAGACAGTTCAGTACCTCTTCGTTAAAGTTGTTTATCCAGGATCATCTATTGAAATTGTTCAGGAATTTAACTTTCTTTGAGGAGCCTAGTTGCGTCTGCCCCATTTCATCTTATTGTTTTTTGTATGCATATGTATCATAATTGTCTGAATAGCGCAAATGCATTGAATCAATTAATAAAACATTTAAGAAAGTATAAACTATAGACCAGGAAAAACTCTTGGTACTTTGGCAACATAGATGCATTTTGATATAATTTGACATATTTATTTTGACAAATAAATATCAGCGGAACCTACAGCGGCGTTACTCTAAAAAATAAGTATGAATATAAGTTACCTCATATTTTTAAGTCATCAGGCTCGTGTTGTAATTCTGAATTACTATTTAATAGCTATGAGTATATAAAATGCAACGTCATTAATTAAATGTTGCATTTTGCCGTTAAAATCGTAAATCGTTTCAAAGATATCAGTAATTTTGAGAGTAAGTGGTCCACTTTCACGTGGAGTGCAATAAGATTCAAACTTTGTGATATTTGTGCCGTAAATTCTTGTGTTAAGGAGGGAGGTCCATAACGACATTGGCACCATGTCATTCGTCTGTAGACAGCCATGCATGTAGCTTGATCTAATAAGCTATGCAAGTGTTGCCTCAAATCTTTTGCTGGCTAATTAACTCCATGATTTATCACCACTCCTAAACTTGTATGAATGGATAATTTAGCTCGCGATTTCCGTTATTTAGTAGTGATTAATGCTTACAAAACCGAGTAATGAAGTGTATCATCGGACACTATTTTTGTGATTCTGTAGATTCTGCACCTTCGAATAAACTTAGTGATAAATCCCAGCACGCGTTATCACATACAGCAGATACCTGCCGTACGAGTTCAGTTCGCTGACTTCTGTTCGGAGAATCCTTACCTTTTATATCCATAGCTAAGTTTAACCTTGTTCTGAGAGTTGTGTGTTCTTAGAGCTATGTTTTACCATGTTAAATATTCTCAGAATGCTGATCTAATAGGAATGGACTGGAACAAAGCTTCTGAGTTCTCATGATACGGACTGTATTAGATCAAGTACACTGGAAAACAGTCTTGCACTACCTTTCCTGTTTTGATTGTTGGAATTTGAAAACTATAGAGGTAGCAGATTCTAAAGAACTAATTTTAGTACTTTTAGATAATCAGAATATAAATAAAAAACCACTGCATGGATTTGCTTTCATATTTTGTTATCCTTTGCATTAAGCATATAATCATTGGATGCAAATAGAAAATGCTCTTTGTATTTGAAAAGCTGAAACCGTTTATTACGTATTTTCCTTTAAGTAGATATTTCTGCTGCCATCTCAATAGGGAAGTGTCAAATCAGTTAATCTAATCAGTTAACCTAAGCTAAAATATCTTTGAGATGTACCATATACTATTGGAAACTAAAATATAAGCTACTCCTTTCCGTTGCTCTTCCGCAGATTTTGCCTTTGCTTTCAACACGAAGTTCAAACATTAAGGGCCGATCAGTATCATCTGTTCAGCTAACTACTAAATAGGACCCTGATTTCGACGACTTTGTATCTTTTTCTGGTGATGCTAAGGCGATGCTGCGTATATGGAAAGTCTAAGTGGTTCATAATATTATGAATAAAATCAAACCTTTTTTTCTGTAGTTTTAGATATTTTTATCTGATAGAGCATTTTTTCAGTTATCAGTTTCGGCAAGTTTTAAACACAAATCCAGGTTCTTGTTATTTTACACGAGTTTACTTACATTATTCTCATATTAGAATCAAGTTTTGTAACTGCCTTGTAAAGGCAGTTCCTAAATTTATAGCAAATGCCTGTATTAAGATTTTAATGTGTAATCCTAATGACTAAGAAAATCACTTATAGATTACGGTGCTCTCTAGATCAATTTCTACAGTTTCCATATGACTTCTCCCCTACCGGCTTCACCCATTTTCATAGCTTGTAAAACATTTGGATTCGTTAGCCATTGATCAATACGTCCAGTAAAACGGTTTACGGCTATTATAAGACAGAATCAATGTGGGGCGGCAGAAGCTAGAGGTTGGTGTAATTTGTACTTCGTCTTATCGAATGTAAGAAACAAAATTATTTCCACGAAACTGAAAATCAAATTAGAGTAATGAAATAAGTAACCAACAATTCAAGTCGTGTGGAAGGTAAAGTGGACAAACTTGTCCTTGCTAAAATGGAAGATGTGTTGAGCAAGGACAGTGAGTATGTACTGTCAGCTAATTAGTATTCTCTCAATGAATAACAACTGGAAATCCGTAATATTTGTTGCTTCAAAGCATGCCCTTGTAACTTCCGTTGATTATTAAGAGAAGCTTCTCTACGTGTGTAGATACATATTAGCTGGCAATTGACAGCCTTCAAATTTGAAAACTTACAATTCATCATTCTCTGTTCTTTTAGGTCATTTATAATATATGGTGTGGGAATAACGTCATCATTTTAAGGCCTTTAAAAAATCTATGAGTACTACTACAGGGGGATTTTAGGGCTTATTTCGCCCGTGGGTTTATTTCACCCTGGCTTATTTCGCCCTATGGCTGCTTCAGGGGTGTACCCTCTTCAGCCTTATCTATGAGCAAATAATGCTTTCTTATAACGGTATCGGTGAGTTGAAAAGGTCAGAAAACCAAGGAAAACATTAATATCCTAAGGTGGTATCTTAGAAATTCATGTTCCATAAATAACTTTACAGATCTAGGCATTATTGATTATTTGGTCTGTTCGCTGAACTCACTTTTGCACTTCACTGATTTACAAATCAGTTTATATTCAGCATTTGTTTAATTTATAAAGTAATTTTGACAATTTTATGTGAAAGATTGGGATGTTTTGTACTACTTTTGGGTTTCTGTAACAAGGTATACCCGAACTACATTTTTTGTGAGGTTAATTAATATATTCTAATGTATTTGCATTATAAGATACTCATAGCAGTAGTTTATACTTACAAGATTCATCTGTTTTTTGGCATATCGTATTTTCTGATAGAATTGCAGATGTTCATCTGGGATATATTGTAATATTTTTCAAGCATCTGCTGTTTTCTTAATGAAGTTTGGGATAGCCATATTATACTTTCTGAGATGGCAGATCTGGACTAGAGGTCCCTTTTGCGAACTTGAAAAAGCGCAGGGCAATGGTATAACTATATTCACGTGCCTTCAGTCATTTCTGTGATATAGGATACAGTTCAATTAATTTGAGGTGGCAGCTGAGCAAAGATGCACACTAAATGGAATTAGTCTGTTACCAATCGCGAAAGGAGACTGAGGATGATTTGTACACGTACAGCAGTTGATGCATGCACCATCAAAGCTCCACATGTATAAATCATCCTCATTCTCCTTTCAGGATCGTTAACAGATTAATTGCATTTAGTGTGCATCTTTGCTCAGCTGCCACCTCAAATTAATCAGAGTGTATTTATACAGTAGTAAAAGATATTTTATTCGCCCCTGGAGCAAGTGACCTTTCACTTCTCTACGTTACCCGATCTTTTCGAGGTAACGACTAGCTGAGTATATACAGGATGTTTCAAAAATACTTTTACAAACTTCATGGCAAAGCGAGAAGGCGTATCGGTAAAAATTCTCAACACAGATGTTTACCTGAGCTTATCGCACATACACTGCGAGTCCAGTGTATGTATACTCTGCTCAGATATAATCATGTCTTCCGGACAGCAATGTGTCATACATCGGCAGGCGCGAGAAAACATACGAGAGACACACGCAGCTTCCAGTCGTTCTATTTGTTTCGCAACTTACTCTACATCAACTTACTAATATTTCACTGTTCTAATCACTGAGATAAGACCCGATAAGAGACGATCACAGCGCTGGTCACCTGAAAGTCAATACGCCTCAACGCTCTGTTAAGTAATATGGGTTCCTCACACCAAAAGAAGGAAAGAAGTTCATATGAACTTATGTCCCATAATCCTTGGTTTTCGCGTTATTCCTGTCACAGTGAAAGTGTGAGTTCAACAGCTTCAGGGTCCACTCTAAACTTCATTTCTCTATACACTCATACATACAGTAGATGGCGAAGTGTTGTCATGGAGACTTGTTTGCGTTTCATTTGTTATCAGTCTGTATTCAATGTTTCAATTGTGTATATGTAGTGAGTTAACCGCACGTGTTTCGTTCCACCATGGCTGGATATTCTTTCGTGAACAGGCAGATATGATTTTTATGTATGGTCACGCGAATGGTAATGCACACGAAGCTGCACAGCTCAATCAAATGGAGTTTCTAGACCGAAGACAATCGAGTCATCCAACCTTTGTCGCTGTTTATCGTCGCCTTGCTGAGACAGGAACCGTTGCACCACGGACTATTGATCCAGGAAGAGCAAGAGTTGTTCGTATGCCGGAACACGAAGAACAGATGTTAAAGTGTGTCAATGACGATCCAGGTATCAGTACAAGATAATTGTCTGTAGCATCTGGTACATCACACGTGGCAGCATGGATGTTACATCACGAGCAGCTTCTGTATCCATATCATATTTAACGTCTGCAGGGCCTTTCGCCTGCCGATTATCCACCACGGGATAACTTTTGCCGATGGTTTGTAGCACAAACAGCCAATGCACTGTTTGTCTCGTCAGTTTTGTTTACAGATGAGGCAACGTTTGGGAGAGATGGAGTTGCTAATTTCCACAGGGCACATGTATGGGCAGATCGTAATCCTCATGCTGTACTTCAACCTAGACTTCAGCAACAGTTGAGTCTGAATGTGTGGACCGACATTGTAGGTGACAGTCTGGCAGGTCCATACGTATTACCAGCACGTCTTACTGGTGCTGTCTACAGGGACTTTATACAGCACACTCTTCCCGACCTACTCTTGGAGAAGTGCTCCTGCAAATAAGAAAAAAAATGTGGTTTAGGTATGATAGGGCTCCGTCACATTTTAGTCGCATTGTCCAAAATGCACTGACTGGTATCTACCATGACTGATGAATAGACAGAGGAGGACAAGTTCCGTGGCCTGCAGGCTATCCCGACCTTAATCCTGTGGATTTTCACTTCTAGGGAGGATCTTAAACCATTGCTTTATGGAACTCCCATCCCGGATGCAGAAACGCTTCATCGACGTGTCATGGAAATCTGAGAAATCATTTGCCACCATCCCTGAGTTTTTGAAAGGGTGCGACATTCCATGATTTGGCCACGCCGTGGCTCAGTGGTTAGACAGCTTGGCTGTCACCAAGGCGGCCCGGGTTCGATCCCAGGCGACCGCAAAGTGAGATTAGATTAGATTAGATTGATTTGCGTTCAGTAGGTTCACTTGTAGCCAGAAACGGCTGTGAACATTGAACATGTCTAGAGGTATAAAGTTTAATAGCGTATATATGTACAAAAGTTAACATAAGACACATGTTATAGTACACAGGCAATATGAACAACAATATGGAAAACAAAGCAGGGATAATTATATTTGATACAAAATGAAACACTTTTTAAACCAGCTTTCACTTGGCTTATGCCAGTACGTCTCAACCTTTTTGCAATGGATACCATTCTTGTTATTTATTAAATACATATAGATTAAAAATAAACTTTCAGCTTGCATCAAATATTTATAAGTAATGATTTGTCATTGGAATAGTTAAATACTACTTATAGAGCTACAGAAGCATAATCAGGATAATTTGTCATTCAGATAATCTTGTACAGAATAAAAAGATTTTGAGCAAAGGTACTCTCTAACAGCTTTTTTAAAAGCACCGAAATTATCAACTTTTTCTTTAAGAACATTAGGAAGTGCGCCAAATAATTTGATAGTTTCATAATACACACCTTTCTGGAAGCAAGAAAGTTTAGCACTGGGATAATGGATATTATAATTTTGTCTAGTGCTTATTCTGTGAATTACATTATTTGTTGTAAACAAGGCACGATTGCATACAAAGAATTTTAGGATCGAGAATATATACATGCAAGGAAGCGTTAATATCTTCAATCTTGTAAAAAGATCTTTACAGGAGCATCTGGTGTGGGTGTTAGTAATGATTCTTATAACCCTCTTTTGCATAAGGAATATTTTTTTACTTTCTACTGAGTTGCCCCAAAATAATATTCCATACTCCATAATAGAGTTAAAGTATGCATAATATACCAATTTAAGTGTGTCAATAGAACTCACATTAACCAGCTCTCGGATAGCATAACAGGCAGAGCTAAGTTTAGGTGGACAACACGGCGTTGGGACGGGTTTTCTCCGTGACCTCCGGTTTCCCCCGCCATCTCATTCCACCGGTGCTCCATCTTCATCTCATGCATCATCAGTGTCACCGCCTGCGGTGCCGTATGTAGTAAAAGCGGGCGTTAAACACTACACACACACATACACATTCCATGATTTGGTGATTACAGGCATGTATAGAAGCAAGATGACATTTTGAGCATTTATTATGAGTTTTGTATGTTATATATGTACCACTATGTTGAACACCTAACAAGAAAACCAAGGATTATAGGAAATGTTCATATGATCTTTTTTCCTTTTGGTGTGAGGAACCCATACCTGAAGTTTGTAAAAAGTATTTCTGAAACATCTTATATATATATAGGTAAAGTTGACAGTTTTGCATGGGATTGATTCACAATATTGGTTTTGCGATAAATATTTTATAGCTTTATAAGGTTAATCAATTTCAAACCTTCCAGTTCGGTTAGTACTTAGTGAACATGTCAAAGAAGAGGACAGAGCTTTAACTTTCTTTCTAGGTTTTTTTTTTTTTTTTTTTTTTTTTTTAATTTACTGCTGAGAGGCAGAGGATCAGCTGAAGTACTTGGCTGCGTGACCACCTTCAGTAGTGTTTTACAGCAAACTGGATTATTGCAGAAATAGAAGGAATCGGATCAGATGTGTTGGTTGTAGGTAGATAACACAGATAGAAGGAAACGTTGCTCCTCAGCGGAAAATACGTGCGGAAACATGCATGTACGTTTGGCCGTTATGTATCTGGCCGTTTTAAGCCTAAGGATTAGTTTAATATGAAATTTACTGTTTTTCCTATTTGTTAAAGAGATCCGTAGCTTCGCCTTAGGATGTGTAAGCTTGTGTTAACCTTGAACAGGCTTTGTCGGATTGCATGAGAAGTGGAGTACGTTAGGTATCTTGCACGAAGTTGCGTAGGTATATCCCGAGGGAAGAAAAAAAGTTGGAGAGTCGGCGCGCTCTGGTAGGCAGCAAGGTGAGTCATGGAGAGCGCGTTATCGGTCACATCGGGGCTTGCAAAATTTCGCAGCACGCGCAACATGCGAAGTTTCACTTTGCCGAACCGAAAACAAGCAGCGCTTGCGTAGGAAGAGATTTCGGCAATACTGTGTGTTTCACAAGCAAATAATCGAATTCCTTTGTTTTATCAAATATACTGCAAGATTTGGAAGACAATGTTAATGGTTTGAAATCCTTAATTTGTGTAAAATGTGTCACAAAAAGCCCATATTCTAGGCAGGCTTTGTAAATCATAGGATCAGCTAGATGGCACAGTTCTTTTTGTATGACAAATGTCAGATAAAACTAATTTGAATTACATTTAGTACTTTTGCAAAATTAGATAATATTATATACATTTCGCCCAACTACATAGAGGCAAACTAAGCAGCTTGCAGTCTAAGCACTAATTTATTTTTATTAACTGTTCAAGTTTTGGATTTGATTTTAAGGTTAAGACTTAAGCATCAAATACATCAAATATTGTCGAATGCTGTCAAATATTTACTTCAGTATTAAGAGCTTGTTTGAATATCTAATACTGGCATTGGCCGCATACAGCGGTTCGTGATTAAATGCACATTGTAAAATGCATACGTAATTAACAGACGGTTTAGTGTAAACAATATTTTCCACAGTTGCTTTTATTTTGCTTGGGAAATATTAAATGTTGACTTGATTACCATTTGATTCAAAACCACAACCCAGTTTCAAAGCATCTCTTACTACTTATTTTAATTGAGGACAATTTAGTTTTTTAAAGTAATTTTTGAAATACAGTTTAGTTGCCTGTAACTGAAAAAAAAAAAAAAAAAACTAAATACGTACCAGTTGGGTCAGCTTCCCAGAGTATTTGTTGATAAGTATGCCTTAACCAACTTGATTTGTTTATGTAGTTGATCAAACACTGCACATTTAATACAAAAACGCATAAAAGAATATAATCTACTATGAATTTAAGTAGATAAATCTTAAACTATCCCCCTTTTAAAGAGCCTGGATAGTTTTTAATGGATATAATGCTTATACTTATTTTGCATTCTTATCCCCTTGAAACCATCCAGTGAACGAGCCACCTTTTACAGGGATCCAGTGTCAGTAAAAAGAAAATGGGTTATGCTAACTCAGCAGTGGCAAACGCATATGCAAAATGGGTGTTTCATGTCGCGCTATGTCACATATTAAAAAAATGATTCATTCCTAGCTTTAATTATAGCACGTACGTTTGTTGTTATAATAATAATAATAATAATAATAATAATAATAATAATAATAATAATAATAATAATAATAATAATAATAATAATAATAATAATAATAATAATAATAATAATAATAATAATAATAATAATAATAATAATAATAATAATAATAATAATAATAATAATAATAATAATAATAATAATAATAATAATAATCATCATCATCATCCTGTCTTGTGATAAACAACCTTAAAATATCTAACAGCGAAAGCCTAGCTAAACTGCGTAAAATTCAAGTGACAAACGTGCTCGTCATATCGTTTCAGTTGTGAAATGGTGCTTAAATGCGGAGTCCATACAGCTTAGAGGTATCCAACATTCTTCTTTCACTATAAAATAAAATCCAGATAACTCATCCTGACCGAGATTCGAACTCGAGACTTCTTGATTGTGAAGCAGACACGCTACTACCACGCTACAAAGATGTGCTGTTTAGAGTTCAGTTAAAGGTAGATTAGAATTTAAATTATTTAGCCCCAGGGATTAATTGACTGACTAGTATAACGACCGTTCGTTCGTGTTACTAAGCGATAAAATGGGTTCGAATTTTATATACATATTAAGTTAATCTTTGTGGAATTCTCTATTGCGAAACAAGAGCGTATCACAGTGCTTTCTCATAGGCGCAAAACTTCTACTTTCTCCATACGTAATAGGCAGAGGAGATGTTGTACTCTACCAAAAGCGAAATACCAAATTTCATATTCAAGTTCAGAAACTTTCAATTATATAACTCGAACATTTTCAAGAAAATCATCCCACCTTTAAACACCTCCCATTATATGCGATTGTGTTCCATACTTTTATTGCTTATTAATGTTTCATTTTTATTGTATTTATATATGTATATAAAATACCTACTTGCATGACAAATAAAATGTACATTTTTAATTTTCGAGAAATAGACATGAAGCCTTCTGCTTTTGGAAGAAATTGTTTATAACTTTGTATATCGGATCAGCCATAAATATATAGATGAAAAGGCAGGTAAAAACTTCTGATCTCTCTAAAACGCGCAATTTGTATCAATAACTTTCTTGTGGTATTATTTCTCTCCAATGTGTCCGTCATTATAGACTTGAACTTTTTTTTCTTTGTCGTTTTTAAAATACTTCTGGCGATATATTAGAAAGACTGTTGCATTTTAAATCAGATTATCACGAACCTCTTCTAAGCTTTTGACTCTCGCTTCGCTTTGTGCCTATTTGTATCTATAACGGCAATTACAATAAAACTATTTCATGAAACGTTTATCCCAATTAACTTGAGCTAGGTAGATGAGTTTTGATTAAGAGATAGTTCGTAGAAATTGTGTAAAAGTAAATGACTGGGTAGAAACAACTGGTTCATTTAGGATTTTTTTTTTTTTTTTTTTTTTTTTTTTTTTTTTTTTTTTTTTTTTTTTTTTTTTTTAAGTGAGAGATTTAAAGCTTCTCCGCGTTGATTCATTAGGATGGTTTCTCGGGTTTGCAGCCAAGTGATGTTTCCTTTTACCAAGCTTTCAGCCATCCTAACTCTGTGGCCTTCTTCAGGGATATATCCATATATACCTGATATATCCAGAGCATTATGTATACATATCCAGGGATATATACAGAGAAACCATCCTAAATTTTTTTAAAAGTGCTTTAGCAATTCTGTTGTTTCTCGCGATCTCATGGAAAGAGTTTGGAATTTCAACGCCAGCATATAGAGACGTTGACTATCGCGTTTACCTTTGCATCTGTAAAATGAAAGGCCTAACGAAACTATCTATAAAAAGTTTATCTCAGCTAATTTGAATTATGAGAAAAATAGATTTTTCTAAGAAAAGTTTGCAGATGCTACATAAAAGTAGTACATTTTTTTTTTAAGTTGACGTCCTACAATGTTGTCATCTGACGATGAATTAAATGGGTGAAATTATGCTCAAATGAGCCCAGGGTCCAAAGAACTTAGAGTTACCCGACATTCATCTTTCAAGATAAGGGAAAAGCCCGGAAAAAGCCATATCCATATAATTCGCCCTGACCGAAATTCGAACTCCTGACCTCTTGGACATGAGATATTTAGAAAGCATAAATGTGACAAGCATTTTAAAACTTTTCTCCAGCTAGTTTTCATTTTTGCAACAGTTATCAAACTGGTTGGCAGTGAAATAATCATTACAAACAGTTTGGTAAAAAACAGCGCCCCCTTTGGCAAAAGAGAGGATGTTTTAACGCAGGGTAGAATCTGTGGGTCATATACTTTATGTAGATTCAAGTATCTAGTTTTTTGCATTGTTTTTCGAGGAAGATTATAACAACTAAAAAGTGCATTTGGCAAAAGATTCTTTTCTCTCATTTTGCTGTCTTAGCTGATTACACGTGTACACAGGTAAGCAGTCCAGCAAGCAGTTAAAATATCAAACAATGCTACCTTTTTTTGTCCTAGTGGCATGGGATGGGATTGGCGCCTCCTTATCCGTTAGCTTTTAACGGTGTAACATGAGAAGCATAACATGATTACACATTGAGATAAGTATTCTTGACTTGGATTTCTCTCCAGAATACGACCTTGCTTAGGTAATTGTGCGAAATGGTGGACATTCTGTAACGAAACCTGACTGACCATAACAGCAAAAATTTAATAAAACCTAAGTTCTTATTTATTCTTTCAACTCCATGCCGGGAACTCTATCAGTGTCCAAGAAATGGAATGGTGTGAATATCTAATTGACAAGTTGGTTTTAATTTTCTACTGGAAAAAGTCAAGTGTTGAAGTTATAGCAATGGTAACAGTAATTTTATTAAAGAACTTCTGTAGTTGGTTGAATATGAGAGATAGACCAAATAAAATTTATCTCCCATTCTTTTCAATTGCAAAGTAGGAAATTCAGTTTATATCAATATATAGCTACCATATTCTTTAGTCTTGCTAAAACGATCTTCTTTATCTGCTGGGATTCTGCAACAGTTTTCTCTCTGCCTCTGTATGAATTCACGGATATTACTCACAAACATATTAACAGAATTAATTTTTCTTGGCCCATTTCTTGATGTTAATTGTGTTAGCAATAAGTTCTAGATGAATGACGCACTCCATTAGCCCAACATTAGCATCGTTAGCAAAGTACATTGTTCATCACCTCTTTGTGGCCCAGCTTCCTATTGCGTCTGCATTAAGACCGGACGGAGCAGGGAGTAGTAAATTGATTTTGATTCTGCAACAGTTTGGTTTAATGTACCATCATAATAATAAAATACCGTTTGCTCGAAATATAATGAGAACAAGTCATCTAATAAAATTATGCTCAAATGAGCTGAACTCCTTCTGAGAATAAGAGAAAACCCCACGTGTAAAATGCATTTATCGCCCCAATTGAGCCCCGTAGGCTGGTCCCGTAACTCAGTCGGGAGCACTTGCTTGCCGTGCTAGAGTCTGGAAGTATGAGTGAGAGTGTGAATGTGTGCGTGATCTAATGATTAAAACTTAACGTATACGAGTTAACACCTTCGATATGTTCCAAAGGAGAACGGCCGCCGATAGGATCATTGCGCTAAAGGCGGGGTATAAATGGGACAAAAGAAAAAAAAGGAAAGATGATATTTTATTATTTAGAAAATGAAATACTTGAATGTGATTTAAAATGTTAGTACTGTGCTTCTATTAGAGTTTCTATTCAAGGATTTGTAACTGATTCTTTCGTGTATGTAAGCGGGATAATCACTTTTTGCTTGCCTTATATCTACTTTCACCTATGTTCTTTAGGCTCATGAATAAACTGCAACAGGAAATGGCGAGAATTTTGCCCGTGCTAAAAGACTTGTAAGGCAAGTATGCATGAAGGGATCCAGTTTAATAGAAAGGTGCCCACCCATTGTGCTTCCCAAATTTATTTGTAGCTTGTATGTATCAGTCAGTTGTTTCCTCGACAGTTTTCTCTGTACCAAACGTGAGAGCAGACTCATAAACACGCAGAAATACAGCCGTGGAGAATTATTTTTATCGAGGAAGAAAATGAAAATCGCACAAAGCAAATGCGCGTCCCACGTGATGGACCCGATAAGGGCACGACGACCAGCAGGTTTTATGCTCCACCCAGCTGATCCTAGGCTCCGTCCCAAACAAGGCAAACCTCACTCGCCACACTTTGCAAGAAAAAATAAAAACACCCCTAATACGGTCTGCCTTGTTGCTATGCAAACTCATCTCTGCCTTCAAGTCACGTTCGACGTGTAGTTCTACGTTATCGAGTCAAGAAATGACGTTTAGCATTAAATACGTCTATATCACTGGTACACTTATAGTGGACAACGTCCACGGATGCGGTCATTGAGATAGCGGGTTTTTATATATATGCTCCAGTGATATGGATAGGCTGTTTCTTCTTTATAGCAGATGGTCACTTATACTATTATCGTATTCTACTTCTTCCTTCTCACTCACCTAATAACCCTTGACCGGAATCAAAGCATCATAGATACTTCCACAGGGTGATACAAACAGCTTTATATGCTGTTAATGGATTTATCATTTTACTTAACTTTAAAATGAGTCGTTCTGTAAAGCCAAAACAAAAGATATAATACAGCATATCGGTACCTTGGTACAATGTGTAGTGTTTAACGCCCGCTTTTACTACATACGGCACCGCAGGCGGTGACACTGATGATACATGAGATGAATATGGAGCACCGGTGGAATGAGATGGCGGGGGAAACCGGAGGTCCCGAAGAAAACCCGCCCCAGCGCCGTGTTGTCCACTACAAATCTCACTTTGCGGTTGCCTGGGATCGAACTCGGGCCGCCTTGATGAGAGCCAAGCGGTCTAACCACTGAGCCACGGCGCGGCCACATTGGTACACAAAACCACTACCTAAAGATTAGGGATTCTTCATCCGTTATTAGGCTATACGACATTAAAGGATTAAAGAGAATAATTTGCAGTTTTCTAGATCGTTGTACAGTAATAAACACATTGGAAGGTAAATGGCATTGATTTTAATAAAAAAACAGCAGCAGCAACAAAATAATGATAATAGTAATAATAATAATAATGCAATTATTGCAATTATTATTATTATTATTATTATTATTATTATTATTATTATTATTATTATTATTATTATTATTATTATTATTATTATTATTATTATTATTATTATTATTATTATTATTATTATTATTATTATTATTATTATTATTATTATTATTATTTTATTAACGTCCTCCAACATAGGTAATTCATATCAAAGGGACCGAAATGTGAAATTTGGAAATGGTTAATTTCTGAAACAATTAAACCGGTTGTTTTACCACATGCTACTGACTGTGAGATTAAGCATACCACCAAGTTCCAAAGAAGTATTTTCATTACTTCTTGAGGGGAGGGGAAACATTTTCATGTTTTACAGGCTCTCCCGTAGAAGGTCCTTACGGTTTAGTTTTATTATTTTTCGTCGTTTTTTATTGATTATGGTCTTTTTGTCAATAAGAACAAAGTTGTGGGTTGACTTATCAAATCTACTAGAAATACATTTTAAAAATTCCAGAAAACAAAATCTATATTTTTCTGATTTTTAAAAATAAAACTGGGATATAGGAACCAAAATGATAAATTTTGCATGTTTTCTTTAGAAGACCTTGGCATATTTCTTACTATTTGTTTAAAAGAGCTGCAGTGAGAATTTGATTTAGTTTGAAGGACTCCAGTAGAAGTACCTCCAAAGGGAGCAAAGTAAGAAGAAGCTGCAATTCAGAAGAACTGTGAGCCAGAAGCCCTGTTTTTATCAGGGCAGTCTTAAAGTTAGTCACCCCTTGAATATAAAATTAACTTTTCTCAAATCGACTGTAGTTTCGAGTTATGCTTTTCAGACAGACATGAATACACGGATCATTTTCTGAAAATGTCTTCGGAGAAGGGGACTCGAGAGAGTCTCAAATTTTCTCTTTGTGAAATCTTAATATCGAATTTTTTTTATGGAATGTAATACCTTCTATACCTATTGTATACGTGGTAGAGAAAATTAAAAAAAAAAAAAAAAAAAAACTGAGTATCGAGGGTTTAATGCTTTGCATTTCAGTGTGTAATCTTAATTATTACAAGATGCTTGTGTTTGCTCTTTAATTGTATATCCAAACTACTATTATGTTTATTATTAACTGAGGAAAGGGATAGCAATAATAGAAAAAGTTACAAACTTGTTAAAGATATATTAGCCTGAACACTTTAGTTCGCCTTCTCATGTTGCCTTCCTCTTATTTTGTGTTGTAATAATCGTGAAAGATTCGTCAAACTAACATATGTAAGTGCTCGCACTCTTCTGGTTTTATTTCGGTTTGTTTTTCTCGTGACAGTTTTCCCTATTTTGCTGTCATCTTAAGAAAAATGAGATATTGTTAGGTACGTTTGGAAAATGTAGTTATTTGATCGTGACAAGACCAGAAATTCATGACATTCTCCTTGTGGCATTAAATGATGCACATTGTCTTTCCCACGTTTCGGGAACGTGTTAATCGTGTTGACCCCAAGGAGGAGGATATTGGTGACACACACCTCTCCGTGCAGCACGAAGTGGGTAACACACAGATTAGCTAGCGGATCTCTCATATCCTGGTCAGATGCCATCCTCAAGAGTGAAGGTGTTGATCTCTAACACTCGGCCACCGAGTTTCCGCGTCATCAACATAATTCAATCACCGTCAAAAACAGTAGCAGCATGGATGGAGTTACGTGATCTGTATCTCAACGACTGCAATCTCGGTTTTTCAAATTAGTTTCCGGTATTCGCTCATAAAAAAGCTTTTAAGAGTAAATGTCTTATAAAACCCTCTCTGAAAAATTCTTCAGAAGCATTAGAAGTAGCAAATGAAAGCTTGTTTAGCGCTAAAGATGACCATGGAAATGACCACAATTCATCTTCGTGGTGAAGGGTATCTGCCAAACTTATGTTCAGCGAACTTAGTACGGATACTTTGTTACTTTCTCTTCTGGTTATCTTTAGGTAATATTGCATTCGACCTAAATACTCCATGTCGAGACTTCACCATAAATTCATATTTTGAAGTCTCCAGAAAAAAAAAAATAATAATTGAGAAACGTTATGTATGAGAATGAGTGAGAAAGAGAGAAGGAGCGTTTTCAAATCGAATAGTCAAATATTAAGCTTGTAATTTAAGCACAACTTAAGGCCAATATTTTCTTGGAAATTGTTTTTCCTTAGACAATCTTATGTATAACGCGGCTTTCTTTATCGCCCACAAATAAAGGTTGAATTAACAAATCATATTTTGGGGTCCGTAACTAAGTGACTGCAGTTCAGTAGGTATATAAACCGCTTTACCTAATTTCACTTTTAGTTGAAAACCAAAATAGTGTTTTACGAGGGCTGTTCAATAAAGAATGATCACAATTTCTTTTTGACAACGTACCTTTACTCATCCTCATAATTTTGATGGTCCTTCTCAAAATAGTCTCCCCTGAATGCGATGCACTTGTCTGAGTGTTTTTGCGAATCTTCAAAGAGATGATCGAAACCATTTTTTGAGAGATCTTTTAAAATCGCCTCCGCAGCCTTCACCACTGCTTCTGATGATGGATAATGCCTCCCATGAAGGCGTTTCTTCAAGTTAGGGAATAGAAAAAAGTCACATGGGACTAAGTCCGGACTTTAGGGAAGGTGAGGGATGCACATCACGTTGATGTTTTGTAAGATATTCAGCAACAACATTGGCAATATGCAGCCGCGCATTGTGGTGCAGCATCCAGCCTGCTTCATGGAAATCAGGTGTTTTGCACCTGATATGGACTTGCAATGTTTTAGGACATCCCTGTAGTATTGTTCAGTTACTGATGTGTGTGCAGGTACAGAGTGCTGATAAGCCATTCCACGATTATCAAAGACTTAGATGACCACAACTTTCCCAGCAGAGGCAACCACTTTTGGTTTTTTGGGCAGTTGGTGATGAAGGAGATTTCCACACTGAGCTTTGCTGTTTGCTCTCAGGATCAAAATTATGTAGCCAAGTTTCATCAGAAGTGATTACGTTTGAAAGAACTCCGGATCTTCTTCTAACATCAACTTTAACTGCATGTTACCTCCATTGCAGCGTAAGCGATATTGAACATATCTGAACTTGCTTGGTTCTCACAGGCGAGAACCAGGAGTACCAACAATGAAACTACTGCGGCGTGTTTGTTTCATATTAAGCTGACAGAATATAATAAGATTGAATTTTAGTTCGAAATATTATGATCGTAAAAAATTATGATCATTCTTTATTGAACAGCCCTCGTACATGCTGTACACCCATTTATAACCACTCTCTGTGAGCACATACTCGGTAGCTTGGACACACTGTTGTATGAAGGATGACTAAGAATGAAACTGAAGGCATGCTCGTCCAGACAATTATGTTATTACTTGCTGGTGAAAGAGAAATTAAGGGAATATAGAGTGCAAACCAGTAGCACATCCTTATTGACTCTGTATTCATTTGCACTTATTGGATCGAATATTCAAATAAACAGTCACTGGGAGACTTCAAAGTTTATATATACCATAGGTGTTCTATATCCCTCTAACGCTTGACATTTTATCGGTTAAATGCTGTGACACCCCTGTGTTGGGTGTCCACGTTTCAGTCCCTTGTAATGTAACTGGGCAAGTTTTATAAACATATTTAACAGCTACGGGGCTCCGCAACAAAGTTGAACTGATGGTTTCGCTCTGCCTCCAGCTTAGGTACTGGGTAGATACAAATTCTTTACAGGTCACATCGATCCATTTGAACGGGATATGCCAATATTTAGGATTAGAGCGACCGGCGTGAGCCTCTACTGTTGCTGTTACCCTATGACACGTGCTGGACACTGGACACGAATTGAGAGTAATTGTCTTTCTTGCCTCATGCATTAAAGTGCCATTTCGTTTATGAATTTTAATGCTATTTCATTTATAATCAGTAGAAAAGTATGCGAGTCTCTTTATAAAGAGCTTTAGATCTGCTCTGGAAATCCTAAAGCGGTAAATTAACAGTAATAGTGACTCATGATATTTTTCACTTAATAATAATAATAATAATAATAATAATAATAATAATAATAATAATAATAATAATAATAATAATAATAACAATAATAATAATAATAATAATAATAATAATAATAATAATAATAATAATAATAATAATAATAATAATAATAATAATAATAATAATAATAATAATAATAATAACAATAATAATAATAACAATAATAATAATAACAATAATAATAATAACAATAATAATAATAATAACAATAATAATAATAACAATAATAATAATAATAATAATAATAATAATAATAATAATAATAATAATTTTATAACAATCCTTTACCTTTGAGTTGAGAAACAACTTAGTGTGTTATTCACTGAACTGTCGGTTTCCTTAACTTTGGTTTTACCTGTGTTTTATTATCACATACGTTCTCCTCTGCAGTAATAAATACCTCCTTACATTGTGAAGGATAGCGAATGGTTGTGATTATAGAAACACCTCTCACCGATCTTCCTTCAGGAATCGAAACCGGGATTTTTGGGTTGAAAAGCCAGAGCACTGGCCATTGTACCGCCGAGGCAGTCAAATAGAAGTACAATATAACTTTTTATAATAATTCTATACTTATAAAATATAATACAAATTTGTACGTGTGGGTAGGGTAATCTCACAAACCACTCAACAGATTTTGATAATTGTTTCTCCATTGAACAGCGCAAGTATTTCTAATTGATCTGGTGTTATTAAGCAAAAATTTCTTAAAGATTAAAAAAGCTTCTTACAAACCATT